>MU400384.1:0-610331 GCA_022578955.1 Hypoxylon sp. FL1857
TCGTTTTAATTAATTAATTAAATTTTTTAATATCATTAAATAAATTAATTATTTTATTTATAAATTAAATTTTTTAATATTTTAATAAATATATAATATTATATTTATTAATTATTTAAAATTCATTTTTTAATAAATATATTTAAACATTTTTTTAAAAAAATAAAAAAAGTAAATTTTAAAGTTTATAAATAATATATTATTAATATTAATAAATTAAAAAATAAATATATTAAATGATATATTAAATATTAACTTAATAAAAACCTTAATAATTTAATAAAAAATCATTATATAAAAAATAAAATATAAATAAAAAATTAAAAAATTATAAAATTTCATTAATAAAATAATAATAATATTATTTTTTTTTATTAAAAATTTATATATTTTAACGATAAAAATATTACATTTTTTATCGTTAATATTATTATATATATATATAATAAATATATTTATATAATATTATAAATTTTATTTAAAATTATTTTAAAATATATTTTAAATATTAATTATTTTATAATTTATTTAATTTATTAATTTTTAACATTATTATATAATTAATATTATATTTACTTTTTTTCCCATTATAATATTTACTTATATATATTTTAATTTTACATTTATTTATGTAATGATTATTTCATAAAGTTATTATATTCTTTATTTTAATTCTTACATGAGATGTTACACGAAAAAGGTAAGATAAAATCCCTGCTCGCCTCGCTTATTTAAGATTAAGGTCGCTAGAACGGAAATTCATAACGGCTAACTGCATTTGGCGGGGAGAGGTACACACGAGAGCACGACGACACAATAAGCAATGAATACTTGTATGTGGCGGCTTTCAATATTTGAGACCAGAAAATATAAGATTGGCTGTTATCTTCCTAACCGGCATGTAAAGCATAAGTGCAAGATACTCCTCATTCATCCCTTAATATCATTCGTCCGTCTACCCATAGAGACCCATTGAACGGTTAGAGATCTAGATTGACCCTCTCGAGTGATTCCAGAGAGACCGAGAACTACCCTGAGCCTGAGCCTGAGCTTCCATTAATCAGCCATCCGACATCCCAACATTAACGCGAATAAGAGCCTAGCCACATGTGGTCATACCATATATTAGTCAGGATTCGATCGGGTACAATTACCCATGGTTAGTCAATAATCACCTCATTATAGATTGATAAGGTTGGGCAGCGTGCTGAGTAAGATGAATGATTAGCCAAGAAGACGCTGGGTATGGATCTGGACTTGCGTCTGTTACCTCCCTTTACTATTTGCCTACCACCTAATTACTAATTGTTTATAGTGTTCCTGCGGTCATCCTGGGATGAACATTCACGTCGAGGCGTGCGAGCATTGTGGAACACCACGATGTGCATATTGTGGTGTTGATAAGGTTGCGGTGAGGGGCTCGGTAGAGGGTTGCAACATAGGAACGAAACAACAGGGAGATTCTGCATCGCGGCCGGGCTAACAAGTCTGCATCTTATATACCTAATATCTGAGCGTGGGAAGGTACGTGGTGTGTCTTTTATAAGAGGTAACAGAATTTGAATTTGAATTGAAATTAGAAGCATCGCATAGTTAGATGGGGAAAAAAGGCCGAGGAAACTATCTGAGCACCCTGATAACAATATACGAGACACTATTGTAATTCTTTAGGGCCACAAGTTGATTTCTTGCCTAAATCCTCCAGTTACTGAAGTTCCACGCCTTCGATGTCCCTTTCTCTGGTCCCGAGTTGATGCCGTGCCCATTTCATATTCTCCCAGAACCAGTTCCAACCAAGCAGAGAGCCTAGAATAAGCCACACCAATATTTCTAAAATAGCTATCGATGCCAAGAGCGCCCAGGGGCTAGGGCGGATAGGGATAAATCCTTCTTGGGTGCTAAGAAGTCCAGCTGCCAGTGCGAAGGGGAGAGAAAGCTAGAATCCCTGTTAGATCATAAAGTAAAAAACGATACATAACAAAATTGAACCAAGTTACAAATGTCATCCAGGTTAAGACCTTGACATCTCTTGCGGTCTTCTGTTGAAATAGTGCCGATTCATTGCTCTCATGCGAAAGTCGAAGGTTGACCTAGAATTTATTGGTTTTCATATCAGTCAAGCTTTTGCTTAAATATAAATAGTAACCTACATCACGGTGTGTATCTTGACAGAGACTGTCCATCACATTTTGCACATTGGACGAGAGGCGCTCTAACTCAACAAAATGCTGGTCAATAGCTGTAAGAACTCTAGATAGCCTAGTTGATTGGAGCGGATCGGATGATACGAATGAATTAATGCCGGTTTCCAAAAATATGCGTCGTTCCTTTGCATATTGCCCGAGGGAGTTGATAATCTTTCGTAAGAGCTCAGCACATTGTCTCATCCACTCTTGAAAATCTTCCCGCAATTTACATCTTTCTCTATCAGAAGTCGAACACGCCTTTGGATCGTCTCTGTTGCACGAATCTATTTTTCTGGCTTGAGTCCAGTACTCGGATTTCTGTTGTCGAGATTAGCTAAACAGAGGCTATAATACTTTGCTAGTTTGGATCAGACACTATAAAATTGATGACGAATGGAACATACATATGATTGTATTGCGTCATCCACGGCATAGAATGACTGTTGCCACTCTTCCTTAGCCCTTCGTATGTGAGTCTCGGAAATAATCAGAAAATATTCCCTTGGGCAACTTGGTCGTAGGTGCCTAGGCCTTTTGCCCGCTGTAAGCGGATCAAGCATGTGTTCTGGGCATTCCTGTGCGTCATATTCTTGGATATTTTCAGGGCAGTCATCTGCTTCGAAGTACGTATCATTGAAGAAGTATGCAGTCCATGAGTAAGAATCCAAACCAGAAACTAAACAAGATATGTTAGCCTGATATAGGTACTCAGTGAGACTATTGTCAGCCTTTTTGCTCATTGTCCGCAAGAATGTAATATCTTGATAATGCCTTAAGCCTTTTCCATTGATAGTCCGTTGGCTGTCGGCTCGTGGTAACATATGTTTTCTCCACGCGAGATAGGGTAGGTGGAACTCGAGGGCGAAGATGGGAAGCTTAACAAACTAAAAAAAAAGGCTATTAGCTAGTTGCGGTTTGTAATACAACAGTGAGAGCTTACTGGGATCTTCGTATAGACTAAAGGATCAAAACGCAAATGCTTGAGGATGAATTCACCTAGAACACGGGCCTGATGTGTTGGTGCAGTTGCCGCGAGGGCAAAAACTGTCCAGCAATTCAGGTTTGTAGCATATCTATAATGAATAAGTCGTCGATATATACGTGGGAAGTCTATCTAGCAACTAAACTTACAGCCGACGTACATGAGATTTAACGGCTTTGTTTTGCCCAGTTTGTTGAACGTCAGTAACATCGCTGTTTTGATTCTCCTGACAATATTTTTAGTTATTATGTCAAAACAGGGTTCCCAGTGTAGTCCATACAGTATTGATGTTTGATAACGCTTGATGGAGACCCCATGCGGTCAATCCGCCGCTGTCCTCCAGTATTGCCACAAGCTGACTTGCCACAGACGGGTTTTGTTGTAATGTCTGAAGGTTTACACCAGTACAGAACTTAGCAAGCGTGTCAGTAGCATAATGGCAAGAGTCTGTTTCTTCGAGGGCCTTTGCGAAACGCTTGATAGGATCCAAATCGATATCCGCATCGTCCACTACATCAATATAGGGCTTATTATGTTGGCCGCTAGTGCCTCGCGGCGAATCAAATACTGGGTCCCAATGATAAAGGGGCAGCTGGGAGAAACTTGCTCCCTGCAAAGAAGCCATTTTGGTCAAAATAACACGAAAAAACCCGATAACCTCCGGCTCCCCGTCAGGAAAGGCAGAGTATTAGGCTTCTCTCTGCTTGGGAAATCTAGGACGGAGGCTATTGATAAAGTATAACTACATAGGCGGTCTTGAAACGAAAACGACGCCAAGCTAAAGTGCATATCTCCCTAAACACTATGTCTCACTATATTAGCCCAACAGGAGATCGTCGATGCTCCGCATCGCGATAAGGTGACGCTGAAGTTCGTAAGACTCTGGGAGCCACTTCTCACGATAGCTCTGCAGGTAGCTTTATCCGGAATGACCACAGTCTGGAAGTTACGCATTATTTGCTCGATGGACGATTCAAAACTAGCCTGCCTGATATTTGGCTGCTGTATTACCGCCAAAAGGTCTGCTTGCATTTATGCCTTGATTCTATAAGTCGGACAAGAAACAGTCACTGAGACTTGGCTCAAGCCTCAGGTTTGTTTTCAGAACACAGCCACGGAGATGTCGTAAGGCAACCAACAGCCAAATGCCCGGATATCCTCGTTAGGCATTCCTGCATCATGCCTTCATTGTGAACTGTAGAACAGTAAGGCTGAATTATATTCTCACCTGTCACCGCATACCTGTTATACAGCTAAAATCGGGCGGCTCTGCCTATGGGTTCGGACACGAAGCAAGTGATATGTCGACTTACCGACAAGTCGGTTAAAGGAATATCGCGTGTAGTCGGGATGTCATGCAGCAACGCTAATATCAATATTTATTGAGTGTCATTGGACATCTAAGAGTCTGGGGCGTCCTATCATAGGGGACTCCAATGGATGAGAGCAAATGATACGTGAAGCCCCCAAACCCGTGCCGTTTTCTCAATGATGCCCGACAAATATCGGCCTAATAGCATAGATATTATGGTCCATATTGGAAATCGGATGCGAGTTCATGTTAGCGATAAAAGTTACTTTGCCATGAGGCGCAGGACAACGGATTCTATCTCCCAAACATTCAGGGCGATTGTTGTCTGCATGCTGCATGATGGCAACACGCTCACTAGGCGGCATCGAGGCCCTCCTCAAAGAACTCGGGGTGTACACGAATATGCCTCCCTTCACGCAGTCTGATATCCTGAGGAAGCCTATCGACATATACCGAAACTACTTAGCCAATACAGCGTCGGAAGTTCTCGATTGCAATGCCGGTCTAGCATACGAGGCTGTCCAAAGTGCAAATATTAAAGACAACAGCGACCTGACGCTTGTCTTACCAAAGCTCAAATTGGGGAGTGCCAAACCAAAGGACCTTGCTAGGGAGGCTTTCATTAAGGTAGGACGTGGTACGCCCTGCGCCTGGTTAAAGATCATCAGTTTATAATTCGCAGTTCCCATCAACTCCCCTATTTCAGTTACCGGTACCGGATGGCGTGCATCTCCGGTTTATCTTCTCTGCCGTGACACTACCTCGATTGGTACTCTCTTACATCGGTGACCGCATGGACCAATATGGACGGGGCAGTTTATTGGATAGCCTGTCGTCGTCTCACACCGGTGATTCCGCCAAGAAAGTAATCGTGGAATTCTCGTCACCGAATCTCGCAAAAGAATTCAGCTCCAATCACCTTCGGAGCACAGTTTTGGGCGCACAAATTGCGAACTTGTATGAAAATGAGGGTTGGGACGTGGTGAGGATGAATTATTTGGGGGACTGGGGTAAAGAGACTGGATTGCTCGGCGTTGGGTGGAAGAAATTTAGCTCTGTAGAGGAATTTCAGAAACACCCTATGGGCCACCTTTATGACGTCTACACGAAGATTAGCGAGAATTTCAAACCCGAGAAGGACGCCAGCCGGAAAGCTCGCGACGAAGGCCGCGACACTGTCGAAATTGAGGGACAAGGCATATTCGCGGAACGAGATCGATTCTCTAAGAGGATGGAGGATGGCGAGCCAGAGGAAATCGGCTTCTGGAAGCGGATTCGAGAGACCACCATCGCCTACTACACGACTGCATACCAGCGGCTCAATGTCGAATTTGACGAATTTTCCGGTGAGTCCCAAGTCAGTCCGGAATCCATTGCAGAAGTCGAGTCTGCTCTGAAGGCAAAAGGCGTCTACGAAGAAAGCGATGGATCTTGGATAATTGATTACAGCAAGCATGGCCCTAGAAGCCTCGGTGTTTCAACCCTACGAGATCGAACAGGAATCACGTCCTATCTACTTCGAGACATCGCCGCCGCTCTCGAGCGTAGCAAGAAACACGCCTTTGACAAGATGATCTACGTCGTCACAGCTGAACAAGATGTCCACTTCCAGAAAGTTTTCCAAGCGCTTAGATACATGGGCCACGACGATCTAGCAGCTAAACTCGAACACATAAGCTTCGGCAAAGTACAAGGCCTATCACAACAACTAGGCGAAGTACATCTCCTCGGCGAAATCCTAGATGGAGCAACAAAGGACGCCCTTGATGCCCTCGAATCCCTCGAATCGGACGAGATAGACCATACCAAGATAAACATCTCCAACGAATCCGCCGAGACCATTGGAATCACCTCCCTGATCGCCCAATTCTGTGGGCTAAGCAAAAGGACTACTAGCTATACCCTCAATACCAAGAAACCTGTGTCGTTCGAAGGAGAGACGGGCCCTAGTTTGCAACTCTGCTACGCAAGACTCTGTGTCAAGATCGACGAGTCAAACCCCGACGAGGCGACCCTAGCTAACATCGACTACACGTACCTACAAGAAGACCCATGGACAGAAGTAATCCGAATACTAGCCCAGTACCCCGACGTCGCCGACGCGGCGTTCAGGAGCCACGAGCCTTCTATAGTCCTTGCGTTCCTGTTCCGTGTCGGCGAAGAGCTGAGCAACTGCCTAGAAGAGGAGGAGAGCGACAACAACGACGACGATGCCGAGAACGAAGAGGCAGGAGGCGCAGACTCCAAAGAGCCACCAGAAGCAATACTAGCCCAGACTGTCCTATACAAACTCGCACGGCAGGTCTTCAACAATGGGCTGAAGATCCTTGGAATAACTCCTATAACCTGACGAGGGTAATCCGTGAGGATGGATCACGTCGGATACCTGGCAGAAGACCACACGAAGCACACGAAATGACATACATCGTACTGGACTTAATACCACGATCTCTTTATCTCCTGGAACAGGGAAGGCCTGTTCAGAGGCTACAAAGGCAGAGTGCTCTTCAAAATAGGTAAAGGGTGTATCACGGACGAAGAAAGAGAGGTCAAATTGACAGTCCTTCCTTGGATCTTTCGTTGACAGTTTATCACGTTGTCTGTGATGGGATTTGGAACATCACGTACAAATTTACAGGGCAAAGTCTCCTCAAAGGAAGGCAATGGGAATAGTGGGAGATTGGATAAAAGGAGAATATGTAGAGGATAGGAAAACGATATGGAAAGGATAGGAAGATACTACGCACAACTATGAATGGACACAAATACAGTTTTTTTTGGGCCACAATGCCCGTTTGTTTGTTCATTCAGTTCTCAACTGCCTCTTAGGAGGCAGTTCAGCGTTGCGACTAAAGAGTATTCTAAGTACATGATGGGAAAACCTCGAAGTGACTATGTCTCTTTGGCTCTCCGTTTCGGTATGTGTTGCACCGTATGATAAAGTACGATACGAGACAGGAGAGACTTGAAGAATGTATAGAAGCCTGGACCGGAAGACTTGTGTGTGTGTGTGGTTATCGTGAAGATCTAGGGTAGGGTCGGCGATCCGGCGAGAGAACAAGTTGACGATAGAGACTTCGAGGTTTAAGGGGCCTGGAACAGTTAGCTCAAGTCGACTAGGTATTTCAGTTAATTTGCTTAACTTACATTAAGGCTAGTGGTGTGTATAACAATTATAGACGGCGTCGCAGTGCGACAGCCAGACCATCGCCGACGAGGTAGTGTTGGCGACACAGGGGGGACACTAAGGAGACCAGCACAGGGAGGACAGACGCCGTGCTAATCACAAGTTGGTTAGCGAACAGCGCAGAGTATTCTTTGGTAGGCAGGTATCATACCAGACATTAATTGCCTTGATCCTCTTGGGTAGTTCTTTGCTGCTCTAAAGCAGCAACCCGCTCCTCCAAGGCTTCGAAACGTCGTTGTAAGGCAGCCTCTCTGGCGCCGACCACGTCTTCCTCTTCATCAGCATTGTTGTTTGATTCCTCATCAACGCCAGAGCCAGCGACGCTGCCCGCGTCGGCAGGGGGGTCGTCTGAGCTATCGCTGTCGTCATCATCATCATCATCATCATCATCGGCGTGTGCTCCGGCGTATTGGTGAAAATGACAACAACGCAAAGCTCCAGAGTAGCCTGCGAAGTCTTTCCCGCAGCCAGGCCACGGGCAGCGGACCCTGCCCGACTGGTTAGGGTCCTTAATACAGTGGTCTTCTTTAATATGGCGCCGGAGCCTCTCCTCTGTCATAGTCTGTACTCCACATGCGGGCCAGGCACAGATAGTTCCGACGTGAGTATAACGATAGTGATTGTCGAAGTTTCCCTTATTCATCGACGTGTACTCGCATTTGTCGCATTGGTATTCCTGAGGAGCTGTATTGAATCATCAATATCTGTTGACTGTGGAGTAGAGACGCTTTCACGACGAGGCGTCAATGATATATTAGAGATGTAATAACATACCTGCGGGGGACGCCATTGTGAATAGCTCTGGTCTGAAGAACAGGATGGGTCGGTCTAGTGCTGTGGTTTAGATAGGATTAGAACTTGAACTGGAATACGTGATTCTGCAAGACTGAGATAAACCAAGTGGTAGAAGGGAAAAGGCAGTGGGTGCACAAATGAAGGGGGGAAGTTTAGCACAGGGGGAGAGATGATGTTTATGATAAGGAAGAACAAACCTGTAATTACTCTTGGTTGGAACCGAAGACAACTTGCTGTGAAATCGTTGGATGATAAAACTAGAAGAGAAGTCTGGGAAGTTGGCAAGTTGATGGTGGAAGGAAAAATAAATACGATGGAAGAAATTGGGTGGCTCACGTTTGGGGGGGAGAAAGGGAACCAGGGCGGGCCCCATGGGCGGCAGAGGGAAGTTACGCGCGGGTCGCAGTGCCAAGACAGGTATTGCTGAGGCAATCAGACGGTACATGCCAGGACTAAGCATTAGAGTAGGAAGTGGCGTTCTTTCCTGGGCAAAGGCTGTGTGTTCTAAGGAATATGTACAGCGTAGTCATCGAGGCAGGCGCTGGGCCCGTCGTACTATGGTGCTACGTAGAGATAGGGGCTGTCCCTGGTATATGTAGGTATCTACGAAACCCCTTAAGCACCAATTACATACCTACCTAGAGGTAGGTAGGCATCCTAAGAAATAATTAAACCGCCTTTGTAGGCGTATTCAGGTGAGGATGAAGCCAGACTGGTATATATGAGAATGGGAGCTGTTCCCTACGTCATAACAAGTGCAATCACAAAGACGCTTTATATGGATATGGTTACCTAGGAGGTACTTAAGGAAGTTCATGAGACGCTGGCTAGGCCTCGTTGATTACAGTTGATCTGATCAAATATATATCAGCTGGAACGGAAGCACATGCGCGCGCGCGCGTGTGTGTGTTGGGCTAAGGGCACGCATATGTCAAAAGTGTTTCCCAAGGAACAAGCATTTATTACCTTCCTCCAAGATCTCTATTTACGCCTCCTATTATTTTGTATATTGCACAACCATGTTTCCTTCCGCCTTCACGAGACAGGAGATCCATCCTGATGCTATTTTACAAACAAACGGCCAATTTGGATGTGTGACTACAGCTCAAGTACGACTTTTAATAACCGCCAGAAAATTCTCTAATTCCCGTATATCTGACTCCTGGGGCCTTTCGAAATCGGCGTTTGCCCCTTCGTCTATCATCCACGGGGTTGTATTAAATTCCTGGTCAAACTCGACATACTGCAGAGCAATGTTATGGTAAGTCCTGATTCCGACACCTCCAAACCACGGCATAAAGTCTCCGTAATCCCAGTCAACGACTTCGTTTGGGGGGGAACTGTAGGTTGTGAAATTTGTGCGATCGAAGCGCTGGGTGTGTAGGTCAGTCCATTTCAACCCTAGGTTAATCTTTTGTGGGCCTCTTGTATGAACCTGTTGTTGGTAGAGCGCCAGTTACCGTCACCCATTACCAAGACTTTAAGTGCGGTCATGCTTTGCCTCCAATGGGAAAGAATATGGTCCCATCGCAGAGAGTTATACTGCGTCGTTTCGCTTTCCCCACGTTCATTGAAAATAGATTCTGTGAGTGGATAACCAGCAGAGCCAGGTGATGTGTCTAGTGTTCCCCAGAATTGGAAAAAATACAGGATAGGACAATCATCCAGGTACAGTTCTAGTAAGCCACCATGTCCGTTCTGGCGGCCTTGCGAGGCAAACCAGTGCACCTGCCACTCATGTGAGAAAATATAATTCCC
This sequence comes from Hypoxylon sp. FL1857, assembly GCA_022578955.1. Classification (NCBI taxonomy): domain Eukaryota; kingdom Fungi; phylum Ascomycota; class Sordariomycetes; order Xylariales; family Hypoxylaceae; genus Hypoxylon; species Hypoxylon sp. FL1857. Next base: position 10,221 of record MU400384.1, read on the forward strand.
AAGAGCAAGGACTTCGAGCTTAGGAAACCCAGTACCCGGATTCACGTCACGGAAATCCATTCTAGGAACCCAGCCCCAGGGGGCTTCACAAAACAGAGAGAGAACACGGAGATTTTTGGCGACTTCTGGTGCTAGCCATGTCTTGATGAGAGACTCCATGAAGAGGTATGGCTCAGGAAGGTATATGTCATTTTGGAGATAACGCTCATGGCCCTCAACAACGACATAAATCTTCAGTTCGGTTACAGTAGAAAGTACCTTTTTGAGGATGTTAGATGACGTCAGCCGGGTCTCTTCGTAGGCGGCCAAGTTGCGTATGGTGAGAGCTTCAAGTTGGATTGTGTTGGTTCGTTCAGAAATATCCTCTGCAACCTCCGAAGTGAGACGATGGAGGAACATTTCTGCATCAAAGATCTTTCCCCCCTCGTAGAGAGTAACGTCCAGTTCCTTGTAAAGCTCAAACGACTTTTGAGCAGTCCATTCGCCAGTTAGACAACTGAATGCAGTCCACATTACCCAGTAGCGAAAGTCAAAATTCTCCTCAATGCTATATCCCAGATAATCCTCGTGGCCCTTTCCGCAATACTCGTTAAATATTAGATTAAGCCTTACAAGCCTCGAAAAGAACCTGAGCCTTGGTAACGCAAGGAAAAAGTCCGGAGAAAGCCTGTAGATTGCATCCCTACGGGATTCCCATGACGGTCTAATCGTTGTCGCAATGTTAACCTCGCGGACTTGGCTACAGAGGTACGGCGTTTGAGATATCTTCACAAAACGCGAAACGTCACCTGCGGCTTCGAGCCAGATATGGCCGAAAGCACGAGGTATTGCTAGAGAATTTAGATACTTATTCACAAGGCGACATTTAAGTAGAGTATCCTGTCTCACAAGAGACAATATCTGATGGAAAGTCTCGGGAGGTAAAAGCGCCATCGGGAATTTAAGTTCTCCTGCTGGTTTCGCTTAACTTGACGCGCCCACAGACTATGACGGCGGTAGTTACTCCCCGAGCAGGGAAGAGATGTGGTCAGACGGTTACCTAGAAATGCATCACGTGACTTTCAAGTTTCACTCCAAGGTGGTCCTAGCGTTACCCCTATTTGCCCCTATCTAAGGACGCCTTTCCTTACGACTTGGCATTGCTTTCTTTTGCTATCAATTAGCCTCTCTGAAACTCAGGTAACTCCCCACCCCTTACGTAGCTCGGCGTTAACTTAACGTTAAATTTAGGATCTTTATAACGAAGCCGTTCTACACCTGTAAGATAGCCGGCGCGGTTACACGACATAGTGTCGCAGACTCACCCTACAGAAAGTTCCATCAGATCCGTAAAGGTCAACTCTGTAAAGTTCTTTAAGGGCAGCTTATCCGGTTGGGTCACTGTGTCACCGTTGTTGCCATTTTCGGATCTAAGCTGTGCGGCTGTCCACTTAGGTACCCTTCCCCATCTGCCCGATTGACCTTTCCGTCGTTCATAATGGGGGTCAACGACAACTTCCCTTACCAAACGGGCCGTCGAAGGCTCCGAATTGGATTGGTTTAATTCACTTTGATAACATCCAACTATGTAAGGCGCCATATTTTATTTATAAAGAATAAACGAAAGTGAAGTACGGATACAGGACCTCAACCAGTGAGACATTGAGAGCCAACAAGTCAGGTCTAGCCCTGTGGCAAATGCACCGAGGTGTCACGTACTCGGCGGATCCTCCGATAGTTTTCAAGGTGACTCGATAACCACCAACTTCCAGCCTATTTCCCGTTAAGTGCGTTAGACAAGGTTGCAAAGTCCTCGTCTGTCAGCCCGGTGTAATGGAGACACGCAGAGCCGCACGGTTCAGGACGAGGACCGTCTCCAGTGCAGCCGCCCGCCAAAACTACGCTCAAGTCCATGCAAGCAGGCGGAACATTGTCGAATCTCGCCTCTGTAGGAAAGTTCCCGTTAGCTTACACATTGCACGTTAAGCTCTGTGTCGATTGCGCAGCAGGGGTGCACTTACCGCCCGGGGATGGAATCGAGCTGGTGATGCCAGCAGAAACGGCCTGTTCGTGGCACTGATCGAAGTTGTACTTTGGCACGTTGCAAGGGCCCACGTCCTGTCGCTTGGCGACGCTCACCATCATGCGCGGAATAGACCCCATGCTGGTGGCACCGCGCTTGCAGCCCTTGACTCCCGGGTTGTTGTGGCAGTATGCGCCGACGTCGCCTCCGACGGTAGCGGCGAGCATGGTGAAGCTCACAATTTCAGCTAAGGCAGCGACCAAAGGCATCTTGAATGGTTCTGGGGTGTTAAGAAAGTCTATATGATTGTAGGAAGTAGATGATAAGAGTTGGAGGGATTTGTGAACTGTGTGTGATTGATGCCGAGATAGAATCGGTCTGAGGGCGAAATGTCTTCATCTTTATATACTCGAAATCCTCCTAACTAGAGGCAATGGTTGAAGCTTGAGAATAGTCCTGGGGCTGGCTATTGTTGTCAACGAAGCATGTTGATGGATGGCTTTGCTAGCTTGATCCTTCCACATTTTGTGGACGTCACAACACTCACCTTGTAGGGAATGTATCAACATTGCCTTTGTGTGGCAAGTCCTACATTGCACTGCTAAAGATCAGGCTATAGGGACAGGCATCAATCCTTTCACCATGTTATCTTTGAAGCCTCAGCCTCCAAACTTGTCTAACTTCCAACAGGCCGAGATCCTGACAGGTCAATCCTTCGGTGCTGATATATACGTAACAGATCCATGGTATGTGAACCGTTCTGATGCAATAACTTCCGCCTCGAAAATTATGTTATATCCTCATGAAACACCATGGTTCGAGGCTGAAAGAGGCACAGAGACTCGAAGAGTTGTAGGATGCCTTCTTGGATTGTCACACAGCATCAACGTGTAGGCGATACATATTCGTTGGTATTTCTCATGATTCTCCTGTAACTCAGAGCAACAGAAACCAATCTATCGCACGAATCAATCATCTATAGAGTATTCTCTGTACGATATGGATCGTGCGATTCTTACTCACCCCATTCCTTGGTTCGTTCTCGGAACAGCCTTCTTTTACCTCGCCATCCAACGGCCACTGGATCTGGGACGGCAGATTTGGAGCCTTTTTCATGTCTTCAGCATGATCAGCTCCCTGTGTGGGGCTGGCCTTCTACCTGCCCCCTACTCTCGCATGTGGATTCAATTCGTTGTTTGGGCCAGCATACACACATCATCGGTTCTCTTAGTTGAAAAGCGGATCATCAGTCCCGTATCTACGTCATTTTCCTGGAGGCTTAGAGCTGTCTTTCGGGTCTGGAGCAACATCCGAAGAATGCCTCTCCTCGACGACGCCACCGGCAACGCCGTACAGAGCAATCCGGAAGATAGGGCCTGGAAATTTGCATTTGCACTGCCAAGGTGCAGTCGTGCGCTAGCTCTATGGTTAATGAAGCACATAACTGGTATTTCCTACCTAGCCTTGAGGTCGGCCCTGAGGACTTTGAACCAAGCAAACAAGCCACCTGGTCGCTCACGACCAGAAAGTACTTGTACCTAAGGGCTCTGTTTTCTGTTTACTGGGTTTGGGATACTTACGCTACACTTACTATCTCACACGACTTATTCGCCATCTTCTTCGTGTGTATTCTTGGCTGGGATGTGCCCAGAGAGTGGCCAGCGTTGTTCGGCAATATAACCGAAGCATACTCTCTCCGGCGCTTTTGGGGAGTTTTCTGGCATCGACTTCACGTTGGTCCATTCCAAATCTTAATGCCCTCATACTTTCAAGGTCGCCGTATCCAGCAGATACTACAGACCAATCCATATCTAGAAGGGAACATGGTTGGTATGATAGTGAAAGCACTAAAAGCGCTGTGGATTTTCTCCTTGTCTGGTATTTGCCACGTGGCTGTTAATTACGCTACAATGGGAAATGGAAATGCGATAGCAGAGATGCGTTTTTTTCTGCTGAATTATATCTTATGCTTCACGGAGACCGTTGTCAAACGCACGGCAAGGGGAAAACTTAGGCGTATCACGCTTGGATTATGGGCGCAGCTGCTTGGATACTGTTGGGTTTTCGTCGTCTTCTTCTGTCTCGTTCCAGGTTGGCAATATTCCTTGATCTATGCTTCTATAAGCTGATTTTTTAGTCCTCGGCTACATGTAAGGGGCACAGAGAAGATATTATCTAGAACTGTTCAAGAGGTTCATGAATAGGAGAGAAAAGGAAAAGGGGGAGAGGGAGGGGGGGAGTTATGGAACTAACGTTTTCAGGGGCAACTCCGTATTTAGGAATATATCATTTCCAAGATATAACGATTCTCGGAATTGCAAAAATTGAGAAGTTATGTAGCTCTCCAACATTATGTTCAATGTCATCATCGTGAGTTCACGTCATATGCGAAACACTACGAACACTCGTTATGTTCCACGCCACGGCGCTTTCATATCAGGCCTCCCGGTTCCCTTTTCAGTTGGTAAACGGCGACCGAAGATCGTTCCAATTGTCATACCGTGGGATCAAACACATACGTCATACCATGTTATGTAACAACCACCAACATGTATTTTCTAATTGCAATATGGTGCAGTCTTGCTATAAATGAGGAAGACCTACAACAGCTGAAAAGCGGCACAGCAAATGGATATAACTCCTAAGTGCATAATGGGCTCACATATTCGCAATACGAGCTGGGAAGGCGCGTGATTTGACAAACTTGGCGGAAGTCGACGGTCTGGGTTGCAAGGGCAAACTTCCCACCAGTTAGCTGTATCCGGAGCCATTAAAACAGGGTAGATCCCGCCCAAGCTCGGCAACGGAGACAAGTGCGGTTTTTATTTCGCTTTATATTTCCAGCTGTGATACAAAGCGCTCGACGGAGACTTTGTTGGCGTTACGATTCACACATTGTATGACAGCCACCCTCTTTTCCCCTACGAACATTATTTCGGCTTCTCTCCCTACAAGGTCCAATTATTCCTCTTACATTCTATGCTCAATACCAGCCAGTCGTTACAGCACAATTGAGGCTGAAATGAGACAATAGTTACCACAACAACGTATCTCAACATGGGTGACACAAGCAAAGCCAGCTCCCAGGGCCACCCTGACGAGACCGACGCTGTGTCCGTGGCTGCTTCTTCTCAGATTGAGGAAGCACATCCTGACTATCAGGCCAGGTTAACACAAAATGTGACCACAACGGCAACTCCCTACCGACCATTTCCTTCCATCATGAAAGCATATTATCGTACGTAAATGCATTGCCCCCCAAGTCAGCGTAACAGTCAACCATGAACAAGAGGCTAATGAGAACGAAAGAATGGAATCTTTCAGGCTTGAAAGTATTCTACCTCTGCGGTCCAGGCGGTGAGCATGACCGTCTTTTCGCTGTCGAGCAGCACACCGGCTTCAGCTTCAGTGGTCCTCTAGGGGTCCGGCCGGGTATGATACTGGTATGTACTTAAATCTTCATGCACCTAAAGAACTTACTAACTTCCAGTAGTAAGTTGCACCTATATATTCTTCCATAGAAGTATCATATTTTCCTGAATACATGGAACCCCGCGGGGATATTTCGATATTTTCAACGGGATTGGCTCCAAGCGCTAACATGGCATGTTCCAATACGTTAGATACAATGGAACCTCGACTAAGGATCGCATTCTCGCTGCGTCTGGTGATGGTATGTATTAATAAAATTGATTCCCCATGCTTTCTACTCTCTCTACGTCGAATCACTAGCTAATTTCTTGTAGTAAGTTAGATATCTCTCCTATATTATTCCAACGCAGCCTATTTCCCCACGTGTAAAGAAACCAAGGAGGCCTACAAGCTATTCTGAAGACATTAACTCCGAGAGCTGACATGGCCCGTCTAATACGATAGGAAACACTAGCAGGAGTCCGACCGTACGCATTCAATCCCAGAAGCATTATCCTACTCCCACCGCGTGAACCGGGCTCGAAGTTCATGGTTCGGGAGGAGATGCGCGCTCGAAGTTCCGGACACGGAGTTGCATTCCAATTTTCCCTGAACGTGGGTCAGGGGGAGAAGACCCGGCGCGAGACATTCGAATGGAAGAAGATCAAGAAAGCAGAAAAGGACGGCGAGGCCAAGCAGGGCGGGTTCAAGCTTCTGCGAGTCCCGACTAGCCCCAACAATTGTAGCGACAGCCAAGTCAGGTTATCGTCGTCATCGCTGTCGTCGTCGATAACAGCAGACGGGAGCAGCGAGATCTTGGCTTTGTTCGCATGGACAAAGACGTTATCCAATCCGAAGCACCCCTTTACGCTTGAACTGAAGGTCGACGGATTGACGAGTGGGCTAGGCGAAACCTGGACCCTCGCAGTCGTCATCACAGCGCTGAGACTCTGGATGTTACATGCGTAAGAATCATAATCAAACTTGAAATAGAATGGATATCAGCTAACACTACGGGCACCAGGTGCGGGAAAACGAATTGGCCAATTGTTGCGATGTCAGACAAGATTAGAAGCAAGTAATAAGCTATGAATTGGCAAAGGGATTGCTGAAGGTCACAAGGAGACAAAAGAGCTTTAAGACTCGGCGTTAGTAGGTAGGTAGTTACCTCCTAGCAGTGTGTCTAGGGCCATGCTATGATATACCATGCGATCCTTATTTCACAGCCATGGCTTTCTAAGGCAAATAAAGGGCTTAGAACACAACCAGATCTAACTACCTCGTCAGAGCCGATAATGCGGGAATCTTTTTTTATAAGTCTCGTGTAGCATGACTGATACTTGCATGTGATAGAGAGTCTTTACTATCAACTAGATAGGGACAAGTGTGGGATACTTGGTTATCACACAGGTTAAGAAGCGTGCTAAGCAGGTACTAATATAACAACTAGACTCAGACGAGACGTTATGATTTTCATTTTTTTGATATAATAAAGAAATCCATAAGATAGCAATCTTCTCTCGATCTCGCGCTTCTCCGTCCAATTATGCTACGTACCTAGAAGACATCCGCACGCATCAAAGTATACCAAGTTCCACCGCGATCCAGCTATATCTACAGCATAATAAATTAAGCACAGCGTGCTATGTGTTCAATGCTAGATCGGGCATAGAGTGAGAAGTTCATGTGCGGCATATTAGATCTCAAGCCCCCATCAAAGATCTAACCACCTAAAATTATTTATCCTCCTCCTGTTGAATCGGATCTGCACTCGCGGAGCCCTGAGGATCAGTAATACCCCTAGTAGAGTCATTTTCAGCGGAACTCGAAGAAACTGAAACTTCTGTCTTCTCCCCTTTGGCTATGCTTACCGTAAGGCTAGGCCCCGCGTTGATGATTGGCAGAGCTTTGGCGACAGAGATGTCGGTGACTACAGGAGTCTGAATTTCGCCGTCATCGCTATCACTACTGCTAGCGGAGCCAACACTGAATGGCCCGGCACCAGTCCCGTCATCCCCAGGGGTGGTCTTCCGTTCTCTACTAGAAGACTCATTCCCTGAGTTAGTATGTGAAGTATTACTCTGTGACTTCGAGCGTGGAGATAGAACGATGCCGCTCGTAGTGCCTGCTTCCACGCCATCGTGTTTATTCTGCCACCGTTGCACTTCTTCCTTCCAGCCAGTAGAGGGAACCACCTCATTCCTATTTGGTACACCAGGAGAGGCATTCTCTTCAAGCTGCCTAAGCTCTTGCACTAGATCGTCCAGTTGCGAACGGGGTCTATAGCGATGCACTAAACAAATCATGACTAGTAGGACGAATATAACACCACCACATACAATACCGACGATAGCACCATCGCTCAGTTGACTTGGGTTGTCCCGTCTAATTTGGTGAGCAGCTTTGCTGTTCAGCCCGCCGTGAAGTGCACCGTTTGCATCCCTAGCGACTACTCTCCTCAACGCATTGGAAAGATTGCTTAATGTCGAGTGGAATGCAGTATCGGCTATCATCTTGAATACCTACTTTTGTCTGTTCTTAGATCAATTCGGACCCTGATCGACCAGATATATATATAACAAGCTGAATAGCTACCATCTAAGCTGTTTGTCTCTTTCTTGTGACATCGTTCTCAGATAATTCTATGTCTAGGTCCATTGTCCCTATAACAATCATCAACGTCACAATGGCTTTCAGGGGGTCGCTACCTTCGGCATGTAACTAAAAGAAACATTTTGTAATTCTTTGTCATGGTCTAGTGAATCAGCTAGATCTACCTACGAGTGCTGGTAGGTGTGACAAGCCACCTATGTAGATACTTAACTAGGTGTAAGGACATAGCTACCTCATAGGCAGTTAACTTGGTGCTTGGTTCCATTCAGACGATTCCAGCTAGCCTGGTTACTAAATTGTACTACCAGTGGCTTTTTTTCACTGTCCGCATGAGTCATCCCTGAACCACAGGAGAAACCAAATATATATACATATATATATAGGACTTCTAAACAGTTCTTTTCATGTTCGCAATAGACTCGTACCTTCGAGGGAAAAAAATCAATCACCATGGAGAGTTCGTGGGCCGTCGTAGAGACCACGCTGCCATGCGTACCGCTTCCACCAAACTCGCAGCGTGAACCAATCAGAACAAAGCGACTAGTGATTCGACCTATGCGCGAGGACGATCTCGAAGCATACCACGAACTGCGCTCGCAGCCAGAAGCAATGACCGGCACCAGCCTGGGTAGACCTGATCGCAATATCGACGAATCCCGGTCAGCACTGCAAGATTTCCTGTCGCCAAGGGACAGCAAGATGTTCCTATTTGGCGTCTTCCTTGCGTCCACGGGTCAGCTCATTGGTGAAGGGGGGGTGCACACGCTGGTGTCTTCGTCTTGTGGCTGGCCAGAAATTGGTTACAAATTCAGAAAGGAGGCTTGGGGACAGGGATATGCGACAGAGTTCCTAAGGGCATTGCTCGAAGCTTGGTGGAAGTTGCCTAGAACTCATGTTACGCTGCGGGTTTCCTCTCCGTCCATCGATAGTAAAGGCGAAGGAGAAGCTACGGAGCAGATTCATGCCGACGCGGATGTGGATAATATAGGAAGTCGAAAGGTACTGGAGAAACTGGGGTTCATTCAATTCTCAGAGTGGACGGAGCCGGATACGCAGGAACATAGACTGGGTCAGCCGGTAACATTGGTTGGATACAGACTTTCTAAGCCGTAAGGCAACGTTGAACTATCAGGATGCCACTGGTTAGGTATTGATTAGCGATGTGGGTGTGTACTTGGTTCATGAGAAGTCGTTGGCACAATATTTGAATGAAGGGCGGAGATAGCGGATTTCGTCGGGGAAGATACCTACGTGACCACTTACCTAATTCGCCCTGGCAGCTGCCTGGGTGCACAGTGTAGCAAATATAGTACGCTAACCCCATTGGGCAATTACCTTGAAGGCAGGAGCTCTGTGACGGTCGCGCAATTTATTCGGATCTGACGTAGAACCCCTCCATCCCTCGTTTACGGCCCTCATTTAAATATCAGTGTATCACCTACAAGCTCAATATCCCCATGGTGTCTCCTTTATACTTCATGTACTAACCCGAATACCTATGTCCGACGCTTCCGAAGCCATGATATTCCATCAATATATGAATTCCTAAATTTAGCACCCCTTTGCCCTTGCATCGCGCGCGAGCTTTGAACGCCGACCGAGAGTCTACACAGCAACCTGAGCGAAGCGACAGGCGTATTCGAGCAGCTCATCATGATTGAGGTCTTATTCATGTCGTCATGATCCTCAGAATAGTCTCTCGGGCTACTGGCCCTTGCCCGACCTGCCTCGGCCTGAATAGATCCCAATTAGGCCCTTGGTTCTCTTCACCATCGCATCGCGGCGCGCGACTCTTCGCGACGTCTCAATGCCTCCAACAAAGACCTCAGCTTGGGCTTCCCCAAGGCTCAAACTCGGCCTCCAAACCGCCGTTGAATGCGGCAAATTACAGTTCAAATGCCCCAAAGAAGCCGGCTCCAACGCAGAAAGATCCTCTCGCCGCCATCGATAAAAGCGCACAGGAGCAACGGAAAGCGGATTGGGCGATAATGAAAGAGATGGCGCATTACTTATGGCCCAAGGACAGCATGAGCACTAAGCTACGTGTATCGTTAGCCGTAGTGCTTCTTGTCGGGGCAAAGGTCTTGAATGTACAAGTGCCTTTCTACTTCAAGAGCATTGTCGATGCTATGAATATAGACGTAGGTGCGACGGGAGGTACTGCTGCTATGGTTGCCGGAAGCATGATAGTGGCATACGGCGCAACGAGGATAGGGGCTACCGTGTTCCAGGAATTGCGAAATGCCGTGTTTGCGTCCGTGGCCCAAAAGGCAATACGGAGAGTTGCCTGCAACGTCTTCGACCACTTATTACGTCTAGACCTAAATTTCCATCTCACCAAACAAACCGGCGGGTTGACAAGGGCTATTGACCGAGGTACCAAGGGCATTAGCTTCCTGCTGACTAGTATGGTCTTTCACATCTTTCCCACGGCGTTGGAGATTGGCATGGTATGCGGGATTCTAACTTGGCAATATGGTGCGCAATACGCCGCCATCACCGCCCTTACGATGACAGCCTATACTATCTTTACCATCTGGACCACGTCTTGGAGGACGAAGTTTCGAAGACAGGCCAACGCTGCAGACAATAAGGCTTCGACTGTAGCGGTTGATTCCTTAATCAACTATGAGGCTGTGAAGTATTTTAACAACGAGAAGTTCGAAGTCGCTCGATACGATAAGGCGCTTCGGGATTACGAAAGGAGCTCCATTAAGGTTGCGACCTCCTTAGCTTTTCTTAACAGCGGCCAGAATATCATTTTCTCGAGTGCTTTGACAGCTATGATGTACCTCGCCGCCAATGGTGTAGCAAGCGGGACCCTGACAGTTGGCGATTTGGTCATGGTAAACCAGCTCGTTTTCCAGCTCTCTGTTCCGTTGAACTTCCTCGGCTCGGTGTATCGGGAACTCAGACAATCCCTTCTCGATATGGAGACCCTCTTCAATCTACAAAAGGTGAATGTCTCTATCAAGGAACTCCCTGACGCGAAACCGCTCCAGCTCGCCAAAGGCGGTGAGATCAAGTTTGAGCATGTCAATTTCGCCTACCATAAAGACCGTCCTATTCTTCGAGACCTCACCATGACAATACCTGCTGGCAAGAAAGTCGCCATTGTGGGACCCAGTGGATGTGGAAAATCTACACTCCTAAGACTTCTATTCCGGTATTATGACGTTGAGAATGGGCGCATCCTCATTGACGACCAGGACGTTCGCCACGTTACGTTAGAGTCGCTGCGGAAATCGATTGGTGTCGTTCCGCAAGACACACCTCTATTCAACGACACGGTCGAACACAACATCAAATATGGTGATTTATCCGCACCCGAATCCCAGGTAATAGCCGCAGCAAAACGAGCTCGTATCCACGACATAATATCAAGCTGGCCTGCTGGATACCAGACTAAAGTGGGTGAGAGAGGTATGATGATTAGCGGAGGGGAGAAACAGCGTCTTGCAGTCTCAAGGTTGCTGCTCAAGGACCCGCCGCTTCTTTTCTTCGATGAGGCGACAAGCGCGTTAGATACGCACACGGAACAGGCCCTCATGCAAAACATCAACAGCATTCTTCGAGAAAAGGCGAGGACCAGTGTCTTCGTGGCTCATCGGCTACGGACCATATATGATGCCGATCTGATCATCGTGTTAAAAGAGGGCAGGGTGGCCGAACAAGGAACGCACAAGGAGTTGATCGACCGCGGCGGTCTGTACTCGGAACTTTGGAGCGGTAAGTCTAACCCCAGCACATGCCATTATCTAGTTCATAACTCTAACATACGTATTATAGCCCAAGAGACCCTGTTCAGCTCCAACGGGGAAAGAGAAGTCGTAATTGGTGGCAAAGTGGACGGTCAAGCCGAGGCCGAAGAGCAGCAGCTTCGGTGATGATGGCAGCATTACCCCCACAAGTCTTAAAAGTCGCCTGATTCAAAGGGCGAAGTGGCCATTCTTGGCGACCTTCTTGGTGTTGTAGGAAAATGCTGTAATCGCATACCGTTGAACGTATATGTTCCTCGCGTTTGGATGCTCAGGATAGGCTATGTAGATAGTGCCAGTTGGAATACTATCTCGCGACGCACCCACCTGACAATGGCAGAGCCTTCGTTTCTTGTAGTAAAGTGGACGAGAGTTTGCTAAATGACGTATAGTAACACCTTGGATAAACCTAGAGGTCAACTTCAATGTCAGCAGGCCAAGCTCTTTGACGCCTTGCCACGGTCTCTGACTGCTTTGGCATATAGTGTACTGTAGTGCTGACATTCTTAGGGTAGAGACCAGACGAAAAGATAGTAAATGTCAAGGCGCAAAGGCCTGTTCCTGACGCTGTCATACTTAGTGGAACGTAAAATGGCGGTAGGCCCAAACACAGCTGATGGCTCGGTCTCTTGGATTGAGCCGAGCTTAACTCGATCCCGCCTCGAGGCTCCTTGCTCTTACCAGTTCACCGATTTCTTTGGCGTTCTCATACAGGTCTGTATATACTACACGCATACGCACGATACGTAGATGGTTACATCACGATTACAAGGTCCTCTATTCATGCACTAGTGGCCATGAAGACATTCTCCCAGATCTTGGCTTTTGAATTCGCTAAGATAACCTTCCTATCCTGGGATCCCCATATGCAAACATACAAACATATGCCAACCAGCATTCCTTGGTATCCATATATACCTACATAGGAAAGCTCCGATCGGGTGTATTTCTTCTTAGGCGAGATCCTATCAATAGCTGCTCGTGTGTCTCCGTCTCGCTTGACCATAAGACGGCGCTCGTACTCGAACCCAAGCGCACCTGCCGCACGGTTGGTATGAACGCATTGTAAGACAGACTATGCTTGTATGTAGGTGAATATCTTAAGGATGATTCCTTGACTTTTACGTTTCCATGTCTTGGCCTTGTTCCCGAGACCTTGGGCTTGTCTGTCGCAAGTCGGCTGCTTAATACACATTATGATTAATACTAATATGCCTTCTTGGGTTTTCTTAATTACCATATTGGCCGGCGTCATCTGCCCGGCCGTCGGACGTTTCGAGAAGAGGCAATCAGACCTGCCAACCGTAGACCTGGGATACGAGATCCACCAGGGTTCTATCAATGTGCGTTATTCTTGCCTGAATCCCGCCAGAGTCAATCGCGAACACCCTATGCTTACAATAGTTAACAATATGTGTTTTTAACAAGGGAAACTCGCTGCGGTAGTCTGATGTGAAACTAATAAGTCGTAACAGAGCACCGGAAACTACTACGTCTTCAGCAACATCCCGTACGCGCAGCAGCCGGTCGGCGAGCTACGCTTCCAAAAGCCCGTCGCCATAAGCGGTAAGGGATCAGGGTTCAACAATGGAACCAGCGACAGAGACGTAGTTATATGTCCGCAGGCTTACCCACAATGGGTTATTAACCTCATGGCAGAGCGTGGCGGTGTCGACAACGAGACGATGGCTGATCGCCTCAATAACCAACCCGGTCAGACAGAAGCTTGCCTGGTGCTTGACGTCTATGTGCCAGCGAATAGTTTTAGTCAAGGGGCAGTCGCCAAAGGTAAGAGGTCACATTTTCATATCACCAATACGGCTATGCACACATAGCTAAGCGCTGCACATCTGTAGCTCCCGTTGTGGCATGGATTCATGGAGGCGGATTTACATTTGGATCCAAAACTGCTTTCGGCAGCCCAGCAGGCTTGATCGCTCGATCGCAGCGTAACGGAAGAGACGGCAACATCTTTGTTTCAATCAATTACCGTCTTGGCATGTTCGGCTGGCTGGCGGGCGAGGATGTGACGCCGAACCTCGGGCTATACGACCAGCGCCTCGCGTTAGAATGGGTGAAGCAGTACATCTCTCTATTCGGCGGCAGCCCGGATAGAGTCACGGCCATGGGTGAGAGCGCCGGAGCTTCGAGCATTGTGCACCATATCACGGCTTACGGCGGCGCGGCATCAGCGCCTTTCCAGTCGGCGATCCCGCAATCACCCGCGTTCCAGTTCAACATCGACTTGGCTGCGGGATATAACAAGACGTTGACGGAGGCGTCCAGACAGGTTGGCACGCCAGTCAATGGAGTAGATGCTCTCCGTGGGCTGTCCGCCAATACGCTAATTTCCATCAACCAAGCAACTGTGACTTCGGCGGACATTGGCACTTTCGGCTTCGGACCTGGACGTGACGGCACGTACGTGCCTGATATACCGCAAGTCCTGCTTTACGAAGGAAAGTTCGACAGGGGCGTAAATGTAAGCCCCTCACCTTTCCCCCCCTCCCCTGTATACTATATACCAATCAGCCACCAAACAGTCAGGGATAGCAAGATTGACATGCCCATGCAGCTGCTCATAAGCCACACAACCAACGAATCCGTGCCCTTCCTCCCTCCAGGCATCCTCACAGCCGACGACGTGCGCTCATACGCACAGTCCAGCCTACCCGAAGCATCAGCAACCACCATCGACACGCTCCTCACCGACCCCGCGCTGTACCCGAACATCCTGGACGGCAACTACCCCTGGACGACGCAATTCGGGCGCGCGGCGCGGCTGAGCTCCGACATCGCGTTCGCGTGCACGGCGCGGTACCTCTCGGTAGCGCGGGGGAACGCGACGTACGACTACGTATTCGCGTACCCGCCGGCGTGGCACGCGACGGACGTGGCGTATGTGTTTTTCAACGGCGACACCTCGACGCCGGATGACGGGTATCCCGTGGATGCGGAGCTGGCCTGGCAGTTGCAGGATTACATTGTTGGGTTTGTGGGGGCTGGGGATCCGAATGCGGGTGGGACGGGGACGGGTCCGGTGCCGTTCCCTGTGTACGGGTCGGAGGGGAGGGTGCTGGAGCTGGGGTACGAGGGGTTTAGGCTGGCGGTTGATGATTTGAAGGGCGAGAGATGCGATTGGATACAGAGAGCTATGGTTGATGGGAGGCTTTGATTTGCGCTGTGCCTCATGAGGTTGTAGTCTTTGTAAGGTAGGTACCGGCTCAACTCGAGAATGATCGAGTCTACACATGTTAATGTCAAATATCGTATTATCGCATAACTGGAAATTCTCAGATAACCGGATATTGTCCGTTGTCACACCTGATGACAAACTGCAGTTTCATATTTTAGCATCTGCGTTTAATACCTTCTGGGTCGGCACTGAATAGTCGGCGGCGGCGTCATGTCTCAGTTGACGGACTGGGCGCCTATAGCCCTATGGACTTTACTGGCCAGTGTCTTGCTCTATTTATGGCGGGTGAATCAGCTCCTAAGCGGGACACCGGACGAGGTCCGGAAACTGTCGGGTTCGCGCTGGACGCCGGACCAACTCAAGGAAACCTACAAGAGGCTGCAGGAGAAGCGGATTGATTACACCGACAAGCTTCCACCGAAGCTTGAGCGACGCTATGTGGTGACGGGCGGTTCGGGTGAGTAGACTCACCCCAGACTTGATTCCATCAGACAATTCAGAAATCAAGTCTAAACTCGAACTCCCGGCTTAGGGCTTGTCGGCGGTTTCATCGTGCTGCAACTCTTGGCTCGGGGCAACCCGCCCGAGAGTATTCACATCATCGACATCCGAAAGACGGAGCGCAACGATATGCGCACGGGCCCGGCTGCCGAGGTGGAATTCGTACAGACGGACATCACGTCGCCTGATTCGGTCAAGGCTGCTTTCGCGCGCCCGTGGCATCCCAGTGTTGCGCATCTCCCTCTGACGGTGTTCCATACCGCGGCCGTTATCCTCGCTTCGGAAAGGTCCAAATATCAGTATGCCTTCCCGGAAGCCGTTAACGTGAAAGGCACGAAGAACGTGCTTGAGGCTGCGCGCAAAGCCGGCGCAGACATATTTAGCTCAACATCGTCAGCGTCTATCTCAATTCGGCCTGTCGAACCATTCGTCGCGCCATGGGCACGCTCGCCACGACACTTCTGGCAGATCCTGGATGTAAAGGACTTTGATGCGCCTTTGAGAGACCACGAAGGGTACTTTGCCAATTATCCTGCTTCGAAGGCCGTCGCGGAGAGGTTAGTATGTGGCGCAAATAGCGAGGACTTTCGCACCGGTTGCATCCGCCCTGCAAATGGTGTCTACGGAAATCCCACGGATAACACTGTTGGCGATCCTTTGAGTAGGAAGGTTCTTCCAACGTGAGTATTGCACTTCTCAAGGTTATCTTATTTGAAGTGAATATGCTGATCGATACATATAACAGCTGGGTGCCTCACATCGTACAAAATTTCGTTCATGGCGCAAATGTAGCTATTGCGCATCTGCATCATGAAGCCGTACTCTCGCGTCCTTGGTTGGAGAGCGCTAGGTCTGCGGGTCGACCATTCGTAGTTACAGATCCGAACCCGCCTATTACGTACAACGATCTATATACTGCGATCGGGACCCTCTCAGTGCATCCATTCCAGACGATAAAGGTCCCGCCTGTCGTCATGCTCTTACTCGCTCATGCAGTCGAGATCTACAGTGATTTGCTTTACGAGTACCCGCTTCTGCGCAAGGTATTACCTGAACTAAAAGGTGATATTAGACACCTAAAACCAGCGATTTTCTCAATATGCACACATCTAATTGCATTCAACGATGAGGCCGGAAAACCAGTTTCTCAAGGTGGGCTAGGGTATTCTGGTGTGCTCACTACATTGGAGGGCATGACGTTGGAGATTCTGGAGTGGAATAGAGAGCATGTGAGCGATGTCAGGACAAGGAAGGCTTACACGACGTCAATCTCGCTGGCAGAGCAGATTCAGAAACTCTGGGCGGTGGGTGGCAGTTCTGTCTCAAGCTGACAGCAAGACGTTGCTTACAACTGTAATTCAAACTGTTCATGCAAAGTGCCGATATACTTCCTATCCTAAACTCTCGATGACACCATGTTAATTGAAAACGACAGATGAATGATGATAGTTCATAATACCCCACCTGTGCGGTGGCATTGCATGTATCGACGTCCGAGAGCGTTGCCGCATTCGGTGAAGTTAGTTTATGCGCATATTCGTCAATCTGCGCCTGAATTACATTACAGAGATGCCAACGACAAGGTCGGATTCTTCAATGTTCCTCGGAACACTCGAAGAATTAAGTTAAGCTCCGAGTGGAAGCTTCCAAGTACGCATGCATCGGGCCTTCGGTGTTGTATGCAGTCGCTTTGCATCATTCCATTCAGTGAAGTGGAGTGTACCGGCGTTGTCCCTCCTTCCTTTGTTCTTGTCTAAGATTAGAAACCGCATTTATCCACTTGTCGAATGAAATTTGCATTTCCCATTTGAGCCTTATTGTTGGACAACGTACAACACCTGAGGTACGTGGCCAGAGCCAACATGCTGTCCATGTACAACATCATTTGAATGAATTTGGCCAATGTAGCGATGTAGTATATGGGCGATAGGCCATGGATGACCCCGGATTTCGGAATCGATAGAAGCATTCGCAACTTCCTTCCACAAATTGCGTTGCATCAGGTCATTAGTGGTGTGCAGTGGCCCATGCTTGAAACGTGGTTGCCCCTGCATTGGTTGACTTTGGTTATGCAGGCGCTTTGTCCCAATCGGTAAAGCCTTATGCACGTTGGACAGGCCCTATCAGGACAATCAAGGGGGGTCACACGTGCTAAAACGACCTTGATCCAGCGCCAATGCCAGGAATGCTCTAGCCTTGCAAGTCGCCCCATTATCCCGCCTATTAGCGTTTCCTTTAGTGGCCAGTTTAGTGGCTAAACAGGCTTAGACGTGCTGCGCGGTTAGGGGGTCAAACCCCAAAACCTGCCTTAGTGGGCCTAGCAGTCCCAGCTGAGCTCCCGTCTAATATTCCCCCAGTCCTCCTCTTTCTTCCTATGTAAACCGCATTTCCCAAGTAAACGAACTTTCTATCCACTCGTTTTTTTCTTGCTCCCAACCACCAATTGGTATTCCTTGCTAGCCTTAATACGAGTACTTAATCGGAGAACACAGGACTGTTCCCGTTCGTTCGTTCACCACGAGTAGTTTCCGAATTGACCGAAAGGACGTCGATCGCTACCTACCGTACACACGTACACACGCTCTCTCATAGTCGGAGAGACACCTGTTCCATTTGAAAGACATTGGAGACAGACCATCAAACAAGATCTGAGTCGCACAGTCAACTCATTCACGCATTATTCCGACTCAATAAGAGCAATTGGATTGCAATCTAGTCGATTTAAATCGCACAAGGCAGGAGATCACCAAGACTTGGAAGTGTCGGAAACTAGAACGAACCATCACGATGCCGAGCATTTTCGAGAAGATCCAGGCCAAGCTTGAGCTGTTCCGACTTGAGCAGCGGTACACGCGCAACCGCCACCGCCGCTCTGCATTCATCAGCAATGCCATCTACGTTGACGGAGAATACATCTACCAGACGCCCAACACGACCGGCTCGTCCACCAACAGCTCCTCTACCACTGCCTCGTCGCCAATCGAGCAAGCCAACAGACGCCATAGTGCGGTCGTCGAAGAGCCTACTAGACACTACACAGAGCCCCAGACCCCAGCCCAGAAGAAGCGGCTAAATAGATTCTCGTCGATGCCCGGATTTGGCTCCACGAGCAAGAGCAGCACCCGGGATTGGAGACCAGAAACCGTCGACGTGCGGGAAGTACGGTGAAAGGCGAATATCTGTTGACAATGGAAAGACAGAAACAATACAAGGCTGGTGTACATGGTGTGTTATTGGATTGCTTGTGTTTGGATATACCAACTTTTGGGGGACATTTGGTCTCTCCAACAGCCCTCGCGGGCTCTCATGACAGTCGTTTCGGGCGGTTTTTTGTGTGTATCAATCATCAAGCACCACGCCTTCGATGCGGCGCTCTGGGGATGATTTGACTTTTTCGGCTGTATATATTACGTTTTTCATGACACCAAGAGAAAAATAAGGACAACATTGTCAAAGTACACAACATGACTTGGGCTTATCCAGGACGATTAGTATTGCGTACTGTTTTTATCTAATTTTGCAATTTCTTTCATGATCGCATTTTTCATGAGGCTCGTTCGGAATTTTGCGAGCTGAATAAGAGGATGACGTTGAATGCCCTTGAAATGTGGCACAGAGGGTGCAACTCAGCGCTGAGAAGGAGGGTTGAATTGTATCCCGATTGGGTGTTTGCGATCCCTCGCTTACCGCAGGTTGCTGCTTCATGGTACTATACCCCTACTTGATCATCACTGTATCTGAAGCCAGGCTGATCGTATTACTTTTTCCAGCTGGTAACGTTCAGGGTCATGGTAATCAATAAGATACCTACTGAACTGCCGGGCCAGGGATAAAATCCTACGTCAATTGATGAGATTCTAATTGCTATCGATTCGAATATCTAGTCGGTTAGATATCAGGTATCCCATGTCTAACATCTGATATTAGCAGGACACACAACGATGTCCTTTCCGATTGATATCCAGAGTTAACCACACCAGCAAGAGTCAGCGACGTTCCATGAGATCGAAGTTACGTATTTGTATACACCTTGGAATATTAACGCTTCCAATAATTAGCTACCTAAAAATCTATATCTAAATCCCTGCCTGGGGTAAATCCTCTATCCCGAAGTCTAGCTCAAGTTGAGCCGCGAGCCTGGCGCTTCGCCTCCCTTCAATCGCTCCTGCGTGCTTAACGACTTGCAGCCTCCCACTCGTCTATCTCATCCCCGGATTGCCTTCAAACGGAAGTGCCGTTTGAGACGGAACCGAGACCGAGGTTCGCTCTCCTAAGTCTTGGGGAGCGCTTCTGGCTTGCGATTTCGGATAGGTTTCCTTCCTGTCGGGCGGCTATTGCAATAGTCAGTGCTGTCTTGTCAAACTCGGTCTGGGTCCACACGTACATAGCAACTGAGCTCCGTTCACGTCCGAGGTGTTAACGCTCCTTGGGACGACTGTATACAGATTGGTAAGCCATGCATCGGTAAACAGATTAGACAATTGTAACGGCACATACCCAGAGACCGAGCCTTGTTCGGTGCCCCGGTATCCAAGGTGGAGTTCGACAGTCCTAGAGACCGGGCCGAGATATCGGTTCCGTTCACCTTGGCTCCAGTCTTGACTCGAGGCGCTGCGGAAGTTAGCAAGGCTTTGAACTGAATGGATTCGGGGTCGTGATTCTCGTACATAGTTCTATTGCTCGGGCGGCGACATCGAGAGCTGTAAATTCTCAGTTAGCAAACGGGCTCAAATTTCCTATCTTGCTCCCTTCGAAACGAAAAAGGCGGAACTCACGCTCAGATGAAAGAGCCCTCCTCTCATTGCTGAATGCAGGTGTACCCGTCACGAGCGAGCCGGCCGAGGCCATGAGGAAAATGATAGCGCCGAAGTTCTTCATGATGTCTGATTATACAGAAGCGACTGGATAAGATTTGGTTCTGATGCTGGGCTAAAACGAAAGTTTGTTTGGTCTGGCGATAGTAAACAGCTATACGGAGCGATGTTAGCAGTTGATATAAGATCTTGAAGGAGCTTGATATATAGCGTACCTTGGGCTAGTTTTCTAAGTTGACAGCGCAATAGAGCAGTGGCAAAGGGGGTAAAAGAATGGAAAGTCTTAGGGATGCAAAACCAACCACCTATGGGTACAAGAAGCGTCATATATACGTCGAAGAGCAAGTCGAATTTCTACGAACAAGTCCACAGGGAGACATTGCGATCGGCCATTCGCTCAACATGTCGTGGGCTGGCCTCGAGTCAGGAGTCTTCTGGGTTAGAACGGACCCTCCGATTATCAGAATATCGGGTCCGCCGGGTCGTTCTACACTTGGCTTCCACGAAGCGTTTCGATGGTATGTTTACCTCCTACTGACTCGTGGCCCACGAGTCGTGGGGGTTCCTACACTAGGGATCCAGTCGCCCATGCAGCCAAGTTACCGCTGGCGCCCTTCCTTGATACAAACTAGATACGTGTGGGCCGATCTCCCTCCGTGGAGCTTAATTCAACGCTCTGACAGGATAGCCGCCTAATATCAGATAAATGAAAAAAAACCACAACCAGCCTCCTCCGAGGGGGGCGGCCGGCCCTTGTGTCACTTAGGCGCTAGCTGTTATCATGTCAACACTGCACAACTTGCGGCTCGTTGGCCTGCGGTGGATGCACATCAAACCGGTTCCGATCCACAGCGCCAAAGTTTGGAAATACTCTATCAGTCCATCAGCAGTATATAATCGACGATCAACGGTGTGCGGAATTGGAAAGGGGTGGAGCTGTGACATGATCGGCTTGTTTATCAGCGCTGATCGCTCTTCATTGGCATTCATTGTCAGCCTCTCGCATTTGCCCATCTGCTGGCTGTCCCTGAATCGCTCTTTAATTGGATGCGTCAATTAAAATAAAGTGGTCAGAGGTGAGGAGAGCGTTGCTACAGAAATTGCTCTAAGTCTATTAGTTTTCACTAGATGGTTGGTGATGGATGCTTCATCTAGTCTACTACCATAAGCGCTCTCAGTTTTCAAAACCGTACTATATGATACGGACCATTATCTTAGATCATTCACAAACTTATTTATCCGTATAAAACGGTACTGGATTACAATGAATCGCACAGATCATGTCAAAGAAAGCTTCAGCCCTGTGCTGATACAGCGAGAGGCAAAGAAATATGAATTACCGTAAGTATGACGTCGAATCTCAGGTCTGTCTTTAAATTTGAGCTTGTTCATGGGACTGAAACAATGACTCGTTTAAAGATGTCTTGCTGGTTTGGCTTGCCAAGACCCCTGCCACCGTGAGCCGGCCTATGACGTCAAATACCGAGCACCTCATCTGGAGAAACTCCGGGCTGGGCTGTTCCCACCCGAAAAGAAATACAGATAATGTTCAGCTGCTGATTGCTTTTTTCCCTTCCCCTCAACCATCCTCCAATTCCCCCGGAATTTGAAAGCAAGGCGTTTTCTAGCGCTCGTCTACTTGAAAATGCCTGACACATATTGTTTGGTATTACTCAAGAAGAAGGATGAGTCAGGCGATGACCAATAAATTTCAATCGGGGTTTGTTTCCCCCAAGCTAACCGCCTAGCATTGTGTTAGGCTTTCTCGCTCCTGAGGTGATAGCCATGAACACAGGACACAGGACGCCAAACTCGAGGCTGAGTCTAACCAGCTGACAAAGCCCTGTGGCTGCTACCCCGGACTAGCTGACGTCTAGTTTAAATCGCACTAGATACAAGTCTGTCCTCCCAACCCACAACCAACCTCACCGGTGGCACTCGAGGTCAAATCGTATTGGTAGGTCGGTGAATTCGGTCAACCGGCCCAGTCTGATGGATCGACTCATCCGCCGTCGACTTCTGGAGGCCTTGTTGCTTACCTAACCTAAAAGCAATAGAACGTGATTTACAACGTCCGTTGTCCGAGAGCTATTCGAGTCGCAAGTTTGCCCTGTGTACACGTGTTCAGCGCCATTGGCGTGGCTGAGATGCTCGAACTCGCCTCATCCGACGATCCCTCGGCCTCCAACCTTTATCATCGTGATCGAGGTAGACAACTGTGGTGGGTGAGTACAGCCAATGAATACAAGAGGCGGAACAACCAAACAAGCATTACAAATCGAATGCCGATTGTGCTTAGTATTCGAACTGATCAAGATTCACGAGATTCTTTGAATTACGTTACTTCCCAGAAAATTCCCGAGGCTACACGAAGTTAGGATTGAATAACAATGTCGGTGATGCTGGAAGGGACCCATGTCACCTACCCACGAGACGAGTGATTGCCTAGCACCCACCGAAATGGGTTGAAGGATGTCGCATACTTCAATCGTCACCGACAAGGAGGTAGGTATGTCATTATTTTATTTTAGCGCATGGCGTTACAAAAGGCACATAGGGAGCTGTGTTTCAACCTTTTCGGATTGTCGTCCTCGTGTTGATTGCCCGAGAGCAAACGAATACCAAATATTTAAATAAGTGACTCGGGAGTCCTCAAGGATATTTGTACAACAACCAGCCAGCTTCTAACTATTACCACATTCATCCACCCTTGCCATATCACCTTCAAGACAGGAAGGCATATCTATGAACCACCATGATCTACCAACCACTAGATGTCTCTAGATTCGAAGCACGACTGTTACGATTGCTCGAAGTTCCATCCGATCTTGACCGTCCTCTGAGATTCGACGTGATAACGTACTCGCTTATCCGTCCTCCCGATTATTTTGCTATATCCTATTGCTGGGGTGACGACACACACCAAACACCGATCGAGATTGATGGAGAGTCAATCTACGTCACTAAGAATCTCGCCGCTGCTCTGCGTCAATTAGGCTTCGGCCCAGGGACCATGATCTGGGCTGACGCACTTTGCATTAATCAAGATGATGTCAATGAAAAGGCCCACCAAATTCGATCCATGGGCCTGATATACTCGAAAGCTCAAGCGACTGTGGTCTGGTTGGGCGAGGAGGAACGGGACACGCAACACGCCTGTGCACTCCTTAAAGGGATTTGTCTTGAAGACCAAGACCAAGACCAACTGAACTATATTTCGAGTGATAAGTTCAAAACTGCTCTCAAAAACACACATTACCCCATTCGTTCACTTCGAGGGTTATATGAGATTCTTACACGGCCATACTGGGAGCGGGTTTGGATCATACAGGAAATAGCGAAAGCGGAAACGGTGTGGGTGAGGTGCGGTTCTCTATCCTTTGATCTCACTTCCCTCATCGCATGCGCCAAACATGTGAACGACTTGTCTCAACGCATTCACATTCTGATTGACGCAATCCAAGAGTTCCGATTGCAAGAGCTAGAGGCACGACGGGGGGCTCTGCGTATGACTTTACTACAGGCATTGATCAGAAGTCGCTATTCTCTCGCAACCAACCCACGTGACAAGGTTTACGCTCTACTAAACCTCGCCAGGGACGGTAATGACCTCGTCCCTACGCCAACGTATACTGAGCCTATCGAAGAAGTGTTCAGGGAATTGACGATGACGTTTCTTCGGTCGCCACACCCAATAGAAGCTATAATCTTATCATCGTGGGCTCCTCTGAGTGCTAGGTCCGAGACTTGGCCCTCGTGGGCAGTTGACTGGGCGGATCTTGCATTCAACGTACCGCCATGGTTGTCCTCCAATTTACCCACCAGATTTAGTCAGTCTTGGAAAGAGAAAAGTTTTGGCGCACCAACTCTCTCACTGGGGTCAGTAGAGTTACGTGGCCAAGGGCAATTTCTTGGCAATATACGATATATAGACAGCCCGTCAACCTCCCAACTTGCTAAAGATACTACTACAGCCAGCCGATCATTCCCGCGTAATTTATTTCATCTACTCTTCCAGGAAAGCCACGAGTCGCAGAAGGTTCCCGAAACAGAGCTCTTGCTGGCGCTGGTCCATATTATCGCACGTACAGAAAATTCTCACATTAAAGAGATATTGAGGCGTCTTGGAGCCCTTATGGACGACCCCTCCAACTTACGAGTGTGGGCAAAGGGACGTCTCGATTATGAAGAGTCAATTGAGAAATATGAAGAGTTGTTCTTAAATTATAAAAGGTCGCTCCAGTCAATGCTGGCCACGGAGCAGTCACAAGGGTTTGTCAGCGATAAGAGAAAACAACTTGAATCATACCTTGCCGGTATGGGTCCTCCTATAACTATACACCGCAAGACAGACCAACCTCCTCCCTTCACAGCTAATCAGCTTTCCCTTGCCGCCATTAAGGTTTGGGACGATGCGTTCTCAAATCTAAACTTAAGTCCTGAATACGGACTTCAGTTTGCTACCAGCGGAGACAATTTCGTCCTAGTCCCCCCCGTCGCTCAAGAAGGAGATCAGATATATCGGCTTGACTCCTCCCACCTTCCCATGATCCTACGGAGAATCCCTGGCAAGTCCCAAGACACTTTTAAGATCATTGGTGAAGCGTGTGTCGGGATGGATCATGATGGTAATTGGATTGCTGCTCGAGATTGCCCATGGCCGGTAGAATCCAAAACAAAAGGCCTGAATCTCGTAGTCTGAAGGAGGATCCTTTCCTAAATAGCTTTTCCTTGTGTACGGCCGTACCTAGTCCCTGTCACCCCTCAAGATCTGTATATAATATTTACCACTCAGATTTTCCTTCTCCTTAGGCAAGGTAAGAGTTATTTAGACTTCACAGCTGGCCAAGCACAGTTTGAAAGATGGTGTTTTTTTAAACTATCATCTACTATGCTTGGAAAGTTGAAATATTAATAAAGTATAGAATAAACTCAATAAAGACATGGATGAATACGCAGTGCCGTGAAGACTTATTCTGCCCCTCTATAGGTTGCCCACTGATGTGTCTCTTGATGTCTCGCGTCTTCAATCTCCATTTCTCCGCGAGCGACACCGGAGAAAAGGTCAAAAGAGCCGAGTAGAAGCAAATTCCGCGTCGCGTCCGGGAGGGCCACTCTGCGCTTCATTTTTATCTCCATTATCTCCACGCGCCGAACTAAAAGGGGGAACCGAGTATTTGGGTATTTAGCCGGAGACTATCTCAGAGAAGCGCTTGACGTCCCAGATCCAGGACCGCGGGCCGACTTGCGTACTTCTACACCAAACATAATTTGTACAGGTACCTACTTGGGCAGAAAAGGTTCGGAATATATATATACCTATTCTCCTTAAAAAAAAAAAAGATAAAAAAAATGGCGCCCCTCTACAGAAAAGCCCTCATCATCGGCGCCACATCCGGCATCGGCAACGCCCTCGCCGCCAAGCTGCACGGGCAGGGCACATCGGTGATCGTCACGGGCCGGCGGCGCGACCGGCTCGACGCCTTCGTCGCCGCGCACACGGGCTCCGACGCCGCCGTCCTCGACATCACGCAGCTGGCCTCCATCCCGGCCTTCGCCGCCGACATCACCGCGCGCCACCCGGACCTCGACGCCATCGTCCTGAACGCCGGCATCCAGCGGCCCTTCAACTTCGCCAAGCCGGAGACTGTGGATTTGCGCTTGTTTAATGACGAGTTCACGACCAATTACGTTGCTTTCGTGCACCTGGCCACGGCGTTCCTGCCGCATTTCCAGAAGCGGAGTAGAGAGGGGGAGAGGGGACACCTCGTGTTCGTGACGTCGACGCTGGCGCTGCTGCCGACGCTCGTGCGCGCGCCCGGGTACAACGCGAGTAAGGCGGCGGTGCACGCGTGGGTGACGGATCTGCGGCAGCAGCTCAAGGACGCGGGGTACGAGGGGATCAAAGTGGTGGAGGTGTTCCCGCCGGCGGTGCAGACGGAGCTGCACGACACCAAGCACCAGCCGGACATGGTGAACGGCGGGGAGATCGGGATGCCGCTGGCGGCGTTCACGGAGAAGATGTACGAGGGCCTGGTCCGGGGCGACGAGCAGTTTGCCGTGGGCCCCCAGCAGGAGTGGGTTACGAATGGGTTCGAGGCCGAGAGGGTTAGGCTGTTCCAGCAGGGACAGGCTGCGATTAAGCAGGGTCTGGCGAGGTTCATCAAGATGTAGGTGGATTGTATAGGCTTGTGGGCGGAGGATGGAATAGAGTGAAAGATAGGATAGATAGGATATAATAGGATAGTCTATTTATCCTAATGAACAGACGCATTAATGCGGTGATACGAGGCTATGTTACCTAGAGGTACATATGCAGGTATTCTTCGATATCTAGTGCTCTCCTCTGGATATATACAACCCCCAGTAACGCCAATCGTCAGATCTAGTGCTTAAAAAACATCCGGTCAAACTATGCTAAGAAGTGGCAGCAGATACATTCGCAGGCTTTTCATACCAAGCCCCATCAGAATTCCGGCGGGTCGAGTTCGTCCGCCGCGTCGCGGATCTTGGCCGTGATAGCGTCGAGCTGTGAAGAACATTAGTCCATATATCTATCTACTATGCAGAAATCAACCCAGACTTACATTTTTCATCTCAAAGATAGAAAAGTGGTGACCCTCTATTTCCACAACCTCTCGTATAAAATTCCCATGCTCCTCGTTATACTCGTCCCAGCCCAAGAGGCGAAACTCGCGCACGTAGTCGACGAAGGTCTTGGAGGGGTCGTTGCTGACGAACTCCTTGGCGCGCATGAGGATCGTGGGCGGGACCTTGAGGCCGTCCTTCCACTCCGGCACATCCCAGAACTGCACCATCATCCGCGCGTGCGTCATGTTCAGGTTCACTTTCTCCTTGAGCACCATGGCCTTGGACTCTTCGGGGGTCAGGAATTTAGGCTCGCTCGGCAGCGGCCCCCGTAGATCCGCGAGGCGTCGCGGAAAGATGCTGTCGATCATGATCATGCCCAAGACGCGGAATTTGGGCGCGGCGGGAGTGCTTGTCCCGCTGCTGTCAGTGCTGCTACTATTACTATTGCTTCCCTTGCCGCGGTTCCGCGCTGCGAGAGCAATCTGATGCGCCATCTCGAGGGAGAGGAGTCCACCCAATGACCAGCCTTTGAATATGTCAGAATATACATACCGTTCTCACAGATGCACATATAGACTCTGGATAAGAGGTAGGTATGTAGGTACTTACCGCCGAGCAGGATATCGCCCCCTTGCGGCATAATCTTGCCAAGCAACCCGATATAATGGGCAGCCATCTGAGAAATACCACCTTCCCACCAGCCGCCATCATGAAGCCTCGCATTCTCGATGCCCCACAGCGGGCGGTCGATCGGATCCAGCAGATGGTAGCTGAAGGTCGTGCCGCCGCCGTCGTGGATCAGGATCAGCGGCGCGCGCGGCTTTGAGAGGAGCGCATCTGACGGCCCTTGATAGATGAGGGCCGGGTTTGTGAGATATTCGTACATTGGCGATGACGACATCTTGATTTGCTTTTTTTCTCAGGTCGAGGAAGTGAGTGGGTGATAGTGGGACAGTGAATGAATGGATAAATGAGTGAGTGGACGTCTGTCTATTGGACTCGGACTGCAATAACTCGTAATTCATCGATTCATGCGGCAGGTAAAAGCCACTGCTTCAGTTTGCTGTTCTTTTATCGGCATCGAGACAGCATCGCGTGCGCTGTCGACGCTTGTAGCTGAGAATAGGAGTCTAATGCGACCCGGCGGGGTACGGCGCAGTGGGACGGATTAGGCTCCGACGGTGCTTGTTCAGTCGACCCTGGAGTTGGCGTGCTAGCTCACAAGACCTGAAGACTTGTCATGTAAACTTTAGCCTCTTCCAGCGACGAGGTTTAACGAAACTTCAGTTTGCGATAAGTGATCACCTGTCACAGAGTGCTGGAGATTGCGCGGACCAGATGAACTGTAGGAGGAATTGGTTCGGTTTGTGCTGAAGTAAGGCGAAACCCGCCGTGCGATGTAGACACATTCTGCAGCCCTAGGGCACTCCCGATTGGATGCTAGGCGCCATGCAGGTAATTGGATGAAAGCCGCAGGCAAAGTTCATTTGCTGCAGGCGTCTAAACCCCCATCATCTATTACATGCCTAGCTCTTACTAAGGTTGCACCGCAGGCCGCCATTCTCGAGCTCCTACGAGTTCCGCCGCTTTCGAAGCCCCGCCACGGAATCTCCTCGAAACCAAAATCGCCTACTTCTACAGATATGAAAAATATGGGAAAATATGGGAAAATATGGGATATATTTCTAGGTGTAATAGTCCGAAAACGCTTATTTCGAAGCCGGGCGTGAGAGAAACTTAGTTCTCATGAATGCTATCAAGTGCCGAGATAGGGGTAGGATAGGGGGCCAGTTCTACTGGTTAGGGGGAATCTCAGTAGCAAAGTGTGAATTCAGCGATTATCTACCTCCTCCTACTGTACATCCGCAAACCTCAAATCCCAGGCCAACATCCACCTATCCACCTCCAACTCAATCCAACGTTCCTAAGAACTAGTTTTCGAAATCCTTCTCTCTCAGTAACTGGTTATCCAGCAACTTGCCCATATGCGTCTTATCAATGCTCTCGCAATTGCGTCGTATCTTGGTGTGGAGCAACTTGAAGAACGCCACGGGACTGCTCCGCAACCCCGACTCCCCGCCAACCCTCCCGGCGCTGTCCCGGAGTATGAACCCGTCGGCCGCGATCTCTTCGCCCTCGCCGGGCGTGTCGCGGCTGACGCCTAGGAACTTGCACGCATCGACGTACTGCTCAAACGAGTCGAAGTAGAGCTGACCCGCAAACAAGTTTAGTTCGGTGATGAGGCGCTGCGGGATCTGGCGCGCCTTCAGCCGCTCGGGCACCGTGTATAAGTCCAACGTGTCCAACCGACGGTACCCTAGGTTAGGTCGGGGCGCGTAGATGTGGAGTGCAACAATTTTGGATTGCTGAATAGTCGGCAAGAGCTGTTGTGCTTCGTAGGGACTGATAACCATCATATGCTTAATGGTCGAATCTGCAGAACCTTCATCACTGGCGGAGCCGCTAGTGAGAATCCACTGCACACTCCGTTCGTACGAGTCCAGGAGAGTGGAAGCTCCGCGAGACCTGATAGTTCGCGCGAAGTCGTCTGAGACGAGCAAGCGAGGCTGGAACTGGGACACGTCGAAAAGGGCCCCGGCGCTAGTATTGCCTAACGCCGAGAATGCAGGGACGTATCCTACAGCTTTCTCCTTGATGATCCCTGAAGATACGAAGGCCTTGATATCACCATGTATGCTGTGCACGGCTGGGGTTGCCTGAGGCGGCTTCTCGTCTTGCCTTTCCTGTTCGATTTCTGGCGATAGCTCCCTCTCTTCCTCTTCCTGGAGGGCTGCCGAATCGAGTTTTACCTTCTCGAATTCGCGACACCGTATGGAAATTGGATCAGTGGCTTCCCCGCTTTCATCCTGCCCTAGCCCAGTCATACGTTCGCTATTATGAGGCCGATACCTATATTCCAGTGTCCTCGCCTCCTCCTCCAGATATTCCTTGGCTAAGGCCTTAGTGAAATTCATTTTCCCCTTAGACCGAGCGTCAGCCCATATCATCTTGTGCTGTTGATGTCGTCGGCCTTGGGATGCCCATAATGCCATGCTTCTATGGATATCCCTCCATGTTTCTCCTATTGACCAGCACAAAATGTCCGAGACTGAAATGTCGCAATCGGTACCAAGCTCAATCGCAGATCTAGCGGCCTGGATCTTTTTCTGGATCTCTTGTGGGACGCAGAACACCACCGATTGTCCTCCCCCTAACATTCTCATCCTCATACATGCTGTTATATGTCAGCTTTTAAACCGTGCCATAGCGTGGTGGTTATATGACTTACCCTGGACAAGTCTGTCCTTCGTTAAATTGGCTCCCAGTGTGACGGCTGCACGATAATTCCTCGGTAATTTCAGGTCAATTCCTCTTGTATGCGCCTCGTCAAGGAACACAAGGCACACATCTAGCTGCGAGGCAAATGACGATGTTTGAAGAGGTTCAAAGTGCCCCTGCCGGTCCAGAACACAGAGTTCGTCGTTGTCATCGAAGAAGATTGCGGCTTGAGTCCCCTTGGTATCGGAAATCCTATTCAGCCATGCTTGTGCGACTCCAAGATTGTCAAGCTCAAGTATCTGAGCCCCGACATCTAGTATGACGCGCGTTGGCGGGTCCATTTTTGTAATGATGTCTAGTAGCATTTCGGCAATTGATCCGTCTTTCTCTCGGCGCGGTGGCATGAGTTCAACGGAGTTCTCGGGCCGGAGTAGATTCTCTAGGACCAACGCATTGGTGTGTTTTTGAGCCTCGAGGTCCAGCTGCTTGACGTCGAGAGGGAGTACCTTGCGAGAGTCATTGGTGCCGCTGAATCCTGTGGTCGGGTGGCTCTTGACTTCTCCAATGTCCCAGCCTGATGCGGAAAGCTTGTGTGGGAATTCTTTCATCTCCTTTGGGAACACTATGTGTGCCAGGAAGTAATCAATGGCCCCTTTAGCGTACCTAAGAGACTTGAACACTTGCTGGATGCAGTTTTTATCCTCAAGATTAATACCGATAAGCTGTCGGAAAGCAGGAGATAACCCGTTTGCATCCCTTACCCACGTCTGATATTCCAAGTCAGCCTGGTCAGACTTAAGAAGGTGTTCAAAGGCCTGGAACAGATCCTCATCATTGAGTCCGCCGTAATAGTAACTCAAAGATGTGAGAATAATGACTACGTCGGGATGGCTGAACTCGGATCGTGGCGAGGGATTGTCTTTAGCTCTATACGGCACCGCGAGCTTAGTGGCAGGCTGTCTGTTGGCATCAAGGCCGTAGTCCACCCGCCACCGCTTATGCCCAAAGGCAAACGCCAACACTCCCCCAGCTATGAGACCTCGTAATAATAGCAGTGTTTGGCTGACGCTCGTCCAGAATCCACCCGGTCTCTGATCCTCGACTAATCCGACCTCAGCAGCTTCGGGATTGACTTCAACTATATATCTATGCACTGCTTCGCGGATATTTGTTGGCTGCCTTGCAATAGGGAATCCGTTAATTAGGCCCCTGTTACAAATGTACTCCGCGATCTGAGTTAGGATCCGGTCTGCAGCATCTTGTTGTAAAATTCGAGTCTGTGGGAAACATCCGGGAGACTGGAAGTGAAGTTCAATCGAACTGTGAAGCTCGGAGTAAACCTTCGAGACGATTTGTCTGATTATTTCCAGGACTTGCTGGATGCAAACCCATCTATGAGGACTGTGTTCCGTTGGGCGTTGAGTGCCCATTGTATACACCAGCTCGAATTTAACACTGAAGTTTTCATCGCTCTCGTCGACGATGTCGCGAGTATGCTTATTGAGGAAGTCCTCGGCCCTCACCAAACTGTGTGCGATGTCTTCCTTCTCTCTCAAGATGCACTCAATGCCCATAAGCCTGAAAGAGAGTATGTGTTCCGGCTGAACCAGAAAAACGCCACCAGTTTCCTTGCACGACGCAAACATTTCCCTCATCGCGGATATCTCCTCGTGTCCGACTTTCACGGCACGAGAGAACGGCATGTGATAAACTCGCCGGTGTAGCATGCCGCCTAACTTGGAGACTAGCATTTGGTACATCTGTTTCGACTGCGGTTTCCCGACTATTACTCGTACTAACCGAGAGCCGTCGGCGAGGGCGGCGGCAACCATAGGTACGATGACAGAGGATTTCCCTTCTCCCATATTCAACTGCATGACTGCGTTCCTGCCGGCTTCAGGGCTCCTCATTGCCATGGCAATTTGTTGTTGAACAGGTCGGATCAGAATATCACTCTCTATTTCCAGTAGCAGTGACTCTGGGTGGTCTCGTGGCTGCCAATTGATATGGCCAGAATTGCGCACTTCATTGATGAGGGCAGAGGGACTTTTGACTGCTCTCAACAACCGCTCTGCCCGTTGCAGTTTAGTAACTAACACCCCATAATCAACTATGCAACGTTTCCAGTCTTCCGAGAGCGTCCGCCAGTAGCGCCGAGAGAGGCGCTGGAGAAAGAACATTGGAGACAGCCTTGGCCATTGCTGGCTGGAAGCGGATAGAACCTGAAGACCAGTCTCAACTGCTCTATGCATGGCGGCGTAAGCTCTATCGACTGCTTCTTGACAAGTTCTTCGATGTGAATCCAGGAGCGTTTCGATTTCCCTCGTAGTTGATTTCGGCAGATGCTCGCTTTCCCAGTGATGCTCATTCATCCAGACTTGTAGTGACTCGATACTACTTCTTAAATTCGCCACATAATTCATTTCGTACCCCGATCGTGCTTGGATGTCAAGTCTGGACAGCAACGAAGGAAGTCGAAACGTTTGCTTACTCTCAACGCGAGCCAGGGATATCGGTTCATCCGCAATGTGTGGTGCCGGCGTAGGTGCTGGAAGGGAAAATATGTCATCGTCCTTGATGAATCCAGACCTCCTTGTGCAACCCTGTGGGGGGTCCTTGAATGAATATTGCGGAATCTGGACTGGAGTGTTGCTCCACGGAGCGGTGTCGTTGATCCGGTTAAGATACTGTACCAGTTCGTGATTGCGGAAGCGCTGCTTGAATTCCGGCGCCGCCAGCTTCATAGCATGATCTATATTGATATGCTTTCGTAATTCCTCAACCGTCGTGGAAGCAGGGCGGGTTGGAGTTTCGCATGGCCATTGAACTCTCAGGGTGGAAACTAAGCTGGAAAGCGCCCTGTCTTTATTACTTTGATATAACTTCGACCGCCGTGCCTGAAAAGCTTTGTTGGACTCGCCCCTATCCTTTGCCAAACTTGCTTCCGGACTTCGTGAAAAGGGGAGACATGCCGGTCTAAGAATTTTGGTTAGGCTCGACTCATGTACGCGAAAACCAGACCTTGGGACAAAACGATCGAAATGAGGCGCAATAACAGAGGCCATCTTGGGGACTGCGTAGAAAGAAGCCAGAACTTCGATAATGGTTGTGTCGGCTTGCTTGGCATACGATAGGGTAGCGAGCCAAAACATCATTTGGAACCTCTTAGGTCTAATGGTTTCTGTACTCAATACCCTATGAAGGGGGAGCCAGTTTTGGGCTATGAAAGGGGACGAATCCAGAAGCAATCCAGCATCATATTTCAGTTCAGAGACTGGTAGATTATGATTATAGCCGTGTATATAATCTGTTTTCAATGAAAGAAAATTCCAAATCTGAGTATCAAGGCCTCCTTTAGCAGTCTTGTGAAGGCTAAAATCCCCTCGAAATACCTTGCTTGAGATGGCAAAGGCTTGAGACGCTTGGACTGAGTGTTTCTCGCGATCTCTAGCCTTATAGTCTACATCAAATTTGGCGGTATAATTCTCGGCGCCAAAGCCCGAGACGCGGAAGGTGGCGGAGCGAATAAGATCTCGGTGTAATAAACTCTGCTTTACGTCGTGTAAAGGAGGTGGTTCAACATACCATTCCGGGTAGAAAAATTTTGACTTCTCAGCTTGGTCAAATATCGAACGCACGGTCTGGTAGAACTCGCCATGCTGGGCCAGAAAGTTGAGCCTCGTAGACCATTCCACAGTCTGCATTACCCGTTCATTGGCTGGGTAGTAAACCCTGCCTGGTGTGATTGAGGCGATGTTGATTAACATATCGATGTCCTCCTGGGTGAGCCATTTGAAGGATCGTACAGCAGAGCAATTCAGATTCACCAACGCTTGCTCCGTCCCCGTTTTCCCAGTTAGTGGGTCCGGCAAGGGAGAAGAAGTGAGAGCATGAAGGTACGATATTAAAAGCTTGCTCTGAAGGCTGCTATTGTTAGCAAGTCTGCCAAGCAAGTCGTCGATGTCATAGGCGTGAACCTTCGTAGTAGAAGAATTCCCTATATGAACGTCGACGTGTTGACCTTTCTTGTTGAATACAACACTTCCGCTCGGAATGATAACCTTGCGTTGAGTTCGACGGTTATCGCCTTTCAGGACGAGTTTGCTATGGAGGCCAATAAGTGTTCCGATCGACTGATCCCTATCCACAGACATTCCACGAAACTGGCGGGATAGGATTGACGTCCCCCCCTGTCTCAAATAGAAACCTAGTTTTAGTCTTGGTAATTCGATATCTAAAGAAGTGCCGTGGAGAATATTGTGTATCCAGGCAGGCTCCTCGATGGGCCGTAGTATTTTAGTCACTTCTGTTACAGTACGACTATGAATGTCGAGAAGGGACGAGTTGCCTTTGACCAGCCGCCAGCGCGAACTGGTAGCTGGCGAACGAATTAATCTCCAATTTCGCTCAGAATGGCACCATGGAAGTTCTTGGGAACAAAACTCTATGTAACCCTCAGCGGAATTGTACCAATGGACATAGTCATCAACGAACATTGTTGGAAATGAGTCTTCCAGGACCTGGCGAGGGATAAGCTCGAAAGCTTTGCCTTTGTTTACAGCCCGAATAAACAGATTCTGCCCCGATACGTCGAAACCAAAATCGAGATGGTGCTCATTAAACGCCTTTTTGCTCGAAAAACGCATCCCAGGGACGGAGCTTGGCACGACTTCTAACATTGACTTGCCGATCAAGATCGAGTACATGAAGTGCCGCTCGTATTCTCCAGGTAGCCGGCTCAGGGGACTACCGTTAATGAGAAGTTCGCCTGTCAAGAGACTGAAGTGGACCACAAGCGAGCCGCTTCCACTCCCAGGTGCTGAGCTCCCCTGTACCCAGTGATCGTAAGGTGCTTTCATCACAAGCCAGTTGCCAGCTGGTTGAAACGCAGACCAAGACGCTTTAATAGCGTTATTCAATGCCGGACTCTTTCTGTTTATCATTTCATTCGCGAGAATGCTGAATCCCCGATATGCAAGTCTCTCCCAGCGCCTGTGCATGATGGAGGTCAAATCTTCAGCCCTTCCCGGAATGCAATGAAGTCCCTCTCGAATTATGATAGCACATCGTAGCATTGTACACGCCTGGTCCGGAGTACCTAAAAGACCACGAAGGTGCTCGTCGTCGACGTTGAAAGTGTCCGCACATATTAGTGCTACTTTAGTTACTTTGTATCGAAGGTCGGCTCTAGTGTCGTCATCGGCGGTGCATTGGATTTGGTCCTCGAGAACCTCGATCCATCTCAAAGCAACCTCTCGTGTCTCGGTAAGGAACTCAAGGCATTTTGTCCTCACATCATCCGCGGGTGTAAAAGACAGCAGGCGCCTCGCAATGGAAATAAAGGTGCCTAGAGCTTGGAAAGATTGCCAATTTTCTTCGACCCTATGGAGTCCCTCATACAGGCCTCCCAGTAGAGCATGAGCGAAGTGTGCGTCACTGAGGATGATGTGACTGTCTCTCAGCACGTTATCACTCCCGCAGGGTCCTGCTTGGAATATGCATTGTAGGATGACGATCGCCGTCTCTTCTTTTCGAAAGTCGATGCTGGGTAGTGTGAGCTGCACCAAGATATTCTGCCATTGGATATTATAGCCAAGAGGGATAGACGTGAGTGCCTTGTACTCTTCCAAGGACAAGTTGCTAGGGCAGGCCGACTGGGTAGCTAAGACCGTGTTAGGCGACGGCCCGCTTGGTTCAGCCGTTGGACGATGAATGAACTGTTGTATTGGCGACCTGTTGCCTGGTGGGTGTCCTGGTACAGTGTATGTGCACAGTGTTGAAATGCTTTGAGTGGTCTCAAATGGGACCACGAAGCGGCCTTTCTCAGAGTCATAATACATGAAATGTAGTCCAGTCTGAAGGCAGACGTCATCTTCAGTCTTGGTGATGATATCTTTAATGCTGCGGTGGGTTCTGGTGTGGGGCTTGTCTTCAGACAGAAGCGTTATCCGTTGCCTCGAGTCGAACTTTTGGAAGTGACTATTCAAGTAGCTTCTCGATAATGTATAATCCGCCCGTGGCACTTTCTCGACTTGGTATCTCGACTCGAGCACGTTTAACAGTACGAACGCCGTGGTGTCACGCCAGTGACCGAAAGAGCGAGGGACCCGCAACTCAAACACGGTCGACTTAGCGGCATATTCGTTCTCAGGCAGTGGCCACTCGTGAATGTGTATACCCATGCCGTTTGCTTCTTGTACTAGTTGGCACTTTGCACAATTATAGGTGCAGCGTTCAGAATATAACCCCGTGGTTGAGTCGGTGGTTATTTCAAGTTGGTGTTCTGTCTCTTCAGAACGCCGCATCAAATTTCGATACCTGTTTCTCATCTGCCGAAACTCCTCGCGCTTCGCATTTCTGTCTCTGAGTGCCGCGCTCTCGATAGTGGCGAGTAGCGCTTGGTGCTCAGTAGACTGCTCGAAGTATTGTACGGAAAAACTGGTCCTCTGGCCGAAGTTATGGAATACATCATAGAAAGATAATTTGGCACACGATGAACGGTGCTTTAAGTACCGCTCCACCTTCAGGAGTCTCTCCATCTGTTCCTTCAATGGTAAGTTGAGATTTCCTAAGAGTTCCAGTGGTATTCCCGACTTGTATTCTGCTAGTAGCTTGCAGACTCGCACTGCTGATTTGTCGGATGCAACCCAGAGCTCAAGGATGGTTAGAATCATGGTGGACATCAGTTCAGGATTCCCTTTATAACGTTTGAGCGCCGCTTCATGATAGCTCTCAATCAGCTGTCTCAGAACCCCAGAAGTACGTGAGTCTCCTTCCTTCCTCATTGACCACTCTGTAAGATTTAAAGCGACCCAGGTTTCAAAGGCTGCTAACTGATAGGTCATATAGACAACATCGGATGTAGGTTCCCAGGAAGGTATTTCAGAAGCGGCATAACTCTGTAGAGGGCTGTTCAGTTTAACGGTAGAAATATCATTGCTCTTCCCTCGATTATATAGAGAATTGATGAAATTGTCAAGTTTAGAGAGACACACGTCAGTGTCATGCTCGAATTTCAAACTCTGAAGGCGTTTCAAATCGTGGGAAACATGATCCTCTTTTTGTATCCCTGTCCATCTCTCTTGAAGGGTTCTATTAGTTGTAGAAATGGTTGATCGTACGAAGTCTAAAATAGTGTGGGGGACGAATTCCACAATCTTCTGACAGCGACGGGAGATTTTGGCGTTCATGGCTGACAGGAGGTCGCTTGGAAGGTTGAAGTCGTGAGCTTGGGTCAATATATTGGCCATGAAAAATAGCATAAATGTCTTGTAGATTTGATCCGGGCACTTGGATGATGTCCCTGACCGGGAGAATTGGAGTTGCAAGGCGACGCGGATGAGCAACCACAAAGCTGATCTGCGCCATGGTAGCAAGCTATCCTTCCAGAAGACCTCATCGCGAGTGTTCTTCCGGAGGCCCGCAACTTCTACTGGGCTGCCCACAGACAGTAGGAATGCAGAGAACAACTCGGTGATCATCTTCGGGTGTGTGGTATCGCGATCTTCGTCGTGCATCTTGTTACTCTTCTTGACTCGGGGCTTGGTATCATATGCGCGCTGAGCGCTCATCTTGGTGAGTGTGGAGGCAACCGTAGCTCGAAATTCAAGTAACTGGAAGGTTGATAGAGGGATAGCTACGGCAGATCCTGGAAAGACCCGTCGTAGCCTTCCTTCCGTGGAGACGACGGACTCGTTCCGAGGAGACAGCTCGAACATTTCAACTTGGATTGTCGTACCCGACCTTGTGAACATTACTCCGGCATTCTGGGCACGGATATGCAATACAAGCGTCCCATCTGAATGAGTATTAGTGAGCTTACTAGGGGAACTTATACAGGTATTTGGTTAGCACTGACCCTTTTGTAGAAGCCTTTTGAATGCCTCGAGGAGCTGCTTCTCACTCGGCGTGGGTGAGAAAGCTGATGACTGGTGTAAAGTTTGAATCGATACAGTAATCAAGTCAACTACACCTGCCACATCGTCTTGGACGTGTTCTTTGAACTTAGCAAGAACTTGGATCACAGCTTTTAGTAAATTATCTTCGTGTTCTACTTTATAGTCATCTTGCTGTGGCAGCCGGGGCGGGAGGAAGACATGATTGACGATGTAGTAAATTTCCTCCTTGGATAGCTTGAGATGCTTTTCCTGATTAACTTGGGCCATTTTCACTCTCTCGCCCCTTGAAGTTGAGCTGAAGTACCGTG
Source organism: Hypoxylon sp. FL1857 (assembly GCA_022578955.1). Lineage (NCBI taxonomy): Eukaryota > Fungi > Ascomycota > Sordariomycetes > Xylariales > Hypoxylaceae > Hypoxylon > Hypoxylon sp. FL1857. The sequence continues at coordinate 48,592 of MU400384.1, forward strand.
AGACAGTCCAGTGCTGATGTCTTGTGGAGAACGTGTATTTCGACGGCTTGGCGAGATGGTCAATATGAAAGAAAGCGGAAGGACAGGCTATACCAAAGAAGAGATTGAGGTACGTGTACTCGGATGATGATTGGCCTAGTATATCGAGGTTGAAATGACAACGAAATCTATGTAGCTTCATCAACGCGACTGGCGAGTTGCACGGTGGGTTTCTGTGTTGCACACCGCGATACGGCAGCAGCTATATTTTAATAACTACGTCAAGGCGCTTCTAGCAGCAGACAAAACCAGACGCCACACTTCGAGCTAACAGGCCGAAGCGAATGTACCTTATGTACTTCTCGAACCTACTTTCTAACAGAGACTGGTACTCCGTATCTCTCTATACATGTATGCATGGGGAATATCTGGAACCTTCCTTTTGGGTAGGTGTACACAGCCTCATATGCAGACGCCCCCGCGCCCCTCGTTGAGGCCATCAGCTGAACCTCGCTCAGTGCTCTGGTTTGCGAGCCTGATTATTTTCCGGCCGGTTCGGGTACCAACTGCTGTGCTTCTAAACCAATCCGAACGAATTACGATGTTTCATATACGTCGCAAACGCGCCAACACACCTGGACTGTTTGAATTCTCGTCATTTTAGAACCACGTCTGCCACTACATGTGGTTACCTACATATGATACATCACCGGTAGAATGCATAGCGGTCTGATAGCACCATGAGTTGATGCTGAGAAGTCTTTCTCGCACTTTTTACACTTCCAAGCTCTAAGCAATATGACTTATCACATTTGAACTCGGGGCTTAGTACAAGCAAGAGGCAGCCTGCCGAGTCTTCTCCGAAAAGGGAAATAGATGTTGGTACGGATTTACTGGCTACAAGTCGCATACTATTGTAACCCTATGTAGGGTTAATCTATGTGAATGCCCTTTAGACTTTGACCCGGACGTTGCTTCTTGAGTTGTCATAGCCGATTGATCTCTAATAGAAGGCCATGGCTACTATCGGGCACGGCTCTGAGGCTACCGACTTGCCAAAGCATTTAACGATCCAGCCTGACATGCTCTCATGGTCAGGATGAACGCCCATTAACAATGCCTTTTCTTTTTGGAGAGATGAGTTGTTCGAGAGGTGCTTGCGTACATAGGGTAATTAAATACATTCATGGGTGACGTGGGTGAGAGTGATATGCTTGTCGCTGTCAGCCGAAAGGTAATTAAGGGTCAAACTGGTGCGCATAGTAGAATGGTTCATATTGAGCACGATGCTATGCGCCCGAATCCGATGTTATCTTTGTTGATCTTTTCTACATTGCCACTTAAGTATGGACAGTAGGAGATCTGATACTAGATGGACGAGGAACTGTTACAATATAGCACAGGGCAGCCTCATACGTTATTGTCCTGACCATATGGTCTGGTACTTGTTATGCTCTAGATGTGAAAGATTCATATATGAACCATTTCCTTGGAAAGGGAACTCACTGGGGCTCATACCTAGGAGATCGATCGTCTTCCCGGCAGAGACTATGCGCTCAGAAATCAAGACAATACATCGAATAAGAAATTTTTGATGGGTGTAATCAATATTAGATATAGGAGATGCTGGCTGTCGTATAATCTGCAATGACGTTCTGAAAAAAATACATGTAAGCTGCTTAGGTGCCTGGATGTAGATAAAATGTAGGATTACTAAGTCTGTATCTTATTAAAGACCAATATGCAGCTATCGAGGAAGCTAGTCAGCTTAGCTTAGCTTAGCTGAGCTTGGCTTCGAGACTAAAACGGTTTCTCCATTTGCCGACTCTACTAGGATTCCGATTGGCCAATTGACTCTGGTGCATGTGGAGTGGGTCCTTAAGTTGTCTCCAATCCGCTTCTATCTACCGTGATTGATCGACCCCGTCCTAGGACCACCAGGACCACCAGGACCACCCGAAGATCAATTTCTCCACTTACGCCTGCCACGCGACCTGATCTCGTCGACGCGCCAACAATCACTTTTAGGCCTTGTGAAGCGGTGATCATTTCGAGATCGGATGATTTACCATCGGGCTTGTATCCTACTGTAATAATACCCTTGGAGATTCATTTTACACAAACTGCGATTATCCAATGCTATGGCGCCGTCCGCTGAAGCTCTCGAGAAAGATCTCCGCGACGGGGTTCGCGACTTAATTGCTGAACGCGGATGGGATGAGGTAACCGTGAACAATGTTCGCCAATTTGTTGAGGAGAAGGCCGGCCTTGATCAAGGCTTCTTCAAGACACCAGAGTGGGAAGTGCGTAGCAAGAAGATAATCAAGGAGCTCGTCGTATGTGCCTATCCCTTGTTTTGTAATTGTAGCTATAGTATACCTTGCTAACACATTCCATGTAGGCTAAATTATTAGCTGAAGAACAAGACGAAGCTCCATCATCTCCCCCAGCAGCCAAGGCTAAGGTGAATTCGAAATCCAAGAACGGCGTCAAGCGACAATCAAGCGAAGAACCATCTCCTGCACCGAAGCGCCAGAAGAAAGTGGCTCGTTCTGCCCCACCTAAGAAGACGAAGTCTAAGAAGGAAGAGTCAGAATCAGAGCTCAGTGACCTGGACGAGCAAAGCGATGTCGATGATGTACAAAACAAAACAGTCAACAAGGTCACTAAGAAAGAGGACTCGGATTCCGAGTTGAGTGACCTCAGTTTATCAGATGACGAACCTAAGAAGACCAAACCCAAGAAGGCAGCACCACGTCGCAAGTCCAAGAAGGAAGAGTCAGAGTCAGAATTAAGCGATTTAGAGGATTCAGAGGAAGAGCCAAAGAAGAAGGCGAAGGGTGGGAAGGCTGCAAAGGCCGTAAAGAAAGCCGCACCTCGTCGCAAGTCTAAGAAGGTCAAAGATGACGAGGAAGAAGCTAGTGATTTAGAAGAGACACCCGTAGCGAAGAAGCGCAAGCGAGTCGCGCCGGCCAAAAAACGTAACGTTAAACGCGCCAAGGCAGAATCTGATAGCGAGGATGGTTTAGCCAATGAGAAGGATGAGGCGGAGTCAGACGTTAATGATGCGAACGTCAAGTCTAGTCCGGTGGTCAATGCTAAGAGCGCGTCTAAGGCTGAGGAGTCCGATGAAGACGCTGAGCCGAAGAATGTGCATAACAAGGACGGCAAGGCTGCAAATGCGGAAGACTCGGACTCAGAACTGTCGTCCGTCCTAGACGAGCCGCCTCCCAAGAAGCGCAAGTCTAAAGAGCCGAAGGGAGCCTCCAAGCCAAAGCAGACAAAAGAATTATCTGGGGACGAAGCAGAGATCAAGAAATTGCAAGCACAGCTGGTCAAGTGCGGAGTTCGCAAGATATGGGGCATTGAGTTGAAGAAGTATGGCGACGACAACAAGGCTAAGATCAGACATCTCAGAGGAATGCTTCGAGATGTCGGCATCGAGGGCCGCTTTTCCGAAGCGAAGGCGAAGGAGATCAAGGAGAAGAGAGAGCTTATGGCTGACCTGGAAGCGGTCACTGAGATGAATCGCAATTGGGGTAGCCGAGCAGGCGGTGGTCGTGCTTCTCGAAGCAAGGCTACGAAGAAGACATTGAAAGAGGAGTCTGAGGATGAGGAAGATGCTAATGATGGAGATGATAATGAGGATGAAGAGGAGGCCAAGGCTAATCCTCGCGTATCGAAACGAATGGCTGATTTGGCGTTCCTTGGAAGCGATAGCGAGTCTGATTAGGCAGCTAAGTACACTTTGTAGGGGTTTGACAGAGTATTTCAGTTCTGAATTGCTATGAAATGCCTAACGGTGTCTCTTGCATCCATTAGGTATCTATTTGCTAGCATTCATTTTCTGAGCTACAAGACTGAAGACGGCGACCGAGCCCATGAATAGGACGGCGTTGTAAAACTAGGGCGTGTTAGTTAGCCCAAATATTACTATTCTGAAATATCCAGACCGCAAGATCACTTACAGCCCTACGCGACACTTCTCTCTCTTCGTCGTCTGACCTTGCCTCGATGAAGAGCCGGCGGAGATTGGGGAAGTTTGCCTATATTGCGGTTGGTGTAAGTATAGTGCTGTAGTGTAGAACACCTGGAAAAAGGCATGCTCATTCTCAACTCACCATGTAACACAGAGCTTAGTGAACTCAATAAGTTGTCTCGATGGCTACCTCAAGATAAAGAGTGTCTTGTACAATTGAACCTGTATTAATTGTACTCCAGCTTAACTCGGCGAACGCTTCATGGATTGTATCTGCAAGAGTTCAATATGCTCAAGGAGCTTGGACCAAGCCAGGAGACTTCAACCCACTATCATGCATATCCAGTGGCTTACGTAATGTGGCTCGTAGTTCTTCAAGGTGTCGTGTTTAGCCACAACAGGGCTGAACTCCTGGACCCTCCAGGTAAATGGCCAGGGGTCGATCTGAACGGGTTAGCATTCTTTCAACTGTCATCACGCAACACCACATTTCCATTACTCTTCATGAGACACGACGTACGATACGAATAAACATTTCCACCAGGAATAATACGAAGAAGGGGTCGGGTGCACTCGTATTAGCCCTGGAAGGGCTTCTAATCCCTTATCGTTTCGCCTTCGCCGACGCTTTTATAAAACCCGAGATACGACGTCAAGATGTCGGCGGTCAGTCGCATTCGCGGCGCTTTCGCCGTGCCTAGGAAGGGCGAGACGTTCGAGTTGCGAGCTGGCCTGGTATCTCAATATGCGTGGGAGCGGAAGGAGTCAATCCAGAAGACCATCATGGCCATGACACTTGGCAAAGACGTGTCACAGTTATTTCCGGATGTGCTGAAGAATATCGCGACCGCCGACTTGGACCAGAAGAAGCTCGTCTACCTCTATTTGATGTAAGTTGCTAGCTAACTAGCTTGTGGGAAGCTCCAGCAGGCATCTTGGAGTCTGTCGCAATAGTAAGCTTATTGGAAACATAGGAACTACGCAAAATCGCACCCCGACTTGTGTATTCTGGCGGTCAACACGTTCGTCCAAGACTCGGAAGACCCGAACCCTCTTATAAGAGCTCTGGCTATTAGAACAATGGGTTGCATCCGGGTGGATAAGATGGTGGACTACATGGAGGAACCGCTGCGGAAAACATTACGAGACGAGTCGCCATACGTACGAAAAACGGCTGCTATTTGCGTTGCGAAACTCTTCGATCTAAACCCCTCGATGTGCATAGAAAATGGCTTCCTAGAGATACTCCAGGAGATGATCGGAGACCCCAACCCCATGGTGGTAGCGAATTCGGTGCAGGCGCTAGCAGAAATATCGGAAACGGCCCCTGAGACCAGAGCACTGGTTATAACACCGGCGACACTCAAGAAGTTGCTGATGGCACTTAACGAGTGTACGGAATGGGGTAGAGTGACGATTCTTTCCACACTGGCAGATTACCCACCTCAAGATGTCAAGGAGTCGGAGCACATTTGCGAACGAGTAGCGCCACAGTTTCAACATGTGAACCCCAGTGTGGTACTGGCTGCCGTTAAGGTGGTATTCATTCACATGAAGCTAATTAATGCGGACCTTGTCCGACAATACCTGAAGAAGATGGCGCCTCCTCTAGGTTAGTGCGCCGCGATCTTTCTACCCTTTATTCATTGCTGATATCGTGTAGTTACCCTTGTCGCGTCGGCTCCTGAAGTCCAGTACGTTGCGTTGAGGAACATCGATCTCCTTTTACAAGCCAAGCCGGATATTCTCAGCAAAGAACTTAGGGTTTTCTTCTGCAAGTACAACGATCCACCATATGTTAAACTGCAAAAGCTCGAGATCATGGTGAGAATAGCAAACGAGAAGAACTACGAACAATTACTGGCCGAACTGAAGGAGTACGCGTTGGAAGTGGATATGGATTTTGTTCGGAGAGCAGTAAAAGCCATCGGCCAAGTTGCGATTAAGATCGAGAGTGCGAGCGAGAAGTGCGTCAATGCCCTACTAGACCTAATCGCTACCAAGGTCAACTATGTGGTCCAAGAGGTCATCGTGGTTATCAAGGACATACTCCGAAAATATCCCGGCTATGAGGGTGTCATCCCGACGCTTTGTAACCACATTGACGAGCTAGATGAGCCTAACGCGAGGGGCTCGCTGATATGGATTGTCGGCGAGTATGCTGAGAAAATCAATAACGCTGACGAAATACTGGCAAGCTTCGTGGAAGGGTTTATGGAAGAATTTACACAGACACAACTGCAAATTTTGACAGCAGTAGTCAAACTGTTCCTGAAAAAGCCAAGCAACAATCAGGGGCTAGTGCAAAAGGTCCTGCAGGCTGCAACAGCAGAGAATGATAATCCGGATATTCGAGACCGAGCCTACGTCTATTGGCGACTCCTGTCAGGGGATCTCGATATTGCAAAGGTTTGGATCTCCAAAACGCCCCCCTTTGCCTCTAACTGCCAAGCTAACGCATATTAGAACATCATTCTCTCTCCAAAGCCAGCTATCTCGACCACAATGACAAGCTTACCAGCGACGCTGCTAGAGCAGCTCCTCGGTGAGCTCTCAACGCTAGCCTCTGTGTATCACAAGCCACCTGAGTCGTTCGTTGGCAAGGGACGCTTTGGCGCAGATGAGATCCAACGAGCTGCTATACAGGAACAACGACAGAACGCTGCCGAGAATCCCATCGCGGCGTCGGTTGCTGCTGCCGCTCAGAACGGACAATCATCGCAGAGCAACATCGAAAACCTGTTAGATATCGATTTCGATGGAGCGGCACCGGCCTCGCAGGAGCAAAATTCAGCATCGGCCACTCCAGACCGTGTGGCAAGCCCAGCCGGCGGAGCCCCATCCGGTGGAATGGCGGATATGATGGGTCTGTTTGACGCCCCTGCGCCCCAAAGCAATTTTGGGGTTGCTCCTGCCAGTGGTGGTGTAAACGACATTATGAACGGATTTGGAGGACTTGATTTGAGCGGTTCGAGCCAGCCACCGCCGGCGTCGGTGCAACTTGGCCACGGAAGTACGGGCGGAAGCACAGAGCAGAAGGGTACGAATAACGATGATTTGCTAGGTCTATTCTAGGGAGAGCAAGACCAGCAGCCTCAGCAAGCGGAAACTCGAAACCCCTGGGCTGAAATCCGCCAAGGGACCAGCAGTGGAAGAAGAGACCTATTAGATTTGTGAAAGAGTGGATGGTATAAGAGGAAATAATGTCACGGCACCGTGGCAGAACGTTTATAAGGGGAGGACCCGTGAGGGAAGAAAGACTTGCTAAAAATAGCGGTATCTTGATTGACGACGAGAGCAGGACCTAGCTTATTAGACGAGAAATCACGATGCAAAGACGGATTCTTGCCTCCTGTGCGCTGTCCCCTTCATAAACCTTAGGTGCTCTACCTAGTGCTCTATGCCTGTATTCAAGTCGAGTAGAATCAGAGTTCATGAATCCTGTATAGCTTCGTCGACTTCTCTTTCCCTAAGGCCTCTTCTCGGTCCTCACATCGCCTCTTCCTTTCCCTTCCTACAATCGACAGTATTTCGTTCGTCAGAGGATATCTTCTTCCCTTGCTATTCCAAGCTTCTCTGTCTTACACCTATTCACCTATCCGTCCATTCCATTCCGTCCCTTCCTACCTGCCTCGTAGTATACAAACCCATCATCATCATCATCATCACGCATCGACGCCCTGCACATGTCCTCCGACGGTGCCGTCAAGCGGCGGCCGGTCCTCGCCGTTGTTCTTGGCCTTGTCGCGCTCCCACTCCTCGGGCGTCTGGCACTTGGCGCTCCACGCGTGTATCGACGCGATCTCGTCCTTGAGCGCCGCGTTCACGGCCCGGTGTCGCTTGAGGCTGGTTTGTCCCGCGAATTGGGGGGATACGATGAGTGACGTGAAGGATTGGCCGCAGCCGCCTGTGAGAGGTCGTGTTAGTATCGGTGTCAGTGTTAGGAAGGACGTCCGTCGCATGGAGATTTAGGCTGGAGGGTAGAAGTGGGAGATGGGCGTTCGCATTTGGGTTAGACTTGCGCAGGGATGCGCGAAGCTTTCGGTATGCAACTGCGACCTCGCCAGGGCATCAGGGGACGGATATGGGCTACAGAAGCGCGGAATGTTGGGGCCGGGAGACGGAGAAGACTTGAACGTACCGGACATATCGGTGACTTCGACATGGACGGCATTAAGCCGTTCGGTAAGCGCCGCCTTGAGCGACGCTTCGGTAATCGTAGAGTCGCCCATCTTGCGCTGGTGTCCTATGCGATTATGTGTTGTTTCTGTCGACCCCTAATTACTACTGATCGGTTTGTCTTTCGTGTGAGAGCGACGCATGCAGTGGCAGAAAGGAACGTAGAAAGGGCTGTTGAGATGGCAAGTTTTGGCCAGGAAATAGAACGACTGCCCCGCGATGATGAAATCGGCTGCCCTATTGTCGGTAGATATGGGCGTACAGCTCCGACGATAGTGGGGTGTGGTGGGGTGTGGTGGGGTTGTGGCTGAAGCTCTTGAGGCGGAAGCTAGTAATGTACCCACCTCAGTGTTGACGTTAGGCTTGTCTTGCATGAAAGATAAAGTATATCCCCTCTTAATCCGTACAGGACGCTGTGGTTGGTAAATCGAGAGGCCTTTAAGCGTGGAATCTGAGATGTCCGTCTGGCAACGGTCCAGTGGTCTGAAGGTTTTATCAAGACATATTCATAAATTCACTTCCCCTCACACCTATCAGTTTAGGGGAGCAAATCTGATCACCAAACTCACCGGAGCGAGTCAAAGCCATAGCCTCCTACGATATAAAACGCGGAATTTTGAGACGTCTTACACCAACACACGACAAGAGCGTAGCATCAGCTCATCCAGAATCATGACGACGACGCCCGTCACTAACCTCACGGATGCGGTGGTTGCTGCAATGAGAACGCTGTTAGTAGCTTCTCCAAAGCCATCCATCTATTTCTCATCTTTGATCTAAGTTCCCTTTGAGCTAATGTAGACTCATAGGTTTCCAGAAGAGCTAGCAGATAGTGCATGGGATAATACAGGATGTGAGACTAGTCTACATAATCTACTTCCCTTTCTATCACGAGACTAACGGCGACATAGTGCTTCTTGGACAGGCTCCGTCACTGAATAGCGAAAATGAGACCGGTGGCACAGTCCTGCTCACAAATGACCTCACATCCGCCGTCGTCGATGAAGCTCTACAGGAAGGGGCTAGGATGATTGTTTGCTACCGTATGAGTCGATTTTACTGCTGCATTGGTTAAGAGCAGTAATGAGTTTGGCTAACACCCTCCAGACCCCGTCATCTTCAGGCCCCTGAAATCTCTTACCACCAAAGATCCCATGCAAGCCCTCCTGTTACGCCTGGCCGCCGAGAGGATCTCAGTCTATTGTCCTCATACAGCCATGGACGCAGCAAGCGGAGGATTAAACGACTGGCTTTGCGATATCCTATTAGATGGAGATCATCAGGCGAACCGTACAGTCGTTCAACCCATTTCTCGTCCTTTACCTGAAGGACAGCAGTACACCGGTTATGGACGAACGGTTGAGCTGGCCCGACCTGTCAACCTACAGACTCTTCTGAAGCGACTCTCCGCCGGCATAGGCGACCAGCGATATATGATGGTCGCCATACCGCCATCGTTGAAAGACCTCACGAAGACGCAGGAAATCTCGAAGGTGGCCGTGTGCGCGGGTTCAGGGGCTGATATCCTAAAAGACACCGATGCCCAGGTCCTTGTGACAGGCGAGATGGCGCATCACTATGCACTCCGACACACCCAATTAGGCCAGATTGTCGTTACCGTCTTCCACAGCAACTCAGAGCGGAAGTACCTAGAGACGAGGTTGAAACCTATGCTGGAAGTCGAATTGGAAACCACGGCGTATGGAGACACTCGTGTGATCGTCAGCAAGGCTGACCGTGATCCCTACGAGGTAATTGATGTTAGAGGCCTCTGAGGGTTACTGCTATGATCCGTTTCATTTGGCATAGTAGTCTCGATCAATCATCAACGTTTGCCCAGTCGGATACAAAGCCAGACGTGGATAACGTAGGTCGTTGATCATATCGGGTAGGACGTCATTGGCTGTAGATACCCATAATCATGAATCTTTCGTATCCAAATCCCGCCAATTGCCTTTGCTTGGTTCACCTTTGAGCGCTGCGTCGCCATCTTCTATGCATGTGTCCACGTCCACACCGCCGAGGCCCTGCTCCTTCCATACCAATAGAAGCCTCCGCGGCATTTTCCACGCTTGCCTTGCATCCTCTAATCGCCCTTCGCTGACAAGTGCTCGTATTTTATCTGGGGCGTCCAAGACTTCTACAGCCAGCTGTTTGGTCCGCGCTCTCCTCCGGCGTGCTTCCTCCGCTTCGGCCCTAGATGCATCAGGCGGTGGGACAGACTTTCGTAGCGAGTCCCGTATTGCGGAGGCTTGTGAGTATATCTGAGCAATTGCTGGGTCCAGCGTAGAAGCCATCGGGTTCAATGGGTCCATATTCGTCCGCATCTTTGCTAGTCAGCACAGTAGCTCTACACAGTAACCTATTTCCATGTAACCTTAAATCGAAGCATCAAACAGAATAGAACAAGACCAACCTTCCGTATCGTCTCCGTGGCCGTAATCAGCTTGCTATAGTTATCGTAGACAAGCGCCTTCTTCTCGGCATCCAACGCCCTCGTCTCCCCCAGAACGCGCGTGTACAGTCGTAATAGCTCCTCCATGCCATTCTCAGCTAGAGCCTTCTTGACGAAGGCGTCGGCGTCAAAGCCCTCCTTGTCCATCTCGCTAGGCGGGACCTCGGAGTACTGCTCATGCCCCCCGCCCGAGGTCTCCCCGAACGGATCTGTTACCTCGACCGTAGGCGCTGGCTGCTTCTTGAGATTGTAGTACTCGCGCAGGGCGGCGCGGTTGCGTTTCGTCGCTGCAGAGTTGGAGGTGGCGTGGGTGTTGTTGGGATTAGGGCTGCTGCTGTTTGGGTTCGGCGAGCCGATGGGCGACCGCGAGACGTCGAGGCTTGGGCGCGTGGACGAGGTCGGAGTAATAGCTTGCGAGTTCATGCGCCGCGGGGGGTCGCGGGGGGAGGCGATTGTAGACATCTTGCTGCAAGAGATATAGTATCCTAATAGCGCTTAGAAGTATACTAGTGGGATGTGCACAGGCGGGATATGTAGCGGCTCTTGGACATAGGGGCTCTTGTGGTGATGTTGAAGTTTACAGATTACAGTACAGATGTAAGGTTACCTGTTAGGTCCAGGCGACTATTAGTGAGATTAGCTGCAGATCTCCCGGCGATCATAGCGCGCAAAGCCACTCGACCGCTGTGGCGGGGAGCTAGGACGCTATTGCCCCGCTAATACGGACCCAGCATGCTGGACCGGGTACCGCTCTAGCACCTAGCGGCCGTATAAATGTCAACGGAAACACATACGTACTCTATATTTCATTAGTCGAGCCTATCAGAGGAATCAATCTCAAGAATCCGTCTTGTGTTATACTGCAAATCACGAGTGGACTTATTCCACTACGAGAAATGTCGTTATAACTAAACATAATAGTTCACATGGATCGATTCATCCAGTCATCATGAGTGCGGACCTAGCAGCACAGATCCGTGCCGGCCTCCAAAGTCAGGGGCTACCAGCGCCGTCTTTAGCATGGATCCAGAGCGCCATGCCAAACCGAAACCCGCTGCCTCCTCTTCCCGCATTGGTAGCTACGGTAAAGACGCGTCTCCTAGCTGCTGATCTCACAAATCCGGCCCTTTTCGAGCCCCGGGCGCCATCTTTCCCGCCTAATCTCAGTAGCGCGGAGGTGCAAGAGACGAAACTGGATCGGGATATCCCGGTGCAGGTCTTAGATATCGACAACCTCTCCAGGAGCAAGTGGGAGCAGGTCGAGGAGCTCGAGGCCATCGCGCGCGGCGAGCAAACCAGGGGTCGGGAGATCATCCGTCTGCCTACAGGCAACGAGGACGAAGAAGACGGCATAGTGAGCGAGAGCACACCGGCTGCCACGCAGTCAGCCACAGGGAGGAACGCCGCGATCAATGCTAATATTGCTATCGCGGCGGCCACCTCCAAGAATGCGACTCACCGGCTTGTGCTGCAAGACTGCAAAGGCCAGAAGATACACGGGCTGGAGCTAAAGCGTATAGAGCGGATTGGCATTGGTACGCTGAATATTGGCGAGAAGATGATGCTGAAAAGTGGCACCAAGGTCGCGCGTGGCGTCGTATTGCTGGAGCCCACGACTTGCGTTGTTCTCGGTGGTAAGATCGATGCATGGCAGAAGGCGTGGGTGGATGGACGACTAGCGAGGTTGAAGGAGGCGGTGGGTGCTGATGCTCGTGGTTGAGATAATGCTTGGGGCGAACTGCGTAGGAAACTGAAATGTACGATCGAGAACTATACCCGAGACTGAGCTCTGGCTAGCTCAAGTCCTACAATCACCTCACGAAGTTGACTACGTCATAATCAACTATTTACTCACTTTCTAAGGCTAAGTGTTTCATGATTAATACGTATTGCATGAGGACGAAGAATAGGTTTGGTATCATATCAAGCGTAGTCGCTCGCGTGCGGCATCAGCCGTGACGTTGCGATGCTAGAAAACATAACTTGCGAAAAAAGATCATCCCTGATAGGGTAATACTCTAAGGCTAAATATATGCAAAGTCATAACCTGGTGTATAGTAATGTCAAGATTTCCAATAGAAGTTGAATTATACGTACCTCATAGGAGCCCAAATACATATAAGAGGTATTGTTTAAGATTATGAAAACTTGATCGCTTCGTAATGTTACCAAAGAAGCTTAGAACCGTTATAGGCACGTGTAGCCCCTGAAAATCGGACCCGGGGCGGACATTTTTAGTGGACCCGACCCGAATTATAGGGTCAAACGTTCCGTAATTTCCGTTTCGACGCGTTAGGGGCGCCCATTGAATTTTCAACAACCAGTCAGCATAATTATGATTCTATCCCTACTAAACATCACTTAACTGATTGATCATATTATATCACTTGCTTCTTTTACTGACCGACAGCCTCTCTAATGACGCACGGCTTATTCCACGCTATCAAGTATATAAGCTGTTATGACCCTCAGCGAAGCGCTTGAAGTGCTGGTCTAAGAACATATTAACACGGGCATCCTCCCGACCGATGAGGCTACCTTTCGTAGGCCCCGTCTCCCGACGGGCCAGCAATAGGCGGCAGGCACGCGATGACGACCGAGCGCTGCTAGAAGACGATCCGCTAAGCATCCCGCTTGAGAGCATCGACGCAGCTTCAGACTCGGATTCTCGGCAACCGGGAATACCAGTAAGGAGCCATCGTTATAACGGCTCGGGCCGGAGCAGATCATGCCAGTTCGCTATCTTCATCGCCATATTAGCAGGGCTATTACTTGCAATATTATTACCTCGTCGGCGCTCCGGGTCTCCCGTCTCGGTTAATGATGGTTTATTGCCATGTGGTAGCTCAAGATATTCTATCAATGATGTAGGTCTGCACTACACTACAGTTAGGAATCGCATCTAAGAATATACCTAAGCATACATGCTATCGCGACAACTTTCTCTGTCCGGTCATCAACAAAAAGCGCACATCGCGATGCGGTAATGATTGCTATCTACATGGGGAGTTCTCGTAAGTTCCTTCTGGCTGGCGCCTTCTATCATGAACCTAACAGTTCGAAGTTGTGATAGTGGGAAGTTAGTCGGAGTTCAGAATCCCAACTCTGGCGACAAGACGCCTCCCAAGGATGCTAGCCGAGAGTCATGCACGCCAACCTACCTTCACTTGAGCGATCCTCCTTATGAGAATTACTTCATGTCTGATTGTAGTGGCGCAAGCCAGGTCGTTGTGACAAGTCCTCTACCCGATAGCGACCTCAAGATTATTGGTCCTAGGCTTCTCGTAAGGATCACGGCCGTGCCATTTGTTTTCATGTCGTATAACAGTGGTGAGACTGACGTGTCCTAGATTGCCTGGCCCGCTGGAAATAGTGGCATTGTGGCGTATTTCTCACCAGAGAACGGCGTCAACGGAACACTCGGCATAGGGCTTGAGAATATTACTGGCACAAATAGGACGTTAAATCCGCTTATCGGCGGCGTAACTGGCATCTTGTCTCTTAACTCATCAGCAACTCTTGACTTGGCGATTCTAGGAAGCGTCAGAACAATTCGAGAGTTTATTGAGGGGCCGAGTAGCCTTTCCCCTAAAATTCAAGATGCAATCCAGGTTCGTCAATTACCCGATGGAGGTATCCAGCTCAATCGCCAGTGGCTTGATAAAACAACGGAGACATACTTGACGATACACAATTCCAATGGGACATCGATCCCCATTCAAAACGGCAAGCCTCGTTTCACGAACGGGACGTACACGTTCAATGCCTGGTCGAGTTACCCACAACTTGACCAACTCGGCGCTATGGAAGTTATCAATCCCGCATTCCAATCTATCATCTCGCGAAACGAGGAAGACATAAAGTCGCTTTGCTTCCTCTCATATAGCTCAAAGATACTTGCTGGAGCTTGGAGGTTCCTGACCTACTTCGGGCGTGACAGTTTGATCTCGCTGCTTCTCCTACGGCCTATCCTCAGCGAGGGGGACGGAGGAGCAATTGAGGCTATCCTTGGGGCTGCTATTGAGCGTATCAACTTGAGTGACGGCACTGTATGTCATGAAGAGACCATTGGCGACTACGCATCATATCTGAATGAACAGCAGGGGATCGACAGCGCAGATCCCCTATGCGACTACAAGATGGTCGACACCGATTACTTTCTTCTGGTTGCTATCAACGAGTATTTCGTCAATTCCGCTGTCGGTTCATCCCGTCGTGACCTATTCTTCGCTAGGAACGCATCCTTCCTCTCTACCAACCGTGGGTCTACTTACGGTGACCTTACCTTATCTACCGCAGAAAAAATCATGAAGCTTACCGCAGATTTCGAGCAATCTCCTGTCAAGGAAAGTCTTATCCATCTGAATAACGGTCAGACAGTGGGACAGTGGCGTGACAGTGGTAACGGACTAGGCGGAGGTCGTATACCATACGACGTGAACACGGCCCTAGTTCCCGCAGCTCTCAAGTCGATCGCATCATTATCAAGCCAGGGGTTCTTCCCTTCCTATCCGGACTGGTATGAGGTCGCTAGCAAGCGTGCCGCCTTTTGGGAAGACAATACTCTTTCTTTCTTCGAAGTCAATATCACGATGGAGAAATCCCAAGAGCTCGTCGAGAGCTATGTTGATGCGACGGGATTTCCTGGAAAGGTCAACACATCCAAGTTGAACTCGGCTGTCGTGTTTCATGGACTAGCCCTCGACGGCAAGGACCATCAACCCATAGTGAAGGTAATGAACACGGATGACTGCTTCCGGCTTTTCCTTCTCAATGGTACCGACCAAAGCCAGCTCTCCGCCTTTCTTTCTCAGGTAGCCGACAACATCCTACGTCCGTTCCCGCTGGGTCTTTCCACGACTGTTGGACTAGTAGTCGCAAATCCGGCGTATGGAGAGGGATCCGTGGACGTAAACGAATTCACAGAAAGTGCATACCACGGCACAGTGGTCTGGAGTTGGCAACTTGCAATGATGGCAGCGGGATTGGAGAGGCAGCTTGAACGATGCGAACATGAACAGCTCGCGTATTGTACGAATTCGGTGTTGCATGAGCGTGTTCTCGAAGCGTATAATCATCTATGGGACCTGATTGACACGAATAGTGAGCACCTAAGCAGCGAAGTCTGGAGTTGGGTCTATAGGGATGGCGACTTTCAGTACACACCGTTGGGTGCTTTACCACCCCCGGATGGGCAGAGCCCCGTTGGTTCGTGAGGCTACCCAAGAATTTGAGGCAACCGGCTAACTCGTATGTTAGAGAGCGATATCCGACAGCTTTGGAGCCTGGCGTTCTTGGCGGTGAAGAGGAACGAAGCGTACAGGCTTCCGTAGGTCTGAGCTTCCAGACTATATGCCGTAATCTGAATACAGTAAAATGAAGCTCTGCAAGGTACGTTCGCCATCGCTTGTTTCTCTTTACGTCAGCACACTAGCCGGGCGTTCGAAGGAGGTCACCAGCGCCTACGTTCCATGATCAACGCACCCAACATAAATTACATCTCATTTCATAAACCTCGAACAACTGCACATAGGTGGAGCCCGACCAAATTTCAAGTCATGTGGCAAAGCTAATACAGGAACTTTAGGATGGCAATGTCGTCGATGAGGCAATCAACCTTGATATGTATGAAGTAAAGAATCTGGTGTTGAATTGCACAATTTAAGAAACGAGAGTACTGCAGGGATTTCCTCATGTATGTACCTGCAGGTTTAATAAGCCTATTTAGTATGCTGACCACCACTCCTAATTCTTAGCGACCCCCGATGCGACCTTGGAACCGGAACCTGACACGCCCAATAATTGTTCACTGTACCAAGTTTCAAAGGGTTGCATAAGTTTCAGTCGGAGGAAATGAGATTTTGCCTCCGGGCAGTATCTCATCAGCATACCTACCTACGTATTTCACACATACCTCGCCATCTCGACGGACGATGATCTGGGCCATTGTTTCAGGTTTGCTATTTTGGAGTCGGGAACCAACCCGAAATTACCTGGAGCATCTACGGCCCGGTACCTTCTTTTTTTGCCGCCGGGCCATCTCCGAGGAACCGCTTCAAGGCCGCTGCAACAGAATGAACTCAATAGATAGGGTAAGCTCTAGAGAACAGGCCAAGTAGCAATGCACTTACGTCGACGAGACTCCCACCTATTGTACCAGCCATTACACCGCAATTAAGTACTATGGTACCTTACTGCGACAACCAGCGGTTCCTGGATAAGGCTGAGAAATGATCTCTGCCTTGGCGAACCATTCCTCTTGCTTTTTTTTTTTTCCTTTTTCACCGTAAGACCGTGCAGCCGGCACGGCTCTTGTGACCTTTAGCTAATCTTATATACATATAGCCCCAATACTTACGACCCATGTACCCAGCCTACATTCATCTAAAGAGACCCCCCTAGTATTACGCATGAAATGGCTGCAGATACTACTAGATTGTCCTTAGCTCGATGTTGGTAGATATTATCATGGGCAATTATAACTGATCCGAATATGATATGCACATCACTGCCCCTGGCCATACCCTAATCCCCTGATAACGACATCTACCTAGGAGGTAGTCAATCGACATCTTAATTCACCCCCAACATCGATCTCAGCTGACATAGGTATCTATTCGTCGGTACGATTATTTCTGAGTTCCGAGCCCTCCCTTCGTTAGGGTCTGCGTAGATATGACAACCTGACTAATTCGCTTCCTGTATGAACCTCCCAACTTTGTCTACTTGCGCCGGAACACCCAACTGCACCTCCCCCAACCGAGCCGGTAGATCGACCAAGGATAGACATGGGGTCGCAGTTACGCGTCCCCAGTTAATCGTTAACGATTTCTGTGGCTAGCCTCCTCGAGGCCGCAGGTCATAGTTGAAGATTGGGGTATTCTCACTTGAGCAGAGTCCACATATTATAAATATGACCTCCCGCCACCTAGCTTGACGGCCCTGAGCTGCTTGATTATTCGACACCAAAGACAGACACTTCGATCATCTCAACTTACAGTTCCTTCCGGGATATACCACTACGTACTCAAAGATCATTCTACCTCTACTCCTTCCCACTCTGAATTTGCTGTCACACGCTCTGCACTTAGAGACCATATCACACTACATCACCTCCAAGATCCCGTCAGAACGCACCGCATCCACCCCCCAGACACCACGATACTCCACACATCCAACATGGCTAACGGGAGCTCCTCTGACGGAATTAACCTCGGCAGCTGCCTATCCAACCCGTCAGTTACCCTTGTTAACCAATGTTGTCGAGCCCTGCACTAACATCGTGTTACATAGACACTTGTCAACCTCCTCAGCTTCTGAAGACGCAACGATGCTATCCCAACGCCTCTCTTCGGCAACACAGCTGAACCCAGCTAACTTCACCGACCGTATTGTAAGCGGAGCATCAGCCACCTACAGCCATACAGCAGCTGCGGAAGCATCAATTGCTTCCTTCACAACCCAAATGAACAGTTCGAGCACGTCCAACGGACAGTGATCACTCCAAATAGCAACTATGCTATGACGGTAATGATCTAACGACTGTTATGTTATGTTATGTATGAGCGCGTTTAATCGAGAGACGCGTGGTGGAAGCGATCCTGAGATCACCTTAATAAGAGACGGAATTTTCCATTCGGCTCCTTGGGCAGCATAGACATTCAGCAGAGGTCCTGCTGGCATGGGACTTCTGCTAGATTTCCATTCGATTTTGTCTCAATGTATCAACAGCAGATGTTTGTTGGCAGCATGTATCTCCTATTTACTTCCCAGTTTTGGACGGGAGGGGGTGGAGTTGGTTGTGTACGAGGCGGCGTTCTATGCCGGGGTGGTTTCGTCTTCAGCTACAACAATGCCCTTTACTACATGTACAGGTCTCAGGCATTGGACTTCCTCATCTAGATCTCTTTAATGTACAACTTTTTCTGCTCAATTTCTAAGATACACTGTGTTATTACAATGTGTGGGTTCTTGGCTGTCTACCTAAGGTAGGCAGATATCCCTAGTAGGCGATCAATGCAACCATACCTTGTTTCTTTCTGGATACAAATATGGCGCAATCGGCAATATCGCACAGCCCGAGCAATATCCACCCAGGGAAAGATCAGGACACTGCCTCAGAGCTATTACCCATCCCCTATTCCCCACATAAGACGCCAATGACCTTGTCTCCCACGTGCGACAAGGAAGTTAGATTCAAATCTGCCTAGATCATGACCCACGATGCAAGAATCAGGTACCTGCGGCTCGGGGCCGACTTGGCGAATTTTTGACAGCTGCGCGCCGATCAATCGGAGAGACCGGAGCGTCGTAACTACGACGTCAGGTAGGCTAGGAAACAGGTCTAGCGAAATGCTTCCCCATGGGCATTCATTGCACCATCACTGAGATAAAGTCGCCGGATTTGACCCAAGCCGTGCGGCTCAGTCTTTGCCAGAAAGCCTTGAGCACGCTTCTTCTAACGTTCGTGTGGGGGGCCAACTGCTACCATTACCTCTGCCTCTCGTCGTTTGATTTTTTTTCTTAATGTCGAGGTGCCTCGGTTAATGCCATTCCGGTTGATACCTAGGAAATTGGGTGGCGTGGCATTCTCGGCCCATCCTACCGACTTGCATCGCGTTCTCCAGAGGACAAGCTTATTGTTCCACCGCAACACCATAGAGTAATTCCAAATCAAATGGTTTTTACAGATTCCAATCAACATCGATTCCTTTCGTCCACTGGACGAGATACCTATGTCGAACCTGTCAAGACGCAGGGGTTCAGCATATGTCAGTAAGAAAATGTAACGAGAAACACGAGGAAAGGAAGCCCAGGTCCCCGTAAAATGACGCCACTTTGATCATTTTGGTGGGCGTATAATCTTCAATCATGGACGAATGAATGGAAGCGCACTCATCCTGGAAGCCTTACAGGTTGAGATGTGACGAATGACCAAGTGACGACCCCTCCACACGTTTCGGTACACACGTTTTATGCAGGTCTTGAACTAGGATTAGCACGTGGAGGCCATGCTTACAGCGTAGCGTGGCCTAGACTGGGGTTCTCGTTTTAGAATGATCGTCGCACCTGAATCTCCCCATAGAGCATGTCCGGACGGGGCGCTGATGGGGTTCTCTTAACCCGGCGAGAATTCGATGATACCCCCTTCTACCTCACCATGGAAACACCATGCGCTTGGCACGCTGGGTGCGTCTTGTGCGCAGCAAAGGTGAAACCCCCCATAATAAGGAGGCATGACTCTTTCTAGAAGGTGTTACCATTCAGGCTGCCAGGCACTTTGGCACTGAATCCATCGGCGCTTAGCACTTGAGCTTTTCGAGTATACTTACGTGACGATCACTCATGCTGTCATCTTATACACCTGAGACACAAGTACGGATCTCACCTTGCCCGATAGAGACGTATTGTGATTCGTAACTTCTGCCAGGTACCTACATCACATGCATATGTACGGTGATGGCAGATCAGCCGTACACAGTGCCTAGTAATAACCATAATCTAGGGAGGCAGTATGCCTTAAATGATACATCGACACCATCGAAATGAGAACTTTGAAGATGTGTACATTCTCGACACCGAGGGTTTAACATTGTTGCTGGCTTATTAATGTCCACGTTTTTACCATGCCCCAAGTCCCAAGTCCCAGAGAAGTTTCAGGGGAGCCTGGACCTGATCCCTACGCCACGTGTCGACCCTGTAAATTGCCGCAATCGCCTACAGGGGTAGTCTGAGCCGTCCGTCTCGAATTGCCTGGTTTCCCATTCAACCCGGTAGGTATCAAGCGAGGTCGACTTACTCGTGATAAAGTAACCGAGCTTTTCCACAAGCTTACTACAGTTATGGGGATATCCAAGAGCGAGCTTTGTAATGCCGAACCACGCCGCGAGAAAACATGGCATATGCCCGTTCGCTAGAGATTCCTTCGAAAAGGTTCCAGGATAAAATAAGACAACTCGCGGCACTGCCTCCCCGATCGACGCCGCCTTCTTACCTCTACACTACTGTGATGAAAGACGCCCTCCCTCCCGCACCTGCCCCAAGTTTCGGGTTCCTACACCGATGCCGAACATGGGAAGTCTCTCCGCGGGGGATTCGGCACGCCTGCCCCGATCCCACACGCTAAAAAAGCCCGGCCCCATCCAACTCCCCGGCCGCCGTTCCTTCTGAAGCTCAGAGGAATCCACATTGAGGAAGCCCGCGTTGATCCACGCTGCCGATCTGCTCCCTGTGCGTTCTATCATTCATTTACGATTGCATTCCTTCTGTCCATTCTCTTTTTCTCCGCCACCTGTAAGTAAGCCCACCCAACCCATACAAATCTGTTATCCGGACGCTGCTCGCGTGCATATGTAAAAAAGTATCTCAGCCAAGGTACATGTATGTAAGTAGAAAATTGCACAACAGCGCCACATTATTACAACGGCGCCCCTCGCGTGAGATCCCTCCCCCTCCTTCTTAAGCAATAACGATACCGCAGAGCTTGTGCCGTTCGTTTACGACGTGCATCCTTCCAGAATGGTACGCACGTAACCTTACATAAAGGACTCCGCAACACGTAGTATTGATAAAAGTATGCGGCTCAACAGTGGTATTTATAGCACCTGACATGGGGAAAGCTTCTTGCTACGCCTTGCGCTGATGTGCAGAATGAGATACGGTGCCTACCTACCTAATACAATAATAACCCAAAGTCCTACTCAATTCCAGGACTAATGGCCTGATCTTCATTCTGCCATAGTGTCCATTCTCATTCCGTAGGCTATGCTAGAATTGACGGAGATGCAAGACGCAAAACGCCCTCAAAATCGTCGGTAGGCTCACTGAGAGCCGAAGCTTGCAGCAAGCTTGGAAATAGGCACCAGGATATGCTATTATTATCTAGCTTTGAAATCGCCCGCTCACGTCACCCCCGGGAAGGAATCTCTGGAGAATGGCCCCAGATACCAGAGAAGTAGATTGCGAGTCTAGTAAGCAGTTTAAAAAAGTGATGTAGAATCTAAGGATCGTATCTGAGATCAGTAGTTAAAAATTAGGGTGAGGACGAACTCCGTGGCGCCGTAATGTGGCAAATCGGACTATCCCCATGGCTCCCGATGAATGATACCTAGCGGTATTTTAAAGCCCCTAATCTATATGATACAAGCGTTCAGCTACCTGCCCGTATATTAAACTGCTGCCTAAGGTCCCTAATCCCAAAAGTCTGCACGTGCACATCTTAGAGACGTACCTAAGGCGTTGAGTTTATCTGGAGGAAGATAGTTGCCGCAGTAACACACAGATGTACCGGTGCTTACATCTAGGTAGATTGGCAACTATTATGTGATCATAGAACTATGCCCGTTCCTTGTGAAACCAGCGCGACTCCGATAAACATTACAGCTAGAAGCCAGTTGATAAAATCTATTAAAATCCGTATATAGGTAGGTAGGCTCATGTTGGTGCTAACCTACCTACATATGGTTACATTCTTCGAACCTTCTATTATCGATGCCAAGGTGATACACATATCAAAACTGCGGTACCATGCCTAAAAACTATAAGACATATTAGCTATAAGGTAGAATCGCTGAAACCCTGGCATTCGGTGATGTAACCGAATGCATGGAGATGTGGAGATTCCAGAGCGAGCCTATATGGTTACACGGTGTCCTCTATTGGTTCTTGTTATACGATTCATACCCCTTTAACCTACAAGCCATTCGTTCTCTCAAACCAACACAAAAGATCAACCTCGTAAGTGGCACAGGGAGCTATAATAGACTACTCTTCCTGGTTCAAAATTTTTATCTGTCCGCAGAGATGCTCTCCCTGGTTCAATATGCGGCCTATTGGAGACTTACATTCTACCCCGGCACCGAGTGGGACCACCCAGCGCCGTATAATGGTTCGTAAAAATACCTATATATGAGATTTATCACGATGTTTGCCATAACCCTACATCAGCCGGGCCTCACTGCAAGCTCCCTGGTCATATAACTCTGCGATATAAACAATTGGTATACTAGGCATTGTTATTGGTTGTCCTTTTAGCGCCCGAGGGGTACCTGAAGCACAATTGACATCTGAGCCTCCTTGTTGTGCACCAATCACATAGGATAGGTGCACATGCTTCATACAAATCCCACGCAAACCTCAGGGAGGTTATGGAGATTTGACAGTTAGCAAGCTGTGTAGGTACCTAGCCCTGGTAGGAGGGGCGATAAAAGGCCGGTAGAGTGCCCAAATTGGAATATAGCACGCCCCCGGGTTACCCCTTTCAGTACATATGGAGCGAATGTAGCTTCTTTGAGCCTTTAGCCCCCATAAGTGCTATTCCACTATACTACTGCATCTCTATAGTGTTTCGGGACATCTGAAACGTTCTCGAAGTATTTATAATTTACTAATCACCTTACCCTGCACCTCTTACGAGGGCCAAGGACGATGCAACATAGCTACAGATCGCTCCAAAAGCTCCATGCATGCCTGTAATCTGCAAAACACCTGCCTAAAAAGCGACGTAACCATGATACAGCATCTACAAACCCACATACAGCCACCTGTAAACGGACGCTGCCTGTCCCCTGGTACGGTAGCTCTCACCTTAGCTAAGCCCCAGCCCCAACCCCAACCCAACCAACGCCTCTGAAGCCCATACGACGATCTACCGACATGCTACCGCGCTCTGCACGCCACGCTCCCGCCTGCAGACCCAGCTATTCTTATCCCTACCCTCGGGCTCGTTCTTATTCTCCGGCTTACATACCCGACGCAAAGAACCCAGCACAGCGCAGCGCAACCTGACACAACAAGCACACACGCGCGATACCTCGTGTTCAAGTAACTGCCTATCCACGCACCTGCTTGCCACCTACCCATCTACTTACCACCAACCCACCTCTCATCTACACACATAGCTCACAACCAACCCCCAAAGAAACCCCTCGGACCAAACTCCACCACCATCCTCAGCCCTAAGGCTCTCTCTCCCCATCCACCTGAGACGGCACTATAGAGTGCGCGTGGGGGGTGGGGAGTATAACACCAACCCACGTTCTCCGTCGTGTTTCCCAAAAACCTGAAACCGGCCCCCAACTGCGGAACTATAGCGTACCTATTTCTATATACGAGGTCCCAAGTTTATTTTCTCTCTCGTCCCGCAACAGCGCAACACCACAACAACGCAACAGCGCAACAACCGTACGCACGTTACGCCGGGGGAGCAAAAAAAGAAAAAGAGAGAAAATCATCTTAACACAACTCTATTATACCTTCCTCTTCCTATAACCTCCTTCCGCACCTGCACCGCACCGTGCCGCACCGCATCACCATGATGTGATAGGTGTATTTATAGTCACCTAATCTCCGTCTTCAGCAACTGTGCACGCACCGAGTGGCGTCGGCGATCAACCCTGCGCCGCGCGGAATGCAGTTCCGCTGGAGAAAAGAAGAAGCCCGAAACCTACCTAACATGACTTACATACCTACCTACCTCCTACCTTAGGTACATAATTCCAACACGGGGGCCGGAACACATAACACAAAAAGAAGTCGAACCGAATGCCGAAAAATAGCTTTAATGTTAATAACAGGTAAACTACCTAGTAAGTGCCCTGTGTGCGTGTGTGTGTCTATGTATGTATATACCCCACATAGCGGACCAACAGACAGACGGATGGACAGATAGACGATAATAGGTTTCTCGCCGTCTCCTCTTCCTCCTTCCTGAAGCAAGCATACACATCATCGTCCTCTCCTCCCTAGTAATCAACGGCACATTTCGGCCCCATGGTGAACTAACTGTCTATCTCTACCCCAGGCTCACTCAAGCAAAGAGGTGATTCTGTCTCTAATCTTAAAAAAGGACCTGTCCGTGCCGTGCGGGACATCGGATGGATCATCCGCTTGCGCGTCTTTTATGAATGAAGCTGAAGCCTGTGTGTGTGGGAGTGAACGGATCGCGATGAGTTTCGTATGCATATGATGTGTATGCGTATGCACGAATAAAGTCCTCTAGCCCGAGCCCTGGTAACCTAGCGCCACGCTGTCTATATTATCACCTGTTTCCTAATATAATTCACAACTTTGACCTGGCGAGTCATTCAGGCACACGCCCCTCGAGTCCGGCGACGGTGGCCAGGTTGACTTGACTCAGTTGCTCGTGGCCCTCGCCGCTCGGTCCCACCCCGGCTAGGAGAGCTATGGCCTCGACGACGTCCTCGGGCTCAAGCATATGCCACTTGGCTAGGGTAACCTTCGTGCTAGCACCGATAGTAACAGTGAAGACGTGGTCCCTCTCAACTTGCGTGCCGCTGAGGCCGTTCAGGGCTCGGAACATGTCCTCGTCGGTGAAGTCGTCACCCATGCAAAGGACGAAATCGAGCTTCTCCTTTTCGCTCTTTCCATTTTGCGAATTGGCTTTGGCTAATTGGGCAATATCGGAGTTGTAGTCGTTGACCAGGCGTTTGGCAATCTCGCCCTTGTTGATGAAGGTTGGCCGAACCTCAAGATTGGCCTTGCCCTTCATAACGTCAACATCCCATTTCTTGACCACGGTCTCCTCAAGATCCTTGTGTAGCGCTTGGGATGAATGCAAGCCTTGTTCTGGATCGGCTTGGCGGTAGTGCCAAGTCAAGGCGCAACGCTTGCGTTCGATGAACGAACCTAGTGAAGTTAGTAAAATGGCCCAATTTTTTTTTCAATCGTCGTATATAATAGGGGAAAACTTACCAGGTACGCGGTCGGTGTATTTCTGGAAAATCTCGACCACGTCCGCCTGCCAGCTCATATCCAACTTCTCCGCCAGGTTCTCCCAAGTGTCTTTGCCTGGATGTCTAATGAAACTTCCATGCTCGGCACTGAAGCCCAATTCCGGAATGTGGCCTAGGTGTTGCTGCAAGAACTCCTGATCTCTACCAGAAATGATCCAGACAGCATTGCGGTGGTCCGCCGCCAGCGCCTTCAATGTTTGAATGACACGCTCCGACGGGATAGCCGCCTGGGGATCCCTGACAATCGGAGTAAGCGTGCCATCGTAGTCGAACATGAAGAGACGCTTCTTAGCCTCGCGGTACTGCTTCAACATGAGCGTCCGGTCAAGCAATGGCGTGACATTCTGGTTCTTGTTTGACGCCAGCGTGGCGACGAGCTTGCGAAGGAACTTCGTGATCCAACTTTGAACGTTTTGCGTGGTGACGTGCTTGTAGAGGCTCTCCTGCATGGCCTTGCGCTTCTCTTCAGACATAGTAAGCGCGTTGTAAATCTGGTGGGCGACATCGGTCAGATCCCACGGATTTATATGGATCGCATCGCGCAGACTGCCTGCTGTGCCGCTAAACTCCGACAGGATTAGCGGTCCGTGGGTATCGCGCTGGCAAACGACATATTCCAGACTAGTCGTGTTCATACCATCCCGAACCGAGGTGATTAAACCAACGTTCGCAGCCCGCAACAGCGCGAAATACTCTTCTGGTGACAAGTACTGAGGATAGTGCTGCACGGGCGAAAATCCTAGACTGCCATACGTGCCGTTAATCCTCATGACCAGCTCATTGACCCTGCTTGCAACCTTGTTTTCCGGTTCTTCTCCTCCTTCCTCAATGGTGTTTGGCGAAGTGACCTGGATCAGCACTACCTTTTCTCTCATATCGGGATAGAGCTCTAAAAACCTCTCGAAGGCCATGAGCTTTTGGGCGACACCGCGGACACTATCCAACCGGTCACGTCCCACAATGATCTGCTTGTCCTTGTAAAGATCCTTCAGGGCGTCGTACATTCCTGACACATCCTTAGACCATGCCATTTGTTCTACCTTGGTTACATCAATGCCAATTGGGAAGACGCCAACCTCTACGCGAGATCCGTACGCATCAACGCCGACGGAATCCGAAGGGAAATCAAGGATGCGAGTACAACAGCTGGCGAAGTGGCGCGAATAGCTGTATGACTGGAAGCCCACGAGGTTCGCGCCAAGCATGCCCTCGAGAACCTCTTTCCTGCGCGGCAAACACCTCAAGAATTCGCTGCTAGGGAACGGACAGTGAAGGAAGAACGAGATATACATGTTGGGCGCCCTTTGTCGCAGCATGCTAGGTAGCAACAAGAGATAGTAGTCATGGATGACGACAACGTCGCCTGGCTTGTAGATCTCGATGATCTTGTTGGCGAACTTCAAGTTGGTGCGGAAGTAGTCGGCCCATTCAATACGTTCCGACCGGCCATCGTTGGGCTCGTGTTGCTTATAATGGAATAAGGGGTATATTGTGTGTTCAGCATATCGCCTCCATCGCTTTTGGTCGTTCAACCTGATGCCCTCTTCGCTTGTCTCGGTGTCATCGGCGAGCCAAACAGGAATTGTCTTGATGCGCTTATCATGAGCTAGCTGCTGTTCAAGCTTCAATTGGTGTTCCCGTGGAATCCACAAGCCATCAACCTCAGGTGGTGTCGGCGGCGCTTCTCCGTCTAGGGGTATAGGGGCAGAGAGGTGGCTCAAACCCGGAATACTGGCGGTTGTGTCGGCAAGAGCCTCCGGAGCCGACGGTGAAGTAACAGGAGCATCGATCTCGCCCGTCCATGCGACCACGGTATGATTCCAGGGCGTTTCATCGGACGACAGATAGGAGAAAGCGTCGAAAAGAGCCGATTGAC
Organism: Hypoxylon sp. FL1857; assembly: GCA_022578955.1. Lineage (NCBI taxonomy): Eukaryota > Fungi > Ascomycota > Sordariomycetes > Xylariales > Hypoxylaceae > Hypoxylon > Hypoxylon sp. FL1857. Next base: position 75,813 of record MU400384.1, read on the forward strand.
CGCGACGATAACCCAATTCCTACTTCTCGTCAGTTCTTAGATCAAGTAGACCTTGTATGCGAGACCAGACTGACCCAATCGCCGCTCTTATGGTACTTAAGGGCGTGAGGAGTTGTGAAGGTGACCGAGACGATGTTACCGCTGAGGGCTAAATCAGGGGCAGCTGCCCTGATTTCAGAGATGGATTCTCTCCGCCCCCTTAGCGACACACTCATCCGACGCAAGACTTCATGATCTGAGGTGGCTCCCTTTGCTAGATCCGTGGGAGACGATACGTCCGAGAGAGATTGTGTCGGAGGCGCATTGGCGACACCGCTACTCTTCTTCCCGGGGTCTTGTGTAAAGTAGCTCGGACTCGGGGTTTTGGTATCGACAGAATCGGTACTGGTTTGGGACAAATAGGTGGAGGATTGGATGCCCGGGGTTACGGGAACTTTCGTAACGGAACTTCGCTGATGCGGTGGTAGATCGGGCGATTCTTGAGAATCGCTTCCGAGGGCGGACTCGCGAGGGGAGAGAGACATCTGTTCGGCCTCCTTTATGACGACGTTGTTGGCAGCGTTGGCTCCGGCTTCTTGTCTAGTCTCTGCCATTGCTGTTTTAGCTGCAGTTCTCAATTGTTCTCAAATCGCGGCGATATGTCGGTATGTGTAGGTGAAGACGTAGATACGGCGATGGTAGAGAAAGAGGAAGTACAGGGGGAGCTAGAGTAGCAATTGAGAATTAACAGAGGTTAACAGTGACAAGGGTGTCGGCGACAGTCGTGACTTGACGACTAGACAACTGAAGACAGCACCGATGGGCTGCAAAGACCAGGAGAAACAACGCAAGGAGGTTAGGTAGACATAGGCAGACTCAAATACGGGTAAGGTAAGGTAGGGAGGTAGGGAGGTAGAATGTTAGAAGGCTAGAACGGCATAGGCTCATAGCGGGGCTCCCATCGTCGGCGTGGTTATTGGTTTATTTGAGCTTAGGTACGATAGTGGGGCATGGAAGCCAAATGATACATGGTTCGTGATAGAAGGGAAGAGTGTGGTAGATGCAACCTGGAGGTTTTGCTCCTGGGCGATGTGGATTACCTGACGATAAGTTCTTTTTCAGCGTGGTCAAATCCACCACAGGACTCTCGCAGCTTTGAAATGATCTCGGCCTTTCTCGTCCCAGTCCCAGCCGTCGCAGATCGTCAAACTTGGGCGGTTCGTTCCGACTGCGGTACCACGTACATGTATGTATGTAGCTTGACGAAGCTTGAAGGTGGGCAGATCAGATACAAATAAGCGTTTGCGCTTATTATGGGTGAATTATGTACTCAATTGAACAAAGAGACGACGTATGAAACACGTTACACAGGTAAATCAAACCCCAGCCTATGGATAGAACTTCTAAACACCCCGAACGGACAGATGGACTTGGTTGAATGTATGTATGTGTGTATGTGCATGTAAATGTAGATGTAGGTGGGTGTATGTGGATGTGGTATGTGGTGGTGATGTCGGATGGTGGGGTAAGAGACGTGAGCCTGTGACGCTGGCACATGCTGAAAGACCAGGCTGGGAAGAGATTTTGAAAGACATCATGGACATGGAAGAAATGGAATGGCATGGAAAGCATTGGCCCAGCCGACCCGCTAAGAGTACGTACCTTGCAACCTTGCACCAATGACGTAGTCGGGATGTAACACCTTGCCAAAAAAATAGCCTAAATGTGACTTCAACAAGAGCAGGAACACCGAGGGTATTTATGCTTGAGAGAATTCTACGGGGAGAGAAGCTGATGAGAATGGCATATCGAGACCCGAAAACATGGAATTAGCGGCCGAACGGGCTTACGGCTATCTCCACAACAGAAGACGTCGAGGTGCGAGGTTCATGTAAGTTAGGTACCATTGACGTATGGACGGTGTAGGTACAACGGTACCTCCATAAGCCTTATCGATTTGATTTCCATTGGACGCCTCGAGCCGCCTATCAAGGTTAGCAGATCTCTAATACACGAGTCCAACAGCAAATAGCGTCACCAAAATTACATTTTGCGATTCAGCGCCCGCTATCGGATGTACGTAACTCATAGACCACGAACATCGAATTCCAGGAACTGGCACCACATCTGTCGGTACTCTCTGGCGATACCGATTGGACGTATGCAATGCTGTCTTAACCCCCTAACAAACGGGTGCCTTATTGCGTTCGAGACCGGCCGATATTTTGACTGCGGTCAAACGGCCCGTTTTGGGGACACTGGGGATGTGACTTGTCTGCTAGGTAAATACCAAAACAAATATAAAATTGCACGTGGTAGAAGTTCTTGCTAGGGGATTGGATTTCAGGACGATAAATACTCTAAATGAGGCATAAACATGGGCTGACTTCGACTTAAATACGTTGTATTGGGCCGGCTACCCTGCGCAAATTTCGAATGAGGGATTAGATATCGTTACTGTATGAGGGCATTCACGGCCCGGCTAACCCCGCGATGCAGCCGACAAATTCCTTGGATATTTGCTTCAAGCTTATAGCTAGCAGGTAGGTTGGTAATCACGAAGATAGGTACAACTAAGTTTTAGAGCTTTACCATGGTAAGAACCTTATCAAGAATTATGGTTCCAGGGTTTGAGTGTTGCCGCAGTCTTTGCGTTCCTCGGGCGGGCCGTACCTAGTGCCTATATTAAACCTCCAAAAAGGGGCTCGCGTAGGCCACGATCATATATGCGCTCTTATGTACGACTCAACCTGGTGAGTAATCTGACTAGATCTCTCTCTCTCTCTCTCTCATCTACCGAGATTCCCAACAACGCTGCCAACCATGACCGCTACCTCACGATCCCACCCACCACTCTTCTCCGTATCTCCTTTGGAGCCTTTCCCCTTAGTAGTCGTAATGGTGCTCGGAGGCTGGCTGCCTCGAATGACACATTCCCTGATAGCCTCTCCGACATTGTTACGGTTCGTCTTCAATGTGCGAGCCGAAACACCGCCGCGGTTGACAATCTCCTGAACTCGCGTTGACAGGCTACTTGCCATAGTCCTCCAGAAGTAGGACGCAAGCGAGCCCGTCTCGAGATATGCTAGGAGAGGCTGTAGGAGATTGGCATTGTGCTTGTGCGCCGGCAGGAGCGGGTGCGCTGGCGCATTCGTTGTGGCGAGAACGATCTCTAGAGCTATTATGTTTTGGCACCGTGCCGAGACTTCGGCCAGGGTGCGGTCTAGAGACGGCAGCGTCGCAAGCGATCGTGCTAGTGACGCAATGGAGCTCTGTAATGCGTTGCGCAGGTACACCTCGAGGGCTTGGAGGAGGAGCTGAGGAGTCCACTTCTCGGGTTTCGTTCCAGAGACCGGTGATATGAGGTAGAGGGTGACCGCAGCAGATATCATTCGCGCTTTGGCTTCCTCAGTCTGCGCGAAGGTAGCCGTGCCAGAAGCAGAGCCAATATTGAACTCGCGGATCATCTGCTCTGAAGTGCTTCTGACGGACTTTTCGATTGGCCCTATGACAGTGTCTTGTAGACTCCTAATCGCGTTGACCCTATCAAGCCCATAGCCTTCCTCTCCCAGTGCCTTTTTATCCAGTATTTCCCGTAATGATAAGAGCGTATGCGCACAGCGCACTAACGCTCTATGGTCCTCTTTTCTGCTGCCACCGCTCGAAGCACCTGAGCCCGAGTTGGTTATTTCGGCGTGTTGAATCTCAAGCTGGCGGCCCAGCTGAAGGCAGCGGCCGACAGATCTGCCCAGCTTCAAGGTCTCCCATAACCGAGCCGCAACTTGGCGCACCTCGTCGGCTTCGGCATGTTTTTGTATGACCTCCTTCTCCAGTTGTTTATAGCTCTCGTTCAAGCTCTTAACCTGGTTATCGATCTCTGATATTATTTTCCCGCTCGCTTCGGTTTGCTCTTTCGTGTATGTCAGAAGCGGAATCGCGGAGCGGGTAGTGAGGAGGTCGATGTGGGAGTCGATTTCCTGGGCATCGAACAATACTTTGGATAATGGCGTCGAGAGATCTAAGGGAGTATCGGTTGGGTTGTTGGTAGCGAGGACGAGGGTATTCGCAAACGAAGAGGGGCTAAAACCCGGATCCAGAAATGCTTCGTAGTCGACATACGACGCATCCTCGTCCTCGTTAGCTGCCATTCGCATAATTGGCACAATTGGAACGCATCAGAAGTCCCAATTGCTACATGCGATGTAAATTGGAAGGGTCCATTCTGTAATGGCTGTCAACTGCAGCCCTATCCTTGAAACCCCACCGTTGATTACGTAAGTCAACCCAATGGATATTACGACTCTGCTAATCCCCTAAAGCCACTACAGTCACCACAGCCACCACTACGGCAACTTTCCTACTGAACATTCAATATTGTCGTGATGAACTCTTATTCTGCAATTGCTCGTTGTATTATATAGACGTTGACGTTAAATCTCGTCACTCTCATTTAATCCCATCCTCCATCCAAGTTCGCCATATTTCAATCCAATTCCAAATTACCCAGTCCAGTACAAGAAAGCGTCCTCATATCCATCAAACCCCTTCCCCTAATCCTCATCGTACACGCACCTCTCATCGCATTATCAGATACCGTAGCTCTTGAATGCATTATCATCCTTCTTCTGAGCAGCACCGCCAGCAGATCCAGTAACTCCACCAACAGTACTTCCGACCGAGTTCGTCACGCCGCCGACTGTGTTACCCACACCTTCAGTGGTCTGGCCCACAGCATTTCCGACTCCCTTGGTCGTGGAGTTCAGGCCTTTGCCGACTCCTTCGGTTGTGCTTCCGACGGCACTGCCGAGACCTCCGAGCAGTCCGCCTTGGCCGTTGGCCTTCTCTCCGCCCGTGAGAACGTTGTCGACTCCGCCGACCAGTCCGCCGAGGAGACCGCCGCCTTGGTTGTTCGACATTGTGGGTTTGGTGGTAGTTGGTGTTTTGTTTGAACTGTGACGTGTGATGTGACTAATGTGTTTCGATAGTAAGAAGTTGTTTACGTTCTTCTCATGAACTTGCTTGTTCGTTTGCTTTTGAGTTTCTGGTCATTGGTCCGAGAGGAGGACATGATCTTCGAGCGACTTCATCTTATTATACACTCTCGGGGAGGCTATTTCCAATATCCTACCATCGCACGAGCCACACGATGTGATGTAATGTTCCACGAAAGGCATCATGTTTTATTGGAGGAAGAACGCCACATGAGCGCATAGCTCTTGTGGCTTGCGTCAGATTCATGGCCGGGTGTGGCTACAAACCTGTTTCGCTCCCTACTCCAAGACCAGGGTGGTGGTTCGTCCTGAGCCATCCAGGAACCCAGTTGGTCAACCTGCGGCTTGGAGGCTTTTCTAGAATATCGTTTGATTTGATGATCTGGATCTGCAGATTTACAATCACGCTAAGAATCCTAGCGGCCAGCGGACAGGACCGGGTCAGCATTGGCGTCATCCATGGGAAGATCGGTAGATCGAACAGATTCATCAGGTCCAAACATCGAGCGAGAGCAAACGAGTGAGACGGTGACGTCGCTTCCCAATAACAGGCAATGTCTTGACAGTGATTGGGCGATCTGGGATAATGGTTCGCGTTCCATCCCCATGGGTCCCGTCATGCCCCAGAAAAAGTATAGAAAAGCTCTCCGATGAGTACCGGCGGCACTAAATCGGCACCGCTGCAAGTCTGAGAATAGTTCATGACGTAAAGGCAACGCGGAAGAGGCTGCCATTACGATTTAGAGCTAAAACCCCATTCTCTCCTGATCAGCCAATAGGTCTACTTCGCTTAATCATACTACAAGCGCGAACATTGATGATTCCTCTCTAGCTAACGTTGTGGGCTTGTGGCTCGTGCGGTGCAAAGGTATGACTTATGTTATTAACGGTCTACTGTAGTCAATTTAGAGCCTTTTAGTAAGGGGTCTCCGATCGAAATCGAGACGCCATCGGGAATCACCGCCTTTGGGATTGCGCGTATAGCGTCACTGTGCATGGAGCTGCGAGTTCTAACTCAGGATTCCCTTGCCTAACAGTTAGGAGACGCCGAGAATAATATGCCGGATATCACATGAGGTATGCAGCGGCTCGGGGATATCCACCTTCGTGAATTCAACGACCTGGGACAGCCGCCTGAACTCGGGTGACAGAGCCATGGCCAGGCTTCAATCTGCGGGCTGGGTATACCGAGCATACTGGATTCAACATAATGCAATATGGAAGAAATACTGTTAAAAGACGGAGTGTGAGAGTTCATGAAGCAGTAAATTTTCATCTGCGTTCAGCTCTGACAAGTCTGTGAAATAGTTCTAATATCTCATAGATCAGAGCTCCACGCCATTCCCGCAAGCCCGTGCTATTATTTTAGTTCCTCATATACCGCCCATTCCTGAAGCCCGTTCATCGTCGCAAGTAGATGTTGAAACGCACGGTATCGTCAAAGCTACCTAGTATGCTACAAATCATTACCCGTAACTCCATGCTCCATGGATGCCCCCATAACATTTCCAAGAAACTAGTAACTCAGTAGACGAAGACAAATTCCTCGTTTTGGAGGTCAGTTAGGTTCTCGAAGGCCCGCTCTCCTGGTCTCTCTACTTCCTCGCTAGAGCCATCGGCGGCATCGCCTTCTTCCGCATTTCTGACATTTCCAATTTCGTTCCCGTCCTCTTGCTTCGTCTGTGCTGCTGCCGCGGCGATTGCAGCTGCCTCCTCTGCCGAGTCCAAGCTGGTGTCGACAATGACGGCGCTCTTGCCCATCGCCACGCGTCGCTTGGCATGGCTCGCATTCAGATATTTGAGGTACAGAGTCGTGATCCCGCTAAGTACGATAATCGCGATGTAAAGTGCTAGATTAGAACGTAAACCCCTGGCATAGCCTGGTGCTTCTTTCTGCGTGTATAGCAACGGACCGATCACGTTGCCGGTCGACTGGCCGATGAAGAGCACGGCATTGGTGCATTTTCTCTTCGTATCGCCGGCTGTGTTCTGCGACGCCCACGAGTATATCAGGGGAGCTTGCGAGATACGTTAGTGGCTGCAAGTTAGGGGCTGGTCATAGCCACTTACTTATTCCAGGGTAGACCGAGATCAGGTAGTATCCCACTAAAAGGGGGGCCCTGGACGAAGCATCCCGAGGAAGCACCATCAACATCACGCAGCCGGCTATTGGAGGCAAGCAGAGCCCAGCAATGACAGGGCCCTTCATCTTGATCCTCTGGGCGAGGAAAGCTCCGCCGACAGTCGCTACTAGTTGTACGAACCCGAAGGGGATGTTGAAAAGGATAGTCTGGAATTGATCAAAGCCGAATGTCGTCACGATCAACGGTCCGAACGTCGATATACCACCGGATGGAATGCTGATAGAGAACAGCAGAGCAAACCAAAACCATGACTTGGGATCGAGTAAAGTCTCCTTGAGATGGTCGTTCCGCCACTCGCGCGATATCACGCCCATCTGGTTCATGCGCAGCCGCTCTACTGCGATTAGCTTGTCCTCGTCGCTTAGAAACTTCGCTTCTATCGGCGAGTCTGGCATGAAGGTGAGCATGATGAAGCTAAACACAACAGTGATTACTCCGAAGAATATGAATATGATCTACACGTGAATGTTAGTAGCGGACGTAGCAATATAGGGGTTAATTATCACCTGGTAAGAATGTAGATGCGATGATATGTGTCCCAGGCCATACGTGATTAAGCTGCCGAACTATATCGCTTTTAGCTTACAGTGCTCTATTCGTGAAGTATTGCATTCAACTCACCATGTTCGTTATTCCATTCATAGCACTGGAAAATTAAAGTTAATTCCGCCCTGACGGAGAAGGGTGGTCAGCACTTACTACCAGTAACTAGTTCTGACCGTCTGCTCTCGTCTCCTCCACCACATTTGCGTGATAGCAACAAAGCTAGGCGCGACGCTCGCCTCGAATACGCCTAGGAAGAAGCGTGTCGCCAATAAACCGCTGAAGCTATGCGCGGCCGCCATACAGGCGAGCGACACACCCCAGAAAAGCACCATGGCACTAGTAAACTTGGCGATGGGAAGGCGCACCAACAACCAAGCCAGCGGCGGCTGCATCACCAGCTGGGCCAAATACACGATACTGCCTAGCCAGCTGTACTGGTCGCCAACCAACCCCGTGTCGCCGATGAGCCCGAACACCGAGGAATACGCGAGAGTCGCCTTGTCGAGCCCTTGTAGGAAGTAGACTGTTAACATAATCGGAAGGATCACGGTATCGATGCGGCGCAGCACCCGCGCCGAGTCCGCGGGCGTGACGGATATCCGGTGCCCAAAGGCTTTGTTAGCCAGGAACGAGGCTGCGAAGTCCTTGCCGCCATCACCGCCTCCCGGCTGCTGAGACGGGCCTGGCGAAGGGGGCCCGTTTTCGATTTCTTCCGTTGCCGCCATTGACGCTCCCATTTCAGTTGTGTTGTTGCAGTGCTGCGAGCGACCTCTTTTGTCGTCGAATGAAGGCTGGCCCTACCACTTAAGTTAAGTTCAAGATGCAGGGTGTGTTGGTACCGGCAACCGGGTTCGGTAATGGGAAGAATGAGGAGTAGAGGCGTGGAGGACAAGGATGGTAGGCATCAAGCTTTCTGTTGTACGCTGCGTGACTCCTTCTCCGCATGTAGCTTACCGTCAGGTAGGGGTCCGGGGCGTCAGAGTCGCACAAACTATCGTCGTTTGTTATCTTGGCCAATTGACACGTCCGGAGTTATGAAATCAATGTCATATGCATTCGACCTCGGTGTGCCCGAATATTAAAATCTTGGGGTAATGGCAACGTTGGCTTCATAGCTGAGAGCTAAAACGTAGATTATGGAAACGCAAAAGTGTCTACAAATGGAAAACGAGATACCCGCCAGCGGTATGTAATATGAGGTGGCGTAGATAAACGGATAGCGCTTTGTTATCATGCTTGACGTTATTGAGACCTAAACCTCCCCCTATTATGACATAGCGATAGGTTAGACAAAAAGCGACTCACCGTCGAGGCCCGTTGCTCCTATTTGAATTGACAAACATATCAAAAGACGTTGGTGCTAGCATCAACGGTAATACGCGGGCTAACGTGCCCGATGTTTGCCCATGACGTGTCATGAAGGTATCTCGAGTTTCCTCATTAGGTGTATACCACTTTAGAGGCGGTGACGAAGGCCGCAAGGAGGGGTCTCTTCATGTATGCCTCACGAGTTTCGTGACCGATGATATAGTACAGAACTATCATATTTTGCCAGAGTGGTCGTCTAACTCGGATATAGCAAAAAATCATGTCAAGTCAGAGCGTTTCGCAAGCGTGCAGCTTAATCTCCAAATCAAACCGCAATCAACGCTCGGAGACTAACAGCCAGTCTAAGTTCTGCCAAAACGGTATGTGAGCCAGCTATGTCCTCGTCAGTGCTTAAGAGTGAGACATGTGGCTGTGAATGCGCTGAATACCTCGAGAAAACGTGGGTAAATCTGGTCAAAATTCTGATTCAACTGTTGCTACTAGGAGATATGTACCCGGGGAAAAAAAGAGAACCCATCTACGGAAACGACACTGGTCACCTCAAAGATTGTTAACATGAGATAACTCGTGAGGTTATATTAGCGCGCATATCTATATAGTGACGATATGTAAGGGAGGCACAAAAGGACCCCATTGATGGAAGTACGAATTATATATGACTAATCCGGGGCATTAAGGAAGCACGGCACTTCAGAAATAGTAGTATTTCCGATCATTATGTGGGCATTTCGAGAATGACAGTGAAGAAGACAGACAGGTCGTATAGACAGAGGGTTAGGAGAGGATATAGATGCCAGTATATAGTACGCAAAAATATCACTCACTGTCCCCTAGCAAATAGGTAAATCCTTCGGGGTACCTGCCGGCGCTTAAATAGCCATTCTATATTCCATCTGCACCCCAAACGTTCCCGGTAGCTATAATATTACGATCTTCCCATTTTCTGTTAGTAAGAGCCAATGATAGTCATTCGAATAGTAATGAATACCATCGCAAAAATGAGAATATGTCATAGACATAAGAATTAATATGCTTAAATTCAATTTGACGTAAATGTCAGCGTTGTGGTGTAATATCTCGAGATTAGCAAATTGTAAGGTACCTCTAACCTGGGTTGAAATGTTTATGGTCGTACATATCAGGTATTTATAGCACTCGAATTCGGCAATTAAGGTTACTTCATGAACTGGGGCTTGATGTGAATCTTGGTTCTCGTAAATTAATAGGGTAACATACAATCAAATATGTGCTTCATTTCCACCGGGTCGGAGTGCATTCCTACATCTGGGAGTACCTGAGCTCAACTTGAGTTGTGCCTGGCATAAAACCGAGCTGCATAAATTCCACGCACCACAACTTTGAGCGTATTAAACGGCAACTTGCCCACTGCAAGATACCGTTATCGTGAATTGTTAGCAACGTATTCGCGGGGTAGGTCCCGCATCCCACTTCAGTTAAGGTCAACCTACAACGTCTTTCTTCACCGCTCGAAATTTTATCCAAATCAAGCAGACACGTGTATTAGTCGTCCTAACATATTCACAACATATGTTGGTACGTCAGTGGCACAACGCTGCTAGGTTTATAACGCCGTACAATTCGCGACGCACGTTCTATGGGCCAAGAGGACGCTAGCCAGCGGCAAAGGATATCCATTACGCGTCTCTCTGGGTAGCGCTGAATAAGAAGAGCACTGATACTATGAAGCCGTGAATGAAATGGGATGACGCATGGATGGATCGTCACATATCGGAAGTTCTGATTATGTCTCATTATTCTATGGCCTCTACGACGATCTTACTCCCCAAGACCACACCCGAGCAATAGCTCCTGAATAATCTTATCGAGGATATCGATCACAAAGCTTTTCTCGTAGAAGCTTGTATTGAAACACGCGCCGAGGTGCAGTGCCCCATTCCAGCTCCAGACGTGAAATTGCACATTTCTGGTCAACATTTCCGTCCCAAGCCAGAAATCCACGACATCCACTTTCCGCACTTCGTCCACCCGATATTCCTGCTGCAAGTAAGACTCCATCTTTCCGAGACTACTCAAGTCTGGAGTCTGCACGGGCGGCAGGCCTTCAGGTACAGGAGCGTTGAACAGTGCCGTCGTCCGCCGCACGTATGGCTCCGCGAGATCTAGTAAACTGATTGCCTGGCCACTGCTTCCGGACGGTGCCCAGAACTCGTCGAGATTTCGGGCGTAAACTGCGCCTAGCTCGCGCGCAATAGCCTCGAACCCTTTCTGGGGCTTTCCATCCTCGGGAAGCACAGAGTCAACGCATACAGGGAGACCCGAAAAGTACAACCCGATGCTCTTTGAGATGGTCTCAGCATCTGGTGCGGCGGTATGGGCGATTACACGTCGCAAATCAACGGGAACGAATGCCGCATAGGATTTGGAAAGGGGGTGCTGGGGAAAGCTGGCGGTAACCCGCACGATAGCTGCGTGTACGGCGCTTGTCACTTTGATGCCTCTCTCTTTACAAGCAGTAGCGACTTTGGTAGTTATTTCAGCCTCTAGGCGAGTAGTGACCCGCTCACTAGAACCTGGAATGGCAGCTTCAGAGCCAGCTCGACTCGGAAGCCCGATACTCGGCACGCCGCGTAGGAATATCCCTACCAATTCATCTGCGCCAGCAGCTAGGTCTGAATGCTCGTCGCCCTCTTTCAACTGTGGGAACTTTGACGCAGACCTCGCTACGTGCTCGAGGCTTGGGGGTACTAACGGCTGGTTTCTAACGTTTGGAACTAGGGTTTCTAGTGGACAGTCATACCCGCTGCGTATTGCTCCTGATAGAGCCACCATGAAGTCGTGACCGAGCAGTGCCATCCCTACGCCGTCTGTGCGCCAATGCGATGACCTAATGAGTAACTCGGATGATTTTGGCAGCCAGTAGCAGGTTGCGGTAGGCGTAGAAAGAAGGCTAGAGAAGAGCTGGTCCGCACAGGCGAATTCGTCGCAGACATTAAAAGTCTCATTGGCCCAGGTGTCAATATTCAGGGGCTCAACCGTTAGGCATGATGGTACTGGCTGTGTAGGATCGTTGCTAGACTGGCCCTGGCCTAGGATTGCTCCTAAGGCGGGATGCTGGAGACGTAGAACCTGCCACGCACGCCGAAGGTAGGGCACCGGATCCGTAATGGAACTGGGTAGTTGAAGACGTAGAGCGAGATGAACGGACCAGTGCTCACGTCTCAAGGGTTTGCCTCTCTCTGCGAGTAGCTTGAAGAAATTCTCCAGGTTTCCCAACGGACGAGTGAAGCCATCTTGGAAACCTGGCACTTGTGAACTCATAGTGCTGCCAGAGGCTATGATGCGTTTAAAGTAAATTAACGAGAAGATTATGACGAGGTGAGATATTTGATCAAGTCTAATACTTATAATGTTCCTTGGATGTAAAAGATCGTATGGGAGACTGATAGCGCATCAGATATCTTAGGTACATGTGACCAATTAGAAGTAGGCTCCGCACAGAATGCAGAGAATTACATCCGATATCGATCGGAGTTCTGGTTCTTCCAAGAGAACAAGCCCACCTAACGTAATACTCAAGCGTTTAAAGCGCCTCCTTCGGGTTGAATGATGCCCATTGAAAACACGGCGTATTAAGGATACAGCGGAATAGATAGATGATTAGAAACGAAATAAATACCTATAGGAATGATATATATCATCTGCGAACTTACCATGTAGCTCAAGGGCGAGAATTGATAGATAAGTCCTATAAGAGCTGTAAGTCATGAACTCTAGTGCTCTCCCGCCTGTTACACGCTGGAACATTGAGGTAACACCCTGATGCTCGGGTATAGTTGTTTAGTTACACCTCAGCCTGTGCTATTTGCTTCTATTACATTTATTCGATTGCATCTATTCTTAGAGGCCTGTACGGTGTTGGGAGTTGCTCGACCCGCGCGGTATATTCATCATGTTAGCCGAGTATTCATGAAGCGCACTCCGGTCGATTCTTGCCATAAGACTAGAGTGATTCCATAATCACGTTGGGGTCCTCTTCACCCTCGCCAGGAATGGGTTTTCATTAAGGAGTTCGACGAGAGCGGTGTGTTGCTACAGGACATGGATTTTTCACTGTCCGATTTGCCCAACTTTGTGAATTTGGCTGACTAATTCAGGGGTAAACTCCGAATTGCTTCTCACCAGCCACGCTTGCTAAACCGTAAAGCTGGAACCCCTCTAGGACCGTTTTCTTTGCATAACTGTTGTACAAGACACGTAGCTGACAATGCACGACATGGGCGATGAGCAAAAGCAACAAATACGCTATACCCGATTTGTCGAGGAACAGGTCGATGTACCTCTTCTTATAACCGGGATTTTTTGTAGGCAACTGAATGTCTCGAACTGCAATCAACCGGTGAACAATTGCGGCTGTCGCTGTACAACATTCCAACAGCAAGTTTGATAGGTCTGCAGGTCGGGTATCTGTGCTATCTCAGGAAGAAGCTGCATTTAAGCATCTCTATTAATATCGCCTTGGCAAACAGCCGAAGACAGGGGATGCAAAATTTCCGCTTCAAGCAAAATTCGCACAATAATGTCAGATGTAGACTGAAGAGAGGGGAAGCCCATTAGTTTGACCCGGCGGTGCGATCTCTGGAGAAGGCCACGAGAAAGCCACGAGCCGGCAAGGAGCCCCTCAGAGACACAATTCACAAACACCTTCTACATTCGGAAGACCTAGAGCTTATGCTTACACTATGAATGACCTCGAAGGTTTCTAAGCTCAACCAACAGAATTGCCCCCTTACAGACGCCACACGGCTAGCTATTAAATAATCTCCCCCTTTTCCCTGCTTGGAGTTTTATGAGGTGTTAAAACTTACAACATCTGATATCACAGCAATGTTTAATTTTAAAGTAAAAAAAGAGATCGGGCTCGTATTCATGACACCCCAGGTCTGTCATGCAAGGGGAGCAAGGATTACTTACTGATTGGGCAGAGATTCAGCGAATCTCGCCCGGGGTTCCCCACATCGAATAACTCGTCGAATCAGGTTTACGGCTCGCGTTCTGGTGGAAATGGAGAAGATGGAGAAGATGTTGGTTCCCCCACAAACCTATGCCGAAAATTCTCCAATTTCTGCATCCTTCGCTACGTGCCGTGCAGGGCATGGACCCGCTTAGTGGCGGCCGCCATGAGATTACCATCCCGAACTCTTGAGTCTCAGTCACGCGGCGCAGTTGGCAATGTTTGTCTACATGGGAGATGAGAACGCCGGGTCGAGGCACTGGAATGTGGTCAGCGTGCATAGGTCACACAGCTTCAGTACAGGGAAGTAGAACAACCTCGGGCCCAAACGGGGGGAATGAAGCGTGGAATCCCATCAGATGATGTCGTGGAATGCCATTAGCCTGGCTCTGGACCCCATACAACATCCCATGCCCGAGTAGTATATGAAGGCCGGTATGCCTGCACAGTAAAAATGGCGCTTCCGTACAGCTTCGTCCCCCAAAACCAAGCGGTATATCGTCGGGTTCCCGCTCAGGGAATTCCGAGGCTTTCGGCGCGCCAATGACCATGGTAAAGGCTGTCTTGCTTCTGCTGTGCCAGCTCTTTTGTCTCGTAATCGCCGTCAGCCCTACCGTCAACTTGGTCTGCAACAAGTACACCGGTTATTCTACCCCGAACGGCGTCACGCAATGGCTTGGCATGCGGTACGCCGCGCCGCCAGTCGGCAATCTGAGGTTCGCGCCTCCGCAAGATCCGCCCTGCAACTGGACTATCCAAGCAGCTGATCAAGTATGTGCGGTTCCTAGCTGAGTCAACAAAGATATTTCCCCATTTAGAAAACCTTGCTGAGACGTGGTTTTCTCGATAACAGCATGGACCGGCCTGTTTAGCAACGGACTCCTCTCCGCCAAGTAGTGGTACAGCGGAGGATTGTTTGTTCATTGACGTGTACGCGCCAAGCAGTGCGACGAGAAATTCTAGGTTGCCTGTGTACTTCTTCATCCAAGGCGGCGGGTTCAACGTTAACAGCAATCCGAATCTCAACGGATCAGGACTGATTGAGGCGAGCGGCCACAATATCGTAGTCGTCACCTTTAACTACCGTGTCGGACCATATGGCTTCATCACCAACGGTAATAGATTAAAGGCCAATAACGGTCTGCGCGATCAACGGAAAGCCCTCCAATGGGTGAACAGATACATCGCCCAGTTTGGCGGCGATCCGCACCACGTGGTTTTAGGGGGCGACTCCGCGGGCGCCGCTAGCATCAGTCTCCATATGGTAGCCTATGGTGGCGCAGATAGCGGTCTATTCCACGGCGCTGCCGCTGAGTCGGTATCGTTCGCGCCTGTTCTCACTATTCAGGAAAGTCAGTACCAGTATAACAATTTCTCAATACGTCTTGGTTGCGACACAGCCACCGATTCCCTTGCGTGTATGCGGAGCAAAACCTACCTAGAGTTGCAGGAGGCGAACCACGGCGTCCCTTATCCGGGCCGGAGTCAAGCGCCGCTTTTCATGTGGAATCCGGTCCTGGACCATGACTTTCTCACCGACTACACATATGCCTCATTCACGAACGGTAGATTCGTCAAGATCCCCGTGATTTTCGGCGACGACACCAACGGTGGGACCATATTTACGCCGCAAGACACGTCGACGCTCGCCCAGAGCGAGTCGTTCCTCCGCGACCAGTTTCCGGACCTGACGCGGCAGCAACTGGATAAGATGGACTCCATGTATCCGAACCCGAACAACACCTGCCCCAACACTGGCTGCTACTGGCGCCAAGTCAGCAACGTATACGGCGACATGCGCTACATGTGTCCGAACCTGTACATATCGTCGGCCATGACGCGGCACGGCATCGGGCGCTCGTACAACTACCGGTACAATGTAGAGGACCCCCAGCAGATGGCCGAGGGGCTCGGCGTGCCTCACACCGCGGAGCTAACAGCCATTTGGGGGCCCCAGTACACCAACGGCAGCCCGCCGAAGAGCTACGTGGCCAATGGCACGAACGTAGCCGTGATTCCCGTGATCCAGGCCTACTGGACGAGCTTCATCCGCACGTTCGATCCGAACACGTACAAGCACCCCTCCGCGGCGACCTGGGAGAAATGGGATGCGGGCGAGCAGAACAGGCTGCTGTTCGAGACGGGCGGGAAGACGGCGATGGAGAATGTGGATAAGAACACGACGACGCATTGTCAGTATTTTTGGAGCATAGGTCTGGATATAAAGCAATAGAGTAGATTCGGGTAGAGAAGAGCTTCTCTTAGAATCTTGGACAGGATAATATCGTTTGGCGGATTCCCCATCTAGATTCGTAACGTGTATTTAGAATACTTTGAGGTCTATTAATTGGTATCCCTTGCAGCCTCGGAAGCGGGCTTCGTTGGGGTTTGTTATGTAGGCGGATAGCGTCTTGTGACACCTACCAGAACACCCACAACCCCTGGCCAGCAGACATAAACCACCACTCGGCTTGGAAGCCGAGGGTGCGTATCTTTCCCGCGTATTGGTTAGTTTTAGGTGATGACGTAGTTAACACGAGAATTCGAGATCGAGATACTCCATCATACAGCACCTCTTCCTTATGTGTTCCCCAAGAATGCTGATCCTCGACCGTAGAGGCCCGCCACATGATGCCATCCTAAAGTTAGATACGAGATTCTCTCGAGCCGTAATCACCAAGTACACTTGTGTATAAAGAGGTAGGATTCTACTGTTCGCCGTCTAAGTGCCAAGCGCTAGCAGCAGAGTGGGCTGCGGAGTCAAAAGGAGTCAAGTCAGCACTAGCTGGAAAGCATCGCCTAGTCATACTCATTTTATTGGATAGTACGCCATATAACCACGGTATTATACATATTCTCAAGACCAAGTGTGATATCAACGAAAGCTAAAGGAACATAGTAGTACATAACAGTTTCCATACCGCATTATCGTGTCCACGTTACCTCCAACGTGTCGTCCTGCTTAGCAGAAAATGTTAAGGTTCTGAAGCGGAAAGGAGCAAGTGTTTATCCTCGGGATTGCGGCATGACCTCCTTTTCCACGCAGGATTCCTGACTCCGAACTCCGGAATGAAAGACCGTCAAATACGATCACATGGAGGTAACCTGAGAATCACCTTCCATCCCCCTTCGGGGTCTTCTCGTAGAAACATTGGGGTGGACTGCCGCCAAGCTGGCTTACATCTGCACAGCATGGTCGTGCTCAATGTCGTCAATGCCACTGTCTACCGACATAGTAGGGCTTAAGGCGCCCGATTTCTCCTTGGTCGCGGTCCTCTGTGCCTTCAAGGCCTGGTTCTCCTTCTTCAGGGCAGCAACCGTCTGTCGCAGAGCAGCTAGCTCGGTGGTCATTAGCATGTGTTCCGAAAACATTCGTTTCATGGCGTCTCTCGATGTCTGACTCGAAGTAGTGGCGGATTCTACTGATCGGCTCATATCGTCGTATAGAGACTGCTTTGCCTTCTTCTGCCATGCTTCATCGGAGTCTCTGCAGAAGCGGTTGAATTCGATGGCTAATTGGGCGTGCTCCGACTGCAGCTGGGCGTGCTTGCTCATGAGGCGGTCGCTTCGTTCCTTTTCCGAGTTGGCGGTATCGTATAGCTGGATTACGAGGCTGTGGACGACTGGGGCAATCTCAACACCCTGGCCCCGCATCTCTGCCATGATGTCGATGAGAGCATCGTATCCCTGATCTTTGCGAGTAGGTGAACCCATAGTTGAGTGGTTCTTCCGTGATCCGTCCATGGTCACTCCTATCAATGACGATGAGCATAAGCATAGAAGGCTTTGCATCAGTTTATTGTGGTTAGCTTACCGCTTTGGCGCGGTTGGAATATGGGAATTGGCTTGGACATGTGGAAGTTATATTGAATAGAAGGTAATTAACGGATTATTGACGTGGCGGAAGGTACCTGGGACGATGGCTGAATGGCCTTGATGACTATCGGAGAGAGATCTTGAATTAAATGGAGATTCACTGGATTTATTCAGATGTACAGTCACGGAAAGGTTCGTAGGTATTGTCTGGCAAGAGCCGTGAGAGCTGATCCATGTGATGTTAGCACGGTATAGGAAGTAAAAGAATCTATAGTTGAGTAAAAACGGCAGATACGTACGAAGGGCTGTCGACTTGCTTTAGTAGGTCCCTAGCGGATGGGGCATAGAAGTTGAATTGGCGAAGTTGCGTTTGATGAGATCAGCTGAGTATGTCTTCAAGGCGAGTTAATGTAACGTTAATATGGCATATATGAATAAGGAAACAAAAGAATAGGCGGCAAATCACCGATGATGGTACGTATATTCATCGAGAGTGAATTAAGCCTAGTGTTAGAGTGGTGGATGGGTGTTGAATCCGGGAGAATTGTGTTAGATTTATTAGCCAAGGGTAAAGTGAATGTAAAGCAACGACAACATTTCCGATCGACGTATTGAGATGTAAAACTTGTGAGTAACCTAAGCCATTTGCATTCGTGATTACCAACTTGGAAGCTGCTCTGGTTGCCCTTATGACATTCCCCCTATCGTATCTTTGGCGGGTACTTGCCCTGTCTCTCTGCTAAAAAGACATCTGGTGATTGAGGTATGACTCAAGACCCGTACTAGTAAGCTACGGGCGTAAGTAACTTCATCATAGTAAGGACTAACTTGGGAAGCTTCAAAAATACGCCACGCGCTTCGTCTATGTATTGCCATTACTTATCTCTCAAGGCAACTGCCAATTCCGAAAAGGACGTTTTAAGTAATGCCTCCCGAGTGTTAGGGGTTGGACACTTTTGAATCCGGAATTGGCGTCCTCGGCTATCAACTCTGCTAGTACCCACCGATCGTGTTTTCAATACCTGCTTGCGCTCTTTCTCGAGCGAGATTGGTGCATGCAAATTTATAATCTGTCTACCTGTGTGTAAGTATATTTTGAAACCAATTGACCCACAGCGGCTCGATACACCACAGCCGTGCCTTGAGAAAGCCTCAATGGGGACGCTGTAGATCGTTACAACCTAGCCTTGCGCCCTTCGGTATCTCGCCGCATCTCCTTGACCTCCTTGAAATCGGTATTCTTGCCGACTCTCCAACTTATATCCACAGCAGCGGCATCGTTACCCTCCTTCCACTTCCATCTACCCCTATCTTGCTGACCCTTTTCCAAAACATCCTTCACCCAACCCCCAACGGTCGGCAGCATTTTAAACGCGTGCGCTGAGTCTCCCGTCACCACTACCAGTCCCTTCTTCCCCGGCACAAAGTCGATGACGTATTCGCTGTCCGCACTATCTGCACACCAGCAGACTCTTCGCCCGATTAGCGGCCTGTCCGCAAGTTCAGGCAGCGTCTCCCGCAGCAGCCGTCTTATCATGGCCTCGTCTTGTGCGGGTATGAAAGCATTGTCCTCCGGTGGATGCGACAAGCCAGACGGCGTCTCGTAGTTAGTGTAACCGGCCATAGCTGGACATATCTTGAGCAGGTTAGTGCGGTGATCCGGCTCGAAGAAGAAGCCTAGGTCCCGCGCGTATGTTACGGGGATGCCTCTTAGCTGCGCCGCCTCGTCAGCGGTGAGTTGGATGTGAGCCAAGGGTGATGCTTTGGCAATCACTTGCCGTTTGATCTCTGGGAGAATCGAGCCGAGCGATGCTCCTAGGGCAAGCACTGTTACGGAGGCTTTATAGTGCTTCCCGCCAGTGGTTAGAGCCCCCGTGCAGGTATTCCCTGAATAGGTCAGGGACTGGACTGACGAGTTGAGGTGAATCGTCACGCCCAGTGCGATGCACGCTGAGTACACGGCAGTCAGGGCATCAGCAGCATGAGCGTATCCTGCGAAGCTATTGAAGTAGCCTTTCCATTGCATGGGGCCCGTGAAGGCCGGGGCTACTTTGCGGATATCCTCCCGCGAGGTGACGGGTGTGATCCTATCCTTGAACTCCGGCCGCTGGCGAATGGAGTCAAGAGATTTCTGGAGGGACCTCTTGGACTTCTCGGGCGCGGCGGCAGAAGTGCAGAGTAGGTAGCCGGTCTCGTGGTAGTAAGGCGCAAACAGGGGCGACTTCCAGGCGGACATGGCCTCGAGGGCCAACTCGGCGTAGAATGGATCCTCATACTCTGCACGCAAGATCTTGTTCAGATCATTGCCGGCGGAGAGCTCAGGAGGGAAGGTGGAAGATTTCTCCAGCACAGTCACGTTAGTGTAGCCGGCTTTGGCGAGGTGGTAGGCTGTGGAAAGGCCAAAAGTGCCGGCGCCTAGAATGAGGATCGATGTCTGCTTGTCCATATTCATGACTGGTGGCTTGAACTAGGGGTGCCATATGACGCCTAGCAATGCCATGATGATGGTCTTCTTTTACACTCCTTCGTTCATCCTATGGATGCCTTTCATCGGAGCGGTTTCGGGCCATCCTCTTACGACCTCCCATGCTGTTTACGTATAGCGTAGTTTCCTTCATAATGACTTTGTACTTTAGAATATCGACTCCACTGGGAATTTTGGTGGAGAGTATGGGTTAGTCTGATTGCTACATAGAGCGAGGAAACGGCAAGCGACGTGCATATATCGCGGGGAAGTGGGGAAATGCGGAAATGGGCCGAGCGCTATGGCCCCACTTGGCGCGCTTACAGTGCGAGAGGACGGAGAATGGAAATGCCCGACGCCTATCTTAGATTGGCGCTGGCTTATCTTCATCCAGCCCCTTTGGATTCCACTAACCTGATAGCAAACGACACACGCCGCCCTACTATCTCCAACGACGCACGCGACGAGTGGAGTAGCATCAATGGAATACCCCGACTCTGACTCCTCTTCGCCTGGCTGGCCTATGGACTTTGGTTGACCGAGTGGTAGCTTCTGATACACTACCTGTGAAGGCATGTAGGAAGCAGTAGCGCCTCCATCTCCCATAAACCTGTAATCAACCTCACATCGCTGCTGATCCCAATCGAACCCCTGTCCGCAATCCAGCATGAGAAACCGTGTTAACGGCGAGTTGCGAACACGGAGTGGCTGCAGGAAGTGTCGAGGTGAGAGATATCGCGTCTTCAACCCCCTCTTAATCTGCCGCTCCTGACGTATCGCCGTAGAGCGACGAGTAAAATGTCCAGAACAGCGTCCGATATGCGGCCATTGTAGACGATTAGGCTTTACTTGCCGGTACGAAGTCAAGCTGAATTGGCAACATGTCGTCTCGTTCGAGCGTGATGATAGTGTCGTACGGAGGCTACCACAGGACCTCATAGTCTCCACTCAAAGCTGGATGTTTCTTAATACGGTCCAGTCAGACTTTGGCTCGGATAACCTCCAGAAAGACCCTGGCGCCCACTTGGATCGCTATTCAATGCAAGCTGACGACCTCGAATATCGGTCAGACGCATTAACCCCTTACCCGCGATATCTCCCCCCCTTTCGTCTAGGGGAAGCCGAGAGCTACCTCTGGAGCTACTTTAACGAGTTTATGAGCCCACAAATTGTAATAGATCCCGGCTTCAACCCATATAAGGAGGTAGTACTGAAGATGGCCGCTTATTTCCAAGATGGCCCTTTGTTCCAGTGCGTGCTAGCTGCAGCTGCAAATCAACTGCAAATTATTGGCCGCAATGAATATGGAGCGACCATGTGGCTTCATAGAGCCAAGGCACTACGCCTTTTGAGAACCCAAGTCGCCGAGCTGGCTTCGGGGGGTGCACACGAGGCGGGTTGCGGCGCTTTCAAAGATCAGATCATTGCGTCGACTATAATGCTGACCTTCTTCGAGGTAAGTGTGAAGGACGATGGTGGCTCATAACTAAGCATGCGTGCTGACCTACTGGCAAAGATTTCGAAGGATTGCTCAGATTCGTGGACTGTACATGCCGACTTTGCGCGTAGTTTTCTCGCCTCCCGCCTAAGAGATCTTGGTACTCTGAGCGCGGAACAAGAAGCTCTTCTCTATTTTGCAGTGACCTACTTCGTCTCGCACGATATCCTAGCTGCGACTGGCGGGACGCTCATGGAAGCCGCCGAGATGGTCACCGAAATGTGCAAGGCAGTGGACAAGTCGACGATCCTAGCACTCACGGGATGCCCAAGAGACTTGCTTCTTCTCATTTCTGAAATAAACCAGATGAGCTCGTTGATCGGGCAGGCAGAACGGAAACCACTTCCGTCTACGATTCAGCAACGCCGAGACAATGTTGAGAGACTTCTCCACCGACTTCACCAAGAAGTACCCGAAGACTTTGGGTCATTTAAATCCGAGTTTGCTGTTATTGCCGAGGTGAAACGACTCGCAACTATATTGTATCTTTATTCGAGGATCGATGGCGCAGGGCCGCATGAACCGCATATGGTCCGAGTAACTTCCCAAATCCTGTCGCTTGTCCCTAAGATTTCCCTTCGCACTCATACAGGCCTTTGGCCCCTGTTTATAGTCGCCACCTTAGGTATCCGGCCGGAGTGTGATGAAGACAGGAAACTCCTCTTGAGCCGACTTACCGCCCTTCAACAGACAAGACAGTTAGCTAGTGTGAAGAAAGCCAGGCTCATCATTGAGGACGTTTGGAAATCACGAGACCTACACCCCAACGAGTCGCCGGGGTGGAGCATCTTACAAGGTAGAAAACACGGCGCTATCAGCTTGGCATAATCATTGCTATATTCATCTATTATGGTCTGTCGCTGCCTTACCATATCCCGGTCCAATCAGTCTCGCCATAAGCAAACATCCAACCTTGTCAATCGCCATTTGCCCCCCAACTCTGTCACCCCGATTATTATGTGGTATAACGGAAGTCGTCCTGATTCTTGTCTGTGATGTCAACAAACCCTTCGACAGTGCCTTCATGGACCTCCTTCGGCTTGCCGTACTTGCGATCCCTACGCTTGTTGTCCCAAGCCCCAACAAGCCAATACACCATTAGAATCAGCATGCAGGCGCAGTAGCTAACTAACATCGCTATAACGCTGCTGACATATTTGGGAGCTTCCTCGCTTCTGAAAGTCTGTGGTCCAATGAGATTGCCCGCGGCGTACCCGATAGTGACAAGACTATATGTGACTGCTTTCTTAGTCACTGCAACGCCAAACGTTAGCATGACGCCCAATACTTCAGGGGTATGGTGCGTTTGGACCCGGTCACTGGGTTCAAGAATAATGACCACCACTTACTGCCGGCTGTGTTTGCCTGAACAAGGGATATAGCGACAACGTATGGTGCTATTTTTAGTTAGAGCAAATTCAACGTACACGAATTCGGAACTTACGCCAATAGAAGTACATGAAGTACAGTCCCACCATCTGGCCGGGGACGTTCGTTCGTGGCAGACCATACACCAAAGCCGTTCCGAAGATGGGCAGCAACAAGGCAATAGCGGCAGTTAGAGTTCGCCGATTATACCATCTCGCGGCGAGATATGAGAAAGCCCAGGCGCCACCCGTAGCCAAGACTCCAAATGGCATCGTCAGAAGACTAGATACTAAGGGGCTATAACCCAGGTTGTTGATAATGATCGACCCGAAAGCCTGAAGACCGCCGTTAGGGATGTTGATGACGATGTTAAATAATACAATCAGCCAAACTTTGACATCCAGCAAAGCTTCCCAAACCTGATCCCACTTCCACACCCTGTTGGCAATGCCGGTTCGGTTTGCCGCAAGCCGCTGGGTAGCATGGTATCTTTGCTCTGGGGTGAGGAAAAATGCATTCATTGGACTATCCGGCAGGACAAACCACAGGAAAAACGAATACAGCACGTTGATCGATCCGGTAAGGAGATACAGGTACTGCCATCTCAACAAGGGAGCGGAGGCGGGGATATATCCAATCACCCAAGCGAAGAAGCCGTTGAAAATCGAAGAGAAGTACGCAAAGATGACTAGACAGAGTCAGAAGTATTCGCCATGTCGAAGGAGCTGGATACGTACTTCCGTTCCGAGGTGGCTGCTCCTCCTTCGTATAGAACGATGCAACAAGTACTGTGTAGCATGGGGTTGAGACGGCCTCGAGGAAACCAAGCAAGAATCGCAGGCCCATGAAGCCACTCCATGTTCGAGTTGGTGCGTAACACATAGTGCAAAGCGACCATAGAAGCGAACCGGTTGCGAGAAGCTTCCCCGCAGGGACTCGTTGGACGAGCCATGACGCGGGGACAAGGCCGATTAATGTCTCCACGGAAGTAAGCCAATGCAGCGATTCATATGTAGCGCTTACTTACACCCAACGGCAGAATACTACCAAGCCAGCTGTATTGTTGCCCTACCATCCCGTTATCCTTCTGAAAGCCGTATAAGGATGCCGTTCCTATTTCAACTTTGTCGACGGCGGAGAGAGTTGCGCAGAATACAAGCTGTAGGAGCGACATTAGCAAGAGCTCATGGCGGCGTTACGGGTGTAAGCCGTGTTCTAAAGGAGTTCCATCGTAGGTCGATAAGCTCCTTTCGAAGGAAACTTACTAAAGGGATCATCCAAGAATCTATCTTCTTGACAATAACCTTCTCCTGCTCAGGAGTCATTGGACCGAACTCCTCATGGTTGGCGAGATACCTTGCTGCCTCGTCCAAAGCGCGATCGTCGACAGTCTTCGCGGTCTCACCAACCATGGTCTCAATAACGGGTTGGCTAGACTCGTCCGTTTTGGTATCTTCAGGCATTGCGCAAAACAAAGAATAGGGACGATGTTGTCAAGGCTACTTGGACGAAATCTGGAAGTTGCTGACATCTGATGCATGTCCACTCCAGGGGTATTCGGTCCACTGGGGGCTTTATAGAACTGATGGGCTTACACCTCTTCCAGACGGCACTTGGGCTTATCAGTCTGGGGGTGGTAATACAAACCCGGACTTTGGAATCTGAGCTATCAACCTCCTCGTAAGACTCCACATCTCTTCAGCAACCATCCCGGCAATGTTCGTCTCAGTTCATGAGAATCTATTGCCGTAGAAGCGTATATCTAACATGGTATTTTCCAGAATAGATTAGCTTACGTTACCAAGATGGACAACTGAAAGGATGATAGATGTTGCCCCTAGTTTAGTCAGACCCACTACAATCCGGCTAACGAAGATGTTACATATTGGGGAACATGGCTCGGGACAAACCGGTAAGAATGATTGGCCCAAGCACATCGGAGGCGACCCGTGATAAGGACCAAGAAATCGGGAGGAAGTTCGAATCGACGAGCGTTAGTCTCCGAAGCCGAGTGTGGGTTATTTTAGGTCACACTGTGCTTACAATATCGTCATGGTAATTTGCAGAGTTGGGGTCAGATCCACTATTGGCCGGGGGGTTACAGGGTAGCTATCATGTGCTAACGTCCCTCTCTATCAGATCTGGGATACGAAATTGATCGATTACCCCCAAAGGCTACGATGGCAATGCGGAGTTATCACGACAACCTTCAGCTGATTTGCCGGCGAACGGCGGGCAGTTCGAAACGACGACCCAAATCGTCGGAGTCTTGTCACCGGTAGTCAATCCTCTTCCGGTGCCGGACCATGCCCGATTCTTCGTGATGGTGCAGCCATATATCAACTCAAGCTTTCTTCAGCTTATCAACGTCCATGGGGTACACAGAGCGTCCCATCCAACACTGTCATAGTCGTAGCCAAGATGGCCGTCGATTCACTTCCTCCACCAGTCCAGCCCAAGAGCGTGAAATTCGCTATCGGTCAGTTGACTTGTGTTTGTTTTGTCATGAGTTCCAACTAATTTCTCTCTGAAGATCGAGGTGGCACCTTCACAGACGTCTTTGCTGCTGTGCCCGGTCGGGAAGATATAGTCCTTAAGCTATTATCTGTTGACCCCAGTAGCTATGATGACGCACCAGCAGAAGGAATTCGGAGAGTGCTTGAGACCATCTCTGGGAAGCAGATCCCTAGGGGCGCTCCAATCCCCAAAGACCTAATCCATTCTATTCGAATGGGGACAACGGTCGCTACAAATGGTCAGTGTCCTTTAGCAGTGGCTTTCCCGTAAGCCCAAGATTCTCATCTGCCACAGCATTATTGGAAAGGAAAGGGACGAGACATGCATTCGTGGTCAACCAGGGCTTTGGTGACTTGTTAGAAATCGGCTACCAGTCAAGACCGAAACTGTTCGAGCTTGGCATCAAGAAGCCGGAACTCCTCTACGAGAAGGTGGTCGAAGTTTCTGAGCGTATTACTGTCGAAGAATTTGACGAAGATGTCAGAAGAGACAGCCGACCACCGCTTGAGGAAATTCCTGGTGTTCTCGTAAGAGGCATCACAGGCGACATCCTACGCATCATCCGCCCTCTAGACGAAACGGAAGTGCGGGAGAAGCTGGCTCGAATTAAGGCGGACGGTATTGAGACTCTTGCTATCTGCTTGGCCCATTCCTACATCTACCCGAACCACGAAAATCGCATCGCGGAAATTGCGAAGGAGATGGGTTTTACTCATGTCTCGACGTCTTCCTCGGTTGGCGCAAATATGATTAAGATGATTTCGCGTGGCAGTTCTGCTTCTGCTGACGCTTACCTCACGCCGGAGATCATCCGCTACGTGTCCGGATTCGCAAAAGTGTTTGCTGACGGCAATCTTGACGGCGTCTCTTGTGAGTTTATGCAATCTGATGGTGGCTTGGTAAGCCACAAGAGCTTCAATGGCTTGAAGGGTATTCTCAGTGGTCCTGCTGGAGGTGTAGTTGGCCACGCCAGAACTTCGTACGATGGGAATTCCCCTATTGTCGGGTTCGACATGGGTGGCACCAGTACAGATGTCTCCCGGTATGGAGGTGCTTTCGAGCATGTCTTCGAAACAACGACTGCTGGGGTTTCTATACAATCGCCACAGCTAGACATTAATACAGTAGCTGCTGGAGGCGGCTCTATGATGTTCTGGAGGGATGGCCTTTTTAAAGTTGGGCCTGATAGCGCGGGTGCTCACCCAGGTCCAGCTTCGTATCGGAAGGGAGGGCCACTCACGGTGCGTGACGCTTTGCTTTGAATTCTCCTTTTTCATTTGTTATTCTATCTTGATATATTGTATTGGAGAATAATTGCTAAAGGCCATTTCCTAGGTCACTGACGCAAACCTATTTCTTGGGCGATTGATTCCAGATTATTTCCCAAAGATCTTCGGTCCTAGTGAAGATCTTCCGCTCGATAACGATATTGTAGTGCGGAAATTTGAGGAGCTCACAGCACAAATCAATGCGGACACTGGACGTTCCATGACTCCGCTCGAAGTTGCTCACGGATTCATTGATGTGGCTAATGAGTCCATGAGCCGTCCCATTCGTGCACTTACGGAAGCACGTGGATTTGAGACTGCACAGCACAACCTCGCCACCTTTGGCGGTGCTGGCGGCCAACACGCTTGTGAAATTGGAAAGAAATTGGGTATTAGACGGATAGTGATCCACAAGTACTCTAGTATCCTTTCTGCCTATGGTATGGCTCTGGCAGAGGTCGTCCAGGAAGCCCAAGAACCGAGTTCTGAAATCCTGTCTGAAGAATCCTTAAGTCGGCTAATGGGCCGAATGCAAGATCTCAAAGCGAAGGTCACGGAGGGCCTCTTGTCGCAGGGAATCCCAGAAGCGTCCATCGAACATGAACAATACCTAAATCTTAGGTATCAAGGCACCGACACCAATTTTATGATCCTAGCCCCTGCTGATGGAGACTGGAGATCAGCACTCGAAAAGGAGCATCTGAGGGAGTTATCATTCGTCTTTCCTAAAGACAAAAAGGTTCATGTAGACGACGTACGAGTTCGAGGGGTTGGCAAGAGCACTGAAGTCAGCCATGATAATTCGAAGCTTGTGAAGGAATTAAAAACTCATTCTTTTTCTGAAGTTCAGGATGGCGAAGATAGAACGGTAAGACAAGCCCTTACAACCCTAGAAGAGAAGTGTTGGAGCTGTCATAGGAGAGTTGATACTGACTGCTTATTGGCTCCCCTATTGAGCTTCATAGCGCTAACGCTCTATAGACCCAAGCATATTTCGCGGAAGGCGGTCTGCAACCAACGAAAGTCTTTCGACTCAACAAGCTCGCCCCGGGCAGCATCGTAGCTGGACCAGCAATCATTATCGACAACACACAGACCATAGTAGTTGTCCCGGGGTCGCAAGCACGAATCCTAACTTCACATGTCGTCATTGACCTTGTTGATGAGAAGCCGCAACAGTCCCAGGAGGAACAGGAGCTAGTAGTGGATCCCATTAAGCTCAGCATCTTCGGTCACCGGTTCATGAGCATCGCAGAGCAGATGGGTAGGACTCTGCAGAAGACCAGTATCTCCATTAACATTAAAGAGCGCCTCGACTTCTCCTGTGCCATCTTCAGCCCGGATGGCGAATTAGTGGCAAATGCACCACATGTTCCAGTGCACCTAGGAAGCATGTCTTATGCCGTCAAGTACCAGCACAATCTCCACAGGGGCAATCTGCGGCCTGGTGATGTTCTCGTATCAAATCACCCTGAATCGGGCGGAACCCACCTTCCAGGTACGGTTCCCTTAATCATAGGCACGCGACAGATCTAACGAGACCTAGATATCACCGTCATCACTCCCGTCTTTGATACGGATGGAAAGACAATTTGCTTTTACACAGCGTCTCGCGGTCACCACCTAGATATCGGCGGATACCGTGGAAACTCCATGCCACCGTTAGTGTCCTCCTACTCACTTGATAGCCATGATCTTGCTGACGCCTCCTTAGTGACTCCACCGAGTTGTGGCAGGAGGGTGCTGCCATTAAGTCCTTCTTTCTAGTTCGCGACAATCATTTCGACGAGGAGGGGATCGTGAAGATTCTCCTTGAACCTGGAAAATACCCCAATTCCAGCGGTTCGAGACGGCTGGGTGACAACTTGTAAGTTTTCACCTGGTGCTTGGAGACCCACTAAAATGAGCACTTTGAGATAGGGGCTGACCTATGACTACAGGTCAGATCTCAAGGCACAAGTGGCCGCAAACACTAAGGGCAGTAACTTAATCAAAGCCCTAATGGAGGAATACGGCAAACATACAGTCCACTTCTACATGGCAAAGATTCAAGAGAATGCTGAAGTTGCTGTCCGTGGCTATCTCAAGTCTGCCTACAAGAGATACGGATCAAAACCGCTCAGAGCAAAGCAGTTTCTGGATAATGGGTCTATGATGAAAGTCGCAATTACGATAGACGAGAGTGGCTTCGGCACCTTTGATTTCACGGGAACAACCTGCGAGATGTTGTCGAATATGAACGCCCCGCCTGCCATTACCTACTCGGCGCTGATCTATACGCTGCGACTTCTAATCGGTTCAGATATTCCGCTGAATCAAGGCTGTCTCGCGCCCACGAAAGTCATTCTTCCAAAAAACTGCTTCCTGAATCCCTCGTCAGGACCAGCTGTCTGCTGCGGGAACACACTCACTTCTCAGCGTCTGGTGGACCTCCTGCTTAACGCATTCCGAGCTGCATCCGGATCCCAGGGCTGCATGAATTGCTTCGGCTTCTTTGGCAACTGCAAAGATGATTCGGGCGAGCCCCAAAGCGGCTTTGGCTTTAGCTACGGCGAGACTATCTGCGGTGGTGAGGGTGCGGGGCCAACCTGGCATGGCGCGTCCGCCGTGCAGATCCACATGACCAACACCCGCACTACCGACACTGAGATCATCGAGAAGCGATACCCAGTTCTGGTCCGCGAGTTCTCAATACGCAAGGGCAGCGGTGGACGCGGCCAGTTCAATGGCGGTTGTGGCATTGTCCGGGATTGGGAATGTCGCTATCCCCTGACCTTCGGTCTCATCACCGAGCGCAGAGTCCACCAACCCTACGCGATGATGGGCGGCGAGCCTGGCGAATGTGGCACTAACTACTGGGTCCAGAAGCAGGAAGACGGCAGCGAGCGCTGGGTTAACATTGGCTCGAGAGGTCAAGTCGATATGAAGGAAGGCGATCGATGCGTCATTCATACTCCAGGTGGTGGCGGTTGGGGGGTGCCAGATAACATTGAGGATGAAGATGAGCTTGACTGGAGCGTTGGGATGGCCAATCTGGCGAATGGAATGAATGGAACAAAGGAGACCAAGGTGGCTTACCCGAGAGCAACGGGAAGCTTCCACGCTTTTTCTGCTGCACAGGAAGCATCATCCTAAGTCTACCAATTATCAGGAAATTTACTAAGCTTACCTAAGATACGATTCTGGAAGATTGATTTACGTCGTCATATGTGTGTTTTTACATTACAATTAAATGGATGGTCAATTTTCAGGGGCTAATAGTGGGTATCTGGTAGGTACCTGGTATCGTTGATTGTCAGAACTTCGCCCTTGCTTCGTCTAGATACTCCCTTGATTCAACTGCAGAGATCTAAACGTGAAGTTTCCAGTTCCCAATAATGTCGTTACCTTTTACCTT
The DNA here is from genome assembly GCA_022578955.1 of Hypoxylon sp. FL1857. Taxonomy (NCBI): domain Eukaryota; kingdom Fungi; phylum Ascomycota; class Sordariomycetes; order Xylariales; family Hypoxylaceae; genus Hypoxylon; species Hypoxylon sp. FL1857. The sequence goes on from MU400384.1 coordinate 106,123, forward strand.
CCCTAACGCTATTGATATGTACCTATTCAATGGGAACCCTGAAGAAGAACTATCATGCCGTCAAAAACCATTCTCGTGACGGGCTGCTCTGCGGGAGGCATTGGCGCGGCGGTCGCTTTTGCTCTGGTTAAGCGCAACCATCATGTGTTTGCCACCGCGCGGAATACGTCAAAGATTCCTCAATCTCTATCCGATTCGCCTAACGTAACTGTTCTTCAACTCGATGTATCATCTCCCCCATCAATCGCCGAAGCGGTCAAAATTGTCGCGGAGAGCGGCCGCGGACTTGACGTGCTGTTCAATAACGCCGGTGCTGGATATGCTATGCCTATCCTGGATATCGACGTCCAGAGAGCCCAGCAGGTCTACGACACCAACGTCTGGGGCCCCATCCGAACAATCCAAGCCTTTTCCCAGCTCCTGATTGCGAGCCGCGGACGCATAGTCAATCTTAGCACGTGTGGAGCAGTTATGAACACACCATGGATAGGTAAGGTACCTAACCTGTGTTGGCCTTCAATTCATTCGTCCCCCATTATAAACAAGATATTTGACCGTTGATTGAATATCCACACAGGAGCATACTGCTCCTCCAAAGCCGCGTTGACCAATTTCTCCGAAACCCTGCGCCTCGAGCTCGCCCCGTTCGGAGTCAGCGTCGTCACAATAATGGCCGGCGTCGTAGCAAGTCATTTTCACGACAATGACTCCTTCAGTCTGCCTCCCACATCGCGCTACGTCGCAATCGAGAAGACCATAGCTGGGTGGGCAAGCGGAGAACTTAAACCAAAAGGCGTCTCGGCAGAGGAGTTTGCAGAGACACTGGTTGATGATGTTGTTGGAGTGGGAAGCGGTGGTGGATTGGTCTGGAAAGGACCGCACGCTGGTGGAGTCAAATTCCTCTCGAAATGGGCCCCGAGCGCTATAGCGGTAAGCGAAGTTCGCCATTTCTCCTAGTGACAGCACGATCGAGTGATCTACTAGATACCTATCTACGAATCCACGCTAATGGTGGTAGGATGCCGCGATGAGCTACAATCAGGGGCTGAATGAACTCGCGCAGCAGAATACTGGAAAATCACAAGAGTAGTAGTTGGGTTTGCTCTGGGATTCTTATCACTGAGTCAGCTGCCTTATGTTGAAACACGAGTGTAGAATATTGTATGAGAGTCGTATTCAATTCTTGCAACATGTCTCATTCAGGGTTCAAGCTGCTCGCTGAATTAATGCTACTATATAGGTTCTTAACTACTAATAGTTGCGATTAATGAAACCCTTCTACCGGTACCATCGTAATGTCAAGCTATTCTCATCACTCGCTATTCTTCGTAGCTTGATGGTGGCTCGCACCCATGATTTTCATGATGATTGACCCCCTTTTTCGAATAGGGGTATGCTGTAATTATAGGGAGCATAACGCTATAAAGCCTTGGTCTACAGTGCGTTACAGCGCATTACAGCCCATAAGCCTTCTGTACCTATTATTAATCCAATCAAAACACAAGCCTTACAAGTGGTTTATAAGGCACCTGCCTACAGGTGTATAACCTATATTGTACCACACATACAACTGTCCATTCAACAGCCAATTCAATAGTCAGTACATATGTCAATGCATCAGTTAAATTGACTGGCTGACTGATTATCAGACGGGTTAACAGACGATCAATCAATCACCTGTTAATCAAGTCAGTCGGTATGGCAATTCAATTAGTCAGCTTCCTATAGTTGGAGATACCCTATAGCTCACTATAATTATAATGGGCTATAGGACATATAGCGCTATAATTCACTGTAATTATAACGCACCCCTGTTCAAAAATGGGTCTAAACATCAGTTTTCTGAGCACTTCACACATTATAAAGAATACAGTTTTCAATATTAATAAATATGTCAAGAGGTACCTAGTCATATCATCACCACATCAAATTGAGGACAAGCACATATGTTATTTATCCTATTTCGACCGATAATTTATAAATCGGTGGGGGATACGGGAGGGAAATCTGCGGCGGGTCTGGCCCAGCGCGCTGTTCAGGGGCTGACATATCAGCGAGCTCGATATCACGAGAACGTCCCCAGAAGATTCTTCGAATACAAATGACGTGAGTACATGATGCGAGCGCGAGCACAAGAATAACAGCAAGGAAAATGATGACGGCAATATCGCTTCCACTCATGGTAGTTGACGAGCTGTCATTGTCACGAGCCTCAAATGCGTGAATCATGCTTGGAGATTTCACTTGTTCCCCTATTCTAGTTGAAATAGCTTGGTTGTTCTTGGAGCTATTGACGCTTGATATAATGGAAAAACAGGTTCTTTGGTAAATCGATATACCTGATAGAGTGAGCAACGCACACGCTTTGATATTGGAGATTAGACTAAGAAGTGTTATGCCGAAATATATCAATATCCAGAACATATGTCCGCCACTGAACAGTAGTATCTTTTAACTAAAAATGCTACGTTCAAGTATATTGTTACTTTTCTAATATACCTAGCTATCTTGGAACTCACTGATTATGTCTCATCGTACCCTAAGTGAATAGCTCTTATCAACTCAGCGCCCTTACGTCGTTAGGTGCAGATTGCAGCAAGATGATATAAGGGCATGCATGTCAGATTGTACCACTACACCAAGATGTGATTCTTATTCCATACATTATTATTTTGCTTGTACTTTATTGGCAGTTATCTGAAAACAAGTGAGAGCCGGCATTACTAGTGACAAGTTTAGAAATATCGGAGACTCTTACATGTTCATGTCGGAAAAGTCGTACTGGCGCTCGCTTTCTATGAACTCGCCCGATGAACAAGAATATCTAAAGGACGTACTTGATAATGAATGGCGAGGTGATTTGGTATATCCAGGTATATAGGAGGTATACATCTAGGACGTACTGCCTACGGGTGGTATGCATTAATACATAGTAGGGACGCGTCAGAGCTATGCAAGAGCAACGTCACTCAAGGTAAGGTAAGATTTTGGTGACTTCGTAAGGCTGAATTCTGACCTATAAGGCGAATTTATACCGAATTTGCACGTAGCCTTACAATTGAGGGATTTTGGTGCTTCTCCTCATCTAGGTCAGGCTAAGGCTGCCACATTGTCGATCTCAGTCTTCACCATCTTTACGAGTCAAGCGCGAGCCCTTCACCTTTCTCTAACGTAGAATATTATATCTCAATGAATATACTAAGTCCTATGATCCTCAACTAGAAGTATCTAGGTACCTACCTATTTACCTATGGATGCATTAGCAGCCTTGGGCCTCGTTGGCAACATTATCACTTTCGTGGATTTTAGCTGGAAGTTGGTAGCCGGAGCACGGCAGATCTACGAGTCGGCATCGGAGATAAGCGACAATGGCCAATCCCTTGAAGTGATAGCTACGAGCATTATTGAACTTAGTAATGCAATTGTCACCAACTATGCTATCCCTGATGATCTTCGGAAACTATCGACCGAATGCCACAAGGTTGCAGAGGACCTACTGGAGGTCATAAGTCAGCTGAAAAGAAAAGGGAAGCATAGAAGATGGGAGAGTTTCGTTGCCGCCCTCAAGGAAGTTTGGAAACACGGGGAAATCGATGGGTTGGTTGAGCGACTCCAAAGACTGCAGAGCCAACTAGTAGTGCAAATCCAGTTTACTATGTTGTATGTTCACAACCCTATAGGTTAAAGCCTGTTAACTTGAGCTCACAAAGTGCTCCAGAGATCAACAGTCCTCAGTCGCCAGAGCCCTGGCAGATATTGATGAGACGAACAAGAAATTTTATATGGAACAGAGTCAGACCCTGGTAGCATTGAGGCATGTCATACTGAGCGAGTTGCAAGACCTTAAGATAGACTATTCTCAGCAGGCCCTGGAGACCTCAAGGAAGCAAATTAAAGAACTGCAGAGGGTAGATCAAGACATGATATCAGAGTTATCAAAGAGGCTGCAAAGCTTGTCTGTTTCTATGATTCAACTTGAAGGACAGTGCAAAACAACTACTGCGGACCAGAAGTTCCTTCGAAGCCTGTACTTCCAACGTTTTATGAGTCGGCATGACAAAATCGAAGCCGCTCATGCTCAGACTTTTGAGTGGGTTTTCCAGGATTCTCAGGATTCTCACGAGCATACTGCAAGCCCTGGAAGGTTCGCAGAATGGTTGCGTTCAAAACACGGATTGTTTTGGATTCAAGGCAAGGCCGGGTCTGGCAAATCCACCTTGATGAAGTTTTTGTGGCATCATCATTCAACAACTCATCTTCTACATCACTGGGCGGGGGAGGATAAACTAGTCGTGGCTAGTTACTTCTTCTGGGCAGCCGGGAATGAGCTACAAAAGTCGCAAGAAGGTCTCTTACGTACCCTCCTTTTCGAAATCCTGCGGAACTGCCCTGAAATTATTTCGCAAGTACGAGGAGCCACATCACAAGCCGATGACTGGGCTTCGTCATTTGGTCAGGAAGCATGGTCATTTTCGTCGCTCAAGACAATGTACCACTTATCGATGAAACAGCACCTATCAGCAAAGTTTTGTTTCTTGATCGATGGATTGGACGAATACAAAGGGAACAATACTCTAGAGCTAATAGAGCTCATCAAGTCTTTCACGAAGTACTCACACATCAAAATATGCACTTCTAGTCGTCCCTGGGCTGAGTTCAAGCATGCTTTTGGATGCGGCGCAGCTTGGCATCTCAAGCTAGAGGATCTTACCGCGGCGGATATCCGTCAATACGTACGGGATCGTCTAAATGAGAATGAACAATTCAAAGATTTGACACAAGATGACGCAAGTTACGAGGACCTTGCGAATGAAGTTGTCAAAAGGGCTCAAGGCGTGTTTCTTTGGGTATATCTTGTTGTCCGATCGCTCCTAGAAGGGGCGCAACACGCAGACAGTATCGACGAGATGCGTCATCGCCTCGAAAGATTCCCAGAGGGTTTAGAAGACTTTTTCAAACAGATGCTAGAGGATATCCCGAGCTTCTACCGTCGGAAAAGTGCCCAAACCTTCAAGATTGCTTTGGCTGCCGCTGAACCGCTTCCCTTGGTCATATATGCTTTCGTGGAAGACGTTTCGAAGCAAGACGACTTTGCTCTCACAGCCAGTATAGGGCGACTTTCCGAGAATGAGCTCGAGGAGAGGATGAAACACATTCCTTACCGACTAGATGCTCGATGCAAGGGACTTCTTGAAATCGTCAGAGGGAGAGACGTAAACTCTCTTTACGACGAGTATGAGGTCGACTTCCTTCATCGTACGGTCCGTGATTTCCTTCATGGTTCGAGAGACGTCCATGATATGTTCCAACAGGCCTTGGACGATGAGTTCAGTCCTTCATTGATTCTGTGCAATGCATTCCTAGCTGACCTGAAATTGTCATGGATAACTTGGTCCCCAGCGGGAGTTTCAGGCGTGTCTTCTCTATATACTGTTAAACGCCTTCTTTCCTATGCGCAACAAGCTCAAGGAGAGCTTCATGACAATTCGAAATTATATCCTATTCTAGACGAGACGGAGAGAGTCTTGCTTGCGCCAGGTTCCAGGTATCCGTACAAGGACCATGGAGTGGCAGCATTTCTTGGCCAAGCTACGGAATCTGCCCTGTGCGACTATGTCAACCGGAGGCTATCAAATGAACCCCTTTGCAGAAACAGTAAAACTGGCTCCATTCTGTCCTCCACTGGCCGACCGTTACTTGACTATGCCTTACAGTCCATACCGGTCGATCCCAAAATGGTCCAGTGTCTTCTGGAGCATGGGACTAATCCGAATCAAAAGCGCGGATACGAGACAGTCTGGTCCGATTTTCTAAGTAATATCTGTGCGCGAGATTCGAATTATGCTAGACAAGACTCGACTCGCTCCACAGTCGGCCTTCTTATCAAGCATGGCGCAGACCTAAAAAAGAGAGTCCACATCGCTTATGACACGGAAATGGAAGAATTCCAGAGGAAGCCATCGGTCACTCCCCTAGGAGGCCAATTCATAAAAGCTAGAGATGTGATAGCAGTTCTCTATCCAGATTCAAAGGGGTCATTACTCGCACAGGCTCCTTCACCGTTTAACTTTTGGGATCGACTTAGGCAAAGAGTGTCATGATGACTTGGGTACGCTCTAACAGACCGGATCCCCTAAGTATTCGCCGCTGAAGAGAATTCGTTTGGCATCAAATATTAACTAATAATCCGACATAATTGGCAACAGCCGTCCCAGGAGAACTAAGGCAACCTCTAGTTGCTCTCACTCTGGTAGATGGAAGAACAAAGTCCCACTTCATTCACCATGGTGAGACTCGGATCTATCTCCCGGACCTTTATTATTTGCATTGGTTATCAGGATTATCACAGCAAACCACCCTATGCATACTAGCTATTCTAGTTTGGTCTACAACACGCCACTTTCAGGCCGTCAGAGTTGCAAATGCACTTCCATACCCCTTAATCAAGGATGGATTGTCTAGTAAGTAATCTTGTTCTGTTAATTTAGATACTCAGGAAATTTCTTTATCCTCTTGTCTTATTTGACGCTCCTCCTCCCAACGAAAGTCTCTCTTGACTGAGATGATGTCTAGGGCAATATCGGTGCCAGGAGTAACGTCGCCAGTATAAATTGTCGTATTATGCTCTGTTTTATCCCGCCTCAGGATGAGACTTGGCGGTTTCGCGGGAATCTCTGGTTGATTCGGCATGAGATCTCGTAACGATTCCCCTTCATGGGGGCCACCATAGAAGGAAGAACCACGGTTATCCGTAGGAGCTCTCATCGTATTTCTGGTCCTGAAAATATGTTGTGTGGGATTATCTAGTATCTTCGTGGATGTAAAGGGACGGGCGACTAGGCGGATTATTGGTCGTAGCACTGGTAGGCAAGCGCAAAGGACGCCAAATCCGGCTTCTATATCTGTCCAAAGGATTGCTGGGATGATAAAATCTGTCGGTTACAAGGATTTTATTAGCAATTGCTTTTATTAGAAGGTTCTATCCTTCGCTTACCCGCTGTATCATCACCAAATGATGCAAACGTCGAATCGAACACCTGAACTAAAAGTATCACTCGAATAATACTGAGTACAGTTACGCTAATGACCACTGTTTAGCCAAAGTTACTTTGTTATAGATGGAATTAGGGTGTTGCTTACAATCCCCCCGCTATGAAGATCGCGCAGACGGCAACCTTTTTCCATAGTAGCATTTGCAGCCCTTTAACTTCCTTGATTGGAAGGCAAAGAGTGAACACGTCTAAGAAAATCTAAGACTAGTTAGTTAAGCCATAGCACGTAGGTATCTAATAGACGTCAAAGGCCATACATGTGTAACTAGAGATCTGTTAGATACTACGGCTGTAGAGTCGTTCCATCGAGATATCTTACTGGTTATACCAAGGAAGGACTGTCTCGTTCCCGAACAAGGCGAAAAGGTTCCATTAAGCATGACCAGCCAGTTCTCACTGATCGGTCTGCACTGGAATATGGAGGCAAGGAGAGCCACTATAAACCAGACGGCTGTGGCTAAAGCGAGAACTCTTGCGGATATTATAGTGAACCTAGTGGGGAAGAGTCGGGTGAATAGAGCTAGTATAGAGAATTTGATAGAAGTCATTGAAGAAATATAGGCGATCTCCTTAATAAAAAGCCACTGTATATAGAGAAAATAAGTAGTTAGCTGAGGCCTAATAACTATAGAGTAACAGGAGTCAGGTGAGCTCACTCGTCGGATAGTTTCGATGTCCAATATGTCTTTTTGGGAAGTGGAAAGATGTAGTCCTACTCCCTTGTTTGATACTACAACATCGCTTAGTATATTCTTTTACGTGAGGAGGTAATTGTTGCTTTTCTCACATATAAGGGAAGTGGTAAAGAGGAGTATTACAATCGCCTGGCGATATTAGGACATATCCATAGGCTAGTGGCCAGAGGGAACCAGGCTCACTTGGCTAATGATTATGATCCAATCATCAAGTCCTAACGCTCCTCTTTGTAGAGATCGGGCGGCTAATCGTAACAAGACAAGGATCGACGAAAGGACCATCATAGAAATGGCCACTGCTCTGACCTTCGAGTCGTCGCCCTGGTCGATAGGCTCCAACTGCGAGTTGAGCGAATCCGAAGCCATCCCGTACTATGACTAGAAAGGCAAATATACTCTAGTACGGTGCACCTGAAAAGATGTGAAGTGCAGAAGCTTGGCTATATAACCTAGGGAAGTGAGGATTGTAGTATCCAAGGAGCTGGGAAAGCCAAGATATCTTCATTCATGCCAACCTTCTGGATACATAATAGCAGGGTAAAATGCGCCACATACTGATCCTTCATCCCTTTAGGGGTGGAAAATAAAAAGAGGCACTCGTATACCGGCCTCATCGGTTCATGTCCCATGCGTTTGATACATCTGTAGTCCAGATATCTAAAGTTCCACTAGGTCCAAGCGTAGTATATTATGTGATGGCACCATATATAGCTTGGGTTTGCAGTATCATGCTCAAGAATTTGGTAAGTGGCTTACGAATCCTCCACTCTAGGTATCGTATATAGAGTTACTGCACACTACCACAGTCGGCAAGGGATACTAAGCGTGGATTTCTTAGACCTGAAAAGGAAATGCCGTTATCCATTCATTAATCCTTCAGCCTAGGGGCAGGACGAAGAACCAGGTATCCGGTATCTACCCATGTCGCCTAGAAATTTGATAGGTTCTCCACGTTGGCGATATCTATACCTTTTAACTTTAAAGGCGAATAGAACACGATGATTGGGAATTTTGGGGGAGCCCCAATCGCACGGGCTCCCAATTATGGCACACGTGAGCGGATCTACACGAAAGCTGTACTATGATCGACCCGGGATGTTGTATTGGGACAAAGGGATAAAGGCTGTTTGCCTAACGGCAAAGGCGGCTGACAACGAAGCCCAATCAAACCCAACTCGACTCATCTCCCAAAACTCTTGGATCATTACATTAGCCCAGAATCACATTTCGATCCAAGATTCTTAAAATACCACCAAATTTCAGAATCAAATTGAGTCACGGGTGGAGGTAGATATGCATATATGATGTTTATAGGCTGAGGTCACTCACAACAATTGGATCAAAGTTTATGATTACTCGTTGTCTGTTAAAATTACCATATAATCCAACTTCGTCACTGCTATGCTAGCGAACACTTCCAAACCGCTATCGTGGGTTATTCGCGTGATGGTACGATTTCTACTGTATCCGGCGAGGCCAGAGCGCTGCAAATCGGAAGTCAAGAGTACCTACTTAAAGCCTTTGATTTGGTATTATCTTGCTCGGTTTAGTATCTGAGAGCGTATTCTGGCCTTACCGGACCTCGTGCCATCTCATAATGACCCCCCCTGAATAGGATCAAAAAGTGGGTCAAAATTGCAGTATCAATCCCAATGTCCACGAGAGCAGTCCTTAATATTTGGCGCCAACGGTTTCAAATACTTATGATTTCTTCACTAGTTCTAAACTGGCCGACCGGTTCCGATATGGAAGGGGTCTACGAGAGTGAAAGGTAGTGGATGGAGACTCGTTGGAAGCATCAGGTATAAGTTAGCCTAACTCCTTCAGAAATTTGGGGGCTAAATGACACCTTGTGTACACGGTCAGAGCCTCCCTGGGTTATACCTGATAGGCCTCCACCTTCGGTCGAAGGATTGAAAGATTGAAATTGATTAAACCCGAAAGAAGAAGAGCATGTGCTGATCTATGTTATAGTGAAGTGTTTGCATCCAAGACGGCTTGGAGTGATGTAACGATCCGAATTGCGACATCTCGTTATTGAGTCTTTAGCCTTTGTCAACAATCAAGCCGCGCTATTCCACAGCTTAGAAAGACAAGTTGAGCATATTAGCTGGCTTGTGGTGTACTGCCTCGGCTTCACTGGTATGCTAAGTTATGTTCATGTTCGGTCATGTTGGGTTCGTATTCGCAATGGTTACAACTATTGCTCATTTCCGGAGAGGAAAGTAAACTTCCTTCAGCTATCTACGGCACACAGAGGTGCTCGACTACTTCCGTAGATACAGGGATTGTATGGGTGACTTGTACAAGAAGATTCGAGGAAAAGGAGAAACATGCGGTCGAATCCTCGTTCTCCTGCAATGCCCTCATCACCTATTTCCGACCGATCACGTACACCTCTGTAGTTTCAGGCTGTTCTCCCCTAGCGCGATGACTTTGGGTATCAAACATTACGACATGTGCCTTCATTCCAGCCTTTATTCCGTCTGGGAATAGTTCATATGTGTAAGTCAAATTGGCGGCAGGGTCTTCGCACACCACCCTTGATGTTCTCGACTGTGTCTGTTTCCTTCGCAGAATTACTGAAGAGTTCTAGCTCGGATCTGTTAGCGCATAGTGTTCCTGCGAAAGTAGTCCGGTGCCTTACTCGACCACATACCAAAGACAAGCAAGCGGCGGTCCATACCGCAAGGCGTCGTCAACGGAGGCATTTCCAAGTTAGGTATAAGGCGACTCAGAGGTGAATAGCCCACCTCTGATATATAGCCCCATGTACAAGCAGAGCTAGATTGGGCTCCTGGGTTGATTCTGCTCAGAGTGATAACAACTTCAATAATGTCGAATCAGGGGCGTATACTCGACAAGCCAATGATTGTCTTCAACAGTTCGATGGTTGACTGGACTTCTTTGATCTCTCGCTGATTTTAGTTCCCTTGGAGACTTGTCTCAACTACTTTCCAAAACTGTGAATGAGCGTTGTAGTCCTTATAGAGGTTATTGCCGACGCCATCAATAAGGTTTCCCGTCTTATTCGGGTTCCCGTCATTAGCAAGATAAGCATCAACCTCCTGTCACGGTATAGTGTAGAGTTGACATTCCTCGGGCTTCCGTCTTGTTTATTTCCCACTGTCGGAAACCATGTTAGCTGGGAACATAACTTAAGGGCACGCTTTTGAGGGAGGGGTGCATACTTTGGTGTTTAGTGTAAATCCAGTCACCAACACAGTCGAATTTGCCGCTTCTTCATTTGCACGCTTGTTCACGCCACCGTGAATGCACCGTTCTAGTTCCGTACTAGGGGTACTTCTAGACAGCCTTAATGATATCAAGGCAACATAGAAATTGGCTAAATATTAGTACTCTGTGACCTCTTTCTTGTAGCTTGGGGAGCACCACCCCCAGTAGGTCAGGGCGGCCATTCGCTACTGGGCCTAAACTATACTCTTAGACTCTTTCTTACTCGTTCGAGTCGTCTAGGTGAGGTTGTTGTTCAGTAGGAAGTTAGGTATAGTTCAAGCTAGCCTAGCTGGGAGGATCCGACATCTTCATCGATAATGCACAACCCGAATCTGTCCCTCTGCTAGCAAGGTGTGATGAAGAGTGTAGGCGAAGTCGCGGCGCCTAATTATCATGGCAAGCCATACGATCAAGTTGCATGTTGTGGCGGAAACAAAGCATTGGTGTTTTTCTGTCTGTGATAAAATCGAAACAAGTTAGGCAATTGCTGCCCATTCCATAGTGCTCAAAACACTACCGACTTGTCGAGTCCGTTGGAGAATGATAATATATTGCGTTGTATACTCGGTTCTCGAGCAATTAGTATTGTGGTCCTGAGGACAGCCATTGCATTGTTCTTGGGTCTTACTACACGTTAAAGCAAAGACAATGTACGCCCATAAATGGCCCCTTGGGCCATTTGTTAATCCTTCCCTCCTCTTTGTGATACATGGGCTGCTGTGAGACGTCCTGGCGCCGTTAGCATGTTGATAACTGTGTTAAATGGTATGTTATAATGTCTTACACCTTTTGCCCTTAGCGGGCTTCTTCGTCTTTGGAGCCTTAGGCTCCTTAGGCTCGACATTGTCTTCGGACAGGTCAATGTGTTTGAGGCCCTCTTATTTATCCTCCGGCTTCCTCTTAGTATTTTGAGTAGTATGGTAAGGCAATGAGCAGGTATTAGGGCATAGAGCTCGCATTCGAAGGCCGTCGTCGAACTTACTCGCGATTCGGGAATTCCATGGGCTTTAGCCAAGGAATGAACAAACACTTCAGGTGAAGTGTCCTAGGTTGCGTTCGACGGGGTGGTTCCGCCGGAGTCTCTTTCCAGGCATGTTCGGGGAGAATGGGCGAGCTATTGGTGAAGTCGGTGGTGTAGAGAAATGGGAAGGGGTATATGAGGATGGCGGCAATGGCGACAGAGATTAACAAGGTGGTTATGGAATGGCCAGCGGCGTATCTTCCGTAGCGCGCGAAGGCGCCGCGTAACCAATTCGAATTAGTTAGTACGGGAGGTTCGGGAGGTTCGGTAGTCCCTCCCCATTTCCTCTACCCCTTTCCGTTCGTCTTAGCCTTCTCATCCTTCTTGGCCTTCTTTCAATTATGATTTGAGGATGTTCCTTTAATTTTGCATTAGCCCCTAGTATTTCGAAGCCCTAGCCAATAGGTGAAAAGTCCTTGTCTTTATCTGGTCCTGGGCGAATTCGGGTTGTAGGTTCTGTACCTCCTGCGCTTCTACGATTGCGTTCGTCAATGGCCACGGCTACTTTGATGTCGGGTGCGGAGCTTCTAGATGCCTTGCGCCCTAATGTGCCACTGAAGACACTTTCCGTCGAGGTTAGCCATCTCGAAGAGCCCATAAAGGATAGATGATAGCCGGGACACATGAGGGATCGGGATGGAACCTAGAAGTCGCCGTGGATATGGTACGGAGGTAATATAGAGTACACAGCAGTGAAAAGCACCAGGGAGAGGAGTTGCTCCCGTGTGGGGTGAATAACGAAGGAAACCACATGCTGAAGAGAAAGAATGCACACCATTAGAACAGGATGGGAAAGGAGGGAAAATGTAGGCAAACAGGACAGGAAATGACTGCTTTGGGGCGGGAGGCTTACCTTTATCAACGAACCTGAAGGCTCTATTAACTTAGCCCAAAGGGCTCAAATTGGTCAAGGCTGACCTCTATCTGATTGGCTTGCTCAAGGGTCTCCTGATTATCTGGGTAGTTTGTTGTTGTCGGCCCCCAAGATCCAATCGGCCGTCGCCTTAACGTCTGGCTGGTTCCTTAAGTCTCGCATTAGCGACACTTAGGTGTTGATGAAACTGACAATTTAAATAAGCGCCGTATTAGAGGTGAAAGTGGAATAAAGCAATGAAGCAATGAAGCAATGAAGCAAGAGGAGGGTTTGAGGCTTGAAATAGGGGGATAGGTCGGGAACAATGTTGTCCTGGCACTGTGGTAGAATTAATAGAAGGAAACAATCCAAGGCGCCAGCATCTGGGAGATTTTGAAGAGAAGAATGAAATAGACGCGTCGAAAGCGTTTGGAAATAATAGGGGTTGAAAGGAATTTCCAAGTAATCGACGCGCTGTGAAGAACCACGACGCGAAAAGTTAAGGTTTGTAATTCGCGAATAATTCAAGACGCTGATTATGCGACTCAGAAGTACCAAGGTACCGCGTTTATTCGATTCTGCCTCCTTATTTTAAGCGGCGTACCTACCTCTAGGTACCTAGAGAATAATGGAAGCTTTAGCAATGAGGTAGCCAATTGCCTCATCAAGTAATTTAGTGTCATACAACGCACCTACCCCCTTAACCTACCTGTGTACCTAGGTATCTAAGCATCCAAGAGCTTTAAACTGATTACAAGGCAGTTTTTTTATTAGTTGACTGAAGTAATTGTCTGTAAACCATTCACAATTATGAAGTCTTTGAATATTAACCTTATATACCTAGGGATCTATTACTCTAGAGTGTATCACTCCACTGTGTACTTTTTGAGGGCTAAGGGATTGGTTCTACATTATCAAAATATATCCAGACTATTGGTGAGTGCTCGAGTTTTTTTTTTTTTCTTTTTTTTTTTCTGATCCTCAACTTTCGTGGTTTTCTGATGCTTCACTACCCCCATTTTTGATATTACCAACCAAGAGACCAAATATTCCTTCTTCAAGTTGAAATCGAAATCACTTCATGGTTCAAGCCACGTAAACCAGACTTCTCAATAGAGGCCGAGGCTTCATTTTAAGCTGTCCAGCCAGGAACCCCAAGAATTGCCCAAGTAGCTAACACGATTTATTACCCCAGTAATTGGCATCTACCAAATTCCAATACCATATTATTCTGTGCACTTCCGGCTACCCTCTTAGATATCTCGGTCATACTAGCCTTCTCAAAAAGTGGTATTTAGTCGGACCGACCCCGTGGGGTACCTGCTTTTAAATTACTCGGTAGCACGGAGTCGGTTCCGAAGCAGCAGAAAAAAGCGGGGAACTGTCGGTCTGGATTTCGGAATCACGATCGCGCTATACCTAAAATGGTCACAGTTTCTTCGTGTGGATATGTACTGTAAAGAAGTACTGGCTTGAATGTTCAAGCTTTCAAGATATTTCAATTTTCATCCGTCTTTTCGACCTAGGTGCGTACGCCTACTATAGGAACTAATATTTCATTGGGGATCTCCGCGCTTTGCGAAATTTTTATGTGGATGGAAGATGAACTCTGTTCGTCCGATCGTGTAGCAGAACCCACGACATTAGGCCATCTGCTTTAGGTATCTGAAGCATTTGGATTAAGTCTACTGTGAGACCTTCAGCGCTCGTCCACGCAACGATCCGCGAGCCCAAATATGCAGTATCTGGTCACAAGTGTCACCACATTATGCGCTTAGATACTTTCTATTCCATCTACATGTATGTTGCACTTGATGTTTACTCCTATGTCGGACTCTGCATTGGCCTATGAATTGGAGTAGCTGGGATCTTGGTAGAGAAGATAGCGCGTGTACTTAGGAATCGGCGTCACACCGAAGTGGCTTTGCTCACAGCGCCCGCCGCCGGGTTCATGGTAATAATGCAAACTTTGAACTGGCATCGCCGGCCTATCTCTGGCCGAGGAGAGGCAACCTGCCCGGTCTGCACCTGCGATTGGTTTAACCACTCAACAGCCTCAAACTAGTGCCAATCACAAGTGCACGATGGCCAAGCACCAGGATCTATTTAGAAAGGGGATCGTGAAGTCTCATCGACTGCACACTTGGAGCCCCACAGCATTCTCCTGTTGCAGGTGCTTGAGAAGTGACTATCTGCATGAGCAGTCATGTGGAGGAATAATCTTGTTTGTATCGTTGGCTGGTACCCAACGGATCGATTCAATGGAGTCATCAATGGCTCCAACTCGGCTCATCCCGCGGGATGGCTCCGTCCCCGCTCCGATACTCCACAAGGGAACCCCTAGAGGCCTTTCCACGGGACTTCGTATAGGAGACATACCCGAGACTTGATAATGGATGCCGAGCATGTTAATACCCCATCCATCGGCCGCATTCCTCATTTACTCAAAGTTCTACCCTCTATTAGTGACAAACATACTCCAGAATACCCGCTCACAAGCCACTCCCTTGCTTTGACCTTCCATGCAAATTTCAACTGCTGCTGGCTTTCCTCGTTGTTTATTAGATAGAGGCCATATGGCCAATGTAATGCGAACTTTCAGAAAATCATCTGCTCATTTTTCCTTTTTTATATAACACTCTTGAAACATGTTCCGACAGTATGAACGCGTACCAAAACACTATGTGTTGGACTCTCCAGAGAGCACTCTCGAAAATGCACCTTCTTTGACACTCGTCTCCAATGGCAAGAATGACAGTGAAAAATGCCACTTCAGTTTCGAGGCAGTGCGTCCAAATGTATTCCGGACAACATTCACCACCGTTGAGCACCCTCTGCCACCACATCCTAGTGCCAACCGCCCGGAACCTGCCCTTGGAAACATCACTCCTGAAATCGGCGTTGACGAGGACGGAAATTCTAAAACGATCAAACTTGGGTACATCAAAGCAGTCGTAAATTGGACCAATGCACCTGTCATTTCCCTCTTCCTGGACGGTCAGCAAAAGCCAATCCACCGAGACTTAGACTTCCGATCATATGCTCTTGATGGCACCGGCGTTGCCCATTATATGACTCTCAAGACGGACAGTCTCCATGTTGGTCTCGGGGAGAAAGCGGCGCCGATGGACCTTACCGGCCGTGGGTTCAACATAACCGCAAGTGACACTTTCGGATACGATGCTTACCGCACAGACCCCTTGTATAAGCATATCCCTCTCTTGATCAACGTCACTCCTAAAGGCTGTGTGGGTATTTTCTCAACGTCTCATTCCCGAGGGATGTGGGCTGTCGGATCCGAGATCGATGGCATGTGGGGTCATTTTAAGGTATACCGGCAGGCTCACGGAGGTCTGGAAGAGTATCTTATCGTCGGTAAGACGGTGGCCGAGGTCGTACGGTCATACGCGGAGCTAGTAGGTTTCCCATTGCTTGTGCCGCGGTACATGATGGGGTACATCGGCGGCGGAATGAAATACAGCATGGAAGACTCTCCACGCGCATGTGACTCGATCCTCAATTTCATTAGGAATTGTGAACTGCATGGTATGCCGTGCTCGGCCTTCCAAATGAGCTCGGGATACACCGTGGCCGAGACAGAACCAAAGACCAGAAATGTATTCACTTGGAACCGACATCGCTTCCCGGAACCGCGGGAGTTCACGCGTAAATGCCATAAACATGGGGTTCGCCTCTTGGCCAACGTTAAGCCGTATGTCCTGGCCAATCATCCCGCTTATCCGGAATTGTCTCGAGCTGGCGCTTTCTTCAAAGATCCAAACACCATGGCCACTGCGGTTGCACGGCTGTGGAGTGCCGGAGGCGGAGAGAGCGGAGAAGGTAGCCACATTGATTTTACGTCCAAAGCAGGGTACGACTGGTGGTACAACGGGGTGAAAGCTCTCAAGGAGCTTGGAATCGATGCCATGTGGAATGATAACAATGAGTACAACATTCCTAGCGATGATTGGCAATGTGCACTGGAAACTGTTACTATACCGCCCGGCGAATCTCGCAAGCACATCGGACTTTGGGGTAGAGCACTGCATACGGAGCTCAATGGGAAGAGTTCTCACGATGCGACAGTTGAAGTTGAGCCTGGGGTTCGTCCCTTCATTCTCACCCGTAGTGCGACGGCGGGGACCATGAGATACTGTGCTAGCTCATGGAGCGGCGATAACGTGACGAGCTGGGAAGGGATGAAGGGGGCAAACGCACTAGCGCTGAACGCGGGCTTCTCTTTAATTCAGGTAAGCATTATCCAAGTCTTTACATGTTTGAAATGCCTCAATCTCACATGTCAAGTGTTATGGTCACGACATTGGCGGTTTCGAAGGCCCCCAGCCGACTCCGGAGCTTCTGGTCCGTTGGATCCAACTTGGGATTCACTCACCGCGATTTGCCATCAACTGTTACAAGACCAATCCGGACGATAATCTCATCGGCGAAGTCATCGAGCCATGGCAGTACCCTTCTGTGGAACCCATCGTTCGAGATGCGATCAAGCGCAGATACGAACTAGTGCCGTATACGTACTCGCTCATACTGAAATCTCATCGGGAGGCAATTCCACCCCAACGATGGACTGGCTGGGGTTACGAGTCCGACCCGACAGTCTGGAGCAAAGAGCTGCTCAAAGGAGATACTCAATACTGGTTCGGAGACTCCTTGCTAGTCGCGGGTGTGTACGAACCCGGCTTGTCGAGCGCGCAAGTCTACCTCCCAGACAAGACCGGAAGCGACCCAGGATTCCTGAACCTCTCAGCGCCATATCAGTACCTGGAAGCCGGCAAGTGGCACGAGATCTCTTCGACCTGGTACAGTTCGATCCCCGTACTCGCGCGGATCGGCTCGGCGATCCCGACTGGAAAATCCAAGCCTACGACATGCGTCGCGGAGGAAGACCCCGAGTTCCCGGGCATGGAGAAGGACGACTACCGAGGCGTCGAGATCTTCCCGCCGCCGCTCGTTCAGTATCCGCACTGGCCCAACGGAAGCGGATATTCGACGCCGCTCAGCACAAATGCGGAAACGAAATGGTTCCACAACACGTGGCTCGAAGACGACGGCGTGAGTCCTGCTGAGAAGGCGGATCTGTGCGAGGTGAGCATCTCATACGGGATATCTGACGGCGAGGTCCGCGTAAAAGTAGAATTGAAGAAGGAAGGTCAACTCGAGCCACTGTGGTTTAAGAACGGCATCACAGTGGTGCTGCCTGTTGGCGAGGAGCGCCCCGTCAAATGGGAAGACGGCGGAAGCACTAATCTAGAAGACTTGGGTCGTGATGAGAAAGGCCGGCGCATTTGGAAAACTAAGGTCGGTATGAAGGATGCTAAAGGTGGGAATTGAAAGAAGGCTTAGGGCATATCTAGAGTATAGCAGTGCCCATGTTGAAAATAATAGTCTTTCAATTTGTTGTTCGACTTTACCCGCGCCTCGAGTGCAGGCAGAAATCATGGGAGTGTAACACAAGGTGGAGCTCTAAAGGCCCTAGTGCAGACGAACCAGCCAATTAGACTACTCAAGGAAAGTCTTTCCATATAGACTGCAAAACACTCCCCTCAGTATAAGCATACAAGCATCAGTGGTTTAGTGGTAAAATCCATCGTTGCCATCGATGGGCCCCGCGTTCGATTCGCGGCTGATGCAACAATCTTTTGCTTTTTTCTCTTCTCTTTTATCTTGAACTATTGTTTATTTTTGGTCTTCATGTGTATCTCTGTCGGAACGATATATAAACATATCATGGACTTTTATCAGTCATCGGTAACAAGGTCACGACGCCGCCAGGCTAATTGTAGAGGTAGGGGTGTACTACAGGTCGCGACCAGAGTTACAGCGCGGTTGTTTCAACCCCTGCTGTCTCTAATCCTTCCGGATCGGCGTGGCTCGCGGGACGGCGATTGCAGGCTGCCTCTCTAGTCTTTTACAAGCTTCGTTCCTATCGCATTCATGCGACCTAGTAAATCATCGATGTTGAAACCGCTAAATTAGGTATGGTACCGCTATATAGATGAAATTTCCGGCCCTACTATGCCGCCATCATGGATGAGTTTGCCCAGTTGTCCCGCGAGAACTTCGAGGTCTTTCAGAGGTACGGCGACGCATCACTCGGCCCCGATCCCAAGCACCGGGCCATCGCCGTGTATGCCTCGCCCGGCGCGCCGACGACTTACGTCGAAAAGGATCTAAAGCTCGGCCATCTACCCAAGTTCTTCAAATCGCGACCTAGCAGTGGTCATCGGGTTGACACAGCAGCACGGGCGGCCTCACTTAAAATGGTCGTGGTCGACAGCAGGCTGGAGTCCTGGTCCAACCCGCTCCCTTCACTATGGGTAACCAAAGACGTCTTCCTGGGCCTCGTCGACGCCATGGAAATGAATCCAGCGGCGCTGTGGCTTCTCCGCAGCGACTACGACGGCTTCCACCACTTCGCGTCTCCCTCCTCATCATACCCCACCACCGGGGAAGAGGAAAAAGAAGAAGCTGGCATTGACACGTACTACATCGGCACGTCGAACTTCGTGCTAATCTGGACGTTCGACCGGCAGCGGCAGCGCACGCACGCGCTGTGGATCCTGCGGCAGCAGCAGACGTTCAGCAACAGCGCGCCGGTGGCGTGGTTCGTGAACGTGCTGCGGCGGCACCAGGAGTTCGTGTACTCGCCGGTGCTGCTGGCGTACGTGACGGCGCTGAGCGTGTGCTGCACGTTCGACGGCGAGATCTCGTACCGCGCCCACGTCGTCCGCCTCACCGAGCGCCAGACCGGCTACAGCACCCACTCCAGCAGCATCGAGGAGCGCCTCGGCATGGAGTCGCTCACCGTCTCCATCAAGGAGGTCGGCGAGGTCCTGAATCATGTCGCGAATAAGGAGCGCCATTTTCGCCTCGTCGAGACCATTCTCGACTTTATTGGCGAGAATGCCGTCGTGGATCCGGGAGGCTGGGGAGCGCCGCACGATGATAGCACGGAGAAGCTGGTCGCGGCTATACCGCTGTTGAGGAGACGCATGCACGCCTCGCAGGAGTACCTGAAGTACCTCAAAGAACGAGCCGAGCGCTTGTCCACGGTGGTAAGGTCCCCTTTGAACGCCTAGGTCCCGTGACTTCAATTGTTTCTACGTAGGGTATTGTGTGAACAAAGCTGACCGGAGCGAAAGCTCTTCGCGTTGCTAACGCACGAGGACTCGGCGACGCACGCAGAGCTAGCAGACGCGAGCCGCAAGATCGCGGAGGCGGCCAAGCGCGATAGCTCGAGCATGAAGACGGTGGCCATCATGACGATGGCGTTCCTACCGGCGACCTTCTTCGCGGCGCTGTTCTCCGTGCCCTCGCTAGACTGGCACGCCGACGCCGTTATACAGCCCAATTTCTGGGTCTATTGGGCTTTCACGCTACCTTCGACAGCCATTGTGTTCGCGCTCTGGGTCTTGCTAGATCATAGGACTGAGAGAGTTAGTATAGTGACAGAGGGCAGACCCCGTAGCGACGAGGAGAGGCCAGACAGTAGAAGTAGCAAGTTGGATTAGACCGTCTTGTCCTGCTCAAGTTTTCAGGCTTGATGGCATCCATGATTGCTGAGTCTGAAGAGCCATTCATGGCCCAATGATTCCGACTTAAGGACAGTTAAGGAGAGGTGATAGAATTATGGTCTCTAAAGCCTCGGTTGAAAACCTTGCAGTCTCTACCATAAATCAAAGACTAATATCACGTCATTGCCAGAGAAGCGCGGAATAACCACGTCCAAGTTTTGGAAATGAAGAGAGGCGCGATCGGATTCAAGGCCGGCTTCCGACCTAAACGCCTCAATCAGTTCGTCCCCCGGATGCAGAACGGAACGGAACGAACCGGTGTGACGTAGCAGGACCCAATTGCACATTCTCGTGGGTAGATTGACCGTTAGCTTTTCCTGGGATAGCCTAGATACAAACAAACTACTACGTGGATATCGTGTAAGGGGTTCGATAGCGGACAAGGTCTACCATTGGCCTTTTACCAACGACAACGCGTAGGCTATATAATTAGTCCTCGAAGTAAATGATATATAAAGCCATCTGCGTAGGCATAGCATAACGCATGTTGTCCTCGATGATTATCATTATCGTATATCCTCTCAACTAAACGCACCGAATTTTCCGTACCCGCAGCCTATAGCCCCATGATATACGAAAATTGTTAATTAATATCGAAACGCGAAGTCAACGTTGAATATAGACCAGACGCGGACGCCTTCATCCCTGAAACCTGTTTTTTCCACGTAGCGCCCGCCAACCTAGAACGCGTCATCCTCGATAGAGACACGATAAATAGAAGATAGCCAGAATTGTTCGATCTATGTCGATAGTAGAGCGAACATTGTTCCTAAGCGCAGCGTTACACTATATCGAGCTGGCACGGTCGCTTCCAGAATCGTCTCAAGCCTTGGCTTTTGTACTAGGCCACGCCATCCATCACCACTCATCCTCTTCTCCACTCTCCTCCATGTTCGTTACCATCTCGCCGTTCTCCAGTAGCTCGTCCTCGTCGTCGACCTCATCATCCGGGAAGTTAATATCGTTGTCTCCACCGAAATCTTCGTTGTCCATTGATTCTCCCACATCAGACCCTGACTCCGAGTCCGGCGAGACCGGGATTTCCTCGCGAAATTGTCTCAGTTTCTCGAAAAGAGGCAACTGGACTGGCTTGTAAAGTTCCTCTTCCTCGGATTCATCAGATTCCTCCTCTTCAGAGCTTTCGTCATCCTCCAACTCATCTGCCGCTTTCTGGTCATGCTCGACGGTTTTATCCTCGTTTTCATTATCCTCATCTTCAGTATCAGAAAGGACAACCCGGCTACGCTTAGCAGGTCGTGATGGCATTTGCGTCGCCTCGCCGCGCTCTTCTTCAGAATCATGCTCATCATCCGAAGACACGATACGACGCTTACGTCGATTAGCCTGTACGACGGGTTCGTCATCAGAGGTTGCATGTTCCGACTCGTCGCCATTGTGGACGGGAGATTCAGGCTCCAAGCTAGAAAAATTCCCAACTCCGATGTCCCCACTCAGGTTAGATTCTCGGTTCTCATCGTGGAGTGGGGAAAATCCGTTGAAGTTAGACACATCATCCTCCTCTGAGCCAGATTGCACGACTAAGTCGTCTTCATCTTCGCTTAGGTAGTCGATCGTGATCGTCGCATCATCTATTCCTTCGCTCTCATACTCGTCCTCCGTCGCGGATTCGTCTTCAGTTTCATTATCCGAGTTCCATATAACATCCCACTCGCCTCCAGTTGCTACGACATCCTGAATTTCGCGGTAGCGGTCAAGGCCACTCTGACCCATGAACTCAACCATAGGCCAAATTCTAACACCGTGGAGAGAAAGTTCCTCTGGCTGGACAAATTCCTTCGCGAATTCCTCATGGTCGTCGAGATCCGGCCAGCAGAACCTAGTCGTGACAACTCGGGGGATACCTATTTCTTCCTCTGTCCATTGCCTGGTAAAGGAGTGGGCCGAATCAGATACGCACCATTGTAGCATCTTGGGACCGAAATCATCCGCATCGCTGCAAAAATATAGGGACCTCAGCTTTTCAGTTGTGTCAAGGGGCAGCATTTGATGACTTTCGGAGTCTTCAAGAGACACGAAAAAAGCGACGTGGCTAGGAGTCTTGATTTGGGACAGGATAGTCCCTAGATGTCCAATGTTGGAATTGAATAAAAGAAGTACGTCCTTCGCACTACGGTAACGAAGAATACCGCTTCCCCGGTCTATGTCAATAGCGTCGGGGTAGGATCTCAGTGCTAGTGCACGACTCTCACGATGAGTAGCAAGCATGGCCCTAGCTGGTGCAGTTTGCTCTGCTAAACAGGCAGATTGCTGAAAGCTAGAGGATGGCTCGTGGAAGATTAGATCGAATACACGAGCCTTCGCTTTCAGATCCACGTCGAAGAAATCCCAAACACGTGCACGGAGTTCGGGGGGCAAGCGGGTGAACTGAGGGAAGAAAACCGGCTCCGTGTCATCTGAAGATGAATCATCACCATCGTCAGATTGGCCATCGGATTCAGAAGCTTCCATGTCTAGAAACTCATTGGCTTCTTCGGACTCGTAATCCTCAGAGTCAGACCAGTGTTCATCAGGACGGTCATCCTGCTCCGACGCGACGCGGTCCTCGATATCGGATTCTTCCGACATTTTCGCGACTTAGTTGAGTGAGCAGGGAGGTGAAATTTGATGGGTAAACATGTAGATCGCAAACGGAATTCAAGGACAGCTTTGTAGGATGAAAATGGGAGGATGAAATTAGATATTATCAATGTTGAGATTACGAGGTTGTGATGGTTGTGATGGTTGTGATGGTTGTGATGACGGAGTTATGTGAAGATGTGAAGGGAGCCTAGTCAAGTCCTCGGGTGGTAACATGGCTGCAAACGCTTGAATTGTGGCTTGAACGGACTGAGACAGAGTGCATGCACCAGGTCCGGGGCAGTCGGGGGTGGGAAGGTATAGTGGCGCTAATGACGCACAGACCAGATCAGATCCCCTTTCGCAGCTGGTACCTGTACAATGCATCTATGTACCTTCACCTTCCCTCGGCATTCGGTGGAGCTCACTTCCCGAAACCCTTCATCTCTCTCGTACTTCAACAAGGGAACCAAGTGGAAGACCAACATTGAATTGTATCAATCTAGAGCTCGAGGTCACCGTCCGGGACCCCAAGAAGTATCAAACTCTACGTTCGCGGAACCCTTTTCACACGTGTTGTATTGTACTCCTGCTCTCTCTTAGCAGGTATGTACTATCACCATAATCATCATCAAGGACGCGTCAAGTCAGCCTACAATCAAAGCCGTAATCACTCCCACTAATACGAACTCGCGCATACCGAAAGAAGGGACAATCTGTAGCATTGCCATGCTGGGTATCAATCCGTAACCTAGAAGCCATTCGCATACCTCATCCTGCCGCATCAAACGCATAAGCGTTTGCACCCATTAGCCGGGCACCCTTTCCATTCCGTCTCCAGCCCCCTAGGTCACACAAAACCAACGCCATCAATGCCAAGTGGTATCTTACAGCCCCCTGCCCTTTCTCTCCTCCTCCTCCTCCTCCTCTCCCTCTTACTTAATTACGTCGATTCCGCCTTGCTGCTGCGCGAGAACCTGTAGCTGCTAGCACGAGAATGCCGCTTCTCCTTCTCCTGGACCAAATCTCGATCTCGGCCACGCTCCCGCTCCCTTGCAGCCGCCCGCTGTTTTTCGTCTCGCAGGGTGAAGCAGCGCAGCACGCACAGGTAGAAGTTGATATTGGTCGCGAAGTCGCCGCTCCACGCGTTCCAGTCGTCGCGCTCGGCCGCCATGCGGAAGGCGTCCGCCAGCAGCACGAAGCGCGCGATGTGGTCCGCCAGATCCCAGTCGGCCCGCTTCTCGGCGCGCGCCTTGGTCCACCGCGACGCCCGCGCGTCCCCCTGCTTCACCGACTGCAGGTCGAAGAACAGGTCCTCCGCCGCCCAGTTCGGCTTCTCGCCCGCGAGCCGCTCCCGCCGGTAGTAGCGCACGAAGTCGGCCCCCAGGTCCAGGATCTCGCCCGCGCTGATGAACTCATTGAGCGCCGTCGCGTTGACGCCTTGGAACTCCGCCGCCACCTCCTCCAGCGTGTGGCTGATCTGCTGCCAGAGCGTGCCGGATGGCGAGTCCGCCCAGTCCTTGCCCACGCGGCGGTTGATTATCCATTTCGGGGAGTTCTTGCGCGATGAGCTGTCTGATGAGTTGTTGGAGCCGTGGCGCTTAACCGTGGGCGACGAGATGCTGCGGAGGAGCTCGGCGCTCTTCGATCGGGGCTCGTCCGGTCGGAGTCTCTCGATGTAGTCCGCGAAGGTCGCGACCGTGTCCTTTGCGTTGCGCAGGTCCTCCATCATGTTATCGTTGCATAATTGCAATGAGGTCTGTGAGGTTGTGTCTGTGGTTTTAGTGGAAGAGTGTCGGGGAGACATGTGTAATGTGTGTTTTTGTGTGTGAGCCAGTGCGCTGCACAGAACCCAAGGGAGTATCAGATTGAAAAAGGACACCAAGCCACCGAATCCACGCGCGGGTCCAAAAAAGTTTTCTGACTGATCAAATGCTGAAAGCGAAAAAAGGCAACTATCCTACCTGAGGATGAGCACAGCTGGCGAACTTACGCAATGGCCCAGCCAAAAGTGTGGGATTTGGCGGTTGTAAAGGTGAGGTGTGATGATTTCTCCAGCGCCCTGAACACGTGTGTGACTCTAATCCGCGTCGCGTTGCGAGCAGATGCCTATAAAGCCAAACAATCGCCTTGTCATACTAGATAAAGACATTCATTTTGCATATTCTAACACACAATCATCAAGTGACACGTGAATTCCGCTTTGTTTCCCACATTGCGCTCCTCTCCCCGCCTTCTTGCGGGCTTTGTCCCACTGTTGGATGAAGGTAGTAACATGAAACGTCATTTTCGCTTTCGGCGGCCTTGTTTGAGGAAAACGTGGAAGAATTACAGACCTTCCCTCCTTTTTCCTTCGTGCTTCTTTTTTTTTACTCTTCACGCATCGCCCCTTTTGCCGGCAGCGCTAACGTTACATACGCAAAGTTAGATCTCCCCCTATCCAACAGCGAGACTAGTGAGCGGCGAAACAGCGACGCACTTAGCAGCCGACATAGATGGCGTTAGCGAAGAGGGCGTAGGTGTCGGCGTGGTTCAGGTTCTGGGAGGCAGAGAGACCGCGGACGCCGTTGTACCCGTAGGTGTTGTAGTCGTCAGTTCCCTTAATCTGGGTCAAGTGGGTGCTCTCATGCAACGTCGTCGTCGCCTGGTCCTGGCCGTGGCAGGTTCTGGTAAGGGCAGACAGCGCGGTGTAGTACAGGTTGCAGTTGACCATGAAGGAGGCCGAGGGCAGGGTGTAGGCAAGGACACCGCTCGAGCAAGCGCTGTACACGTCGGAGCAGTACAGGTCGGAAACACCGCTGGAGGTGCTGCCGCACTCGCTAGCAACCTTCTGGAAAACGCCAGCGACAGTGCTTCGCACGCTGGAAGTGCTTGACTTGAAGTACTCAGTGAGCTTTGTGGCCGATCCCGAGGAGGCGGCCGTGGCAGCTGCAGAGGCAAGAGAGCGGCAGTTGCTGATAGCTGTGTTGGTGGCACTTAGCTTGCTGCCGGTGCAGTCAGACTGCACGTCAATGCGCTTAGCATGGAAGCGGCGGCGAACTTCCTTAGCTGCGGCACCATCAACGTTAGCAGTGACGGTGCTGCCGGAAACCGAGTAGATACCAGCAAGGTCGGTGGTGTTAGCTTCGGCGTATGACATAGCCCCGAGAGAGACGACATCGTAGCTACCGCCGGCGCTGAGGTCGTAAACCTGGCCGACATCGAAAGTAGCCTCGGCAGTCTCACCAGCAGGGATGATCTGAAAAGCCTCCTCGTCGAGCCCAGTGGTCATGACACGGAGACGGATACCGTCAAACTGGATCTTGTTGCCTGATCAATTTTAAGCAACCGTCTACTACAGTCTAGAGCGCATTTGTGGAACACTTACCACCCTGGTAGATAGCCACCTTCTCGGTAGCAGCATTCTCATCCAGGAAAGTGCCCGTCTTGAAAACCTTCAGGTCAGTAGCACCGCTGCAAACTTGGTGTTAGCATTGGTTCTCTGATTACGCAGATAACTATGTGGAACGCAATCCGGAGCACATGTATTCCTCGGAACATGAAAATATTTATCCGGGTTTTCTTATAGCTGTGCTCAAGGCCGAAGGATGTCTGATACCATAATCTCCAAAATTGGCCTTATACGTACGTGTTGGTGATGCTGGCCTTAACGGCAGTGTTGCCAACCATCTCGAGCTTGACATTGAGGGGAGAGTCGCGCTTGGACAGGTCGACCGAGATAGCGCTAGCCAAAGCGGCGAACAAGGAGATACCGGCGGTGAACTTCATCTTGAAGGTAGAAAATCCGAGAGAATACTTCTAGTCGGTGGTATCTCAGGATATTGCTTAAGATGCTACTTGCTAGTGATGACGAGATATCTCGCAACCCAGAGGGAAGACGGCGTCCCTTTATATAACCGGCGGGTGCCACGGTTCCGTTGTTTGCCATATTGCACGACGCCGAACGTGTCGGTTCCGTGTGAAGCATGTTTCCAGAACGATTCCTTCCAGGCGCGATCAGGAAGTTGCGAAATGAGGTCGCAGAATGCTGTATCTTCAAAGCCATTGAGGTCAGGCGCCAAGCTAATGGAATCATACTCTCGGCGGCGATATAACCCGTCACAGCTAACAGAACCCGGTACTCGACGTTACCCCGTGTCGGATGGCCGGCATAAACGACCTAACCAATGGTTAGGGCTCCAATTCAGGCAAAGGCATGTCAATGTGGCACACTGGTTGTTCGCCACGGAAGCGAGTCTGCAGGAACGCGCTCAGAGAGAATATGCCTGGGTGATAACAAGCCGTTTGCCAACTTCGGAAGGAGAAGACAGAGAGCCCGATGGGAAGATAACACGACTGTGTTGCCTCGTCGACGCAGTCGCTTCGTTGGAAGATATCGCGGAGTCGCGGAATCGACTGCCATATTTGCGATTGTAACCCCTATTAGCCATAATAATGACCTCTCACAAAAAACGCGTAATAGCTATCTCATCGACACATTGCGTTACCGACCAATTCCTCAAGAATACGGTGAAGGAGGCGGTCTACTCCGGATGGTAGATATCCAGAGCATTTACCCGGCTGCGAGGGGAGGATTGGGGTCGCGATCCTAGGTGTGATGGCGCCGTGCACATTAGTAAATCTGAAAATAGGGTCGCAGGGGTCTGGAATGCCGAAAACCTTGGCGTTTAATATGCTTATCAGCTTCCCAGGAAGAGGCCGGATCCTCGACGAGCTGAATTGCAAATCAAAGAGCCAGGAAAGAGCTCGATGTCATGCGACTGACTCTGGTGATCTCTAATAGCTACAGATCTCGTTTTCTTCGTCGCACGGCTGCTAGACCTTCCCCATCTCGTCAAAGATCGCCACAACATAGTCGAAATATACCAATCTGTTGGACTTCCGTCTACAGTTACCATCTCCCAGTGCTGACCTTCTTGTTTGGCCATCGGGTCTCTTGGCTCTTGGCGCATGTAGATGACTTGTCGAAGCTTGTAATCGTTGGGGCGGCGGGGGAAACACTATAAAACGCTTCTTTGGGGTTCGGGACCTGGAGCATCTGATATCCCAGGTTCCCCTCAAGTCCCGCCGTCAGACTCGAGCCTCATGTTTAATACAACATCAGTTGCCCGCTACCACCTGCTTCTTCGGACTAGCTTCTCCGATCTTCGATTTGCGTATAGTCGCCGCCATCATGCCGCTCAAGCTTTCTCGGCAGGCCCCCCGTAACTTTCTTAACCTATAGGTGATTTGGAAGCATTCTTCGCGATGTGATGTACGATAAGCGATTGGACCTGTCTCAAGTGTCAATCGATCGTCCAGCATCCTCGATCGGCAGGTACAAGCACGCCTCGTCTTGTCGATCTGCATTCAGCACTGCCCCTTCTTATCGCGCACAATCCGTAGAATGCCGCCGTTAGACTCTGCCGGGACGTCTGTCGAGATGTTAGTCCATTTGGAAGGTCATGATATCGTGGATCATTCGAGAACCCCTGTCGTCTACCAAGGCTTTATTGAATATTTATCCCGATTCGACTTCCTGTTTCAGCTGCTACAGAGCGGTTATAACGGGATATTTGAAGACTTAGGAGAGAAGATAACCTACAGTGACAAGGCGTAGCTCGCTACCTTATGGATGCATGGTGGCACCTGCTACAATTAGGCCACATAGGATCAGACATGATATCTCATTGGGTTCTTACTAAGGTGAAGGTTTCGGGTACTTCATTGACCATTTATCCTCTACATAGATCAACCCTATAATAAGAGAGCGAGAGGAATAGACAGGTAGTCACCAGTTGTAATCTGACTCATATAATATAACTTAATGAAGAATCAACCCTCTAGCTCTATGATGAACCAAAGTTATTATATGGGAGAAAGAATAAGAATAGGGGATTGTGATACAAGCTCATTTATATATCGCTTAAGAATGAGTACCTTGGTGGACTGGTTGCATGGACTACGCGCAATCCCATACGAATCTCCCCACCATCGGTAACGAATTTGAATAGACGCTCAATCCAAACTGTCCTGATATACCAGGATGTACATTTACCTGGTATTTTACATAACTAGATCCGCGATGCGGAAATTTACCCCCATCTGTTCTCTACAGGGAACTATACAAGCCAATAGTGTCTCATCGTATACGGCCATATCACCACCCGGGGTCCAGTAATAGAAAGCGAGCAAAGCATAATTCAATAGGTAGAAGAAGTATAGGAGCCGTCTTCTCCTCGCCCCTATACATCACTTTGTGCTCCCTTACGGACAGTGAGTAAATTTTAGCTTCTGGTGATACATACGACCATCGCCTCGGGTAAGAGATAACTTCGTATTTCGATTTATCTGGGCAAGAAAAACTTATGAATCTTATGAACCTCACACCGGGAATGATCTTGAACTCATTTCTATCCGTGGCTCCTAGTTTCTTCCTCGTCGTCGGGTTTGCCACTCTTCATACACCTACAAGCTTTATGAAAATTCAGGTCAACAGCACTTCAACACGAACGTTCCGAACACGTCATCAAGTCTACCTAACCTCAGCAAAAACTCCATCGCGCACCTAAGACCAGATGCTAATAACTCAACCACGCCACGTACAAAAGGACTAGCATACCATTAGAACACTTAGTGGAATCATAGGGATGTAACAATGTAGCAAATATGCGCTTCATTCTGTCCGATATTTCAGAACGACTGCACTAACCTATGATAATCGGCAGGGGCCAGTCTATCCACATCTGGGCATTCCAGGCCAGTCCAATCCGGCATTAACAATTAACCCTCCCTCCCTCCTATTGTACAAGGACCCCCCTATGTCACAATCATACCCCGTAAACGCGTCGCATCCATAGTTCATATCTCATACCATATCCAGGAAGAAAGACCTCGTCGGGTCATGCTACGCCCCCGGGATTTCCTCGATTGTGCGGATCCTCGTACACTCCAAATACCTAGGTGTCGGGTCTCACCATGTGATTTTCAAGCTCGATTGTCTTCCACCAAAATTTCAATACTCGTATGGTTTTTAGCTCCCACCAGCTTTTCCATACTTGCCCATCAGGGCGTCAACCTCCTTTTGCAACGCATCGAGATCCGCCAAGATCTCTGCCCCTTGCCTGGCCTCGTTCGGATTTTGGGTATCAAGTGGAGCGGAAGTCGAAGGCTCTTTTCGAATCTCGCCGCTTATGCTTCTCGCGTTCTCCGCAATGGCAGCTGGCGTCTCTACGCTCGCGCGGCTACTACCGCGCTGCCTCGGGGGTGGCGGCGGAGGTGGTGGTGCTCCTCCCTCTTTCTCCCTGCTCACTTTCCTTGTAGTGCTTGGCCCATTACCAGCATCCATGCTCCTGACACTCGGCGGGCGCCTGGTGCTTGCTGACCTAGCTGGGGGTGGAGGAGGCGGCGACAATTTAGGTAGGCCATCTTTGCTTGTTGTGATAGTCGCTAGACCAGCTAGGCTTTCTATCTGCCCGCTACTGCTAAAGGGAGTCCCTGTTGGGCTCCGCTCGCTTTCACCGGCATTCTGTTCTGCTGTAGGAACCGAAGTAAAAGTTCCTTGACTTGGACTCGTGTAGGAGCTCCCCTGCCTGGCATGATTTGGCCGACGAGGAGGTGGCGGAGCAGGCAATTTTATGTTGTTAGTCGAGTTCGCATTTGCGCGCACACTGTCTGTCCGCGAACGGGTTGACTCGATTGACGACCTTGGAGGGGTATCGTCGTCAGGGACGATACCATGAATGGAAGGCGCTCTACTATCGCTTTTTCCATGTCGACGTGGTGGGGGTGCTGCGGGTTTGCGAGGTTGTGTACTTCCATTGGACTCGGAACGATTTCGGGTAGTAACAGGTGGTGTTGGAGGCCTAGGGTTAGCTTGTATATCGGCGAAGGGCTCTGGCACTTTGCCTATAGCTTCTCTGTCGAAGGGAGAGTCAACCGCCTCCTCTACGGAGGGGCGGAAAGGAGTTTGTGGAAGTGGCTTATTCACATCGGTTGGGAGGGGTGGAGATTGTAATGGAGTGACAGGGTGAGAACTAGATTTGCGGGGTGGTGCAATAGCAGGAAGGGAAGTAGTGTTGATGGATATGGGAGGTGATAAATCTTTAGCAGCACGGGAGTGTGCGTCTGCCCCCAACTCGATCTTTATGAGTTTGCCATGCCGTGAGTTGGGTGGTGGTGGCTTCTTCCTTGCTGAAGCAGATGGGGCCGAGGAAAGGGGAGACGTGGGTAGGATGCTTCTTCGTTCCTCGGTATCCTCTGGCTCGGAGATCTCATGAGAGGTCCGAGGTGTGTCTTGGAGTATAGCATCGAAGATGGATTGGCGTGATACGGAGCTCGCATCCGTATTACTCGCACCATCAGGCAAGGGGGGTTGTGGACGGGTTGAAGCCCTAGGGTTTCCTCCGGCTCCTGGTGTTGACGGGCTAGAGATGTTCGCGTAGCCGGTTAGTAGTAATCTCTTGAATGAATCGACATCAAGAGCACTCTTCGTCACCGTCCCAGCCGCAAGCGCACTAGTATCCCCCCGTTCCCCAGTTTGTTCTAAATCGTGTAAAGTCCTCGAAAATGGGTTTGCTGGCGGTTTTGCTTGGACGTGTTCGGAGTCATCCTTCCTTCTGGGAGCGGACGGGGCCTTTTTGAGTCTGTCAAAATGATCCTCACGATCCTCGTATTCTTGTGAATCGGTACTATCAACGTCATCGTCGTCATCTTCGTCTTCGTCGTCGCTGACGGGTGGAAAGCGCGCTACGGGTGCGGCATCCTCGGGCGAGGATGGAGGTGGTGATTGGACCCGAACCCGTTTTATGATCTTCTTTGGTTTTGGCTGCACCGATGCTGCGGTCTCGTCCTTCACGTCTTCTTCATGCTTTTTATCCTGAGGCTGAACTGTCTTGAAGGTTGTGAAGGGCGGTCTTGGGTTGGAATCAGAAGACCCGTCGAAGGTCGCAGCGTGAGTCGCGGCGGGGCTCTCGGTAGAGACGGTGGGAGTGGCCAGCTTCCGACGGAAGGGATTGTTGGAGCTGAAGGATTGGTCTTGGGTAGCCATGATGAAGATGGCGATTCGCCCGACAACGCACAGTTTGACCAGATTGTGCAAATAAACAATGGAACTATATGAGGCTGGCCATGGTATAATATGCGAGTCGGGTCGACGTCGGTACCGGTGTTGCAATAGGTATCGTTGTAGATCCCCCTCCAGACTACGACATACAGTAGAAACTAGCCACTTGGGTGCGGTGTACTGTATGTAAAGTCAGCGTTGGCTTGTCGCGCTTGGGCTGTGCGGGCTTGTGTGCGGGCTGCGTGCAGGTGGTTGGATCTCGGGAGTTTCGGTAGCGGGTGGTCGGGTCGCAACACTATCCGCGATAGCGATAACAGCGCAGGTCACGGTACCTGGAATTTTCGAGTATAAGCGCTCAAAGCAGGATGAAGAAACAGCGAGTTCGATATAACATGAATGTTCGGTGTACACTTGCGAGTAGACGCTGAATTTAATCGCAGGTGCATTTTACTTCACTGCGGGGAGTTAAGGCTTGACTACATGCCAACATGGACAACATGTTTGTTCAAGAGAATAAAGCCAGCTTATACAGACATTACGTACATACAATGTAGCTCGAAGCAGCTATCTGAAGCTTACACATACATGGAGGTACGTACTGTAACGGGCCAGATTCCAAACGCACGAGCCAACGGCTTATACCGTTCCTAACTCTGTTAGTCATTGCTAAGGTGGAAGTCTTAAGTTTAAATCAGGTCGGGAGTGGGGAGCTCTAACGTCCGACCCCTGAGTTCTACACCAAGGAGGGTATACTTGGATAATGTGACCTTTGAAGGAACGAGCTGCATACCTATGTATCCGTAGACTGGGTTCCTATACATAGACCCTATAGATAGATCCAACAAGAAATTATCAGAAACTTACATCTCTAACACGACTCGCAATCTTGATTCAAGGCGTATAGATCGCAACAATTCTCATATACATGTATCTGGTGTGGTACGCAAAGTATAGACCACCCGACGCACATTATAACACCTTGCGCCGGCCTTGCGCAAGCTAAGCTAAAGATCTTCGCATTTCTTACAGCAAAACCAGATGCAGTCTAGGTATTTATTAGAAAGATTGACCATTTATACCCACACTCAGAATATCATTCGTTGCTGGACACGGTTTGCCTGACTGCCTGGGGACATTGGACTGAGCAGCAAGTGGATAGAGCAGACCGGACCCATTTTTCTATACATACTCTTGGCGCCGGATCACCATTATCGGCATCGACAGATACTCCACAATCCTTGCCCGGCACACGTAAACAATCATGACAAGCCGACGCGTCACAGGAAATTTCGAGTTTCACTACCGCGGCCAGTGGAGGTACCAAAAATCAATGTGGATTGCAAGCAATGCTGAAGCCCCTAGCCATTGGTATAATTACAAGTGTACTCATCACGTCGTCAGTCCGAACCCCTCCCTCTAACAGATGCCGTGACTTGGAATATGTGCAATCCAACCGAAACCATGATTCCGCCGAGGGGAGCGTATAAATATGCACAAGAGCAGCTGGCATCGCGGAGGGTATGTTGGACACATTCGAAAACGCTGTGGGGGCCATTACCATCCCCTTCAAAGTCCCTACCAAACCTGCCGAAAAAGCATGACCTATTCCGCTGCGCAATAAACACGCACAAATAACTCTTTGTACCCTGTTTCCTGAACGCCAGTGAACCGCTAAACCCCGTACAATCCGAAGAACACAAATCAGGATGCAAAAGCTTACTACGCAGCCTCAGCTTTTGCTTCCTTCTTTGGCGTCTTCTCCTTCTTCGGTGCTGCCGCCTTCTTAGGTGCTGCCTTCTTCGTAGCAGGCTTGGCTGTAGTCTTGGCGACTCTGCCGGACTTGGTCTTGGTCAGAGCAGCGGGCTTTTCCTCAACAGCGGGAGCCTAGACTCATTAGAGGATGCGACAGGTAATCAGCTACAGGAGAAAACTTACATCCTTCTTGGCTGCGGCCTTCTTAGCGGGGGCAGCCTTTTTGGGAGCGGCAGCCTTCTTCGCAGCAGGCTTCTTCTCAGTCGCCTCCTTCTTGGGCGCAGCAGCCTTCTTTGGTGCGGCGGCCTTCTTCGTAGCGGTCTCCTTCTTAGGAGCAGCCTTCTTAGGGGCCTCCTTCTCGCCTTCCTTCTTTGCTGCGGGCTTGGTAGCAGCAGGCTTGGACTTCTTGGAAAGCTTAGTGCCACCAGAAGGACCTATGTTTGGTTAATACATAGGTCTCAATTGATTCGACGCGATAACCTCATAATACGAGGCGGGATGTAACATACCCTTGGGCTGTTCGAATATGCCCTTGTCGACGCCGGCCTTCAAGGCCTTGTTGAACAATGAGTCGAACATCTTGTCAGTGACATTGATGGTGTTGTTGGCCTTGACATATTTCTTGAGTTGCTGACGGCTTCACAAAAGTCAGCACATATTGACCTCGGGATGCAAGCGACCATGAAACACAGTAGAAAAGCGTCGCTGATAATAATACATACCTGGAACCATTTCTTTCCTTGAGCTATGCGATTGAAAAAGACGCGTCAGCAAGTTCATCCGATGAATTCAAAAACAAAACGCGGTCCTAGTGTAGGGTTAGGGCGTAGTGCTGGTCGATGATGGCCACTGCACACGGCCTGAACCCCATGAACACCAGTCGAGACACATAATGCGCCGGAAGCAAAGGAATGGGGGTAAATACATGAACGATAGCATCAGTGATCATGTCCTATAGAATGTCAGTACTCAAGGAGTCTCATTGAAAGGCCGGGCACGCCATGGTTGTACACACCTGGTAGGAAGCATGAGTGCTCTTGGGCTTGGAAGCTCCGTCTGCCTTCTTGGGACCCATTTCGAATGATGTCGGTTTAGAACGGGATATCGCGTTTAGATAGTGATGTTGATGGTTAAATCGGAATTCTCAATTGAGCTGCGAATGAGTTCCAACGAATAACGACTGAGGCAAGAATGTTTCTGTTATGGGGGATGAAAAACGTCAAGTAGAAAGGGGAGGGAGGGAGGTATTCGGTCGGGGCGCGACAGCGAGAAAGGTGAGCTTGTTTATATAATAGGCGGGGGGTGGTGCACAATCAGTAAACTAGTCTGGTACAATCAGCTGCGGCAGAGCCTTCCCCCTCCCCCTCCAAAAAATGCCATCATTAAATTCACTGGCACTAAAATAATAATAAAAATGGGTGCCAGGACCGCACACGCACCTGCTCCCATACATTTGGACCCGATCGCACTCAACCTACCCTGCCAACCCTGCCTGCTCTGCCTGCTACCACAGCTACCTCACCATTTAAGGTTGCATTATCTCACTGAAACGTCTGGCTTCTTTCCCAGCCGGGTTTAGATCTGTTTAAGTGTACCCGATGGAACCTCATGCACAGCCGCCGTCAGCCAGTCAGACGGCGTGGAAGGACTGATTCGTTACTGATTTGGACCTCTCAGAGCGCCCAGAATATTTCCCCAGTTCGATAGAGCTGATCGGTCGTTTCGAATTTTTTGATTGGCCGAAGCTCAACAACAGCTCATGGCCCAAGTACCTTTTTTAATTTTTTATTTTTTTTCCCTCTTGTTACTTCTCAACTCAAACTCGAATCAAATCATGCGCCTACTCGAGACTCGAGCCCTTCTCACCCAACGCTCCTACCGTCCCCCCCTCTCCATCGCCTTCTCGTTCTTCCCTTCTCTCGCTTTCTCTGCTCTTGCCTCCCACACCTTTTTGATCAGGCGATCGATTGAGTCATTTTTTACACTTCTATACTAGAGACCGATTTATGCAATGGAAAAAGAATGATTAGTCCAATATCAAACTGTATAGCATTACGTCTTCAAGAGCCTCCCGTTTGTTTTCGCCCATTGGATCTCTCGACACTCTCGGTCGCATTCGAGATGTCGACCTTATAACCCATGCATTGCATTGCAAAATTCATTCCAAGTGATTCTCCGGTCATTCAGCTATCTTCCAAGCTGTAATTGTAACTCATTGCTTTCTTGCGACCCCAGCTATTGTTGTTGGGTTTGATCCAGGTCCCCCCCCTGCTGCTTGAGCTACCACACCCGTCCACAGCATGAAGCTATCCACACATTTTGCACTACCTCGATATTACAACATACACATCTCGCCTCGTGTAAATTTATTTGATTCCAAGAGATCCTCGTGCTTCGGGAATTGATGTCGGTCATTTCTATGATGTTTAATTTTGTTTTGTAGGTTCTGAGGTGTCATAATTAACGTGAGCTATATTTACTACAAGTCGCGTCGAGATTGGAGTTTATCGCGCCGCGTATCATTACAGCAATAACGCAAGCTTATCAGATCAGTCTCCCTTATACTCCAACAAGTAAAGGATCGCTATTTCTCGCCTCATAGACTTATCGCAACTTTGGTTCAGCAACTTCGACTCAATGCCCTGAGACACCTGTACTAGGCGTCATGGACGTCGCGACGAACCACATTCTTGCACATGCCCAGGGGCTGCAGGCAAAAACAACTTGTCGCGAATAAGTTCGCTCAGACGCTTTTCAACATTAACCCAACTTCAACCTGCCAAGTTAGCTTTCTTGGTACTTATTCTCGTCTCACCTAGTATTTCATGGATCAAGCGAGTATGGACTGCTATGTGGGGTTACGATTCGCGATTGCGGTGTCCACGTCACCCATATGACCGCCAGCGCGTTCTCAACCCTTCAGCATGACCACGACATCTTTCAACTAGCGAGCATCCAGCCAACACCTATTTTGCGAAGGCCTGTTAGGTTGAAACCTGCCTACCAAAGGAAGAGATGACTCACATTCTCCGGTGCTGTCCCGTTGAAAATATTCATTCGAATCCATCTTCAACGGTTACAGCATCACGGGCAAGACAGCAGTATCTCATATAAGATACCATTCCTCATGGTTGTCTAGGTGGTATGAAGTGCCGCAGGTTCGCCAAATTTCAAATTGCACTCACCTGATCGGCGATGGCTGTCCTGAGACGCGAAACCTTTCCTGATTCGGTCGCCATCTCAGCGCTTCGAGCTACTCCGGCCGGTCTTCTCGTAAATCACGATCAAGCACTAGGCGCCGAATATTTGAAGCGGCCAGAAGGAGAGAGAACAATTATTCTAAACGAAGGACACATCTCGACCTGACTTACTCAAGAAGGATTTCTAGGCTTATCGAAGCGCACTTTTCGTCGTGATAGAGAAGCAATCCGGAAGGGTCGTTGCAAGTACTTCTCCCGTGCTACTATCGATCAGGGAAGAGCTTACTACTCGAAGCTTGAGCTCATTCAATATCTTTGAGAAACCGTTTTGCATCGGCGTTTCTGCCTATGATGGGATGACGCAGCGACGTTGAGCTGAATTCAGCATTGTATTGCGCGCGCCCCCCGCGCGCAAGTGGGTTGACGATGAGCAATAAAGCTCCCCTCACCCGAATTCATCAACTACGTTCAAGGAATGGGCGCTACACGAGACTCAAAGGCGACCCGACGTCTGATCTGATATTTGAGTAACAAGACTCACAGCGACTAAACTGAATACTGAAGCGGAATGCCTACGAAAATTTGGTCCG
Source organism: Hypoxylon sp. FL1857 (assembly GCA_022578955.1). Taxonomy (NCBI): domain Eukaryota; kingdom Fungi; phylum Ascomycota; class Sordariomycetes; order Xylariales; family Hypoxylaceae; genus Hypoxylon; species Hypoxylon sp. FL1857. The sequence continues at coordinate 143,735 of MU400384.1, forward strand.
ATCAGCCTGCCTTCCGTTATTCTCAGAGCCTCGCCGCCCATTTCCAGGCTTAAGCCTGTGCGCGTGGCGGTCAACCTCGGCAATGTATTCGCCTTGAAAATCTCCCACATCACCACACGGTAGGTTCGGATGCAGGAAGTTCACATAACTAAATTCCTTATGTATCCAAATTTATCTTGACCAAAGCAGGTGGGCTTTCCTGTTCGCGTCCACTTCGTGCATCGGCTCGATGCTCTTCTGTTATGCATGGTTTCCAGTCCTTTCGGCTCGGTTTTAACGTTTCCATGACCCAGGCCTCTCCAGTTGCGATCGACATCCTTGGTTTCAAATATGTCATAAAGAATAAAAGGCTCAAGTGAGTTTATATCATCACTGTGCGACGCGATAGATCAAACATTATTTTCAAGAATAAGCTCCAGATGGTCGGCGTTGCACCGATCATAAAACATGCCCCAACTGATGGATGTCCAGCTCACATCATTGGGAATTTGCGCGATCCTCATTCACGTGCACGCAAGCGCAACGATGACAAGGTCATGCGCACATGGTCGCCTAGACCCTCAGTTCAAGGCCCCCAAAACGAGTGATATTTCCTCGCTCGTGGCGGAGGGGAGAGATGCATCCCATTATTGGAATTGGTAAAGCGAGATATTCGGAGTATCTGCACTCGGTTCTATGTCTACCCGAGGTCTTCGGAGATATTTGCAACAAGTGTTTGTGGTGGCCCACATTGATCAAAAGGGGCATCACCTTGCTTCATATGATGTCATTATCTGTAGTTCAATGGTATCGTATTTGGTTAACAGGTGAGATATTTTAATCTGATTTTGGAATCTCTTATTCATGTTCCCTCAGGGTCCTTTTTGCGCCCTAATTCCGCAGAAAGTTGGCAAATTCCAAGAAGCGGGATAGATCGCCAACCCCGCCCGCTCCGCATACGCACATCGCATAATCCAGAGCTACCATTAACGAATAGAAGGGGAATAGAAGAGAGGTAATAGAGGGATAGACGACAACAGGTCCTTCTTTCTACGCGATATTCTACTTCTCAGAAGATATGCCACGATGTCCTCGAAATCGACCGAAACCAATGCCGGCCGCGACTCATCCGCCGAACCCCGATCGTCAGCAGACGAGAAGCAGCAATCAAGCTTTGGCAGCGCTGAGGTGTCTCCAAGGAGTTCACGCAACGGGAAGAACGAGGTCCATCATCGCCACCCCTTAGTCTCGTTTGAGGAGATTCCGGAATGGTATCAAGACAACCCATACGTCCGACAGGGCTACCGGCCTGTGTCGCATTCGACGAAGGCCTGTTTTGCTAGCTGGATGTACATGCACAACGAGAGCATGAACATTTATACGCACCTAGCGCCAGCGGTAGCGTTAATTATAAGTGGAATAGCTTACGGACTCGCACACTTGCAGGATCGCAGTGGCGGGGATGCTGGCGTTGTCGCAGCTCTGTTACTTTCCGCGGTCGTATGTCTCGGCCTATCGAGTGCGTACCACACGCTCATGTGTCATTCACGTCATGTCGAGGCGCTATGGCTGCGCTTCGATTTCGTTGGCATCATCCTCCTGATCCTAGGGTCGTTTGTCTCGGGCATTTACGTCGGTTTTTGGTGCGAGACGCTAGAAAGGAAAATATACTGGTCTATGGCAAGTCATTGTCTTCTGTTTTCCCTGGACATATAAAGCATCCTCGGCCAATGGGCAGATGGCCAGATTCCCACTACAGTTGAACTTACTCCGAACTGCTATTGGACTGACCGGTTGCCATCGCCATATCTACAGATTGTGTCTCTCGCAGCGATATCCATTATTATCGTCGTGGCGCCGACATTCCAAGGGCCTCGGTGGCGCACGTTACGTTTGTTAACGTTCGTCTGCACAGGACTCTCGGGCCTAGCTCCTATCATCCACGGGATCGTCATGTTTGGCTTTCAACAGATGATGAGGCAGTCCGGCCTGCCCTACTATCTAGCCGAAGGGGGCTTGTTCCTCCTCGGGGCCATCGTGTATGCCGTAAGTTGACCACCGGTCCTCCTATTTCTAAGTACTACCATCTATCTTTCAGAACACCGCCACCTGCTTGCAATCATCGCTTGACAGGAAAGGGGGGCAAGGGGTAAGAAATTCCAAGTCATTGGGTAGAGCCTAACGGATCGCACAGACGAGGTTTCCTGAGAGTATCAGTCCAGGAACTTTTGACATTTACGGCTCCTCGCATCAGATCTTTCACATTCTAGTCGTCCTAGCTACGGTAGTCCACCTAGCCGGCGTCCTCGACGCTCTTGACTACAACTACTATAATCGGCAATGCATACGGTGAAGTCCGGCTGCTTGCATGTTACTATAATGGGGTCTCATGGGAGTATACGTAGATACATGTCATTGATAATTCAAGGTCAGTGCCTCTTGACGGTTGCGGTCGGCTTGCTGACGCCATAGATGTCCAGGAGGTACTGACTGACTAGGCAGCTGACTGTCAAGGCGAATTCATGACAGAACAGGTAAAATAGGGAGTTTACGATGATGACGCTAGAAAAGAGCGCCGCCCCCACTAGAGTAGAACCAACCATATAAATCAATATACCGATCTCGAGATGAACTTCGAAAGTAGTTTCAACTAGTAAGTGAAGGAGTCCCACCAAAAACGACAGCAGGGACCAGGGAGTAAGGTCGATATTATGCTTCTCATACTAAGCTAGCCATGTCGTTCTCATTGTGTTTTTCCTAGTAAATGAATATGCCGCGCAAGCTAGTCCAGGTTTGCCCTAGTACAAGTCGAAGCTTGAGCTTCGTGCCATCACCTGCTTCAGCTGGCGGGACGATGAAAGTTCAGCGAGTTCTATTGAGCGCGTGAATCCTGACAGAGATACCTGTAGTGGTAGAATTTCGCTCACTTCTGGCCAATCTAGAGGGTGATATGTCAAGGGAAAGCATCAACATTTACCTATAAGGTAATCTCCTTCTGTCTAGTATATTTGTAACCCTTATGAGATCCCGATCACAATCTCGAAGTCATCCCGAGATAACAGTCGACCATGGAGAAACCACCGTCTAAGTCTAAAGGTCCCTACACATAGAGTTTGAAAATCCGTATATCCAGGCTAAGATCCAGCCAAGCTTGTTCTCCCCCTTTTCTAGGTAGTCAAATCATTTAATAGAGAGATAGATGTATCACCAACACGTTACTAACGATTGCTACCCCATGATCTTGAGACTCAGATGATTACTTTAGAGTATAACGTCGGATTCTTCTAGCACTGTTTTCGTTGAGTAGCGGAAAGTGCGTTATGAAACTCCAGCAGCCTATCTATAATGGTTAATATCACAGACTCGGCCTCACACAAACATTGAGTCTATAATAGAGTCGAAATTAACTGCCTACCTGCCAGGTAAGTCAGTTACCGAAATTGTGATCAGCTATTATATTATAGAATGGAGCGAGACTGAAGGCTTGAGAAGATATATAACCTAGCTCTTAATCTAAAACTCAAGATTGCCCATAGTTTATACACCTTGGGTTCAGGGGAATTATCTCAATATTCGTTGTATATCCTTAATCCATGTTACCACAGAGCATTTGTCCTGTCATATAGCATTGGAATCTAATAAGAGCTTTAGTCCGGGCATACGTAATTCGTTAGACGGAGGGCTTTTCTCATTAGAGTTTAAAGCTAATGTTCTCCTAACTCAAGACATCACCTAACTTGAAGTTCTATATAAGAAGTACAAAGGGTGGGCTTTCATAAGATCATCTACTCATAACAAACTCCAAGCGTTTATTATAAGCCTTGATATTTATGTTGGAAGCGATCCTTTGAATAGGATGAATTCACCATCAAGGCTTCGCGGCGAGACATGTAATGGACACCTTCACATTGAGAAGCCGACATTATTATGAATAAGGACTTCAGTGAGTAGTATGCCGAGTCTAGATAGCTAAGTACGTTACACTACTAGGCTGCACCAGCTATAGATCACGCTGGTTGCGATGACAGAGTCATATATATATATATATATAATGCATGGCTCACGAGCGCAGGGCATGGACACCGAGGTGATGTTTTGTTTTTCTCCTCATCCCCTAAAGGAAGGAGAAAGTATCAAGGCATGGAAAAAGGTAAGGCTAACGATTCAAGAGATCTTCATCGGTGATCGAATAGAGGTATGCAATCACGTCGTATTAGGCACTTACATCTATTCTCATGCCTACCCTATATGCCCCTTCCAACATTATGCGGCTCTTTTTTTAAAGCTTTGGTGAGATATGGGACGGATGATAATCCTAGCAATTGGCGAGACCCCTATATGATCTAGTCACGCGGGATTTTCCCAGGCCTGTAATGGAAAGGAGGATAGGAGGGAAGAAGCCCAAAGGGCCATCCATCGTTTCTTTTAGCAGCGTAACGGCGCCGTCGGTACGGAAGCACGTAGGGCCTATACCACAACTCCACGGCAGCGCTTGTCATTCTACCCGCCCCAAGAACCAATCTAGATTGTATAGGCGCCGGCCCCTACTTATCCAGTCTTCTCAATAAAGAGGTCCGGTGAAATTTTATGTAGTCTAGCCTGGTATCTGGCATTATCTTATTATTGTGCACTTATCGTAAATATTTACATTATACTCCAATTAGCTCTCGCTACATTCGGATTCCAGTACGAACTGCCCTTGCTTCAGGATCCTATTATCAAACATTCTGGACAAAATAGAAGTGACAGGGACGGCCCATGAAGAGACAACACAAAGTCTAAGTCAAAAAGCAAGATATGCAGTATGCTCGAATTGTAGAGTGACTGATGTCTTAGGTAATCATCCGCTCGGTGTCGGATTCGAAAATCTCGCAATATGTAATAGATAAATATAACAACACCTCATAGAGAAGCTCATAAACGAAGAGGGGTGGACTATGACACGAGACTGAGTATTTCTACTTAGCAAATCGTCATGACTACTTTAAAACTCTAACTTGATTATCATACACCCTACCATAGCTCCTCGATCCTCTCTGGGAAACTACTTCGTTCCCGGAAGTTTCTAATATTGAGTCTTGCAAGTAGGCAGGACCGTTGGCGTCATCAACTGTTCTAATAATGGTCTATAGCACTACTCGTCTGTCTTTCAAACGAGACTGCAGCCAACACGAGCAATAAATTCGCGCACTCGAGACTCAAGACACATGTCTAACCCTAGTTATCTGGCGCTTGCATACCAAACATGTAGCTATTCTTCACTCACATGAAGTGTGGTTACGAAACTGAATCGAGTAACCCGTGAACATCTATTTCCCTAATTGGTACCGATATTCGAGCGCGGCCGCCCATTCACCTCGCAACCAAACAGCGTACGCATCTGTCCCCGACTGCGCCCTTTCGAAGAGGCACAGCAGCCGGGACCGAGGACGCATACCAGAGAAACGAGGTGAAAAGAAGAGAGAAGCAATTGAAAGAGGAAATATGTCATCTTTCGAAGCGACGAATCAGTATGCGCCGCAGCCTCCCCCGAAATTTGAAGTCTCTGGGGAGGGGGGGGGGGGGAAGGGGGTTGTTTTTGAGGCGGTGTAAGCCCGGAAAAAGTGGCAGGGAAGAAGAAGAGAAAGACCCCATCTCCCATACGACGCTTCCATGTGCCGTATCTGCACGTACACTACGTCTATAATAATATCATCCCAAATCTTATATCGAACAGGTAGTACCCAGGCATGCCGCGTATTATATAATTTTCCGGTTCCCTCGCTGCGCTAGTGCGGCGTTGCTTATAACAAGGTAACCGAACCGCTTGGGTATGGCTGGGAGGTAGGTAGTGTATATGAGACCGTATCGGCGGGGAAGAGTTTCCGTTCGAATCCACTGCATGATGGATGACTAACCCGGTACTGTGCCGGGACTTCTTCCATTCCCCTTCTAGAGGACATGTATGCAGACTCCTTTCCGCTTGCTGACTAACCTGATGGAGGAAATGCTAATAATAACAATATGTATAATAATGCCACGGTGTAGGGACTCTTTGCCGTTATGCTCGTGTATCCCACTAATTGCCAATTGAGTTGATATTATTCATTCTGTTCCAGTCTACATAGTTGGTGCTCGGCCCGGCCCCAGGCAGAAACATTGATATAAAATTAGGATACCAGCACCCCGGGCACGTATCAATCCGCTATCGGCGATCTCCTTCGGTAAGTTAGATTACGTAGATAGATGTGGTCCTTATGCCCCGTCCCACATGGCAATCCGCTGCCTCAGGCTTATTAAACACACGTGGAGGGACTTAGCTAAGCGATCCGTGGCTCTCTTGACTTTCAGTGCGCATCGTCGAGTACATAGGTTAGGTACATACCCGGTAGCCTATTCTGTACCAGGGGCTGACGTAAGGTGGCTGATGTGCAATGGTACCCTGCATACTATGGTAGCTGAGAGACATTCTCCCTAGTTGAAATACCGAGTCAACTATGCACGCCAATTCGAAAAATGTCCGCTCACACGTCTCTTCTTAGCTGTTGTTTAAATTGTGTGGAGAAGAATAAATCTAATAAACGTAAAACTTTTTTTTTCGACCCCAAAAGGTTAAACCCAAATGCTGTGCCATTGATTGGTCTGCGCCTGCGCCCAGGGTTCCGCGGGCAGCTTCGAAGGCACAGCGAACGCACTGTATGGTAGTAGGAACGATTGTCAGGTCGCACAAGGCATAGCCAGGACAGACGTCATCGATGGCTGATCGGCAGCGCTAAACTTAACCTTCTTTTCGAGAAAGAAAATTAAAGTTAAGGGGTAGGATCACCCGGTTCGAGCTCCAGAAAAACAAACCCTAATAAAGGCTACCGGGTCCACGGCAGGCAATGAGATCCCCGTCTCTCTCTTCGCTTTTGAGGATCGCGTTATGCAGCAACTTGAACATTGCATAGTAGGATAAGGATAATGAGAACGAGAGAGAGTTTCAGGCCACGCTGCTTGGCCACTTGGCTACTGGGGAACCAAGCCCTAGGCATTAAGAAATAGGAATGAGGAATTGGAAGAAGGGGGGGATAGAATCCCCGAGCCAAGAGAAAGATGAAATAACCTTAGCTAAGATAAAGTGTTCTGGAACGCCCCCTGGGACGCATCAGCATACACTACATACATACATAGTGCACACGACAGAGCGGTTACCCACAAGAGCCGTTTTGAGTTCTGTCTCGATTGTGGGGGCAAACGCGTACGCAAGGACCTCGGGCCCCCCAAAATGGAACATACGAAGAACAAAGTGAAACGAAACCTCATCACCGTCCCCGGCCCATACCATCTCTTTGCGGAAAGATTCTGGCAGAGTTGCTACACTATGTACAGGAGATGCCGCTGGCGAGGTGGTATGTGCGTCGCAGATGTCATACAATTACAGCACGAGTATGGGCCCATCCATGGGACCGCACCATGATAATAGCGGTAAAGCGCCATCATCTCGCCTTTTCATATTGGGTATTGGGTCATGTGAGCGAAGGAGGCGTTGCTCGTCCTGTAATCACTAGCTAGCTAGTATAAGAGCGATAGACAGGGGCTCTGGTCAAATTCCTAGTCTTTGCATCTCTTGCAGACATGTACATGTAGTGTAAGATATTTCCAGGTCGGTAAATACATAATACATGGATACTTTGTAAGATCGTAGGTGGTCGTAACAGGCAGCATGATGCGGGCAGCGCGGCGCATCGCATCGCATATAGCGGGGACCTGGCATCATGGCCCCGTGGGTGGCTCATCGATAGTCGAGGTTAAGTTTGGATTGGCGAAACCTTGTCCAACTTCATGGGAGGTCGCCATGCTCGAACATGGATATTACAGGAACTCTGGCAAGAATAAACGGATGCGTTGCAGGGGTGTGTCGTGTCTTGATTCTCGCAATCGCGGCGTCTCCCTCATGCGGATCTCGAATCCCTGTCAGCTCCTTAGCCTCACACGCTCTCCCCGACGAACACTGTAGCAACAACATAACATGCACGGCATAGACTGACGAGAAATGGATATGGATAGGTATGCTTTCGTAATAGTGGTAAATTGTAAAACAAATGCTGACGCTCAAGCTCTAATCCCGTGGTATCGCATCGCAACCTGTCTACCCTTTCATCCCTGTTCTGCCCTAAGGCCTTGAGGCCTTGTAGAGATGCTGGCTCATGATGGCGCCATAGTCCCTCTTGCGCTGTTAAACTATTTACGAAAGCGCCGTGATCATGTATGGGACTATCCCGCGCTCTCTCATAGCCGTAGCGGAAAGTAACCGTAACTCCGTCCTGCTGAGGATGCCTCGTTCATAGCAACTAAGGAAATTCTCGTGCCAATGAAAAAAAGAAAAAGAAAAGAAAAATAGGCCGCCGTTCACTAAACATGCAAATTTTTAGACGCCTCAGTGATGCAATAGTCCCCCTTATGGTTCCTCAAATACAGAGATTGCGGTTTAGAGATTGGATAGCCCTGCTGTCTTCGCCCCGAAACATATCGGAGCCGGCTGGTACGCCAGGTGTTCCAGCTGAAAGAGCTCTCGGTGAGCTACCAGCGCTGTTATTGCTACCTGGGTTTGCGCTATTCGGTTCCGAGTTCGCTGGGGTTCGGTTGAGTAGCGCTGACAAGCTCGCCTTATTCGCATTGCCATTAACGCTCTCCGGGCCCATCGTTCTTGGCGGCGATACGGAATGAGTTCGTGGAGGTGTCAACCCTCGCGACGCTGGTGGTATGGCGGGAAGTGGTCCTTGAGGATTACGTGCGCTCGTCGCCGATAGGCGGGGGTCGATGACTGCTTGCACAGCCTGAGCAGCTTGAGCGGCCTGTGCAGCCTGAGCGGCTTGCGCAGCTTGGATTTGAAGATGTTCCGACTGTGGAGACATGCTTCCGCGCCCAAGCATTGGGTAAGGTCTGCCCAGACTGGGCGCAGGTAGTCGCTCATTTTCGTAACCAAGGGTCTTAGGATAGATGGGAGCCTGTGTTGATGGCGTAGAGGTAGGTGGTAGTGGTGGAAGTTGCGGTGGTCGTTGCACAGGTGGTTGCGGTTGAGGCCGAGCCTGAGCCTGGGGCTTCATCTCTGGCGTAAGCTGTCCTTGTACCCAAGGCGGAGTTTGGTTGGGTGAGGGCGGCCACGGGTTTTGCCATGGCTGTGATGCCCAAGGGGATCCATAGGCGTTGTAAGGCGGCTGCTCAATCGAGGCGGCATGATTGGTATATGACTGCATAGGGGCCCTGGTCAGAGCAGGCGGGTTGGTATCGTGTAAACTTGACTCGGGGTACATTCCCTTCACGGGTACGATATGTCGGAGTTGAGGATCAGTGCTTGGTTGAGGAAGATCTGGAGCCCCGGCGTGGGGTCTCGAGTAGTATGAAATCAAGTGAAGATGCTGGCCCTGCGACGTCGTAATGCTGAATGACTGCTTCATAAGCCCATCAGCCTTGTATCGGTAACCTTCGGGTTCGCCATCCGGGTCTTCGTCACTAAGTCGACCGCTATCCGGCGTCCTTCCGTTGCTTCGTCGCGAAGCACCAAACGTGGTCCCTCGCTTGCCTTCCATCTCTCTGTAGGTGAGGAAGCTACCGGAGACTCTGCTTGCACTCCATGATTTCCCATCAGTCCATCTGCGCATACCAGCCTCCCTCTCATCCCATACGAAAACCGAGCCGGATCTGATGGATTGCCTTTCCTTCTCTGATAATCGTCTCTGCACTCGGGGTAATAAACCTAGTCTGCATGCTTCGAATAGCTTGATCGCATCACCAGGCGTACGAACGTAGCCGTGGTAGGTCTCCATCTCCCCCATAGTTTGTGGGAAGAGACTTGAGTAGAATGTGGTTGAAATTAGTAAATTTAGTTAGAATCGAAGGAGAAAAACCAAAAGGCGCTCCTTGATTCCTTGCCAGATAATTAGTTCTTGTAATCCCAGCGATCCACCATACCAACTCCACATATAGGCTTTAACGGTGGGTCATCCAGACAGTGGGCGGCTGAAGATTGTGGAAGTGGGTAATTAAGCTTGCGTGGTTGGACTCGACCCCGGCCTTGATAGCTGAGAGAGTGCGAATGCGCGTGCTGGCTTGGCGTTTCTGAATTGCGGGCAACTCGAGTCGATAGTCCGGACCCTAAACTGTTAATGGTCCAAGTGTGACGTGCTATGCCCGAGGTGTCCAGGCTCGTGGATCCCTTGTTGGAGGTTCCTTGTTAGCTTTTCCAGTCGAAGCACCCGAATTTAGAATTGACTTATTTATGCTTATAAAGGTAGCTTGGCTATGCATTCTCACAAGCCAACAAGACTTGCAGGGTATGAACTGTGGTGTTTGGGTAGGACCTGATACTGGGCAGATATAGTGCAGGGAACGAATGCCAAGTGGATATCTGGATATAGGTGCAGACTTGCGCTCAAGTTCGCTTACGGAAAGATTTTAAGAAGACGAAGCTGCCTTTTCAAGGATATCAAGGCAGTGAATATTATGTATCTTAATCTTCGGTGGACTTGCCAGTAACTTGCTAGACAAATCCTCGAATTTTGACGTGGTGTTATGAATATGATAGTATCCTTAATTGAAAGATATATGCTTCGTGGTAGCACTTTGGGGTCGTTTGCAAGGCTTGATATAGATTGAGCTTATGGTAGAGGCTTTGGAGGACAAATCCAATAGGCATCGAATGAGGCAAACGAAAATAGTCTACATACCTAGTGAGTTGGCGGCCGGCCTCAGGCCGTAGTGAAAATGGATAGTGAAGATGAGCGTATCAATCCCACTTCGAACACTATGTGTAGGATCAACTGCTATGAGAAGCTCGGGCGGGATCACAAAGAGTAATATGCCTGGGCAATGCCGAGAATTTCTAAGGATAGAATCTTGAAGGTCTGCCGACAGCGTTACTTCGAGTAAAAAGGCCCAACCAAGTGATAGAAATCTCCCGAGGCGTGAGGAGTCCTTTTCGGGGGCGCCAGGTCAGACGTGGCCAATGTGGTAGTATCGCCCTTAGACAGTTGGTCACCCAAGCCAAGTAGGAGAGGGTCCTAGGTGGCTTTTGAGTTATTGAATTTAAATTGGGAACCTTAAAAAGATGGCGGAGTAAAATAAGGAAACAGGCCTGTAGTATCTGTAAGTAAGTATTCGGGTGAAGTAATGGCACGATGCAGGGTGGGAGTCTACAACAAGTAAAGTTCAATAGCAGAAGCTCGCGCTGTTGCGAACTCAAACTAAAGGCTGAAAGAGGCTTGCTAACCTGGATTTAGGTACCTGGTACTTTTTTAAGTTTTGAGTCGAAGCGGTTTTGCGGATGTTGGAGATGCGCGACGTTGTTGGGTGGGTTGATGAGTGATAGACCCCGAGTCCCGAGTCAGCAATGGCGTTATCGAGCCTCCTTCGCGGAGCTGACCAGAAAAATGGTTGGTGGTTGGACACGTGTGAAGTTGGAACTAATATGATAGCTCCAGTTGAGAGATCCTTGCCGTTAAAAAAGGTCTAGGAATGGAAGGCTGAATGGGAGACGACCAAGCTCAATTCCTTTTCTTTTTCTTTTCCATACGTCGGCCCTGGATCATCTAATAGCTGACCCCCTCCTTGGTCTGGTTCTCGTCTTGCCTCCCACGCACGTCAAGTTTTCGCGAAGGTGCCGAAGAGACGCGCTACAATGATCACTCCTGGTACTGCCGATCTGTTATTATCCCACGCCTGCGGCTGCAGGTCGATATTCAGCCTTCGGGTGGGATCTCGAGAAGACCGGTAGTGGCGATATATGAAACAAGCACAGATTGACGCGGAGCCTCTCGTCCAGGTGAGTGGGCTCTTAATCAAACAATATCGGGGAGAGGATTGGGGGTGAGATGGAAGATAGTGAGAATAGATAGAATGGACGGGCAGATAGAGGTAGGGAAAAGTAATAATAAATTATGACGAGATGATGGAATTTTGAGGCAAGGGAAGTGCGGGTAGGCTGGTAGGGAAGTAGAGAACGGATATTACGATAATAGTAAGAATAATTAAGCTTCCCAATCAATTCAAGCTTATTACCTTATTTTGCAACGGTTCTTTCCATTTTTTTTTTTTATTCTCACGGTTGCACGGTCCAAGCATCTCGCAGCGGCTCAGGTAACTCTGTACCCACACCCACTTTACAGGGGGGCATTTTAGCGCCCGTCGCCAAGGATTCCAAGGCTCCAGCAGCCGGTACCAACAGGAGTACATTGTACCTCCTTCCTGCGGCGAGTCAACCAGAGTTTCCAGGGAACAAATACAAGGCATTAACGATGAGCCACCGCACTTCCTTACGGCGTAATATAGGTACTTGGGTACTCGCCTATCCCCATATGTGCATCGACTGGAGTTAATACTAAAGTACCTAGGTACAGTCGGAATGCACCTTATCATCTGAAAGCCTTTCATAAATTAGTGCTGTACGACACGGACATGCGAGGTGCTTAGTGCTTCGTAGCTGAACTCTCTAATGACAGAAGTACCAAGATATTGGAACCCAGGCCTAAACTCGCTTTTCGACATACATCCATATGTACACCTGAGAGATGCTCACCGAGCTATACGTACATAGGAAAAAGTCCTTCCGAAGTCTAGATCAATCATTCAATGTTGTTTATTCGTATCAGGCAATTCTTTCTACATATCTTTGCCAGGGCTAAGGTTCTCTTCAGGCATTGAAAGTTCGCCGCATAAGGATGCGATATCCGCTTATTAGCTTTCCCTAGTGCTGCTACTTTTGTCTACTATTAGCAAGAGTCTCCATACCTCGTCCTTATCCACAGTCCTAAGCAGATAGACTGTTATGTTAACAAGTACAAATAGGCATAACTCTATGGAGTAAGGCAATTGAACCTATTTCGTCGTTAGAGGGTGATGGCAAGGAGGTCCGACAGGCGGGTGTCAGCAACTTGTGTGGTACAGAAAGGAGCGACACAATCGTAATAAACGGATTGTTACACGTCTTGGGGACACATTGAAGCTTAAATGGTGTCGTTTAAGCCATGCTCATGTTCTCCTATGGGCCGACTACCCCTCGCCTTTATTCAGTTTCCGAAGTCAGGAAGTTGCCCATGGGGAGGAGGTGAGTGCCTCTGATGCTCGGGGGTTTGATGAGATACGGTCCACAATCCTCCAAAGGGCCCAGGGATCACGCCAGATCGGTCTAGGCTTCCCCATGGTTAGACGAGGCACAGCACGTGTGAACAAGGAGGCGGAAATTGACGCCCGTGAACAGCATCTCGCCAAGCAGGATGCGTCTACATAGACTGAGCTATCTACCATGTAGGCTTGCTAGTGTCATTGGCGGTATACCCACGAAGTCATTCGCTCTTGGGAGCGTCGACGAGCCAGTTCAAACAGGGCATGTCTCGATTGTCGAGCCGCGAATCTAAACGCCGTCGATGGAAGCCGTCTCGCAAACCCTGAGACGCATTGCAACAGGCCTTTGTGTTGCCGCAGTTTAATCACATTGTCTGTCCTACTCTTTGAACCCCCTTTTGGCGTCTGTGTTGCCCGGCGATGTCATTCTTGGATAGAACGGCACCGCTTTCGGGCCCCCCTTGCCTCTTTGGTCATGCTGAGATGAGCACGACGTTTTGTATGACTCGAGGGCAGTCTTTACTCAACTCCGTCTCATCTGTCATGTCCGAGTAACATTGCCTCGAGGACCCGGGTTACACGGCACATTTATGGGCCTCACATCATCAATGGATATGTTGTGAGTCCTAGGACGAGGTGACTGATCACTCCTCCGTCAATAATTTTAGCGACTATACACTATGATAGATAACATAACTCGGCTTGATATAGTAAATATAGTAAATATAGTAGAAGTCTAATATTAGTTCATGCCACATATCTGTACCGAATCCGAGCTCATCTGGTAACTAAGTAAGCATATTGTCCGAGGACGCGATCGTACAATCAGGTTTACGCGGAGTGAGTCGTGAAGCGAATATCGTCTTCGAAAGCCACGAGTCAATATATATCCAATAATCATAAATAGCTTATGCAGACAAGATCTTGATGCCTCAAGGTACATGTAAGTAAGCTCCATTGGAACTAAACATGCTTCCAAGGCCTCGTTATCGTTTTAAGCATTAGTGGGAGCCCGTCTACCGAGATTTATGCGGGCACCGAGTGAACTGGTAAACTGGTCGTGTACGGGTACAGGTACTAATTGGATTTAAGCACACTCTCGGTCTCGGTCACCGGCAACAGATGCAAATCTATTTTGCTTGCTTCCAGTCAGACAAAGCCAACATAGGTCAAAAATAGTATAGTAGGCAAACATTGGTATTGGCGCCACCCAACTTACGAACGCGGAAGCAAACGCCTTTTGTTACTAATATACGTACGGAGGCGAAGGACGTCACAGTTGTATCTGGCCCCTTCGATATTAACGGTGTTCACGTTCACCCCCAGTGCCGGCGGCAACGTGGCCTTGCGGCCGATCATTGGCACGCGGGTACAGTAACGAGTCCCGCAGCTATTCACCCGTTGAAAAGAGACCGACATGAGGCCATATGAACACCGAAGATCATACTCCCTTTCCTCGCGTTTCATTACAATGCATGAGATCGTGAAACTGCCGGCATACGGCTCTTTGGTTGATCGCTTCCTGGAAATTTAGAGCATGAAGATCATCGCGTTTATCTTCTCGCTCCCTTAGAACATCGAAGGTAGGTTTGTCGCATCAGCCATAATTGGTAACCCGCCAGAATCGCACATGGAAGGCGTCCGGACCATGGAATCTACTCGCGCGGATGGGACTAATCCTTCGCGGCCGCAGCTGGCACCCAGCACATGACATCAAAAGGCTCGCATGATGAATCCTGTTGCCTGTAGCTAAGAATATTCGAACGATACCAAGCATCAGCGTCCCACCCAGGTCACAGTTGTTAGGGTCTCTAAAGGATTCAAGCTTGTTTGTTCCTGTCCTGGGGTGCATATGCTTTCCATATTGGTCCGGTTGTTGCGTGCGTGGTTTTATAGGGAAACGCACAAGAGGGTTGATGCAACTGTCGGTGAGCCAGAGCCAGACTCTCTCGTATCATGCATAGCCTAAGCGACTACCCATGAAGCAAACAAGTGCTGCCTCTCTCATCTTTTTCCCTTGCTTGTTGGTATTTGTTATTGAGCGATAGGCCTGCATGCGGCTACCAAAGACCGGAGATCCCGAAAAATATAAGCACGTCTCCTCCAGATTACAGATTACGGATTATTGTCTCCTGCGCCATGACTCGCGTCCTTGTTGGGATGCATGTCGGTACGGTCTCGTACGGGCAAGTGTCGGTCACGCTGATACATAACTGTAGCTATGACAAACAGCACAAGCACAGAGCGCAGCAACAGCACTGTTCTGGTACCTGTTGGAAGCTAATACCCTTGCTGTTGATCTCACTCGGGCATTGGCATTGGCTGACGCCCACTAGGACCCCCGGCCACGCGCTTGGCAGCTTGGCGGCCACGAGGGATCTCGCCCCAGACCCTCTTCAAAAGGCCTGGCCCGTCCAAGTTTAAGCATGAATTTAAGCGTGCTGACTACATGCACTTATCTTAGCAACCTTACCTAGCCGATTAATAATAATAAGGTGAGCTTTTAGTCCCTTTGGGTCGTAAAAACCCACCACAGCGGGTCGAGTTGGCCGAGACCCGAGCCGTCTGTTGTCCTTTTTTCCCATGCTACATACATGTATCCAAGGATCGCCGTAAGAAGGCTATTTTCTTATCCGTATGCAATGGCGTATTAGCGAACTTGGCGGGCCTGTCGCAACAAAGGTCCGCTAGGAGGATGGAATCTGAGCGTCGTTCAATAAAGGAACTACATACTAGGGAATGCATACCTACCCCCTAGCCAGGCGGGCCTCCTCTTTCCAGGGTATGGGCATGTCATGGTCATGGTCATTCACACCAAACGGCCATCTCCACAGCGGGCGTGAAAGACAGTTCCCGACCTCCCGCGAGGGGGATCTGCGATCTTCGAGTTGCTCCAATGACGTTGCGTCGCACATTTAACGAAACATAGGGCTAAGCATACCTCCCAACGCCGAGTTACATGTAGGTAGACAATCCCACCTACTGGTATCAGATGGTTGGGCTACAATCAAAAATGCCTTGCAGATCTGCAGTGAGCACTTTACTAGCATGCTGATGTGAGGCACGGGATTCGCTGCGGTCTCCTGCCGACATGGGATTCGGGTGATGGCAGCACTGAGAGGGCGATGACTTGGGGGACACGAACACGACGGATAGTACATCCGTGATGGTAGGATTGTATATCTAGCTAGGTCGGCGCCGAACACCAGGTTCGTGAAGAACAAGGGAGGGACTGGCCCCTCCTATCTTCGAAGTGAAAGAATGGGGTCGTAACACAAGCTCTCGAGGGATAGCAATCCTTCGGCACATCACACCTCTCTCCTATTGCTGGAGAATTAGGTGACCCTGCTTATCGCAGCTCACGACCGCCGTGGCAGACTTGTCGAAACACTCGAGAGGTTTCGACCTACAGGCCACATGCCTCGTACGTGGTCACACAAGTTATCACGAACATCGTCACGTCAGCTTTTCCCCATGGAACTCGAGGAATGTCGCCCGTTCTGTTCGACAGCGCCGCATGCGCCACTCCACCATTGCTCATCGTGACAAGGTGTCAAGTCGTTCCTAGCGACAATAGGGGTCTTGGCGCGTAGCCGATGCCATTAACACCTGGGCTAGTGGTGTCTGGAACCTTGGTTATCAGGATTCACCAGTAAGTCGACTGGCTGCCGCTCTAATTACCCAGGTTTGCATAGACTAGGTTCAATAACAGGGTATATAGGGTCATGCTACCGGGTCGAATATTGAAGGCGACGGGCTTAATCGGCCGAGTGATCCTATTTAGGGTTTTCCATACACGGAGCCACGGCGCTGGGCTCGTTTTCGTTTCTTTCGTGAGTTTCGTTAGCACGCACGCAAGTCCCAGGCATGCATTATCTTTCCGGTCCCCGGCCCACGGCAGCGGAACCCAATGGCATAGCTTCGCTTGTCCGAAAAAAGAGCATATGCCCACAGCCACGTTGACAGCCCCTCCTTTTCCTTTACGCGGCCGCGTCGCCTTTAGCTTGTTCAGCCCTTTTGCGCCATGCGTACACCCCCGGAAGAGGTATATGACGCGAAAGCCCTATGCGCATTAGATTACGCCCGCGGCGTCAGGTCACAGATGACATTCACTCATTTCTTTTTTTCCGCTCGCCATGCGACACTACAGCAAGCCACGTCGTTGTGGCGTCACGACCGGTTGGAACTGGGCAACACGCACGCTTACTATTCACTGGCACTAACGTAATTGGCGTGGGGGGTTGCGTCCTTGGGACAGAATGGCGTTCGCAAATTACAGGCGAGTTTATAACCGGTTGCGATAGCACCCATTCCCGCCTCCCCTAGTACGGCCCATCCCGCGTTTCTTACTGGAAGGAAGCGGAAGCATACCGCTGCTGGCGAATTTAGAGCTTCGAGCTGACAGAAGGTATTATGCCATTATGCAATGATCATGACCAACCATGGCGCTGGGAACCGATTAGAAATGGAATCGAGATCAGCGCGTTCTAGCTCTGTCTCGGCTCCGGGGTATCTCGAACAAGACACCACACTCTAAACATGTCCCTCCTGTTCGAAACTGCGCGGATCGCGTAAACCAACGGCCTTCCTATACAAGACACTCGCTTAACTGCAGCGATGGATGCTTTCTAGATGACACCACTAGCTCAGCAGGCTGGCCTCAGCAGATAGAAGCTCGCATCCAGAGACAAATACCGAGGAGAGGAGAGTCAGCAATATCGCGATTGGGCCTCTCGCTCAGCTTCAATGGTTCCATTATCCTCTACTCGCATAACATATTACTAAAAGGTATGTTGCACAAGCGTCGGCAAATAGAGTAGCTGTTAATACACCAAGCTTTCTTATCACGCCTCAAGCGCTATTACAAGAAAATAATACAATAAAATAAATGAAGTGCCCCCCCCTCTTCGGGCATGTCATCGCGAATAAGGGTGGTTACACCAAACCAACCATGCTGCAGCAACAGCAAGCAAGATAGATTACAGTCAAACGAAGCTTAAAAGTCAAAAGAAACCTCCGATCTCTCGATGCCCCATCCAGCCCTTCCAGCCCATCCTACCCTCCACTACGCTCCCCTACCCTACGAGCCTTATTTCCTTCACACCTTCTCGATTAAGGTTGTCTCTTTCTTCACACGTAATATTTTATTCCCGCGACGGGCAGGGTAAAGAATGTTGGTCGCCTTTTAGGCAGTACCTTTCCCTCGGGTTCCGGATCTATTCCTAATCTGAGTCAAGTCGCCAAGTTTGCCCACCCACACCGGAGGGCTAGGCTCTGATGAAACCGTTCCTAGTTTAGGCAACTTATCCGATCGATTTCATGTCGCGTGGATGAGTTAAATTCTGTTGGCATTGTTGACGATGCGCCCCGCTCGCTCGTACATACGTGACCAATACGAAATATAGGGGAACAGCTCTTACGACACCCCCATTTAGGCTAGTCACCTACCGTATCTGAGTCTCCCAGTCAGTTAGTGACAGTCAGCTTACTAGCGCCTCTCCCGTTCCAGTTCGGCGCTCGCACTTTATTGAATATTATTTGCAGCTCTACCTCCAGTTCGTCAGCCGGTTCTTTGGTAAGATTTTGTACCAGCTGGCGCGGAGTATCTCATCTTAAAGCCGACAAAGATCATCGGGCATTAAAAAAAAACCAGGAAGACGCAGCTGAGAAGGATATAGTACGGAGCAGACGTCGAGCAATAAATATCATATCATATCATATAGATCATATAATCAATCACCTTGCTTTACAATCAGCTGCTGGAGATTTCTCGGTAATATGTCAAAGTGTAAGTTATGCATATCTAGCCTGCGATCTGATTCACCCAACACATAAGACACGCACGCAATGACGATAAATGGCACCTGCAAGTGTCCAGATGCAACAATTTTGCGTCTGGAGTGCATTAGCCTTGAAGCCCAAGGAAGCGAATCACGCACGACCTCGCACAAAAGAACAAAAAGCAAAAAAGACGTAACACAATAAGGGTTCTGGATTCCACAGCGCGACCGGCAAACTTGGGGTTGTTATACAAGATAAAAAAAACTGTAGGATTACCCGAGCGCGTAATCCCTTGTACGCAAGCAAAAACCCTCTCTCCTCCCTCAATACGTGCATACCGTGTGTAACTGAAGCTCGCCAGTTGATACCTAACCTGGGAAACAAGGTATATCGGGGAAGTTTTAACGCAGATGCCCAGAATTCTCGAATCATTCGTTGGGGATTCGATTTCGGGTCACGTAGCCGCTTTGTAGCACCCAAACGGGAGGAAGCCCGAAGGAACAGCAACCCAGGAGATTCCAGGTCAGCTTCTTCTTTCTGTGATATAGGAAGCTGACGGGCAATGCAGCAAAGTCCATCACAGGACCACGTTCCCCCCAGCAGCCTTACGCTCGTATGACTTTATCGTGACTCAGCACCGCTCTATGTATGAAGCAAGTTATGCCCGGGTTCAGTGGCATCTTCCAGGACCGCTCTCACCCGAATGTTGGTAAAAGTCTATGTTAGAGCATGCAGTCATTTAATATTACTGAAACTCGCCGGCGGTGAAGAGGCAACGAATACGCCAGACGAAACAAGGCGCGTTCGTAAGGCATGCTGCCCCCCGTCAAAACCCACATGGGACCCAAGAAACCCTAAGCAGGCAAGCATCCCAAGGTTGAAGTCGACGACAAAGAATCCTAGCACGGGGACAGGGTAAAGGAAACATTAACACGTTCATCGTACCAACGGCGGGGAGGTTGTGGGTAAGCCCCAGCATAAATCTTATTTCTTGCCGACAGGGGAGGGGGGCCATTACTCAGAGCAGGGAGCAGAGAGGAGCAGCAGGGCATACTGTAGTTTAATTCAACTAGCCCGGTCTTGGGTCGTGCCATATACCAGGACTATTGAACCCTATCATGACCACGATGCCTCCAACACTTGCGCGCGTTGGCGGCACAAGCAGATCTAGACGCATTGACGACCTTGTGCTTACCGCAATTCTCTTTCCCAGGGTTATGCAACCGACCGACCGACCGCTTGCTCGATAGATACTCCCTATCGAAGGCATTGCACATTACACAGAGCGGCACAGCTTGTGTTCCGTAAGCTCTTGTGTAACAGAATGTAACCATGGCAAAGACTTCTTCTATTCTAATTGGTGCGGCACTTTGCGCTGGGGGGGCCATGTATCATGTATATGCTCGGTCACAGGAGTTGACATTGACGTATGTATGTACATAATGTAAGTATTGCCTAGTACATGCAAGTGGTTTTGGAAGTTTTTCTCCATCTCGCTGTCCGGTTCGGACTGGAGCCTTGTTCGACGGGGACTAAAAAAATCGACAGTTACGGATTACCATGCTGATCTTAGCTCCCTTCTCAGCTTCATTCTGCGGTTGGTAAGGACGCTGATTCGCAACCCCACACCGATAGTTCATAATCTTATTCAGACGCCGCTTCGCCGCCGACCGCTAATGGACCACTAACCTAGTCTTGGGGGCCTCGTAAGTCCCTCGTAAGTAGCCGACTGACCGCTGACAGCATCGAATGCCCGTAGGACCTTAGCCCGTCGCCGAGGGGCCTCTCGCATCTTGCTCCATGTGTCCATTCTGGGTATCGTCTGCGGCACGACGGCATGCCTTTTCGTACGGTCGAACCTATAGGATATAGCGAATGCGTGCAAAAAAACAGTCTTAGATGCGCGAGCCAAGAAAGCGCAGTTGCTGGTTGTTGGCAGCTCTGCCTTGTACATATTCCTACCCAACTCCAATGGGGTGCTTGCTGCTATGGTCCCAAGTAATACTACCACTGTCACATGTGAGGTCAACATGACGACGGATATCTTCCTGATAGGCAAAATGCACCCCAGCCCGTATCGACGGGGAGGCCTCTAGGATAGATGACGTGATGTCAATATCATGAAGTTGATTATTACCATAGTATGTATGTATGTATGTACATTACTTGACCGTCGTATCCGTTGATTGTTACCGTTACCCCCTTCAGCCCACCTGGGGGGATTGGAGATTGCCGGGATTAAGGTGTTTTCGGAAGGCCAGGAAATGAAAATGGACAACGAACCCTCCGTTATTGCAACAGAAACCCACTGCTATGTACTTGTCGTTTCTGCCTTCTCGTATTGTTGGATGTGTTATAATGCGTTGTAATAGTATGTATGTACATATATACCTCCTATACTTGTAGTCTCGCGGGGGCGGATGACAAACGGGATCTGCTTCCCTACTGTACGTTTAATTTTTATTTTATTTTTTTTCTGCCCCCAAAAGCCGTAGCCATGTTCCGAAGCCATGCAACCCACCCCTCGAACGATGGAGAAGCTTAAGCTTAATTCAAGGACAGGGAATGTAATCAAATCAGAAACGTCGACGAGGGTGCCACTTATATCCCATTCGCTCTAGTGCGCCCCCCCTTAAATAGTAAAACAGCAAAAGGGGGGCCACGCCGAGCCCTTGGTCAGCGAGCTTGGCGCATTCTTGGGTTTCCCTGCCCACGCCTTGGCCCAGGCGAGAAAGAAGCTCGAGAATCTCGGCAGAGCCAAGCAACGCACACAACCCGCAGATGCAAAATTCACGACGGCCCATTGGAGAAAAAGCCAAGTTCCCCACCAAGCCCACCTTATTCCAACAGCAAAACTCCCTGTGTCATGTGCTGACGCGGCCCTTTCGGTGATACTCATCAGCAACTGTTGGTGATTGTCGGCCGCCCGGTAGATAATACAGTAGGTGGTAGCTTATTAGATTGTTTCGAACAACCCGCTGGGATCGGCACGCTTCGGGATCTTGAGCCTAAACTGGAATCTAATAAGGCCCATATCTCCGTGAGGTGGAACATCGTATACCACCATCAGACAACTGGCCTTCCGAATAATACAAGCAAATTTGACCGTGGAATGGAGAAATACCCACCGGCGATCTCTGTGAGCGGTTTAGATCGCACAGATCACGGGGCGGGGGTGAATACGTGAGAATACGGCCGCGGGACACCGACCTCGATACCCGCTTAGGGATCGCAATAGGCAAAGCACAGAGAGAGAGAGGCGGAGTTGTCATCTTTTTCAAACAGCAGGATCGCGGTTTTTGTCGTGATACCTAGTATCAGATACCTGTGCCGCCAACCTGGAGGTACTTAATAATAAATTTCGCAAGTAACATACCCGAATTGAACAATAACAATATGTATTAGTGTGTGGCCAAGCAAGTGTCAAGAAAACGCCAAGCTTCTCAACGTGTAACGAGGAAACGGTTGACGGACCTAACAGCTAGCCAAAAAAGCTGAATACTATGTACTGATTTATTTCGCGCGCGCGGCCACCCCCAAATCTTCAAACCTGTGCCTTTTATTTGCCCAGCGAGCCCAGGCCCTAAGGGTGGACACATGGGCTGATCAGGATCTGGGTTCACAATCGCATCAGTGATCAAGGTAATCCTGCACCCCGGACGCACGTGAATCATCTCGGAAGCACAGAGATTCCTGTGCGCGCGCCGTCCTTCATTCGGCCAGGTGCTTCATCAGCTGCTCTTACATAGGGAACTCCCTTCCGATATGACGAACCGTCAAACTTGATAGCGGCTTTGTTACCTAATGTAGCCATCTTGGCGGGCCATCGTCGCGACTTGGGAACCCCACCGCCGCTGCAGAGTAAATAAAACATACAACACACACACAGACACATACATAGCAAAGCAATACGGTATATGTAGGTATGGTATATCAGCTAGGACAAGATGGTGATAATGGATGTTACGAAGGAATGCGGGAAGAAATGTCTCCCTTTGCCCCCCCCCCCCCCCCCAAAAAGGCCGGTCGAGGGAATCTGCCGACTGCGAGCCTTCTCCTGCTCTCTCTTTCGCGCCGGGAATTACACCGCAGCCCAATGCTACCCCTAGCTAGCACAAATAAGACTCGTTCTTGGCAGGCGGTTAAGGCTGCCTACGTGCATCTGCACTCTATCGCGATGAAACCAACAACTTAAGGGCTAATTGGGGGGGAACGGGAGGGTAGGACCACTGCATCGTAGCCCACAAGGCCAACTGCATCATGACAGCTTTTTTGGCCCGGTCTCCCCCAGTGGGTAGCCACTTCAACATTCCTTGCATTAGATGAAACGTCAATATGGCCTAGAGATTGATGTGGCGGTCATATGGCCCCAATCCGTCGCTGCCGGCATAACATGGGCGCAGCAGCAGGCTCGCAAGCCCGAGCCCAGAGAGAGAGAGAGAGAGGTATGCGTAGTAATAAACCGAACGCTAGGCCGTGGAAACGGCCGAGCCGCGGGCAGATCTATTCACTAAGGGGCCCGGTCGGCCAGGTTTGCGGGAACACGCAAAGTGAGTGACTTGGGTGTTCGCAGATTGACGTTTGAGCCCCGTCGTACAGAAGAAAAAATCGCCAGCTACAGGTAGGTAGGTAGACAATGAGAGAAGCTATTCATTCGCCTTCTGAGCAACTTGGATCGCCGCTCCCTTTCGGCCGTACCCAATGATGATCTCTGATGAATCCAATATGTACCCACCACGATGGAGGGCTCGAGATATATCAGGCTCCAGTATCGAGTAGCTTCCTACCGGAATAGGGTTATGACTGATCCAAACAGGATAATGGCTCACCACGCTAGTACCACATGTATGACTAGATTCGATACTTATGGGTCTGTCACAAGGAAAACCTCTCACCTGTCGTACTTCCCCGGAGCCTATCTGTAATATGTAATATTCACCGATCGGGATTGATGAAGGAGTGTTTGTGACGCGATAGGCGAGTGTTCCAACTGCCGAGTTGTGATGAGATTTCATGGCCGAGTCCGTAGATCTCTTGCCGTTAGAGCAAAGCCCTGGGCAGGGCTCGAGAGCCTGGTGGCATAATGGAAGCGAAGGTGGCAAATCAGTAGTTTTTTTATGTATTGTACAAGGCTGCGGTCTTAATTTACACTATGCAGTATACTCCGGCGTCACCACAGAGCCTGCTTCTCCCTGGCGCCTGTCTCCTAAGTTATAGCGTTGTAGTGAGGTAGGGTTCGCAACAGGTTCATCAAGGTTCTGCTCATGGCATGCCTTAACTGCATAGCGCAGATGAAACAGCACGAGAACACGATGCGGTGTTTGGAACCTGTCAAAACTAGCCTCAGACCTTGACTCTGTCCTCGTGAACTCCGAAATCGATGCACAACAGAACGCCACAAAGCTTGTTCGGCAGTCAAGTCTGGATCAATGTCGCGTCGTGCGATGGTCGCACAAGACACCCCCCGCGTCCCAGAGAAGTAAGCGTTAACGAGCACGGCATGTCCGCCTGGTATATTGTGTTCAACAGTCACATCGGCCGTACCAGCGGGGGAATGCGGAAGTGTCGTGTATTGTTTGGACTCCGGACAGATAGCATAGCAGCCGATCGAAGCCCAAGCCGAAGCCTCCATGGGGAGGGCAACCCCAGCGCCGTAGATCAACATACCAGTTAAGATTATTCTCAGTTTCCTGTGATGAGTCAACAGGGCCATCTGACGACAATGACCAAGGTGCTATCCCGTGAGCACGCATGGACTCTAGTAGGTTTTCTAGGCGATGCTCACGCATAGACCCGCCGGTAATTTCGCAGAAATCCGGCACGAGGAGATCGAAGCACTCGACCGTCGTACCGGGTGAAGTGCTATCGTAGTTCTCTGTACTTGCCTTCATGTAGAAAGCTTTAATGTCCCGTGGATAGTGTGTGACGAACACGGGACTGCTGTTGTTGCCGACTTTCGCTGCAATGTATCTCTCATGTTCGGTGTGAAGGTCCTTGCCCCAGACGGGGCTGTAGACGAATGGCGTCTCGGAACGCTTCAGTAGTTCAATGGCTTCAGTGTAAGTAATTCGCGGCCAGTCTGGTCCTCTTAGCCCTTCCCAACGCTGTGAAACCTGCTCTGCCGTAGCTAGATCTGAGGTGCGCTCGCCTGTCCGTGCTAAGAGCTCCTCCCTAACTCTTGAACCGGCCAAATCTGTGCTGATATGTCTCAACATATCCTCCACAAGGTCCATCACAGAGTCCAGGTTGTCGGTAAAGCTCATTTCTGCCTCCAGCATGTAGAACTCGCTAAGATGGCGAGGAGTATCACTCTGCTCTGCACGGAAGGTCGGAGACAGAGTCCACACGCTACCAAGAGCCTGGGATAGAGCTTCCAGATGCAGTTGAGCTGACACAGTTGTATAGACGGGGCGGCGGAAGAAAGATTTGGGTGTCTCAGATGTTGAAGGCGGTGGGGTAGGATCCCCTGCGGACACGTGAAAGACTTCACCTGCACCTTCACAGTCTGATGAAGTAAGAATGGGCGTGTGAGTCTGTATGAAACCGCGGGAGCCAAAGAATTTGGTTAGAGACGCGATGATCTCAGAACGGAATCGTAAGACGGCAGAATTGAATGGTATCCTTGAGCGAAGATGGGGCAATGTCCTCAGATATTCTGGAGTCTGGTATTTCTTCTGTATTGGGAAAGTCTGGAGAATTATAAGCAAGGTATCCCATGTAGGCGGCTAGAGTAACGAGGCTAAGGATTAAGCTTGAACGAACCTTGGCATCAGACGGTCCCAGGATCGTGGCTCGTTCGACCTGTAACTCGTGGCTCTGGCCACGACCCCGAGATGGAATCCAAGACCCATGTAGTCGGACAGCTGCCCCGATATTGAGACTATTGAATTCGAAATTAGCTACTGTGAACAGCGTAGAGGTTGAGTCAAACATAGATGTCCTACCCTTCGGCCTGGTCAGCAGGTACTACGGCCTGGAGTGATTCAAGAGAGGAGCCATCCCCAAGAGATACGAAATGATGTTGCTTCTGTGCACGGACAGACCGGACGAAGCCGTCGACCTTTACATCTGAGACAGGCTCATGCGGCTTAAAATCGAGGAAGCCAGATATTGACGTTGGAACCGTCGATATGAAGGCGCGCGGTACAGCTCTTGACGGGAGCTTTAGGGGGGATCTTAGGGGGGATCTTAGGGGTGCTCCTCTCAGAAGCGGCCGAATAGGATTCATCTCACAAAACCTTGGGTGAGATATTAGTTAGAATCAGGTGGTTTAGATTCTCGCGAGAACATCATGGACTCATATTGACTTAATTAAAAGGGTGTATATTATGGTTCACTTCCTAGTATCCTAAGTGAGATCTGATGTTGATTCAGTAAAAATGAAAATATGGAATAGGTACCTGGGTACGTGCTCGGATATTCGTCGGTCTGAGCTTGAGTCGTCAATTATCGGAAGGCCGAGTTTATCCTCGTCCGCTGATGGTACGTACTAGCAGCTTAGTCATCCGTGAACATCGATATCATTGGATCCAGTCTTTTCTAATTCCTCGATTTCTTTGTCTTAACGAAGCCGAAGCCTTCCACAGTTCCACCAAACATAATCTACACTATCCGTCTCATCTCATCCCACGAACCCGCCGTTTCTTCATCATATGCCAAAATGACCGTCCCTAGGCTATGAAACAATCCAAGACCTATTCTATACGTGCGAACTTTGGATATGGGAAGAAAATCCCTCGGTACATACAGCACGTCGACTGGAATGTATCGCGTTAATACACAGCCTCTTGATCTAGATGTTTGTCCCGTTCCTGCGTCGACAACCACCATAATGTGTACGTCATGGTATCTTCAATGAATCGCAAACAATACCGGGTGACTCTCTGTACCAATTCTCCGGGACGCTATGCCCAGACGGCGTATCCGCGTCTCTCGCAGTGGCGTAGTTACCTAGGTTAGGCAGTCTGCTCTCTTGCCTACACATAGTTGTTGTTAATAATAGTGACCCCCTTTCCCTCGGCCGTTCCATAATGAAACTATTCCCAAGCATCAGTGAAGCCTGGGCCTGGTGGTGCCAAATGTGGCAATCTCCATTCGCGAAGGATCAGCCGTAGTAGGATGGCCCGTCGGATAGCCCAGAGGCTCGTCATCCGTTCCATCGCTTGGGACGACGAAGGGCTTTAACGATGCTGCACGCTTAGGAGTACCAGATCTGTCCAACTTCGGTTATCTGCAGTGCGCCCTGATCTCAACTGGAACAGATATCCCGCCTACCTGGGAGCCGAGTAGTGTCACAGAGACAAATGTCTAATTCTCCAGACTGCTGGAATACCGAGCAGGTAAAGACGGTGTGGAAGCCGCATCTGTGGGTTATATTAGGAAAAGCGAGCCTCCTATCCTATGGCCTGAATTCATTTCATCTCAATGTCTAGGACATAGTGGACTCGATAAGAGCAATCATCCTATATTGGTAACACAGAGGTCTCTCCCGGCACTGACCGCAACTGGGGGCGATACCAATACCTGCGTGAACATGACTCCTGGTCTATTCAGTGTTTTTAATGCAGCCGGCTGCTCCAGCCGCATCCTTTGCTGAGTTCTATTTCTATAAAATCAAATCAAAGCCCGGCCACTTGAACCGCATCTTCACTGTCGATCGGTTAGTCGCCTTCCCGGTCCTGGATTGAAATATAAATCAGCAGTACACCTTGCTATATATTCCCTCGTCAAGTTGCTTCAAAATGCCTTCCTCGAAGCCCAAGCCTTCCGAAGTTGCAGCGGAGACAAAGCGACACTACATACCCGTCATAAAATCCGAGTACAAACACCAATGGCCAACCCATTCCTATCTCTTCCAACAGCCACTTCAGCAGATTCCTCTCCAGAGCTCTATGAGCGGGTTCTCTCCGTCTCCCCCAGAGTTTTGTAAGTGTGCTTGCCCTTGATTTCTGACCTACTCCAGCTTACAGGTTACAATAAAGATGTTTGTCCAGGAGACCCCGTGGACTTCACAATTGACTGGAAGGAGAAAGTCGGCATTAGGATACCATTCATATGCGCGGCAAACGACAAGAGAGCTGGCGGGGACTGGGAGACAGGAGTAGTAAGTTTCACCCCTCCCCTTATAGAAGTTACCCTATTATAAATATTGAAGTGATACCCTCGGTTGTCTACGGCACTTTAGAGCACACTATCATATGCTTACACTAGATGTCAACTCATATAGGTGGGGTACGAGGAGCGCCTCTGCAGACGCAGCACCCTATCAGCTACTCTAAGCACGCCCGGGCCGGGGTCCGAAGTCGAGAGCAACTACCCCATCCCGTCCGAGGGCGGCATCTACAGCGAATTCGTAGTCGTGTTCCGGGGGCCGCACGACCAGTACAAGAAGCTCGACCAGTGGCACGACCTGCCGGTAATCTCGATGCCGGCGGCGCGGTGGCCGAAGCTCAGCCACGGCGGCTCCAAGTACGCGTTCCCGCTGGAGCGCGAGATGGTGCGGAACAAGATCCGCGCCGCCCTGCGCATCTGCGTCTACTACGAGCACCGGACCGTCGTGATCGGCGACTTCGGCCTGGGCAACGGCCATCGAAACCCGCCGCAGGAGCTCGCCGAGCTGTGGAGGGACGTCTTTCTCTACGACCCGGATATACGCGGCCGCTTCGACTACGTGGCCTTCGTGTTCGAGGACCAGTACCAGAGCACGGCGCGGCTGATCCTCGACGACATCGCCAAGAAGAGCAAGAGCGGGGGCAGCAGTAGTCATCATCACAGTAGTCACAGTCACGGCCACGGTCACCATTCTTCTATCAGCGGCGGCGGCGGTTCCAAGGGAAAGTCGAGGGCCTCCTCGACCTCAAGCTCCGTGTCGAGCTCCAGCGCCCCCGGGACGACGCCGAGCGACTTCGAGATCTTCTCGCGCGTCTTCGACCACGGCGAGATCCAGAACGTCATGAGCCGCCCGGACCCTAGATACGGCATTTCCATGCTTACGTCGTGAGAGGGGAGAGGGGCGGGCGAGCGTTAGTCGTGCGCCATTACACAGCAGCGAGCGTCATACGGACCCATGTGGGCGGAATCGACCCGACGATCCGGTCGTATACTGGGGTGGGCGGGCGGCAGTGTTTCTTCTTCTGTATTCGTTTGTGTCAGTGGTTACTTTGGAGGCTTCGCGATCTCGAGTGTGTTTTTCCCAAGGCTGTATGTTGGTCGTTCGCGTAGTTCAAAATGGATGGTAGGCGGAATCGGTCTCTCGTGTATTTTCAAGTAGCTATGTTGCGTTATCTGCTTTATTATATAATGTGAGAGTATTAGACAGCAATGTGATAGTCAATGAGATACCTGGTCATCATGCGAGATCATAGTGGTCACCTGAGCAGTCAGAAGGAAGCCCACCGTCCTTGCTACGTGTACCAATGACATGTATTATTCGAGCCCCAGGATGTAGGTGAGGGCGTTTTTCTCCGTTGTTCGGGCTCGTGTCTGTTATTGCAGCAGGTCCCCTTACGTTGCCCCTGACGCAATGCCCTCACGTGGATGAATGTTTCGGTCAAGCCCGGTTAGGACATAGTTTGGGGTAACTAGAGGCTCGCTGGTATGTGTTTCAAATGTCTTTCACCGCGAAGCTTACAGGTATGTTACATGAAGCCTCATTTATGCACGTTTACACTCGGCTCAAGGCTTGAGGCTGATCAGGGGGAGATAATAAGCTATACTTTTAGGAACACCTCAGCCATGAATTTGGGGATACTTTGCCACGACATCTGCCTTTCTCTGAATCTAGATCGTATCTCCGATCTCATCATCTTGTTGAGTTGTGATAACGTTTTGGAGTGAAACTAACCTGGCCATCACATGGCATTATCTTCGCTTCCTTACAGGTCGGTCTGAAGACGTAATATTGTCGTAAGTGCACTGTACTATCTTCCTAGGCAGCCCACAAGTAAAATAATGTGTAGGGACGGACCGGTGTGAATAAACCCTCCACCGAGTCCTGGAGATATTGTCAAAACGCGCATGACTGTGCATATAGGAGCAAACTAAAACCTCCGGGTAAGTTAGTATGATCCAAGTAGGATCTTTCTATGCGGATCTCGCTGTCCAGGACCTCCAAAAAGAAAAAGATACGGCGGAATATGATTCACACGGAGGTACCTGATACCAATTCCGAGGCGTGCGGTCAGGACCAACAGGTGCATGAGAGGCGTTTGACGTGGCCTTAGAAGGACCCGGCAACACAGCATTAATTCCCTCCGTTGTTTACCTACGGCTCCTGAAAATCCTCGTCTGTATGTCTTGCCCTGAGTTGGGGCAAACCTAATATGTGCTCATTCTTCCTAGTCTCAGATAGGCGAGCCCGATCACTCTCTGATGTGATCATGTGGGTTGAAGCTCTTTCTCTCGTACATGGGGTTTAGCCACGTTGGAGATCGTCTACTGGGGGTCCTGGAGCGGCAGGACGTCGCGAGGAGCTAACGATGTCCGGGTAGATCAGCTGGACCTACAGGAAATATTTTGAAAGTCACATACCTACAGTACAAGATCCACATACCACAAAGCTAGTAGCACCAGAAGAAAGTAGCTTGCTAGCTCGTATATTTTCTCGTCCGCATCATTA
Organism: Hypoxylon sp. FL1857; assembly: GCA_022578955.1. Lineage (NCBI taxonomy): Eukaryota > Fungi > Ascomycota > Sordariomycetes > Xylariales > Hypoxylaceae > Hypoxylon > Hypoxylon sp. FL1857. The sequence continues at coordinate 174,192 of MU400384.1, forward strand.
CACAACGCTACTGAGGGACTCAGCCCAACGACTGCAAGTTTGGCTATTCCTGCGGGCTGCCGAGTCAAGCGCAATATGAACCCAGGCTACAGTGCAAGGCGCCGAGACCCTCACATTCGTCATAATTACCTCTTTATCATAGGTAGGGGCTCTAAAGCCTACCTACCTCCTGGATTTATTAAAAAGTTGCTAAACCCCCACTATAAGGTGAGACCTGGGCGTGCCCCTGAAGTCCTGAGTGGCGACGGGGCTCCGCAAGCAGCCGGATCCATCCACGCAGTCTCAATCTAAAAGGAGCTGCGACATGCATATGACAGGTCAGATGGGTTATCTACGGCTACCTAGGGAGTTAGTCATAAAAAGCAATAAGGAGACCTAGAAAACGTGCTGATGATGGGTCTTCGCATGGCTCTGAGGTTTCAGCACACGCCATCAATAACTAGACTTCACCTGCGGGACGGCTCGAGGCGTTTGCCCGAGCGTGATGTCTTATAAAGTATTATGAGATATGACCGATAGCCGTAGAGGTCAGAATCATGAATGCGGTTTGCGGCAGTTCCGGTCCGCAACATAGGTTGGGGTCAGTTTAGAAAATTGATTTTGAGCCTACAGATGAGTTATGGCCCAGGTTAAGAGAAACACCAGAGGGGATCATCCAGTATTATGATGATCAGGGCGCTGTAATTAGGGGGCTGATGAGGCTGACTGAGCCGTCTAAACTGACCTACAGCAGGTTGTTTCATGCTTAGTGAGAGGCGTCATGCGGTACAATTGGCGTTATCTACTCTCTGCACAGTGCCACCGTGGCTGGCTTCGTTTGAGATAATGGTATTCGCTGCAAAGCTACCCAAACCTACAAAATACGGTCAGGAATCATCGTGTGACCAGAACTAATAGGCGTCTCCTTTACTTCACCGAAACTACACTGCGAGGTGTAGTGCAGTTGCAATTCGCTATGCTAAATACACGGCTTGAAAAACATAAGACCACTTACTGACCGCAAACACCCTGGACCGACCTTTTTTTCATAGGAAAAATGGAGCTCACGGCCGTTAATAGTTAGTAAACGGAATGAGGCAGTCGGTTATTTTCAAAATGTCTCGGGTTGCACTTCCGCTAGCTTGTTTGCTTCACTGCGGTCGTAGGCGAGGTGCAGGGTATTTCGGCCGAAGGGTCGCGTCCCTACCAGGATAAACACGTAGGCGAGTTATTAATGAGATGAACTTTTGCGGAAAATAAAAGGCGGTGATTCATAGATTGACATGTCTCAATTGGGAAGGTTGCGCGACACAAATCTACACTGAAGTCACCAAACATCAAAGAGGAGCCGGTGGATCGTTTGGTCCGGTGGGATGACGCTGTGTCCCCTATGATCTGATGCCGATGCGGTGGAACCTAGAGGCGAAATATTCGTATGTACCCTTAGATTTAGAGTCGCTTCTCTTAGGGCTCTAGGTCCAAAGATCTAGTACGGCTCCCAATGTCCGGGTACCTGGGACTATGGCTATTTTTACATTGGTTTCTTGTGAATGACATCTCACCAGTATTGTGGTCTCAAGCCCTGGAAAGTAGACGCCAGGGAACTGTGTTCATCGCCACCCTTCGGCCTTTGCCCAGCCAACTGGATCGATTGATGTTAGCGACCGTTTTCTATCTCCTTGTGGAGTCTATCACGGCAAAAGCAAATAAAAGGCTAGACTTACCTCAAGTTGTACACCCTTATGTATGTGCACAAGCCAGTCAACATAGCTCTGCGCCTCGTTGTTGCGATCCTCAATCAACATTCTCGCAAACTCATACTCGGCTCCATCAATTCCTTGCCTCGCTAGCTGAATTGTCAACGCTTTGGAGCCGCGCATCGTCTTGAGGAACTCGATTATGTTTCGGACTTGGGCGTTAAGGTGTGTTTGTAGAATTGGTAGGGAAGAGCTGTAGGGGTCAAGTGAGCTGAGAGTATCCTTGCCCTCTCCGAATAGATCCACTAGCAGGTTGGGCGAAGTTTGGGAATGGAACCATAGCAAGCATTGTTGCCCGTTATCTACCAGATATACTCCACCTGGTTCAACTCGGCTGAAGGATGTACGAATGGCTGGTGGCATCTTCAAGTAGCCCGTTTGCTCGTCGGGGAAGCCGTCCTCGGGGTTCAGGTTGTGAATGGGTATCATTCTAGGGTAGAGATAGAGACTGAGCTCTGGAGCACCCATAGACCTGATCATGCGCATTTCGTGTACTCTCCGATCGGATGTCTCGTTTCCTCCCTTGAAAGCTCGGGATTTAATAAGCCCAAGCATGTACATCGCAAACTCCTTAAGCTTCTCCGGCATGACGAGTTGTCCTGGCGGGTGTGATTGGGATGAGAAATTCTTGCGATACCCTGCTAGAATATCAATCGTCTTCTCCGTCAAACTCAATCTTATATCTTTTAGTGTCGTCGAAGTCGAAGCAAGCTTAGAAGCAGCCTCCTTGGCAATGATCGTGTAGACAGCGTCCTGATCCACGAATTTCATACACTCTCGTGCGTTATCACTGACGCTGGCGATTACGTTGTGACATCTCACTCGGCGCTGACCCGAAGCAGTCGTGTATAGGAGGGCAGATTGGAAATGAGCATCGAGCTTTGAGTCGAGTTTCCCATCGTAGCCAAACACAACACCCACAGCCTTGTCGGCGTCAATGACGCCTATTTCAAGATCAGCCCCGAAAGTATGCTGTATGAAGTTGCCGTGATAAGAGGATATTTGTAGGCCGTTGGAGCATCGAACTTTCATCAACGCTTGATACCCTGTCTCTCTTGTTACTGTATGCTTAATCTCAAGAGAAAGCTTGGCATTATCACGGCCAGCCACGAAATTAGGATAGTAAAATGTCTCTCCACCCGTTGTGGACGAGACATGACCTTCGAGAGATTAGCTATAATAATAACACTAATATCTCGTCATGGACTTACCAATGGTGGCTATATCTAGATATCCACCAGACGGCGCGGCTAGGAAGAAATCAATGCCAACACCAGCAGCAACCATCTTTTCCGCGATTTTCCTCCATGCAGGATGTTCGGTAGAGAAAAGCTTCTTATCGATTTCGCCGCCTGGATACTTCCCATCATCTCTCATAAAGAGTCGACCAGGGCCCCAGGTAGGCAGAGCAGACAGTGAACACACAATTTTCCCTCCGGTCTTCTCTAAGGCTGCCAAGCAGGATGTTAGGGTCGGTAATAGAGCGGGCTCCGGATTCTTGATATCCGCGAACAGGGTTGGTAATCGTGTAAGCAGTGACGTAATGACGGCTTTCGATTCGTATGGGTCAACAAACAGCCCGTCGCTGAGCGGTACAAAAGGGTCCTCGATATCCGGCATGATCATCATCTGTGCTTGTTCCAGGGCGGGATTGCAGTTGTAAAAATGAATATCCTTGTCATACGTAAGAAATCCAACCTTTGCACCAGGTGGGACGCGCCGTTTCGGCTCGCCATTCTCGTCTGTCTCCTCACCTCCTTCAGGGGCATAGAGCGCGGCAAGGATTCCTTCGCAGAAAGCTTCTAAAAACCCCTTGTTGTACGATTCCTGGGTTACATCGATAGCAAATAACCAGTGGAGACCCGTTGGCTCTTTCGTCCAGTACTCCTTAGGTACTAAAAACTCGACGGTTCCCTTTGTCAACTCCGGCCGCTGATCTCGATCGACTCTTACTCCTTGGGGTGTCGTCGCGCAAAAGTATTCCGAAGGGGTATCATTGGGATAGGTACACAGATTGCACACGAACTTGCTTCCGCCTGAGCGGAACATCATGAAAGGATTGATATAGGCGCGGCACCTCCGACACCTTGGCGGTCCAACATCCCCAAAATCGAGTACGGGTACCTCCATCTCACCAGGTTGAAGGCGCGCTAGAGGTTGTAGAACCAATCCTAAGGGTAGGCCGGTGCTATGTAAGCCTTCTGAGTTGGCTGGTAAGTTGTTCATCGTTAATCGCGTGAACTTGGGAGATGAATTGCCTTGATCGTAGGCAACGAAGGAGACGGTAGCTGGGGGAGGTACGTGACGTTCGAAGGTGGGATACACGTTGCTTAGATAGTATTGTTGCGGTACGTCCCTGGATATAGGCACGCTGGGAATATCGTCTGGTGAGACCTGTCCTCCGCCAGAAGCAGGTAGCGCGTGGCCTTGGTCTATCTGGCCACCCCTTGCGGCAAACTCAGCGGGAGTTGCTGGGCTCGCTGGATGGAAAGGCGCATTAACCGGTGCCGGAAACTGGTTCGGCGGAACTGGTTGTCCAATAAATTGGCCGCCTGCCTGAACGGAGGGATCTGCATTCAAGAAAGCCGTGGCTGGTGTCCCTGCCGGCGGTATACCATTATACGCTTGAGAAGACCCGGCTGGTGCTTCGACAGCGTGGAATACATGACGATCCTTCTTCTTTCTCCTCGCCGTATGTTGCCCATCTCCTAACGACATGCCTGCCATCTGCGAGGCAAGACCTCCATCTTGTGGCGGAGGTGCAAAGCCAGGCGCGGCAGCCGGTGAAGGGCCACCGGGAGGAGGGCTACCATAATACTGCTGGCTCTGGGGCGCAGGAGACCCGTAGCCAACGCCTGGCTGATAGGGATTGGGGGCAATGGGCGGTTGGAATTGTTGAGGAGCTGGTTGACTTGTTCGATTGGGGTCATTGGGATCAAGCTGCTCGCCTTGCCCTAGCGCGTGGTACATGGAGTAATCGGCCATCGTAGGCAACTATTGGGTATATATCTGGGTATCACCTCGCAGGCTGGATTCGCAAAGCGTCGTCGTGTAGCTGTATACCTCGTATACCTCGAAGCGCAGTCAGGTTTCGGTTCGGTATTCGGGAAATCATAAATATTTGGACTCTTCCATGGTATCTTGTATTATTCACAGGAACCACGCAACGGCACAGACTCAGAAATAATTGGGACAGCTGAAGAGGATATTAGGAGGACGAGCTATCGTTTCGGGAGGTACGGTGCCACACTCTGTCTCGTCTCGTTCTTGTGGCCACAGTTGGTAATATTGACATCTGGAATCACAGCCAAGATAGGGCGACGCATGGAACGAACCAGGAGGTCAATCCCAGCTATGGATTTGACACGATATCATTCCGGGGATTTTCCGATCGTCGCTAGTCAGGTCCAGACCGAGAACCCCCACCTACCCAAAAGAGACTCCGTCACAAGGTACCTAACTAGGTCACTAATGCACGAAATGAGTACCTAGGTGGCCTGTGCGTGCTCACCTTGGCTCACCTTAGCCTTATTCAGTACTGTGTAGGTAGAATGCACCTATAGGTACGTACCTCACAGGGGAGCTACAGGTACTAATCTACTTGTAATTCCTTACCCGTCTCGATGCGCGACTGGTTGGCGCCATTCTCTTCTTTTACAACTACCTACACCATCAACATTTCGGCACAGTTCGCAATCGCCAACAAACGCCGTGAATAAAATCAAACCATCTCAAAGTCGCCGACCCTAGATCATATCTATAAGGCTTCCTAGTACAATGACGTAGCGATGTTTACCTTCAGCTCACTTCAGGGAGCGCTCTCGGAAGTAGCCGCGTCGCAATCAATCCTCGAGCTAGATGGAGGTATCAAGGTTTTGGTCGACGTCGGTTGGGATGAGTCCTTCGATGTCGCGAAGCTGAAGGAATTAGAGAAGTATGATTTTTGCTACACCGCGAAACGTAAATTAGCTCTGCTAACCATCTGCTCTCTAGACAAGTGCCAACTCTATCCCTCATTCTTCTCACTCATGCTACGACGAACCATATTGCAGCTTACGCCCACTGCTGTAAACACTTCCCTCTCTTTACTCGGATCCCGGTATACGCGACATCTCCAGTGATCGCCCTTGGACGGACTCTACTCCAAGATCTTTACGCTTCCACACCTCTAGCCGCTACAACGATACCGCCAAGCTCCCTTGACGAGGTCTCATATTCAACCCAACAGCCTTCCTCTGATATCCTGTTACAAGGTCCTACGCCCGAAGAAATCGCGACATATTTCTCCCTAATCCATCCTTTGAAGTACTCTCAACCACACCAGCCACTTGGCTCCCCGTTCTCCCCTCCTCTCAACGGCCTGACGATAACAGCATATAACTCCGGTCGAACCCTCGGAGGTACTATATGGCATATACAACATGGATTAGAGTCTATTGTGTATGCTGTTGACTGGAACCAGGGACGTGAGAATGTGTACTCAGGAGCTGCCTGGCTGGGTGGTGCTGGAGGAGGGGGCGCTGAAATCATCGAGCAGCTACGAAAGCCGACTGCTTTGGTATGCAGTAGTAGAGGCGGCGAGAAGACTGCTATTTCAGGGGGCCGGAGCAAGAGAGATGAACAGCTACTGAATAAGGTGAAGTCATGCGTTGCCCGGGGAGGCACTGTCTTGATACCCATAGATTCGAGCGCTCGAGTATTGGAATTGGCGTACTTAATGGATCATGCTTGGCGGACGGATGCGACAACCGGCGAGGGCGTGCTTAAATCCACCAAGCTCTACCTTGCAGGTCGCAATATACATAGCACTATGAGATACGCGCGCAGTATGCTCGAATGGATGGACGAGAACATCGTTCGAGAGTTCGAAGCCGTTGTTGACGGGACTAAGCGAACTAACGGCGCGAAGGATGGATCTAAATCTGGCAAAGAAGCCGGTCCATTCGACTTCAGATTCCTCAAGCTGCTCGATAGAAGAGGCCAGATTGACAAGATACTTAGCGACAAGACAGAAGACGGCAGCCCAGCTTGTAAGGTCATCCTTGCAAGCGATACTACCTTAGAATGGGGATTTTCGAAGGACGTTTTGAAGGAAATTGCAAGAGATCCAAAGAATATGGTCATCCTGACTGAGTATCCCTCTCTAGCCTCGGAAACACATCCGTCCTTGGCGAGGACTCTTTGGACATGGTGGAAGGAAAGTCAGGAACATGCTAATGGCGGCTCGAACGGTGAAACTAAGCACGAACTCGAACTTACAGACGCCAAGAGAGAGGCCCTGCAAGGCAACGACTTAGCCATCTACCAGCAATGGCTCGCGCAACAGCGTCAGCTTCAAACTACCCTCCAGACCGGAGGGGCCAATGCGCTCGAATCGGCTGGCGATGTAGGCGATGAAGCTTCTGAGTCCGAGTCTGAATCAGAGGATTCAGATAACGAGCAACAGGGAAGGGCTTTAAATGTCGCAACCACGATGGGTCAAGCTAGTAGGAAGAAGGCCGCATTAACCGACGAAGACCTGGGTATTAACATATTACTAAAGAAGAAGGGCGTCTACGACTTTGATGTTAGGAATAAAAAGGGTCGGGACAGAATATTTCCACATCCAGTTCGTCGAAAGCGCGCCGACGACTATGGTGAACTAATTCGACCGGAAGATTTCCTGAGAGCAGAAGAGCGGGATGATAATGATGGGCAGGACCTAGCACAGGCAGGGAAGGACGAGGATCAAGAAAAACTCGGGAAGAAGCGGAAATGGGATAATGCTGGAGTATCTGGCAAAAATCAGGGTTCTGGACCAGCGAAGCGCCCGCACCTCACACGGAACGTCTCCGAAGACTTCGAGGCGGCGGAATATGATGGCCCTGTCGAAGATGAACTTGATAGGATCCCCGACGATCCGGATGAGACAAGCTTGGGTCCCTCGAAATTGGTGTTTACAAGAGAGACTATTTCAGTCAACCTCGAAGTTGAGTTTATCGACCTCAGTGGTGTACACGACAAGCGAAGCTTGCACATGTTGATTCCCTTGATTCAACCTCGGAAGCTTATCCTCATTGGTGGGAGCGAAGGCGAAACCTTGACGCTTGCTTCTGATTGCAAGAAGCTGTTAGCCGAGGGCTCCGTCAGCATCTACACGCCGGCCGTGGGCACAACCATCGACGCAAGCGTCGACACGAATGCCTGGGTAGTCAAGCTCGCCCCTAACCTCGTCAAACAGCTCAAGTGGCAGAACGTCCGTGGATTGAGCATTGCGACTGTTACTGGCCGGCTGCTCGCGATGCAAAAGCAGCTAGCACAAGCGCGCCTCGATGAAGAGGCGGCTAACAAGCGTGTCAAGACGGAGGAATCTAACGAACAACCCCCAGCAGAAACGAAAGCTGAAGCCCCCGTGGAACCCGTCCTTGACGTTCTCCCCACCAACATGGCATCAGCAACCCGGTCCGTCGCCCAGCCTCTACATGTTGGAGACTTGAGACTGGCCGACCTGCGGAAAGCCATGCAGCAGTCCGGCCATACGGCGGAGTTCAGGGGCGAGGGTACGCTACTGATTGACGGGTCGGTGGTTGTGCGCAAGACCACTGCGGGACGAATCGATGTCGAGAGCATCGGTCTACCGACAGATGGGGGTCCGGCTACACAGCTTGGTGGCACTTTCTACGCCGTTAAGAAGACCATTTACGAGAGTTTGGCCGTGGTTGCCGGCGCGTGATTGGTGGGACGCATATTTCCATACCGATAGGTAGATGTGTACGACTATGTAGAATAAAAATGCCTAAAGTGCCTGCCTAAGGTACCCAAGTTTGCCGTTGCAAGAGGCTGAGGTGTCCCTTTCTGCTTGGTGTTCAGGGCTTGAGATGTGATGGCAGCGCCGATACTAGTTCCTGCCGGATGGTATCCTTTTAATCGATAGCTACCTCCTTTGGGGTCATTCTAGTAGAATTATATTGCAATACACCATACCAAGGGTACGAAGATTGCGTCGACCGCCGAGTAGACCCGCAATGGGTGCGATATGAAGCTGGCCATTGCAATTTCAACACCGCCAGGCTGGAGGCTTTTAGATGCGTTCATAGAGGTAGTTCATAATGGTATTCTTAATTCTTCATAATTAAATTTGCTCTCCCCTACAAGTTCTTGCATAACCCCCTACCCTAGCGTCTTCAAGAATGGGCGTAGAATTGTAGGCTGGCAATATCCCGAGGTCCAATAAGAAAACATGGCAAGTTCTACAGCTGAAGCAAGAGCAACCCGTTCGATAAGTGCGCCAAGCGCGGCTGATGGCTCGGGGACGGTCGTATTGGTAGGTGGGTAAGGACGGGCGGGTCCGGCACCTTCCTGACTTTGGCTGCCGAACCCGAACGGAAGCGCCGGCTTCAACACCGGCATGCTTGTTGACGGCTAGGACCGCGACTTATGGTCCCTGCTTCAGAAAAGAAATATGTACGTTCATAATGACATCGTCTCAATGTCCTAGGATAATAAAATTTGAAACTTTTGCTTGCTGAATTAATTTTGTGACATGGTCCGATAATCATCAATACATTCACCCGAACTGCTAACCCTTGAACTCTTTGAATCCTTCTTTTAGTAGGGTCTGTTATAACATCACGAAGCCTCACATCTCCTGGGAATGGCTGTCTTTTGCGTTATCAGATCTAGTGAAAGAAAATTTCCAATATCTCCTGGTGAACCCCTTAATGTTGCTTTTGGACTCATTGAAGCCCTCGGTAAACGCCCCCACACAATGGATAAAAAAATTATTTCCTGCAATAGTTCAGACCTTGTCTAGGTAGTCAACCTAGTGAGTTGAGAATGAAGAAGTCAGGAGTCATCCGTTAGGAAGTCGGTCGACATAAAATGAACGTGTACCAAAAGAGATGCTCAGGGTTGGAAAGTTGCAAGAAAGGTCTTGCCTCAAATATCTAGAAGCACGTTAACATGTCCATTAAATGAACGAATTGCCAATTGGAGTTGACTAAGTCGCTCATAACGAAACGAGGGGATCATGAGAGGCCTAGATATTGTTAACAAGCCAAGTCCCAGTATATTGGTTTTAGAAGATGTAGGTCCATATATATTGGACTAGAGAGACATGTAAGTATCGAATTTATGGATAGTGACCACTATACTTATTCCTCAGTCTCACAATATATAATAGGGGGATGACTCTTAACATGTGTAGACGTCCTATTTGCGGTTCTGACTCTAGAAGACGTGTTTGCCTCTTGAGCGGCGTATATTATCACAAATAATGTACAAATTTCCTTGCATTTTTTAATCATCAATTCACAAGTCCTGTACTAAGGTGGTCGGTCGGTCATGCCATCTTAGAGCCAAGCACCTGTAATACAAATTCAAATTAGACTACCACGTCCATTGTTCAACTCCCCTACTCATAACTACGCTACCTCGTTCCCCTATGTCGTTCTCAGCTATGCGCCGAGATACTCCTCAGTCAAGACAACACTGGCGAGATTTGTAACCGATGGTCTGAAGTTCAGAGCCTTCACCAGGAAAACTCCACCATCATTCAGCGTGATTACTCAACGTGGCTGCCGTAAACTCTAGAATTTTGCGTTGTTAATAATCAGCCTCCCTTAGAACTAGCTGCCTCCTTTGGTATATTGATCAACTTTGAGCAGGAAGGTGCTCTACAATACAATGTAAACTGCCATGTACAATGGCAGGTGTCCCACATGCTGAGTACCTGATGCTGAGCCTTTCTCAGTTGAATTGTTCCCACTCATCGCATATACAGTCGACTATACACCTCCCGCCAGTCGACTATAGATCGCATCGTTTACCAGTCTGAAGCCGAGCATCCCCACACCCCTTCTGCTCTGCGGTCAGTGTACACCTGAAATGAAAATTTCGCCATTCTGTTCGATATTTCAAATTTCAGAATCCACCATTCCTTCCCAACCGCGGGCTGACTGTGAAAACCATCGAGAGAGATACTGCCAACGTTGGTCGGTTGGTTTAGCTCTTGCCTTCTGCCTCACTACCCTCTCCATCTACGAGTACCGAATCCCCCCGGAAGCACCATCACTGCTGTAAGTTCAACCTCGTACTGTTTGACTTCTTCAAAACAGGCAACCTCGTGGGTAGACGCGCTGTGCCCATAAACACATTACTGATCCTCGTGGGGACAGATAAACATTTCGCCTTCGCACACTTGGTAGGAATTGCTCTTCATTCCCTCCGCCGCGCCAAACTTCCCTTCTTCCATTGGTCCTCTTTCCTTCTTCATCTTCTCGAGTTCTGAGAAGGCCTTCTCTCCCCTCCCGCAAATTTCGCAATTCATCTTCCCTACTAGCAGTAAGAACCCCGGCTTCCCCTTGACGCAAACAATATCCTCACCCGTTCAATAGTAGCAAGGCTTTCCGTCTATTTACTAGACACCATTAATCTTGCATCCCATTCTGCGAAGGCTTGCACCTGTTACCGATTAACTCGCGCAACTATCTTGTGACGCTTTACTTGGACTAGCATACAATGGAAGGTAATTGGACTTGGCCCAATCCCACATCGAAGACATTATCACTAATAAACATTACCTAGCCACGATGTCGTCTTATCAGCAGCTCCCCGCGGAGATTAAGTTGCAGATTTGGCAGGGTGTTTTCTATGAGCATGGCATGCATCACTTTAAGATTTCTCACGACAGATTCCGCTCCATCTCCAATGGCCACCCCCTCTCGACACAGCTCGTGAAGGTCTCACCGACCCCAGGTGAAAAAAAGTCGGCATGGAGAGTTCGCCAAAAGCTAGCCCGTATTGACGAATACGCATGGGATGTCGCGAAGAAGTTCTTTAGAATCAATGAGACTAAGGTCATGTGCCCGCTGTATCCCATGGACCCCCGCGGAGCCGGCCAAGCTATCATTCATCTTGAGAATGATATTATCTGTGTACGCTTCGAAGGCATGATCCTTCCTACGTGGGTTCGTCCTCCCGCCTCCCCGGGCATGTTCGCGGGAATCAAGCGTGTTGCGCTTGAGTATAGGGCGATCGGGTCCAGGTACCCTGACAATGCATTCCGCTGCCGATGCGACCCGTTCGTACACCGCGGTGATTATTATTGTCCGAAAACCATCGATCACTTTATCCATTACTTCCCGGACCTCGAGAAGTTGTACTTCGTCACCAAGATCAACAAGACCGGAAGCATCCTCCCCCCGGTCCTGCCCTCTCTCTCTCTCGGCACGAAGCGAGACCATCTGGGAAATGCGAAGAGCTTCCAGCGACGAATGGGTAAGCCACGTTTGACGCGTGCTCAAGCAATCAAGAAGCTGTACGCAGATACAGTTGAGAATATTAAGTGTGAGTTTCCCTTTCGACATCTTAGAGGCAGCACAAGTCTTTCTACCTCTTCTCATGCATGGGCATACATACTAATAAGCATCGACACTCTAAAGCCACGGCTCTACGTGAAGGCTTGGCTTTCTGCCAGGACACTAAGTTTGACTACTTCGAAGCCAAGGAAGACGACGCAGAGACGCTCGTGGTCTACCACCACATCTCTAAGCTGTTCACGGAATTGAAGAAGAGGTGGGAGGAGCAGAAGAAGACCGACAACCTCCCTCACCCAGTCCGTGAGGTCGCTCTCGGTGTCCTTGTCCACTATGACAAGCCGAAGCCCATTGCAGCAAATGAGTGAGACTGTTCCGGAGAGCTTCTTGGTGCGGACTTTTGAACAGGCTGAGCGCGCAAATATTGGAATTCTTGGATTCCTTGCGGGCCGCCTTACACTGCGTTTTGCCCCCCCTCCTTTCCCCCCTAACGAGGTTGCATCCTCGCGCATCACCGTCTGCCCCTTTTGTAATATGTTTTTCCCCCGTCACTAATGTTTGCGCGAAAACGCGCATTGTCGTCTGGGCCCTCGTTTTTGTCCTTCTTTTCATTAATGCACTAATATTCCTTGCTTCGTGGACCCCGGTTTCTTTGTTTCGTCAATAATAATTCGCAGTCTCCATGGAAGAGAGACCTAATGTACTTTACGCAAAGTCCTAATGATACCCTTTTTTGCCTCGGAATAGCTACCTCTTAGGTACACAATTCAGACTCCTTTGGCGTCTAGGTTATAACTTCTTTTCTAAGTTGATAAGTTAATTACGAAGTGAACATAGATCGAGGAGGCCGAAATCGGCGCTAGTGAGTAAATAAATATGGCGCACATGTTTACCGCCATGAGCATCATAAGATCGCCTCGGTCATTCGAGTAAGCGACAACTTTCTTCCCATCTTCTCTTTTCCTTTCTCAAAACAGCCTCGATCCATAGCTCCACTCCGATCTAATGAAGAGGAAGAGTAGGTAGACTTTAAGATGGCAGTCCGGCGCGAACATATCGAAATCCGGGATGATCTGCTATCCGCAGTGCAACTGGTATGGTCTTCAATTTTGTCGTGAATAATCTACGTCACATGCTAACTGGCCGGCATCAATACAGGCGTTCCGGCATTCCCGGCACAACATCATACAATCATGGCTGTATGTGCCTTTTGGCATTTTGCTAATGCTGCTGACCTGCTTTGGGGTTAAGAAATTATTCGGGCTTGGATCTGTGACCTTTCCGTCGTCAGTAGCTTGTCTCATTATCCTATTTTTGGCTCTGCTGCTGTCCGAGCAGGTCCTCGGCGAGCACCGAACGAGGCGCATCGTTAGTATCATTGAGATTCCGGTAATCTATACCCCGACTATGTTCCAAGATGACATTGAGGCTGACTGTTCCATGGGGTGACTGGGCTTTGCGATGGATCAATGTGCTGTTCACGCCTTCATTTGTCCTGCTGCCCCTGAGTCCGACAATAGGGGGAATCGAGGTCCTCAAGATCATCGCTGTCTTCGGTGAGCACCCAGAACTTCCTGACCCCTACTCTGCTAACTTTTCACATAGTAATCGGCTTCGCTATCATGATGGTTATTGCGGCATATATGACTCGAGTCATACAACTTGTTCTGGGGTCATCGAAGCGATCTATGATGGAGAGGCCGGGAGAACTCACCCCTAATAATGAGGAAATACCCATGACCACAACACCAGGATCTGGAGATTCCACCACCTTAGTGACAAGCTCAGAGGAGCCTTCTTCGGACGAGGCAGACTTACAACGACCCCCGCAATCCCGAAACGTTCCCTTGGGACATCAAGCAGATGATTCGCAATCAACACATTCATCCTCGAACAGCAACACAGTCCATGCCAATCTCCCACCCCAAGCTCCAATACCACCACCCAGATCCGCCCGCTGGGCAGCCATAATTACCACCAAGCTCGACCTCATCATTTACAGCCTGCTCTTCCTATTCGTGGGACTTCCCATGTACTATGCCGGCGACTACGCGATGCCCATGCACCTAACTTTTAACATCCTGACCTACTTCCTCGCCATGTCGCTGCCTCCCAACTGGCGTCAGTATCTGCACCCGGTCCTCGTCTCCTCGCTCTTTACCGTCCTCGGGCTCTGGGTACTCGGCCTCATCAACGGCGCACCCCTATCCTCCACCCTCAGCGTCTACAAAACCGGCACCAACTACGCCGAGCTCTGGAGCGGCAACCCCAACCACAACCTCCCCGGCGCAGGGGACCTCTTCGGCAGCGTTCTGGACGCGAGCATCGTGTCGTTCGCGCTGCCGGTGTACCGGTTCCGGCGGGAGCTGAAGCAGCACCTGGCGGCGATCCTGGTGCCCAACATCGCCATCTCGATCGGCTCGCTGTTCGCGTACCCGTGGGTGTGCCACGCCATCGGCATCAGCGCGCCGCGCAGCCTGGCCTTCGCGGCCCGCAGCCTCACGCTGGCCCTCGCCGTCCCCGCCACCGCGAACCTGGGCGGCGACGTCAACACCGTCGCCGCCCTGGCCATCATGAGCGGCATCGTCGGCGTGCTGGTTGGCCAGCGCATGCTTGCCGCGCTGAAGATCCCTGAAGGTGAGCAGGCTTTGGAACTTGGGATTGGAATCTCGATATGGCAGTATAGGAAGCTAATCTTAGGTGCACAGATGACTACGTTACCCGTGGCGTCACACTCGGCGCCAATTCATCCGCCATCGCGGCTGCGCTGCTCCTGCGGACTGATCCGCGAGCCGCGGCCCTGTCGATTCTCGCCATGAGCTTGTTCGGAACCATTACTGTTCTGTTCACGTCGATCCCCCCGATGACAATTGTGATTCAGTCGTTGGTGGGCATGTGAATTTCCGGGACGAAGCTTGCGGCTGAACTTTAACTCTGTATTTACCAACCTAAGATCAACCCTCTGAATTTACCTATGCTTAGCGTCTGGCTTGGCTATTGGGCGGACACACTCGGGCTAGAACGACTTGAATCTTATATCCAGCCAGGTATCGCTGTTTCCGTCGCCTAATACCATTTTGAATATCCCTACTGCGTATGTTCGTTTATGAATGGCTCATTGACGCTGCTCCTAAACTGGCTGATTTACATTGGGGAACTAGATACCATAGATCTAACTAGACATGGATCTCGAACACCAACGCGACTTTTCTGTGGTCCTGGACTCGTACTTCGACCAATTTCTTGGCCTATCTATATTTAACTTAGACAGCTCAGACTCGCAAAGCTCTGCTACGACAACAGACCTTTTGGTATTCACCCGCTCACAGGAAATATGGATTCATGGTAATTCGCATTACAGGAACGCGGTATTCATCTACGGATAGCGACGGTTTGGATATATTGGTATATAATTGCTACCCAAACATAATAGAGCGTGACGGATTTATGGTTAGACATAGAAGACTTGCGATAATTTCCTGTATTTAATATCCACTGTAAACTAAGAGCCATGCTAGATCTAGAAACGGGAGGACGTACTTATTTCAAGTTAGAAGAAATTTGCCGTTAGGATGAACACGCCTCTCAACCCTCAAGAAACTTGAAGTAGAGCGCCCATTCCATTAAAATTAGATCATTTAGCTGATCGTTGATTCTGTTCCTCATATGATCGCTAAGACTGGACTAAGTGCTATGCCATCACGATCGATGCCCCTGACTAATATTATGCGCTAACTAGCCTAACCTAGCGAAATATCCAAGTAGCTTACAAGTTCCGTCTCAAGCACTCAACGGAGGAAGCCTCAGACCCGTATTTAGGAGATACCCGTATCGTGTCTATTCCACACTATCCAAACTAAGGCGTCACTATCATGCTATTCGCAACGGGGCTCATTCCGCGACGAAGCCCCATCACTGCTAGCTTCGGCCCTAATATTATACCTCACCTCAAACTCGCATATCCGTTGACCGTATTCCTCGCAAGTTACATTCTGGTTCAACACTACCAGACAATCAGACAATCACGAGAAAAAAAAGAAAAAAGCGCATCGGGTATATATCAGCTTGTTAAACCCGATCCCGTCATCGTCTTGACCCATCGAATGCCGGGTCCCGTGGCCCCCTCTGCGAATGTGCACTTCGGTGGGTATGACGTCACTCGTAAAATTTCCGAAGATCCATGCCCACATCGACGCCCGTTTCTTCCTACTTAGTTGAACGGATATCTCCATACTACCAAAGCAGACTCCCTTACGTATCTCCTTACCCTCGTGATACGTGTAGAGCTATTATTAGCAATCGTATTTGGGTAGTTCGCAGCGAAACTCCATAGACATTAGCAACACTCAGACAAAAGATGGGGGTACCTAGGTAGCTATGAAGTAGGATCTTGTCATGATTGACATCTGACCGCATCAGTGACGCCATCAGTCATATCGCAATGGGCCTAGGGTGTGATGCCAGGCCGTCCAGGCGCAGATCTAGATATCTCGCTGCACCCTATTTGCACGGATTTAGCTGCTAGCAGCCTCGAACCCGGCCTCGGACCAATGAGTACCGGAGGCCACTCGGCCCTAAACGCCGATTCGCGACATTCCTCCCGAAATGGCAACCGGGATGCCGATCGTTGTGGTGGTTAGCTCACCGCCGCACTAGCCACTCTGTCGTCAGAATACCGATGATCCTGAGCGCCATTGCCCAATAAAGCGAGCGTCCCCGCGGGGACAGAGGCTGGCGGTTGGTCCACGAGGGAGACGGGTCAAGCCTCATCGACGCAAACCAATGCACCACCACAGAGTGCTGTGGCAAAGCTGTAGTACCACCGTTGCCTCAGCGATCACGCGTAAAAGTGGTTCACCCTCGGTGAACTCCCATCAAAGGCAATGCTCGACGGAGAATTAGCTGCAGGTGAGAAGATCATGCTCGTGTACTTAGGGGGTCTGTGGCGAGTGCGGACGACTGCCGGATGAGGAAAGTTCTCTACCTGATAGTGCCGTGTCATTGGCTGCCGTGGTAGCCTATTCTTGCCAGAAGTCTCACGGCGATGTGGCTAGAGGAGTGGCAAGAATGCTTCTCCAAGCAGCCATAATTCGTCAACACTCACGCCTATGCCCTCCTTTACCCCTTTTGAATCTCCTTGCGTAGAGATGATATGGCTAGTACCGCAGTGACCGCCTGCCAGAGTCGTACCAGTTTCGCCCAAAGAGGGAGCTACCCCAGGGCGTGATAGAATAATATGTGGCTCACCATTCTATTCTTGGGGCCTTGTATACCTGTGGCAATAATGAACTCCGTACATTAGCCATAGTACCCTGACCATGCCGTTCCCCTGGCGACCTTGTCTCTGAAGGAATGATTGGTCCCGGAAATTCCTGCGGTAGTTCAATGGCGGCTGTGGCTCCTGCAGGGACCGTAGCGAGCCAGAGGTGGCGATTGCCATGTGTGGTACGAAGTAGTGCCGAATGAACGACCTATCCGTCTCGGCGTCGCTTCGCTTCCGCAACAAGACCTCCCTGGCCAGCTGAAATTGGTGCCTTTCTGAGCTTTCATTGGATTTGGTCCTAGATGAGACATGCGGATGTCGTAGATTTCGACTCCACGTGGCAGAAGGGAGGCCTCCATAAGCCGTCTAGATCAGGCGGTTCTAGGGAACTCGCGTAACCTCATGTTTCCTCGGAAAGTCGCATAGGAGTACGACGACTATTCTGTAGCTCAAATCCCGAGTGGTAGATGACCGAGGTTCACTTACGTCGAACCAGCCTAGACCCAGCTCCGGTGCATCGCAATTGTTCTCATGGCCACATAGGTCACTGGCTAACCTAACTTCAAAGTACCGGCAAGCTCCGGCGTGCTTGATCGGTGTTCGTCGCGAGTCCGGAGTTGTAATCGGGGGTCAAGCCTCCCGTAGACCTGGACACAATGTGGCGAGTGAACACCCCTGGTTAGCGATTGTCGCTGTAAGTACCAGTACCTTGGTCGCTGAACAGGCTACTAGCTCAATAACCAGGACCCGACTCTCAGCGCGTCACAACTGCATATGCAGGACCCAATGAACCCCAATGGCAAGCCGTAGCGGATTCTCCGTACCACGCGCTACAGAGTACAGAATGAATTTTAGCTGCAGCTCTAGGGATCTCTCTAGGCGGTGTTTGTACCTAATGCAGTACGCGCCAGTTGATGGTTCCCCTAAATTATTAGGTCAGGTACTGCGACGCAATACGCTGAAAACGCCGAGGGGGGCGCCAAATTTTACAACCACTAAAATCCGACAGCGACAGAGTCGCCGACGCGCTTGATGAATGATTGATTACCTTACTTTTAAGGCGGAGGATAATCTCAGTCCTGCTCGATGCTGAAACTTGATTGGCGGCTTACGCCGAGCGATGCGACTGGAACTTACATTGACTCGTTCCTTTTGTCTTGTGGCCAGTAGCCCAGACAATAGGGGACGGCGCTCACTGAGACTTCCAGGTCTCAGTGAGCGCATGCTAAAGACGCAGCGCCCGAAGTCTAGCCCCATTAGCAAAACTCGATTTCCTAACTGCTCACTAATTATTAGAGCAATTTTAGCTCGAGCGACAGATTGAATCAAAAGCTGAGAGGTACGAGCGTAGGCATAACTGCTAATACCAGTAGCTGCCATGAATACTTATGGGAGCCTGTGATGGGAGTCTCCCATGCGAACTAGAGACATCCAAGCTCCTCAGAAAAGATTCAGCTGGGAAATTCATGGATGGTGGTTGCCGAATTCTTTGAACAAACTACGCTGAGAAGGCTTGAGATGATCTGTTTCTGCATCACGTCTTTGAAATTGCTAGCATTCCGAAAGCTGCCGACCCGGGCAGCCAGTCCAGCCATGTCAGATAGGCAAAGTCAGTCCCGAATTCTAGACGCGCGCAAGGGGGAAATGTCTTTATCCCAGTAAAAAAGTACCGCATGTCCGATGGACAAGGTCTCGGCTGTTCCAACAACCTCAGGGCCATGTACCACTGCGTCTAAAGGGACTCCGTCTGCAGAGGACAACAACTAGTGACACGAAGCCGCATATCGAGTCGCACAAGTTGAGCGGGCGAGCGCGCGAACGCGCAAACTACTCGCCACAGTTGGTGGGGTTTCTAGCGTTCTGCACTGCCTCAATTCAAACCCAGACGTCGATCATTTATCTGTGGCTTTGTCGGGCTGGAACTTCCCCCCAACGTCAGGTCATCGTCGGCAATGAAAGATGCAAGCCCCGCGGGCGAAACCGCAAGCTGCATCGGAGAAATGATGTGGATTCGGGATACTGAGGCGGTAAAGGAAATAAACGGATATGATAGCGAGATGAGCTGTTGGTTAGTTGGAAAGTCGGCAGTCCTTGCCGTTAGTAGGTCAGGTTCAAATTGCTCGGGCGTATTCTGACGAAGAATGACGCTTGACATGTCGCCCGGCTCATCCTTCATCATCCCTCTTTTGTTTCTCCCTCCCCGAGATTATAGGCCCCACATCGAGGTGATGCCGCTGATGAGAACGGGCAGAGTGACTGGTGTGTATGAAGAGCGCATTGAAGGCAGCAGATTGCGCGAGCAACATCAGTCGCTTGACTACTACGATGGAGCGGGGGCATGCTTCATGTTTAAATGAACCATCCTGAATGAGGAGTCAGTGCCCGGTGTTTCGTTTCTAATTTCTTATGTCATATTGTTTGTTTGTTTCTTTCTGGGGGAGTTGTTTTGATTTGGAGAATCCCTGGCCGGCATGTTTTATGGGTGCAGGTGGCAGATGGGAAGAGATGAAAGGATTCCAATCACCTGCAGCGAAGAACCCGGTGTTTTGGTGCCGGAGTTCCGCGGGCCTGTGGGGGGACGGAATAAAAGCTCCAGTAGGCCGAAAAGCGTAATCAAACTGCCCAAGCAGCTTCTCAGCCACTGAAGCCACAGCGAATTTAGGTGTTCAGATAGGCGGGCAGGGGGCTCGAACCTGGTTAACCTGCACAGGTTAGGCACCTGGCACCTGCACCTGCACTTAGACCTAGCTTGACTCAGGTGCCCAGTGGGTGATTGACCGTAAACAGTAATTCATGCGATAAACGGGCATCTTGTGAAATAAACCGCATTACTAGTATACTCCTCCTCCTCCATGTGCCAATGCTACACTCCCCTTACGTACCAACTTCATATTATAGATGCATGCATTCGACTTTCTGTCTATTGAATGCTGTCAAACATGAAATAGCCTGTGTTTGGCTCTTCCTCCGCGTTCCCAATCATTTATGCCGTTTATTTTGCCGCGCGCTGAGTATTGCTTAATGTAATAAGCGCTCGTCTGCCCTCGCCCGCCTATCAGCCCGCACCGCTACAGGCTTATGATAGCATGACATGGATGTCGTTACGTCTTATTAAGCCTCTCCAATCGTTCTAGGCCTCAGCCCTTTCATATGCAATGCGACCATGGGTAAGGGAGGGGTCCGCGAATTAAGGTTTCAATAGTGCCTTGGTACTGCTCGAATCGATTTAATGAGCTCTCTGTTTTAAGGGGCACCGCGGCAACATGAGGGGAAATCCTACAAAGTACATCCCTCCTAAACCTCTAGCGACAACACACGGGGAAATAATGCTATGAAATTAGGCATAGTCGCGATCGAGATCACCGTCGCAAGCAGATTGGCGATTGCTCCCAGGAGATTAAGGCGTCGTCATCCGACTAAACCTGATTGGGTATGTGTCCGGCAACATCTAGCGGAAGTACTTACGAATACATACATATATATTCAATAATGCCTCCTATTACGTGTATATATTAGGTATGCAGTCCCGGCGGAACAGGCCAGCTGGACGGAAATGACCAGAGTCCTTTCATATCACGAACAGACACAGAGAGAGCGTATGATATTCTTATTCGTGTTCCTTGTACATACATATACCTATGTACGGCAACTGGCAAGAAGTTCAATGTTCGTTTGATGAACGAACCATGTACACGCATGTAGATACACGGTCCGTATTACATCCACATTAGGTACCTTCGCATTATTCCCTTCAGTTTCACAAGCCCAGTCGCCACAAAAAAAATAATAAAAAAAAAAATTACACTAGGGTGAAATAAAATAGTGTCGAAGATGAAGAAGTTGTGCAGAGTGAACCGTACAGGTACACTACCCATGCGACATTGTTCCTGGACGCCCCTATGTAGTTGGCCTGCCGTCTTTCCAGTATGTCCACCCAAAAAATACCTTGCGCCCCGAAGAGCCGCTAGCATACGATCCAACTGGGTATAATCCGTGACCAAAGAAATGTGCTCGACGTAGCGTTCTGGCAGCGCCCGACTTCAAATTTGATAGTACATGCCGTATCTTCTATAATGCATATGGCATCATTAGTCTAAAAGATCCGATCATCGGTCCGTCACAACAGAAGGAACGAGGAGAAACAAAGCTGCCCCTGAAGGGAATGGTATCTTTTCATATTCCCGCTTGAAACGCCAGATGTAATAAATCAAGATTCCGCCGGTTGTTCTCTGGGTATAAGTATTCATGTTCGTTAACAATATGGCGGTAAAACCAGCCCCGGGAGTTTGTTTCCCTGCCCTAGAATGTAATCTTCGAAATAAATAAAAATCCACATCAAAATATTCCTCGTCGCCCATAGAAGTTTAAAATGTAAGTCGTAGTTCATAACCCGTCGTCGTACGAAATGCGCTGTGAGTTGAGCCCCTGTCTCCCTCAGGCCCGTCGACAGCCATCATTTCCCATTCTCGCTTGGGTTGGGGCACGTTTCGGTCGACCTCAGCAACTTCGAGCGTCATGTCTTGTCCTTCGGACAGTGCCTGGATCACATCATCATCTATCTCTACTTGGAGCCCGCTCTCGAGGACGCGGACGACCCGCACAATAGCCGTAGCATCGATAGCCCACTTGGTCGCAATTCGAGAAGCAAATTCTGAAACTCTTCTTTGAGATAGGTATATTGCTCGGTGAAGCTCGCGTTTCTCGGGTTCAGATGGATATCGTCGGGCGATGTAGAAACAGGCGATGGGTTTTGCAGGTCTCTCGGTAGGTGGTTTGTATGCCGGATCGACCCCAAGTGCTTCTATCCAACCACTCAAGTTTCCATCGTCATCTGTCCTGGGAACTTTTACCGGCATGTCAGATGTTCTTCGAGATGTAGATGCCTCCCCACTACCCTGAAAGTCGTTCCATTGGCTGGGATTTGCTGATTGCGACTGTAAAGACATCGAGCTTGGCGAGGGAGAGACGAGCGAGGAGCCAGCGACCGAACTTCGCGCGCTTCTTATTTGCCACGCAGGATTGTCCTTTGACTCGACTTTGGTGAGATCAGTAGGCTCTCCTGGAAGACTTACCGGATGCAGGTCCGGATCATCTAAGTCATCGCCGCGTAAGTATAAGATGCTCACAGGTCGGGTACTCGTGAACATGTCCTGAAGTGTCTGCAGTTTGAAGTGTAAATCGTCTTCGAGAGTGGGCCTTCCGCCACCGCCGCCGCCAGCAGAGCTTGTCGATGACATTGACCAAGTTCTCTTGTGCTTCGGGGCCTTCCCAGGACGCTGATGGTCTTGGCCCTTGGCGTGCGAGCCAGCACCTCGTTTGCGCTTGCCGAAGTCTTTTGCACCGCTTTCTGCTTGGGCAATCTGCTGTTTGAGCTTGTCGATGGTCTTCTTAACATGGGCGACGTCGTTCGAGAGCTTTCTCTCAGCTCCGTGGTCTCTAAATAGCTTAACTTTGCAGTAGCAGATTTCAAATGTTGGGTCCGACAATGGAGATGAATCGGTCGACGAGAGGGTGCTTGTCTTCGCACAAAGCCTAACTGGAATGCCTTTGACGCCCTTCGAGTGGCTAAAATCAGTGGAGAGGAAGTTAAAGCGGACTGCTATGTTACACTCAGCAGCACCGTTCACACCCGGAGTCCAGATGACAGAAAAACCGTCGAAGGAGGCGCTCTCGAGTTCTATACGGGTTCTCTTGTCATCGCCCTCTGCGGGCTGCCCGGCCTCGACATATTCAACTGCTTGTAGCTTGCCGCCTCGCTGGTGTGCCTCATTAGTCCCTCGGCCTTCTTTCCATAGACTCCAACAAACGCCAGGCTTTTGCCGTTGCTGGTCATCTTCGAAAGAGATGCGCACGAACGTTCGATACTTCGTGCCAGGCGTAATGGGCATTGTGGCCGCGGTATCAACTACTGACAACGAGTAAGCTTGCCCTTTATTAAGATATGTCACCGGAATCTCGTCTGCGTGCTTGATCATGGCTGTTGGTGCGTTCAAGGTCGAGTGGAAGCGAAACTTGTCAGCCGAGGGTGGTAATATATGGCTTATGGGCGCTCCCAAATGTCTATGTTGGAAACCCATCATATTAGGCGGGGACTGTGAGTGGAATGTTGCATCCATGGACCCTATGTGTTCCTCGTGGCTATCCGAATCGAGAGGCGATCCGTCGTGGTCCATCGTCTCATAGCCAGTATCCTGATGCACAAATGTTGAAGGCGCGAACGAAGGTTGGGGAGGAGTCGCTTGAATGAATGGGTTGAAGGGTTGCTGGAATTGGTGTGGCGGCATGCCATGATGGAATTGGGTGAGGTCCATCATAGCTGGACCGGTCTGTATAGCGCCTTCGCTTGTTGGAAGCGACAGCGGTGTGCCGAGTCCCATACCTAGCCCCATTGACGGCGTATGCAAGTCACCCGCTTGAGGGTGGTAAAGTGTATTAGTGCCGCCGGGTGTGGGCGTGTAGTAGCCCGGCGGTTGGTTTGCGAAGGTGGTGAAGGAGAAGGAATTGGGGTCAAGCAACGAAGGGGTGAACCTCCACTCCGCGCCCGACGCCCGTGGCGTGGGATCCTGATCTCGGAACACATCTTGACCTGTACTTTGATGTCTGCAAATAATTTTGGAGGTTAGCTTTAGGATTTATTTTACATAGCTTCGTTAATCCTTAGTCGGAGGATCTTGTTAGTGTTATAGTGGTGCTCAAGCTGGGATTCACGGTATACCCCGCGCTCGAGCTGTCGAAGCTACTAAGATGCGCTTGCACCGCCTCACCACTGAACTTATAAACACCGTCGCAAAAGATAACAAGGGAGCTAGGAGACTCTGGGAGCTGGCGTGAGTCTGAAAGGGAACTGCAACATACTGTTCTTGACCCGGCGGAACAATGACTGGGTTATCAGAGGTCACAGTGTTTTGCGCTGGCGCTCCCGGTGCCGAAGACGAGGCTACCGCCGCGATCTCGGGAAACTGTTGTCGGAAGTTGGCAAGCAATTCATCGCCAGGCTTCTGTGAACTTGTCCTATATTATGCGCAAGCGAGATCAGCACGACGTAGCCAGGATGAAGACTTGTCGCATATAGACAAGGAATAAGGCATCAACGAGACCATCTTAAATCGAACAGGCTTGCTAGACACATGCAAGGGCTGGTTGGGGTTGGGTGCCCGGGATCAAGTACAACTCACCTCTGGCGAAACATCTGGAAAAGACTCAAACAGATGCTGTCGCAAGACAGCGATGCCGGTGGGTTTGCAAAATGGGCCTTGAATGGATTCCTTTCAGGGAATTTGACTAGCGGATGAGTGAGAGCATGCGAACTTTAGAGACCGACCCAAATCAACCCTGTTCCAGAGGCGGCGCAGAGTAATAGGAAGGGCTGCGTGTAAGTCGCTTTGAGTAAGTGGTGGCGCGTACGTGCGTGAGCGCCTTTTCGTGGGCTTTTCGTCGGCCGTTGACGTTAAGCGATGGAAATATCGTGGAGGTCTTGCGGCGCGACACGGCGCAACGTCTAGAACGATCGTGAGGGGGGGGAAATAGATTGGGGGGCTTGTGTCAGAGTAATGAATCGAAGAAGCGGTAAAAAATAAGAGAGAGTAGCGAGCGGAAAGGATTATATGAATAGAAGCTGATTCGATAGGAGGGTGACCTGGTGGTAATATAGTACAGCTCACTAAAAGATTGCGTAGTGGGTACTTGGTCTTTAATGTGTTCCAGGTGGAATTGGTGGTACTTTGTTCTTCATCGAAGTCCAACCTATCGAACCTCTGACTACTGGACTGGGCCGAGTCGGTGTCTAGGTAGTTTAGCTGCCCTATTGTAGGAATTGTATGTAACAGCTAGGGTCCAGTCAGGGTCTAGTAATGGAGAGTTGGTAGTGGGTGGTGGTGGCGGTATAAATTAGAAATATGTGGTGTAAGTGACAGAGCTTGAGGGCTAGGTCAGGTATGGGACGGTGAGATGCGGATAGGGAGATATGAGGACTGGGCATAGAGGCATAACAGTTCGGACGAAAAGAGAAGGAGTACGGGAGTACAAGCGGTGGATGGGATTTAAGGTAAAGATGTATGTAGGCTCGACCTCGTGAGGGCGATTGGGAAAGGAGGGGCGTGTCTTGTTACGAAGAGGGGCGTGGATTTCGAGATTCCACCATTCCACCGAGATCAGTGATAGACGCTGCGCTGATTTTATACGTAGGTATGTATGTACTGCACCAGGTCTCGACTATGTGTATCCAGAATTGTACAATACATTAGGTCGGGCGCTATCCTTTTTCGCCCGAGTGTCTGCTTGTCAACGGGGGGGTCTTGGTTGTGCATGAGCGAAGCATTAGCTTGATAGGATCTCACTGACGACGGGGGGAACGAGGGGGACGAGGTCGCGCGATTGAAGGAAGAATCGAAAATGGGTGGAAGCATTACAAGGTACAGAAGTGCCCACTCCAGCTAGCTTAAACAACGGGTACATCTTGGACAGACTTTGGATGTAGTAAAGTGAAGGGTGATAGTCCGGGGCAAATGTAACAAAGACTGCTAGATCTAGGAACCTACAACCCGAGTCCCATGTACCTTACCTGAGCTATGCGGTACGTACCGGTACTTACGCACCCCTGACAAGTCGCCCCCTCACCCTGGTCCGCGCTGGTGAGGCGGGTACGTACCCAGACGGAGTCTAGCCGGAGTCGACGATACACAAATGCAAGGTCCAGCCCACGAGATATCGGCTCCACGCCCTATGGTTATTGCTCTATTCTCCTGTGGGTATGCTCTAATAAAAGACACAAAGAAATTGTTAGACGTCAATTTATTCCATCAAAATACCAAACTATTTGGCCTAAAATAGGGTCGCTTTGCATAATATCAAAGGGGCTATACTTTTAGTGTATACCTCTATCTTCGCTATTCCCTACAATGTGGTATTGAGCGCCAGTATGCTACTGTTTATGCGTTGTAACATTGACAACCATAGTAGAGCAGCACAGGCCCTCAGCTTCTGTATCCAGACGTGGATACCGCATTAGCTGCTGCGGCTGAGCCAGATTGAGACGCCGCTAGAATGGGATTGTCCACTTGTTCGAATACTCCACGCTTACTATTCAAGACCATTGTTCAATTCAGCTGGCACCAGTGCTTGAACAGACTTCACTGTGGCGTACGTACATATGCCTGCGGGCCTTCAGACGTCACCCACTATCACAATTTCGCAACTACGAAAAAGGGGGCCGGTGGCAAGACGATAGAATGGAAACGGGGGCATTGGTGACTATTGAATATGTAGTATAGTCGCTGGTCTAGTCTTTTAAAGTACACCGTTGGTCTTTACATTCGTACCGGCCGGAGATATAGAATTTGGGCTACTCGGGAACTTATTTAGGTGCCAATTACACTTTGTCCCTACATTCCTATTATTTCCAACTTCCTCGGGTTGCGTATATTTGCTTTGCTATTTGTTAATTCCTAGCTATGAACTCAAGACATTTCATATACAAATGGATATGCTCTCGAATTTGAGTTGTACTATTACTATGCTTCGTCTATAAGTAATGCCTTAATCCGCCAGATCGAAAAAAACCACCAAGACCAAGCTATTGCTCAAGGAGATACGAATAATTGCATTAGCACCGGATCCGAGATTTCGTACGAATAGATCGGCACACCCACTTGATATCGAGATTTAACTACTCGCGGATAGTATTTTTATGGAACAAACGCAATACTAGATGGAGGCTTCCCCAGCAGCTTCTTCAGTAGCTCGGCGGCACTTTTTAGCAGCCGTTAAGCCACCAATGTTCCCCACCTGAATATACTCCGGTATTTAAGTAGCTATGGTCACCAGTCTATCAACGTCATCGCAAAATAATCAGAAATTTCGGAGAGCCAAACCATCATTAACCCCTATTAGAAGGAATTTGCTATTCAAGGATCAAAATAAAATAAGGTCGTATGAAACGACACGTTGTAACTCTGTTAAAATCTGATTCAGTGAATGAAAAGCCGGAAAGGGGACGGGTTGCTCCCGCTTGTCAGATCCGGTAATAGCAAAGATGGCATTTTGAAATCCCATCTCGCGTGATCTATCCCCCGTTGGCGCTAAAAAGTTCTGCGTGGGCGATGTGAGACAACTTTCGTCACTCCCACGAGGTGTTACCTCTAGTCTTGATTAGCGGCGCCGTCCTTCCGGGGAGGCCTCGCTTGTCTAGCGCAATTTCGATCTACCTCAGCCAAAGTCAATCCTAAGCGAACAACTAAGCAACTAATACAAGCGCGGACAACTAGTCCAGCGCCGCTGTTTTCCACTGTGACCCTTTTAATCTTTTTCGTGCGATGATCGGCGCGTGGCACATCCCACATAATACATTCCCAAAGTCGAATTGGCGCGTAACCGACAAGCGCTGGATGATGGCAGCATCTTCCTAAAAGGACGCGCCGGGAAGGTCTAGTCGAAGATGACGTGGAACGTCAACGGCTGGCGTCTCCGCGGCGTCTCCGCCTCCCAGCATACTGGAGCCAGTCGACCATCTTCACCAAGGGGATGGGTAGTTAGGTAATACATTAGTAAGTGTAAACAGCCGAGGTGATACATATGATAGACAATTAGGCGGCATGGCTAGGCATTGAATGCGCTGCAGCTCGTACAGTTGAACGGTAAATATCTTAAGGGAGTCATTTAAAGAGACAGAAAGGGCAGCCACAGTTATCCGTAAAGGAGCAACGATAAACAAGCTATTTTCGTTATCGATGTTGTCTTGCGTAGCATGATCACCATAGAAAATTCCCTAGCGAGGGAGATGAGAGATTGACAGCTGGGGGTTTTTCGTACAGATCGGTCTCCGGATTTATTTTTAACATCAATTTAATTGGATGAAATTGGGCAGCAATGGAGATTCCCGCACCCGCTGCGTTGCAACGTCACGTGCGGTGACGCGCTTATTGTGGCTTGACGATGTCCTTCAATTGCAAAAAGCAATTGCACATCTTTCCGCCACACCCACACCTGAAGATTAGCTTGGAGGAAGGGACGGGGAAATACCTACTGTATGTATTGTACAAGTACGATTGTATTGCAGCGACGGGGTACAGCGTACATGCCCTTGCAAGCCAGTTCTACCTTCTATGTACACTTCCCTTCGTAGTTTCCCTTTCCCTTTCTCTCTCTCTGCCCGTCCCTTCCACCCCTCTCCGCCCGTTATTAGTGAGGTCCCGCCTTGCCCGCCCAATTTCCGCAAGTCTCCTTCTCAGCCGGCAGCCTATTACGACCCTTGAAACCTTTTACTTTTTTCAATTCAGTCCCCTTTTGGTTTCTTCCTCCGCCACTACTCTAGGATTCATCGTAAGCCGGCCTGATCCAAACAGAGCTCCGCGCACGGAGATTGGAGTAGGGAGTGCCCACAGCAAAAGCACACGACGATACATTCATGCAAAGGACCCAGAGCCTATTTCATCTCATCTGCACGAATCCACATCCTGACGTCATGACTGTCAGCCAGCACATCCTCGTCCGTCGTCTTTACCCAACTCCAACTCCGGAATGACAATCGGTCCAAGAGGCTTCGACACTAGGATCTGGCTGAAACGTCCGTCCAAATCGAACAGAGATTTACGATCATATCTGGCTTTCCAGATCTACCTTGACCCAATGCGTCTTTTTAGGGAAGATAGCGACATTGAGTCTTCGTACTTACGGGTAGGGTAAATGTCTGAACGAGGCTCTTCATATCATTCTCGGCATCGGCCATGCCCACTAGGTTTGGAAGAAACGTTCGGCTTCTCTTAGGTTACCGTGCCGGTCTGTCCCACATGTCATTCGGCATAAAAGCTGGGGATTCCGCCATAGAGCGATCAAACGCCTGTTTAGAAATGACTGGCGCTGTAGCGAGGTGGTTCGTATGCAGTCTTGCTAGTAATTTGCTCAGAAGCATCTTGCGCGGTTAATTCCTGGCAGGCAATGATTACGCAGGAGTATGGTTTTACAGCATACAATATTGTTTTTCGAACGCGCGTGTGCGACAGCAATATTTACAGTCTCGCGCATGTCGGAACCCAAGCTTCAGATCCCGTTCAGTTAGCTTACATCGCCTAATCATTTACACACCGCAACAGAGATCGTTTGTTTAGGCTCGCTTAAGACGAGGTGACCCTTAACGAATCTTGCACGAGTTGTGCCCCCCAATGAGCCTAGCCGCCGGCTTCCAATACAGGTAATTCCGACCAAATTACGGTTTACCTACCTTAAGTGAATTCCATCAAATAATCGATCCGTACCTGACAGGGCGGCAATCTGCCGTTCCAGAGCGAAGTCAAGAGTGGTACATGAGACTTATTTGATTATTCGATGGAAGCGACTTAGTTGCGTATTCGCACTACATTCGTACATTTATTGTCGCCAAAAATATCCAAACGTTACC
Source organism: Hypoxylon sp. FL1857 (assembly GCA_022578955.1). Lineage (NCBI taxonomy): Eukaryota > Fungi > Ascomycota > Sordariomycetes > Xylariales > Hypoxylaceae > Hypoxylon > Hypoxylon sp. FL1857. The sequence goes on from MU400384.1 coordinate 203,877, forward strand.
ATCGGGTAAGTACCCGATGAGAATCATTCGGAAAATAATTGCTCTTCGCAGGCAGCCAGATCTAAAAGGCGAATGTCACATTTACCCACCGCCAAAGAACTCATCTCACTCTAATCCAGACGGATTTTACGGCTTATGGAATCAGTCCTACAACATCTCAGCATGCTACTTAGTGGTTCATATGTAGTAGTATTCGGGTCCCAACTCCGTTAACAGCCGCATTGACTTGGAGAGTAGAATACCACGTACCAAATTCCAGTACCGGCAATTCAAATCAATCTTACTCCGGGATGCTGATTACGGCAAGTAACGAACCATACTGCTATTCACGGCAACTTCTGTGTCATTCAGGCACTAGGCGATATCATTACTTCGATGACACGACGAGTTGAATCTCAGCTTTCCACGCATAGACATTTGGCATTGTGGGCCGCTTGGGTCCTTAGGGGTTGACCCTATTTTCCCGTAATGAGAACGCTGGGTATTCGCGTTCACCTCGTATATATCGACATACTCTACGGCCTCCGAATGTCATCGTTGGGGGTGTTGCGTTGCCTATTCGAACATAATTACGTGGAAGACAAGTCTCTCTCCTCAATTCTATTCCCTCGTTCGACCTTGACGATAACGGATGTCCCCGCCGTCTTGCATGACTAGCTGTGTTTTACTGTCGTCGATTCCGGCATTCTGAAGCCACGTCCGCTCGGGATCGACACAGCGTGTCCGGGCTATTATGCTTTCACCGCTTCATTGCATAACTACGCCTATTGACCATGCGGCCATGCTCTAGCAACCACCTTGACAGGGAATCTCTACGTTGTACGACTAGTTTGAGCCCTCCTTAAAGCTAACCGGTTGGCTATCGCCTACGTGGCATGGGGCCAAATTGACGTCTTGCATTGGACTAGTCTCTACATGAAACAGGCGCTTCCCCAATAGTAAGACGGAAAAGGGCCTGATGAGTGAAACTGTAGCAGCATTTGATGATGCCCATGCAGCAGGGCTACACTTACAGCACAAGAGAAAATATTCCGACTGGCTTATAAGAGGAATCCACAGAATACCAACATCATCTGATAGGTATCATGGCTTCATGACTGGGCTGCTCCCGACCAACACATCTACTTATATAAGAACATCTGGACATGACTGCATGTTACCCTCAGCAATAAGATTTCCCAATAGACGCCTCAGCTTGAGTTTAGGTACCAGCGCTTCCTTCAAGCAGCACCATTTCGGGTCCCGACCGCGTTATAATGTCGGCGGCTGTGGTCGGCTCAATAGCTCGTTCGAAAGCTGCTTACTTGACAGACTCGATGGATTGAGTCAGCTGCCATTCCAGCATTCTCTGTAACCACCTCAACGACTGCATTCGTGCGTCTTGCTTGACACTATTCGCTATTATCTTATGCACTGGCCAAATTCTATGGTCTGTCTTGCATGCCAAGCTTTGCGATGCAACATCTCCTCCACAACTACCAACGTACTAAATTCCTTACGGGATATTGGCTCGTTAGTACCGGGTTCAAGGTCGCATCACCGACCGAGCGTGCTGTAATAATGCAACTACTGTCCGTTACCGCTTCCCTTTTAAGTGCGGCTTCGTCAGCCGTTCATTGTGGTTGGTCATGAAATCTTTCTATGTTGCGTACTGACGACTTGGTGATGTATTATTACGGCAGCGCCGTGCTTATCGAACATGCCATTGGATGTAAATGAAACACATCTTCACCTTCACATATTCCCGGTTCTTCGAGGCTTCTAACGACTCATCGACAGATGTCGCTAGAACCACATGTAAACCCGCATATCAAAAACGCACTCACAATAGGCAAATCAACGAGATCTACAGATCTACCTCGTGTCGACAAGTGCTTAGGGCTTCAACTTGTAGATCTACCAAGATGTTCCTTGTGCGAACTCTTCGTCCTTAGTCTCAGCCTTGCCTGACTATCACAAGAAGGGGCGCGCCGCGATATCATTGACGGCGCCACCTCCGGTGTCTGCAGGGAAGGGACCGAATAACTCCCCGACGTGAACCCCCTTTCGCTCTAAGGGCATATTGCCACTCTACCTTGACTCTTATGACTCGCATGGCTTTCATGGCTGTCATTACGAGATATCAAAGTTCGATGTCTAAAGATAGTCGAGGAACCCACGCGGCCGAGGAACTCTAATCGGAGGGTTACACCGGAGCGCGTCCCGAATAGAAGTTCTGTCTAATTTTAACGATGCGCCGTCCCTTAGGACCCCAGAACGCGCGGGACCGAGTTTAGTTCCACGGATGAGATAGGCGGCACTTTTTATGTTGCATTCCATGCATCCCATGCACTAATTTCCCCCTGCAGAGTGCCTAGAGTAGCTTATCGAACCGCTGGACTATCGTCTGCACCCAAGCTTTTAGGGGCAGTGTATAGCGTTATCGTGCACCACTATGCACGATTATAGGGCGTTGTGGTTATAAGCCACAGCGCCTGATTCTACCTGCGGCCGAGTCATTTGGTGGCACTCCGGCCGAGACTCGACCCTTTAGTCTGTACACTTACTATCCCCAGTCTTTAAGCGTCATAGGCTTGAGACTCCAAGGGAAGTTCCGTTCGGACGTTCCTTTCCGATACTTATCCTTGAGTCGATTGATGTATTAATCACTCTTCAAACGAAACTAGACATCGTCTAATGGCGGCCTCAATGATTTTCAGGCTACTGGTTCATCCAATAAGCCCTTCATCTTGTAGCACCACCCTATAGGCACGAGGCTCAGGGATCAACCCTCAGGTGCCATAAAATTATATTTTCGCCACAGAAGCCTCGTCATCATATTGTCCTGTCGCGTCGCGTTGACGCGCAGAATTATTCCTCGCTGAAGGATCATCCGGGGCGGCGACTCGCCAATGCATAGGACCTCGTGTTCAACCGTATGTAGGGAATGTAGGACCCTTATCCCGTCACCCCGTTGTATCTTGCACAGCGGTTCCTGCGCACGGCAACCTCCATATGCGCTTTTACATCATCCCGTCGTGCGCCGGGTCACGTAACAGCACTGCCACGCCGAGCCTGACAACCGTGCCGCCGATCATTGCCAATTATCCGTATGGGGGCCGGGCATGTTTGCCGGAACAGTCTTTAGGAGTCTTAAGAGGTCTCCATTATTGGAGTCTATTGGATTTTTTCTCCTTTTCTTCTGGAAGCCGTCCAAAAGCCCTTTTCTTTCCCCTAATCCTTGGCAGACCCCAAGAAGGGTAGAAAGGGTCTTCTTGCAAGGCTCGCACGTACATTCATCTGACCGCCAGGGAGAGCCAGACCCTGCATGATCATACGATGTAACCGTAGATTTTCCAGGTCCCAAGAATCAGGATATCGTGAATTATTTCCCCTTAGAGACAACCCTGCAATACTATACCATCCCTAAAGATCTGCAGAACTGATGCTATTCCCAGCCTTGCCAGCCGCGCTCGGTAACCCCAACACGAGATATGTCGCTGAGGCCGACGATATCGCTGACTAGCATCGTGCCTTGTTTATGTCTATAGCCTGCTGCTGTCCTGCTCGTATGCGGATATTGCACTTTGGCTTTTGCAAGACGGATATAAGACATATGGTGGAAGTCACTAGTAGTCAACTCTACCTCAGCCCTCTGTACTGATACAGAGGCACACAACCAGGACTACTCGACGGGAATATCCGTAGGCTATAGTGTCCACTACACACACTCCCACACTGATTATACTGGAGCTGGCAGCATTAAGGGGCTAAACTCCTGGATGGCTATGTGCTTATGAGATGCTTGTTAATTCACGTCCCTGACAATCTCCAAGTTGTTCCTAGCGAGAACTTGGAACAGGAGCGGTGAATTCCATGGAAAGGGAGAGGAGCCTCGTGTTAGACACATGGGATGATTTGACCATGTCGGCAGGAAGCATATGACTTGCGGTATGAATGCTGGTCAAGAAGGTGAAGGCTCAGGAGGCCTCGTCGGCTCTACCTGTTAGCACTATTGGGGGGATAGGGAGTGGATGTCGGGTAGACCGCTGAGTCTCAAGAATGAGAGACAGCCCCGGCGTGACCCCGTAGTCCATCGGTTCTATCAAGGTAGAACACATCGAACCTGCGTAGACACTCTTGGGATGAGGTGCAACGGACTCCAGACTCGTAATCGTGAGAGCCCTGGTTCGAGCTTCCCAAGCAATGAAATAGAAAGGGAAATGGAGTACACGTAGGCATTGGAAATCCCTTGTTCGAATGGGATGTATATTGATGACATTTCATATGAACATGAAAAAGGTAGACTGAGTCCATAGACGTGATCCAGCGCCGCCATACCATTACAACATGCCGTTACAACCCTTCCCCAATATTAGATTCCGATATGCTCAACCTTCTAGATCCGACACCAGTAGATAGTGAACAGTGATGTACAAAGAAGATACAAGAAGTCAAGGAGTGATAGCTGAGCCGCCTCAGACTCAGCGTTTACACCAGTTCAACAGAACCATCCTCGTCCTCATCCAGCAGTCCTAACCCACTGTCATACTTTCTCCTCTTCGCCGCCTTCCCCGTCTTCGCCAGCGCGCCTGAAAGGTACGCGCCGGCTCTCAAGGGGCTTCCATCCGGCGTAGTAGTCTCCTCGTCCTCGTACTCCTCCTCTTCTTCTCCTTTTCTAGTCCTAACACCCCTCTTCACAACCCCTCTTTCAGCCTTCTTCGGCGTAGCCAAAAACTCCGTACTCATCCTGAGCACGCGCTCGAGCTCCGCCTTCATCGAATCCACCGCCTCCTTCGCGCGCCTCTTCTCCTCGTCCGCGCGCCGGCTCAGCCCCAAGTTCTCCACGCGCAGCTGCTGGATCGTCAAGTCCGCCTCGTGCAGGCTGCGCCGCACATCATCCATGCCGCGCCGCAGCTCCACGACGCGCGCGTCGCGCACCGCCAGCGCCGTGCCGTGGTACTTGTTCAGCGCGCGGACCTCGCTGCTCTTGCGCTTGTGCAGGTCCGCCAGCTGCTTCTTGAATTCCTCCGCCTGGTCCCGCACGGATGCCAGCTTGGCCTCTAGCTTCGACACGCTGGCCTTGCTGTCCGCGAGCTCGGCCTGGGCGCCGGCGATCTCGGCCGTGAGCCGCGCCGCCGCCGTCTTGCTCTCCGAGTCCATGCGCTGCACCAGCGCCTCCAGCTCCGAGACGTCGCGTCGGTACCCCTCGGCGGCGCCTTTGAGGCGCTCCACGCCGACCTCTAGGTCCGAGATGCGGTCGTCGCGCTCCTGCAGCGTGGCGCGGTCGCGGTCGCGCGCCGCGCGCAGGCTGTCCATGGCGTCGACGCGCGCGCCGAGCTGTTGCCGCAGCGACAGCTCCAGCGCGTGGTACTCGTCGATGGCGTCTTCGTCCTCGCGCACCTGGCGCGCTAGGTCTCTTAGCCTGACGAGCACGAGGTCGAGGACCTCGGCGCCGCGCGAGGAGAGGGGCAGCGTGAGCTCGCCGGGCGTCAGGTACTCGAGCTCTAGACGGGCTGAGCGGAAGGCGCCTGTGAGGGATGTGACGATCTCGCTGGCGTCGTTGCCGGGGAAGCCGAGGGCGCTGAGGGAGGAGTTAAGGTCTAGGAGTGCTGCGGTGCGGTCTGATAGCGCTTGTAGCACGGAGTCCAGGTGCGCTTCCACGTCCTTGGAGCCCTCTTCCGGCTCTGCGGGGGTGTGCGCTGCGGTGAGCTTACCAGCAATGCGTGCCTTGAGCGCCTCGTGGGTCTCGAGTACGTCAGTTAACTTAGTTAACTCGAGGCGGAGAGATCCTAGCTCGGCTTCCAGGGCCTCTTTCTCTGGGTCGGGGAGAGATGCTTGCACCCCGATATGGGATTGGGGTGTCACGGGAGCGCCTCTCCGCATAGAATGGGGTGTTGAGGGCATCGTTGGACTGGTGCATGGTGGTGTAGGGAAAGATGCCGAGGCGCGGGTTTTCGATGGCGTACTGCATACTAGATCCGCCATCGTAGCATCGCCGAAGTCCCCGTCGTCGTCCATATAACTGTCAGAGAATGGGTCTCTTGCAGCCAACGTCCAGTCATAATTCGTTTGGTCAGCATTTTGCCTCGATCGATTGTGTAGCTCATTCCTGAGCGTTTCGATCTCGTCTTCCAGTTCTAAGATGCGGTCCGTGTCATGGGCCATAGTGGTGTTCTGCAGCCTCTCAATCTCCTGATCCTTTTCCGCTAGCTCGTTCTGGAGACGCTCAATCTCGGCCTTGTGGTCCTGTGCTCGTCGCCGCTTCTCCTGGGTGATAGTATTCATCTCCTCGCTTAGCCCGTTTCGTCGGATACGCCGCTTGACACGGTCGTCGAGGACCTGGCGTAGCGAGAGGAAACGCACCTCATTGCTGTTTCCATTGTTGTCACATGATAACTCGTCTTCTTCCTCTTCTGCGTTTGACCTTCGGCGAGATGGCGTTGAGTGGCGCCTCCGTTTGGGTGAAGGTGCAATACCGAGGGACGCGCGGCGAACTATGGGTGTTAGACCTGTTGTTGACGATACATCATGACGGTCAATCTCCGGGCCTGGGTCTGAGAACCGGACTCTCTTCTTAGATTTAGGTTTACTTGGGGTCTTGGAATTAGCTGCGGCTGTTTCTAACCGCGACGTATTTGAAGACCCGGCACCTCCAATACTGCGTCGCGGCGTGCGACGAAGCGCAATGGGAAGGTCTTCCATCTCGCAGTTCTGACAACGGTTGGCCTTGTAAGAGGGCAACACGATACGATGTAAGCTTACAGAATGCTCAATGCAGTAAAATGCAGAGAAATGGAGACGAGCAAGCCCAATAGGATATTTTATCGGCACGCCAGAATGGTCTTAAAGGTCGCGTCTTGGTCACAGTGTGTAAACAAGCGCATTCCGCCTATTTGGGCCTCGTAGTGGGGATGATCCCTAGAAATATCGACTTGTTTACACATTTCCTATCGCGGCCTAGCGCGCCATAGCTCCAAGTGCCCCGCGGCCTGGCAGCCAATCATTTCCGCGATGCAGGGTCGCTTCTAGACCTTCTCCAAAATTTCCCCATTAAATGTCTCTGGACCCCTCACCATCGTCTCAGAGCTTCCCTTATGAAATGTTCATGCAAACACTTTATCGAAGAATTCTACCTATTCCATCGAGTCGATCTCAATTGGTTGAATATGGGAATCATCAATTGTCATGAGAAGACAATAGCGAAACATATTTCACCATATTGCGGTGGTGCGTCATGTACGAATTTGAACTGTATTGTCAGCTCATTTACAAGTCTCATAAGCAAACGGAAGCTTTCTTCATAAAAGCCAACATTGCTACATTCAGCGACGACAATGACCATCTACTCTACACAATTATTTCGTGACAGTACTTACACAAGGAGTCCCGTAACTACATAGGTAATTAAATAACTGCGGAACGAGTCCGAGCTTACCTCTCGTGAGTCATACTACCTTGGTAGATAGGATGGAGTCGACACAAGACCTCACCGCTAGTTAGACGACAACGATCTACACTGTATAATTCACCCTTTAACGCTGCATCGACCAGCTTTGCTCAAGCCAGCGCAGACAGGCAGCACCCGTGAAAAAGAACTACTAACGATAGTCCTCTATTTCTGCTGCGAGGCCTCAGAATTCCGCTTCTGAAAGGTATATGTTGGTCTTTGGTTCTGAGTCAAGAGGCTCCCGCATCACCGAAGCATGCAGCATCTCTGCCGCGGCGCAGGCTTCCACAGTTGGAGAAATGCATGGTGACGTTCTGATTCACGACGGGTCCCGGATCGATCTGCCGCCTTGAGACAACGGGTAGCGAAGGGAAGGGAATGCGAAAGCGAAAGCGAAAGCGAAAGCGGGGTTCCGGAGCCGATTAGATTACGATGACCGGTGACGATCCCCGTGGGCTGCGACGAGAGAACCCCTCTTTCTCACCGGTATTGTTCATTGTCTCAGATGGTCTTGTATCGGTTACTCGGCTTCGCTAAGTTCCATTGTCTCTTTTTCATTGTCCTCTTGAGGGAACTTCATCACCCTTAAGCTCTTATGCGTCGGGTGTGTCGAATCTTCAATGGGACTAAGTAAAAAGGGCCGCCCCGAGAATCTCGCTTACTACGCGTGGAAGTAATGTAGTAGTCTGATGGTGGTAGGCGTCTCCGGTTCGATGCATCTCCGTGGAGGTAGCTTGAGAATGGACCGGAGATGCATGAGGTGGAGCATTGTGAGAAGCGGGCTTGAGCTAGTTGTCGGTGAGAGAAGAGGAATTGACTGCTTCCATTATCGGAGACGTTCACGACAGAATTCTCCATACGAATGCGGCGCTTCATCGTCAATGTCGAGTCTTGTCTTCTAGGTTTCCAGGTCCCGTCTCAGTGATTTTGAGAGGATATTCCGAACAGATTAATAGGTTAATAAAGCTCCCAGGGCAGTGAAGACTACTTACGCGGACACTCGGGTTCATTCCTCTCTTTATACGGGTATCGCCTGGTTTTATATGGCTGCTTGGTATTTAAGTGGTCGTGTAGGTACCTATTCATGCCGGCAGAGGCTGTCGCTCTCATCGTATTGATAGACCCTCGGTAGGCACATTCCCTATTGCTGCTGTCCCGGTTCTATCAAAATATTCATTGATATTATTGCCCATTATGCGTTCTTGGGTTGAGAGCAGTCTTCAACTTACACGATAATCATGTATCTAATTGGCTCTCATGTCGAGAATGATTTCGCCTGGAACCATGATGCACTCCTGGCATAAATAGCAGAATCTTTAACTATTTTAGAGAATATAAACATTCGAGAGGAGTTATTCAAGGATTGGTCAATAGTTCTGGTATTGTAATTTCGATTATATTAGTGCTTGAATAGCACCATCCCTCGCTTATATGTTAGGTAAATTTCGCTTCGGTGCCGGAAGGATTCTAGCTTCAGCGCTTTCTTGGGCTAGTCGAAACGATGATGTTTCACTAGGCCTGCCTACCTTATCTTCTGTAGCTGATGTAGTCACGATTACTATCCCGTGGTATCACATCCTTTAAAATTCCTCCATCTCACACCGGAAGAGGAGATATCTTTAATATCCAGGGGAGGGTAACCAACATCGAACTTTGAGCGGTATGGTATGATAATATGGGTCGACGTCGTTGCTCGCAAGGGTTTTCCGATCGTTTACTAATGATTGTCCCGTGGAGCGTCCCGTCGACCTTCCCCATGGAGCCTTAGCGCATGCCCTTATTTGAGATAGTAGTCCGGCGGATACCTGAGCTCCATAGGTACCCTTAGGTAATATCACCAACGTTACTCCGGCTCATTATTTCAATGCTGAGAGCGGGGACGAAAAAGGTCGAATTGAACATCCGATCAGAGAGCTGATTTTTCAGCAGTGAGTCAATCATCCCTTGTATGACGAAAAGTCAATTACAACAGAGATAAGCCTCTATAGGACCATGTAAGAAATATATACCACTACCGGCTATATACGCGCTCCCGGCCTCGGCTAACTGCCCGGCTCGCGCTTTTCGGCTTCCACTTCGCGACTATATCGATGCGTGCAGGGGTGAGGGGACGGATGGATTCTGGAAAAAAGAACCAAGGGGAGATTCCCGTGCCCCTCCTCACTGCGCCCAACCCGCATGTCAACATCTGCCGCCCAACCTGACGGGATAGTATGCATGTGCTTGCAAGGTTAACCGTGAGAGACGGGGCTCTGGTACAGCTGGGAACCAATGAGACGATAGGACCCTTCTGGTCTTTGTAGTAATATCGACACTTAACCTCTCCCAAAAGCGCAAGGAGGATCGACGGAATCCCATGCACCCATCACATAATTGCAAGTACGTCGTAACCAAGCCGGCAGGGGGGTAGCTATTAGCTTAGCTACCGTTGCAGTCACACACATTCCAAAGCTTCTTCCGAGGCGGTTATTAATCAATCCCACTCACTGCACGAATACTGCCTAGGCAAAATCGACCAGTGAATTGAAGCAATCTCGCCGTACTGGGTAGAATACGCGGTGATAGGAGTTTACAGCGGTTTGTCAGCTATTTTCCCCAATTTTGGCCTTTTCATCCCTCCAGCTATCAATAGTAATTCTTTGACTCACCCCCATAAGCCCCAAGCTCCTCTTTGGAAAGTTACATATGTAGCTCTATGGGAGTATTAAACTTGAGGGGTCCGATTATAGCTTTATATTGTCTTGGATTCCTTCATCGCTAGCCCTTACCTAGGTCCTTTCTTGATTAGGCTTCATTATACGAAGCGACGAATTGGAGGAGAAAGTTTGCCGTAAGCCAGCCGGCCGGGGTGGCTTTTTATTTCGCCCGTACATCAGCGCGCCGCATCCCGAAAGCTTAGACATGGCGGACCCGATAATAGACCCGGAGAAGCGGCTTGGCGAGGACAAGGGAGAATCCGAAGGCGTTGAGACCCGCGACACCGCGACGTCGCGCGAGGATTCTCTCGAGCAGGAGAAGAAGCAGAGCCGGCGCAGTGTTCAGAGCCACTCGAGTCGCGCATCCCACGCCTCCGACGACACGGATCCCCTGTCGCCGCTGGAATTGGCGCTCTCGCCCGGCGAGGAAATAATCGAGGAGATCACCCACATCCGCACAACCACCAGCATCGGGAGCTCAGCGTCGAGGCCCCCAGACTTCGAAGTCGTGTTCGAGGACGACGACCCCGAGAACCCGCGGAATTGGTCTGTCTGGTACCGGGCGTGGATAGTCTTCGCCATTAGTTACACAACATGGGTCGTCGTGTTCTACAGCACGAGTTACACGGCCTCCACGCCGGGCTTGATGGAGGAATTCGGCGTCTCTAGCACTGTCGCTACGCTGGGCGTGACCACCTATCTGCTCGGGCTTGCCACGGGGAGTCTGCTCGTTGCGCCGGCGAGCGAACTGTACGGTCGCAGACCCGTGTACATTTTCTGCATGATCTGCTTCACCATTTTAATTATTCCGTGCTGCGTGGCGACGTCGCTGGCGGAGATAATCGTGGTCAGATATTTCGGGTATGTTGGTAGTAATGATGCGGTGGATTTTCTTCCGAAGTGGCACTGACTTCAATTCCAGGGCGCTATTTGGTGCTGCGATGGTATCCAACAGTGCGGGAACCGTGGTCGACATCTCGACGGAAGAGACGCGCGCCCTAGTCATGTCGCTATGGTCCATAGCCCCTTTGAACGGCCCTGTGACCGGACCCGTCATCGGCGGATTTGTCTACCAATACCTCGGTTGGAGGTGGGATAATTGGTTGGTTTTGATATTAGCCGGAGTCGGGACCACCAGCATGCTGTTTCCCAAAGAAACATACTCCCCAATCATCCTTCAGAAGAAGGCCGCCAGGATACGAAAGGAGACCGACGACGAAAGATGGTGGTGCCGTTACGATGAGAAGCTGTCCAAAGCGGAGCTGTTGAAGATCAGCTTGTTGCGTCCGTTTGCGCTCTCATTCAAAGAGCCAATCCTGTGGTTCTTCAATGTCTGGTGGGTATTTACACCGACTGTAGTGAGACCTTCTCTTTGGCTAACACTTCATCTCAGGATCTCCCTCATATACGGGATTCTTTACTTGTGCTTCGTCGCTTATCCAATCGTGTTTTCCCAACATCGTGGTTGGAGCCCGGGTATCACCGGCCTTGCATTCGTGGGTATTGGCATCGGCAGCATGATTGCTATTCTCGGTGAACCGTTCTGGCGGAAGATCATCAACTCGCATCCGAAAGACCCTCTGACAGGCCGAGTACCCCCTGAGGCGACAGCACGTGTCATGATCATTGGAAGCATTCTCGTTCCGATCGGCCAATTGGTTTTCAGCTGGACCTGTCTCCCTGGGACAATCCACTGGGCAGTTCCTATTGCCTTTGGCATTCCGTTTGGCTGCGGCAATGCGCTTAGCTTCATCTACGGCTCGAACTACCTCGCGGGCGCCTATGGCATTTATGCCGCATCGGCGTTGGCAGGAAACGCCGTGACACGCAGCGTGTTCGGTGCCACCCTGCCTCTGGCTGGACCGTCCATGTACTCCACCCTTTCGCCTCAATGGGCTGGCACGCTGCTCGGCCTGTTGGAAGCAGCTATGATTCCGATCCCCCTCATCTTCTACCGGTACGGCGCCCAGATTCGCTCCAAGAGCCCTATCATCCGACAGATGCGCGAGGACCAAGAAAAGAACGAGCGCCGGGCCGATAGGGCACGGAGACGGAAAACGGCTCGCCAGGGAGAACAGGCTGGTGAAGAACCGGTGTTGGTAGAGGAAGTTGGCGAGAAGCCGATACCGGGAGACCCCGAAAAGGGCGCTGCTGTGTAGTGATCGGTGCTACGATATGATGCTATCTGCTGCGATCTATTCGGAATTTTTTTGAATGCATGACTGGCGTCGCAAATTGCATAGATGGTAACTGATGGTACGGGCCGGGAATCTCGGGCCAGGCGGGTAGATCGGGGAAATGATAACTAGCTTACGGGCATATAGTAAAGATATAGAAATATTCACATCATCTATCATCCATTTATCTGAGTCGTTTCATGGAATATGATGCCTGGGCTAGGATCTAGGATACAGCATAGAGCACTAGATTAATCCGACGCTCATTGAACTTGCGAGCAACGGCAGGGTAAGCTGACGTCGCTCAAACGAAGACGCCCTTGCTGCCAAGTGGCTTGATAAGAAGTGGCTTCTGAGTGAGACAAATCGAAGCCGTGGTTAGTCAGCCAACATCCCTGCTTATCACTTGATTGGCGTCGACCACTGTGGGGGATCGGGATGGGGATCTTTGTGCTTCTCCAACAGAGGCAGGCATTCACATGACTGTGTAGCCGTGGGTGTAACGTTGAACACCTAGGCATCTAGTCCCTGGCCTAGAGCATCACGAATCCTTTGTAACATACCTACCTACTAAGGTAGATAGATAGTCACCAATACGTGGAGATCGGAACGATGCGACAGTCCTTATCTCCTGGGTCCCTGGTCCCCAGGTCCCGACTCATCACACCGCTACCCAGCCATGGATTGGCTACAGATCTTACAATGAGATAATAAAATCCCGCCGTGGTTCGCACATGTATCTTTTCCTGCATATTCTCCATTCAATCGCCTCGTCTCCCGAGTCCGAACCATCTCGCCGATCAGGAGAAGGCCCACGCGATGTTGAAACGGACGCCGACCGGAACATGGCTACCGGCATGGGTGCCGGAGTCAACATTGACTCTCTCATTCTTGTTGGTGTTCTGCTCAATTGTCCAATCCGCCGTAAGCATCATACCCCATTCCGAAGTTGGTCGCTACCTGGTGCTGACTCCTTCGCGTGAAGACCGGCGGATATGACGGCTCCATGCTGAACGGGCTCAACATTCTGCCAGTGTACACTGATTATTTTCAACTAACCCCGGCAACGACGGGTCTTAATACGGCGTCCGTGTTCATAGGCTGCACTTTTGGGACCCTGGTTTCCGGCGTGCTGACCGATAGACTCGGCCGCCGTCCGGCGATCTTCTGGTCCTCTATTATCACGCTAGTTGGTATTGCTATTCAAACTGCTGCTCAGAACATTGCTATGTTTGTTGTGGGACGCATCATCCTCGGTTTTGGAAGCGCCGTTGCGGGCGTTTGCTCCGGCGTGTTCCTCTCTGAAGCGTTCCCCAGCCGGTGGCGTGCGTGGGGTGTTGGGTTACTCAATGACTTTTACTAGTAAGCAAGCCATACCTGCGAGATTATAAAATCCTAGACTCCTCTGGAGGCTCACTGGTGTCCTCTAGTGCGGGTGCCTTGATTGCGGCTGGAATAACCCTCGGGACTGGACAATGGCAATCAACGGTAAGATAACACTTTGGCTCGCCAGCATCCTTGGAGCTTTAGAGTATGGATTGTTTTCGGTACTAATGACGAATTCAGTGGGCATGGCGGCTGCCATCGCTTATTCAAGGGATCTTTTCCATACTCTGCATCGCCATCCTCCCTTTCGTGTAAGCTTCTATGACTTCTTTTAAAGCCACCCCATACTGTTCTAACTCGTAGAATAGACCTGAATCACCAAGGTGGCTAGTGCATGAAGGGTACTTCGAATATGCTCGGACCTCAGTGGCACAGACCAATTCAAATGGAGATATTCTCGATCCTGTTGCAGTCGCCGTGTACAAGGAGATCCTGGATACCCTCGAGTGGGAAAAGAAAGAAGGTCGGACCATGAGCCCCAAGGAGATTTTCAAGACCCCCACTGCGAGGAAGCGTCTTTTCATCGGCATGTCAGCAGGGCCTTTTTCCTGCATCGCCGGCAACATTATCGCTTCGTACTACTTGGGGGCTGAACTCGAAACCGCTGGCATTACGGATTCGACTGATCAATTAAAGGCCGTGAGCTGTTCTTTATACTTCTAGGGACTGTGTTAAGCTCACTGACTCTAATAGAATGTCGTGTTGAACGTCTGGTGCCTTGCGTGCGCGCTTACTGGAACGCACCTCGCAGCAAGCTGGGGGCGAAAACCCACTGCTCTCCTGTCGCAGATTCTCCTGATTATATGTCTATTCATCATCGGAGGCCTTTCCAAGAAGTATGCTGATGATCCTGCAAATGCGTCCAGCAGCCTCGTCTATGGAGACGTCGCAGTCATGTTCCTGTTCCAGGGATTTTACTCTGTTGCTTGGACTCCTCTGCTCTACCTCTATCCGCCGGAAGTATTCTCGGGTATGTCAACCTAGTCTCTAAGCCAAAGGTTAACGAGCTCTCTCTAGATCTCCGTTATCCGTCCTTGTCTTCGGTATATACTAACATGTTTGCAGTTCGTCTTCCTAATTTCGGTTTAAACTGCTGGGCCACTTTTGTTCTGGGTAAAAAGGGGAGTATTCAACGGGAGTTGCTAATCATATAATACAGTACTCAATTCGTGCTAATGGCCTTGCCTTCTCCACGTTGGCGCTGAACCTTCTTGCGTGCGTCCCCGACTACGTAGCCATAAGGTGCTCCTAAGTACTGATTGAATTTACCAGATGCGTATTCGTATACATCATGCCCATCGGCCTCAACAACATCGGATGGAAAATGTACATGGTCAATGGATCGTGGGATATTATAATCGCTATACTCATTGTGAGCATCCGTCCTCTTACATACCTGTACTCATTATCATGTTGCTGACTTTCCCTCTCCCTGTTTCAAGGCTGTCTTCTGGGTAGAAACTAAGGGCAAGACACTGGAGGAAATAGATGCCATTTTCGAAGGCGAAAAGCACTCCTCGGTGCCTGACGTGGAGCAGGTCCGCACTGGACAGGTCACGCTGGATGTTGGCGCGATCGAGCAGCAACTGCATGCCGATATAGGGCTCAAGTACTCTTGATAGCATTCACGCATATGTTAAGGAGCTCACAATTGCTTACAATAATCTATCAAGGCAAATTGAATTGTCCAGCTTTCTAGAGAAATATCGTAGACACTGATATCTAGGAGAGGTCGCAATGAAACGGACCATACTACCTGGACCAGAACTCTCAGCTTCCCCCGAACACTAAATAGGCTCTTCTCCTCCCTACCCTTGTCGACAATGACGGATGTAACGGGGTCTAATATAGCGATGCGGAGAAATTGGACTGCTGTTGCGGGGTCAATTACCACGAAGTCCCATCCTTGGCGACAACTTATAAACCTCGGGCGGTAGGGATGTCGCACACCGAGGTCGTCAGACTGGTCGCGTCATGGGTTGGGCCGCCGTGAAACCAAGATGCTCAGTCTGAAGGCGTGGCTTTTCGGTGGCTTATTGCTGCTTAGTGCAGCGGTATCAGAGTCCAAGCACATCGTCCCGGGAGCCCGGTGGCGCGATACAGATGGGAATTTGGTGAACGCTCATGCTGGAAGTGTGCTCCTAGAGAATGGAACATTTTGGTGGTTTGGGGAATACAAGGTCCAGGGACAAGAGGAAGGCGGTGGTGTCTCTGTCTACAGCTCGCCTGATCTGGCCACATGGCAGTTCCACGGCCTTGCCTTGAGTGAGCGCATTGATTCCAGAATGGTTGGAGTAGAGGCTAACTGAGACGGCAGAACCTATTCAAGGCCATCGTTATATTTCCCCTAACAACATCATCCAACGGCCGAAAGTCGTGTACAGCGAGTCGACAGGTAAATACCACGTTCGTGGCCCCTGACTCCTTCCTCGCCGATTTGTTGATGCTGATTTGGCGTGGAAGATGTGGTGGCACGCCGATAATTCTAGCTATGGGCTTCTGCTCCAAGGACTTGCAACCGCAGATACGATCGCTGGACCGTATACGTTCGTCAGCGCTACGGCTCCTCTTGGCAATTGGTCCCAGGACTTCGGCATGTTCACCGATTACAAGGACGGTCGGACGTACGCCTTATATTCGAATGGTGACAGGGCTGAAGGAAGAGATGTGTATCTGACGTCGTATAATGACGATGTCTCAGCGCTAGACAAAGTGGTCCACCGCTTTGACAAGTATGATCTTGAAGCACCCACGATCATCCAGACGGATAAGAGTTATTACGCCTTGATGAGTCACAAGACGGGGTATAGGCCCAACAGTACGCGACCACGTTTCTTACCACCAGTGAAAACACATGTTAATAATTCCTCCAGATGTGGTCGCTTTCCGCGCTGATAGCTTGAGCGGCCCTTGGTCTCAACCATGGATCGTCGCGCCACTCAACACGCGGACCTTTAACTCCCAGTCCGGCTTCACGCTGAGAATCGCAGGGCCTGAGAAGACAACGTATCTCTATTTAGGTGATCAGGTAAGTACTTTCCCTTTCTTGGATACACAAAGACTACCTCCTAGGTATGGTCTAATGACTTATAAGTGGGATTCCAATTCACTTTGGGAGAGTCGATATATCTGGCTGCCGATGAAGATCGACGATGACAGGAAAACACTTGAACTGGAATGGCACGACGTCTACGATCTTGACATGTCTGTGTTACTTGACCCCCCTTTAGCATGGAAGAACGCTCACGGAGGATACTAGTACAACTGCCGACTGGCAACCCGTTAAGGGCAAGGAATATCACGCGAGAGATGCAACTGTGAGTGGAAACGCATTCAAACAGGAAGCGGCAAGTTTACTCCTATTTGAAATGTGCGCTCTAATTTGGCTAATAAAATGCCTTGTAGAACTTTGCTAGCGCTGGTGTTATAGTAACTGGGATTGAGGGTAACGACAGCACGGTGACTTTCCATGGCATAGAAGGGACAGGCAAGCCCCAATGGGTTTCTTTCTATTATCAGAGTGGGTAACCCCTATCCCATCCACAGAATACCATTCTAATAAATGATAAAGATACCGATGACATGGGTTTTGGAGATCAACGTAAGCCTATATTCTTCTAATGGTACCCCTAATACTAATGAAGCTCCCTATCACAGCTGGTGGCTCGCCCGACCGAATCGGGGGCTCGTGGCAACTCCGCCGCATAGGCAGTGTTGTCGTAAATGGGAATACGGAAAATGTTGAGGCGCTGTATCAAAGGGATACTCACAAGGGCATTATCCTTAGCACACCACTGCAATTGACCTTGGCCGAAGGGTCAAACAACACGATTACGGTAGGCGGCTTGTCCAACGGGTTTCACTACAAGGGGGCGGATCTCGATAAAATTGTCGTTTATCCTCCGGAGAATTAGAACCTTAACTATTTGGAAAACATTATAATGCCGTTTTTGTTAATCCATAGGTGAATTCCGGTTGCTCACCGGCAGTATCATCGCATATAAAGGAGAAAGAGCAAAGAAGGCAATATGCCAAGAATAAAATCGGTAGACACCCCTTTGAATTTGTGTAACGTGGAATTACCTCTATTCTTCATAGTATGCTCAAGGCGACTTCGGCAATAATGAGTTATTGGCGCGCGACACAATCTTTTCTATATGGTGTTCATACTCAACATGGCCGCTTCTCACTTGCACCATATTCAGCAGAATGACGTCTATTAACATTCAGGAGAGTATGGGTAGACCCCACGATCTACTTTACCGTATGTCTGATCGAAGGTTCTGGACGTATAGGACTCAGTGGTATTGTTTAAAGCCCCTATACTGAGAAATTTAGATATTAACCTACCGTAGATTGACTCTGCTGCCCAAACGACCTCAATAGCTGGTCGAACGAAACAATATGGATATTGAAAGCACCAAAAAATTGGAATTACATCTGCTTGGCTTGCTGGTCATGATATCATTAGGAAAGTTAAATATGACTTCACATGCTCAAATATTCGATCCTGCCATGCTGCGCCCCACATTAGATCGTGCGTATTAAGTCCGCGACCAACATGATTATTTGAGTATATTTCCCCCAGCTCCTCGCGTAATTACGCCTAAGCTCCATCTCATCGGTGTTTACAAGCCAGCATCGGCGATATATGAGCTGAGATCGGATTTTATGTGTCTCGCAAGAGTCGTATGTGAATGCATTCGTGCTACTATATAACGATGATGGAATCGCAAAAGCGATGAGTATCGCTGCAATTACAGTCCTTATTATTCAACCCTTGTGAATTGACCTGACAAGCCACACGAAAATTAGAATACGCGTTCCGAAGTTCAAAATGTCGTCTCCCGTTTGGTTCATCACCGGCGCCTCCAACGGCTTCGGCCTAATCCTCGCCCTCAAGGCGCTCAAGGCAAACCACCGTGTAGTGGCCACAGTCCGCAACAAGACCAAATCAGCGGACGCAGTGAAGCAGATTGAATCAGCAGGCGGCCAAGTCATAGAGCTAGACCTCAACGAGCCCAAAGAAAGCATCGACAAGAAGGTCAAGGCGGTCGGCCAGATCGACTACCTGGTCAACAACGCCGGGTTCTTCGTGCTCGGCGCCGTCGAGCAAGTCACGTAAGCAGCATTCTCACCTCCCTCCCTGCCCCCCCCTAACCTATGACTCACACCCTACTTCATATCGCTTCCGATACTAACGCCTCGCAGCGAACAAGAAGCGCAGCAGCAGCTCCAGGCCAACTTCTTCGGCGCGCTGTACGTGATGCAAGCCGCGCTGCCGGGGATGCGATCGCGGCGCAGCGGGACCATCGTCAACCTGAGCAGCATCGCAGCGAAAGACCCGCAACCAACCAGCGGGCTATACGCAGCGTCCAAAGCAGCGCTCGAAGCGCTATCGGAGTCGCTAGCGCGGGAGGTGTCCGCGTTCAACATCTCGGTTCTAATCGTGGAGCCGGGGGCGTTCCGGACGAATTTCCTGGCGGCGTACAGCCAGCCGTCGGCGGCGCTGCCGGCGGACTACGAGGGCACGGTGGTGGCGAAGGCGCGCGACGCGTTCGGGAGCAACAACGGGAAGCAGATCGGCGACCCGGAGAAGGGGGTGGACCGGATATTCGAGGCGGTGACGGGCGAGGGGCTGGCGGGGCGGGTGAAGGGCAAGGTGTTGAGGCTGGTGATCGGACGGGATGCGCTGCAGCGGAATAGGAAGAGCAATGATAAGTTCTTGAGCGACTTGGCGTTGCAGGAGGATATTGCTACTAGTACGGACTTCTAGAAAGGGTTAGGGGTTGATGGCAGTGGTGGTGGTGGTGATGATGAGGGAGACACAGGACTCAACCTCAACACAACCCAGGCAATTTTAAAAAAAAAAAAACAAGTAATTCAAAAGTTCCAAGCAAAGTTACAGTGCTAACTAATGCAAAGGCTCTGCCCCATTGCACATAAGCTATAATCAATGCTGAAATACCATTAGGCGAAGTTGAGTGGAAATAAATGGCGGAATATAATATAGAAGATGTACATATCGGGAATATATGGCACGTATAATATGTAGGAAATAGGCGTACAATCCCATCAGCACCAAATGTGCCACCTATATAAGAAGCAAACGAGGGAGTCCTTACTAAAAGTTGGTACCAGTACAGCGAATAGTAGAATGTCTTGGTGAGCAAACAGCTAGAGAAGACCCTATCTATCATCTTCTACATGCCCCCCCTATAACGCCCCTCCCCCGAGAACTCAAATCTGTGTCTACCCGTGAAACAAGCAAAACAAGCAAAACAAACAAAACAAACAAGCGGACATCGAGAGCGAATGCACAAAACTCCACGTACGGCTTTGACCAAAGCTGCTATGCCTTATCCCCATGATCGGTATATGTGTATGCGCGTATATATGCGAGTGAAGCCATCCAAAAAAGCACAATGTTGTGTCGCGAACCAAAGACTGTATGTGATGTGATGCAGGGCCCTGGCGATAGCCCTACCTGGTTAATATGTTTCTAAACCCCAACAGTAGTGAGCTGATCAAGCGCCTGGTTCCCCGTTCTAAATGATGCCCTCTAGACTCCAATCTCCCTTCTGTGCTCTCTCAAGGACCTGTCGGCCCTTATCCGTGAGGTCAGGGGTACCCCGCTTGTCGGTGGCTTGGTCGAAGAACACCGGCTTCCAGGTTTCGTTATTTCGCTCACGTTCCCGGGCCTTCTCTCGCTGCCTTTCCTCGAGCTCTATCTTAACGTTGGTGGCCTTCGAGAATTGTTTTGATAATATGGCGTCCGTCACGCCGCCCCATAGCGTCAAGGACTCATTCTCTGCCTGTTTCTCTTTCGGTGGTACTGATTTAGGAGCCACATTAAGTGGGTTAAGATCTATGATGGTGATTTGCTTTTCCGGCGGGTGCGAGTCCTACAATATCAACCATTAGTCTCACTGGGAAATAGATGGACGCAACATGGTCTTACAAGTGGCTTCGGGCCCAGAGTGAAGACGACTCTATCTTTCCACGCACCACCGAGCCTCGCCACGACATCCGAGTCGGGTACATCCTTGATGCGTGTCTTGTCGTCTTTATCTGGGTCATACTTGAAGATGACGCCCTCAACCTTATTCTGTGCCCGACCAAGCCAACCATCCTCGATGTAGTGCAGAATCGCTTTTAACTTCGTTTGAGGGCAGGTAACGTAAGCGTAATCACCGACGCTGACACTAAGACTTCCGCGGAGGATTCCACCAAGGTGTGCGGCAGGATGCTTCAGTTGGTATGTCTCGTTATTTCTCCGTTCGAGGGTAATGAAAATTCCAAGATTGTGCTCGCCCGGTGACACTTTAATAGCGGTACCCGTGAATTTAGCACTAATCTGGTCGAACCCCCTCGCATGCAGGCCCTTCTCGGGGCAGCTGACGTAAAAAGCGCTGACAGGTGGATGGTGAGACGTTTGCTCGGTCAAATATGATATCCGAACAGTAGGACCGGTAGGATTTGTTGCGGACTGGACGACGGAGAGGGAGGATGCGGTTCGTGGATCACCACCTCCATTTTTAGCTGATTTGACGGAAGATGCACTGCTAGCATTACCACTGCTAGAAGCTACTAAACTCTTCGTGTCAATCCGCGGCGCATTGTCTTCCGCTTCCCAGTTGCATCTAAAGAATTCACCCAAGCACGAGTTATACGGTTTGCATGGCTTTCCCTTAACATATTTCAGGTCTTTGGTAAACCAGAAGCGCAGAACTTCTAGCATACGATCTAGCGGCTCGTCCGATGTGCCTATAGCTGCGAACGCGCTAGGGTTATCGAGGTAGTTCCAGTATTCTAGGTTGGGTGTCGGTTCGAGGAGCTGGGATGGAAGAGAGAAACGCACGGCGGCGAGATCTGCGACACCTATGAATCTAAGGCGCAGAAAATACGTTAGCGAGGCTGGTTTGGACAAGCAGGAGTAGCTAACACTCGTATAAGGGCAGCTTGCGCTTTATCTTGAGGCAACTCCGATTCCGGACGGAAACCAATGGTGGCGGTGAGCTGGCGGCAGCGTTGTCTTTGTGCTGCAAAAAGGGGTGCTAAGTGATAGCTGCTTACTTTCGCAAGATGGAGATGAAAGTCTTAAGCTTTGATCCCTCGTTTTGAGGAACATCCTCGTCGAGATGTGCGCTGGGAGGGGTTGTGGCCATGATGACGGGACTTGAACGGATGACGTCCGAAGGATTCCTACTCGAACAGATATCTAGGTGATAGAGATGGAGATTCAAAGAACAAAATACAGTACACTCAGCCCCCCTGAGGCGGCTGAGTTACCCCGACTGGGATGACCAGCTCGCAGATTCGTCTGTGATTTGTGGGTTAAATAGCTGGATGACGATGATGTTTGCTTGATGGACGGTTTTGGCGTCGAGCAGGGCGTAATAAGGCAGTTCTAAAGTTGGAGGGTTCGAGGGTCTTGAAGGTGGGTAGCCTGTCTTTTGGCAGCTGGAGGTTGCATCAATGAATAGGTGGGTGACGTTAGTGCGATCGATAAGGATAAGGGGTACCTATGCCGGTACCTGGATAGCACGGATAGATAGCAGCTGACCCTCGCAACCCTCGCAGGCCTCGGCGCTACTGTACAGCTTATACAACCACTATAACTCTTGCATAGCCACCCTGCGATAACCCTATGACGACCCCCGTATCTCGTCCTAAGTTAGGGGTACTCGCCCAGACAGCCAGATAAGCTTTCAGGGTACCTGGCGTCCCGGTCGCACAAGGCGAGTTTCGCCCTTCAGAGTTAGCAAGGTTCCATTCGTTCGGAGATTGCGGAGTCAGAGTTTAGGTTAAGCCGTTTTATTGAACTGATGTCATTAAAAAGTAAAGAGATGTTTTTGCGATATTGAAGCTTCAACTTTTTCATGTCTTGGAGTGTAGACTAGACCCAAGTTTGAGCTATTCGAGATTGTTCGTTCCTAGATTCACACATTTAATGAAAAGCCACACTGCTAGGTTAGCACCCGTTAAGCGCCTGCAGCACGTTATAGACAGAGGCGTGTGCACTAATGTCTCATGCGCGCCGATATACTTCGGAAGCGCATTAGTCCTGCATGAGCCAATCATTTGACCACGAGTTCCGGATGCCACAACTCAATCGCTTACCGACAAGGCTTAATGTGGTTTCAAGTCTATGTTCTATACAAACTTTCGGCACCTGATTCCCGAGTCAGTCTCTGCCTCGGTTTGATGACTTGTTTCTATTTTGGAAAACATGACTTGTGTCGGGTATTACAATTATTCACCTGCCCTCGCCAACCATCTCACTAGGGATGATGTCATCGGCATCTGTGGCTTGCATCTCAGGAATCGTTGCAACTATCGCGGAACTACGGCACACATCCGTGCCACAACTTAGAATAGGAAAGGAACATTCTAGGCAGCTTTTGCGTCAAGTTAAATGGTCTAGTTCTCATTTTCAATTGTTCTTCATCTTGCTGTGGTATTTCAGATATGTGATATCTGTTTGACAAACGACTTTAGGTTCTTACCCCTGTATTGTACAACTCTCCCCGTATCGACTCTATGGCAGCACTATTCTATAATATCGGACCTTTCACTTAGGCTTTGGACTTTTCTCATCATTATATGATAGCATACTGGGTAAGAGAATGTATCGTAAGCGCTTGTTACATTTGGAGTATTACAAAGTCGTGCGACCTGCTTCGCAATTTCGCGTTTCTTGGGTTAATTAAACAGAAACCGAAAGACTACGACATTCATTTCAAGCCCTATATCCTTCTCGTCATCGAAATCTCGGGTAGCCAAACTTCATGGTACGACCAAGGGAACTCAGACGAAGACTGGGTGCTAGACAGCACTTGAAAAAAAAGGGTTGACCAGGACTTGAATACATCTAGGTGACTGAGAAAAAAAGTGGACCTATATGAGCGAAGGCGCCATCACTACAACCTACAGCCATACACAGTGGTATCTCAAGGAGGAAGACTCATACCAGATACACGACGACGAGCAACGCCGCCCCAGATCACATCCCGCTTGGGAAAACACGCAGCTTGAACCCGAAGCGTCAAGGCCCCCCTTTCTACAATCTAGGGAAGGGAAAAGCATGCAACTGAAGGACGCCTCCTCTGAGGGTGAAGGCATTTTAGATGAGGATAATGAACTAGAAGTTAAAAAGCGGCTGGTGGATCTGTATACCCCATCCGTCGCCGGCCTTCTCGTTCACCTTGTCTATTACACAAGAAGTGAATATGTGTTGAAGAGCCGATGACAGGCAGGGCGCACTGGCAGGTTCCCTTATGTGGAGACTTAACTGCAAGGTCTCCTTCCGAGCTGATTGAGTCGCGTGTCTCGCAGAGGCCGAGGAGGGGCGCTCACTCTTCTGTGAAAAACAGAGGAACGAATTTTTGGCTCCGCGGTCTTGTCAATTAATTGATTCTGCGCCGCTCTCATACTTTGAAGTGACGCACGTGGCGTTGCCGGTGTGCCGGATTCTTGTACGACTACTAGGTAGTCCGTCTTATACCGCTACCAGCGTCATGAGAACTTTGCCAGATCCCGTCAGATATCTGGTAAGTTCAGGTGATCCTATTGTTGATAACATGAATGATGGAGTTTTGGCGTCTGTACGGTGCATACTTTCTCGGCTGTGTAGGCGATGATCAGACCTGGAGGCGCAACGTACCTCTATCTACATAAGGACTCACCAATCAGCTGAGGGCGGGGGAAAACATACCAGATTAGGCACCAGCGTAATGGCCAATTATGTGCGCCTTTATTGTGTAGCCCAAGGACTCAAGATACTTTTCTCGGTGCAAATATCTAACTCCTAACCTAATAGATTATCCTCTAAAGGGATCAGGGATGAACAGCGGCGCTGATGGCCTTTTGGAAATGAAATGTGGAGGAGAAGACACTCACGACGAAGGTCCGACTTTGGGTTGCCGCTTATTTGCCAATTACCATGCTCACCCGCCGATCCAGCTTATGGTGCTGCAGGTCAGTGATGGTGGTCATGATTGCCCTGCATTTGGGCTTGCAGCTGGAACGAGCTACAGAGACTTGCCGTGCGAACTATAAGTACCAGCAAGAAAATGCGAACCTAGGTTCAAGTTGAGAATAAATAGGTGGAAAATCACTTTATCATGACACAACCCCTTACTAATACCTTCAAAAGGACGGGTTGGGCTCTATAGGGCTGAATGCGACATTCTATGCTGCGATGACTAGGTCGGCAGTTCCACCCTCGGATGAGTATCGGACTGGGTGATTGCTCAAAAAATGGAGCACGCTGATAACCCATGGTAGGCTGTTTCTAAACAGCGATATAGACGGCGACGCTTTGAAGAGGACGACGACATAGTTGGGAAGATGTGTTACATCTCCGGGTGGCAATGGCGTATGCATCTGACGCCGTCGGCCCCGCTTGGGAAGGCAACCGTGCTAATGCGGTGCGAACGGGATATCGTCCAATGATTGAGAGCCAAGATCCGGGTCACCAGAGCAGACATGCATCAAGAGCACTGTAGTGCTCTGCATAGTATGATGCAGAGCCGCATCACTAGCCAAATACTCGCCGCGCGGTGAAATCGGCGAGGAACAATGAGTGATTGTGGTCTTCCGGAGCTCCTCTGCCAGCAAAGACCCCGCCATCCTCCGCTCAATGTCATGTAAGATGAACTTCCCATTGAACTAGGCCGGGTCTTGTGAGAACTTCGTCACGTGTAATGCTTTGTTGACGACCGAAACATGGCCTGGTCTTAGAGACGAGCACCTCAGTAAGACCATCGTTGTCACAAGACGATGGGCCGGTCTGGATATGACACTACATCCTTACGGTTAGCCGAAGACTCAGAAACGCCATACTCAATTTGCTCTGCAGATACACCAGCAATCGAGGAAGACCATCCGTTATTTAAGTTGAAGGATTTGTTCCTGCATGTGGTCATGGCGACATACATGCAGGCGCAGCGGGAGCGTCAGCAGGATGAAGACGCTCAAATAATCGATAACATAGAAACTTCCGTTGAACCAGTTGACATTGAACGCGACACCAGTGATCGCCCGCGTAAGCGTGGTCGTTTGTCAGACAGTGTCTCAACTGCCGCCGGAGAGAAGCAAAGCCAAAGGAGTCTTACTAAACGGCGAGCGCAAGACCGCCGGCTCTGGCTTGCGTGCCCGTATGCAAAGAAGGATCCCGTACGATACCGGGATTGCTACAGGTATTTCCTTGGTAGGGTTCGTGATGTCAAACAACACTTGTCACGATGCCATCGCAGACCAATGTATTGCCCGACCTGTAAAGAGACGTTTGAGGATGAAGATGAGAAGGACCGTCATATTACGTCGAGGAGTTGTACATTGCGCCCCTCAATTGTAATTGAAGGTATCACAGAGAATCAGAGAAAGCAGCTCAACCAACGGGTCAAAGCATCAATGCCTGAGGAACAACAATGGTTCGCTGTCTTTGATACACTCTTCTCCCCGCATCCACGTCCAAGGACGCCTTATCGTGATAGGGAGATGTCTGAGGATTTATGCGTTTTCCAGGACTTTATGACCGCTCGAGGACCTGTCCTTTTGACCGAATTTCTGGAAGCTAGAGGAGTGATCACTTCGGATCTTCCGCGTGAAGAAGGGGACCTAGCTACATTCATGAAGGAAGTACTCGGGGAAGGGCTGCAGCGTATCATTGATCAATGGACGAGCGATAGCGCGACAGCTATTGAGCCGGTTAGCACCTCTCACAGCCTCCGTTCATCTCCAACCGTGGACTCGGGTATCGCGTTGCAGATTAGTTATCCACGAACAGCAGACGACAGGAATAAGGCCGACAATCTATCTGGAAGTGACCCTAGTAATCCTACGTTAGGCGACGAGAGACGCGAAGGAGATGCAAACCAACAACTATTTGATGTTTTCGATAAAGCAGGGGGTTCATGGGAAGGAATGGACACCTCTCAAGGCAATGAATCTGGACATCGCCCCCAATCCATGATGGACGACCCTGAAAAGCCATTGGAGAACGCATTGGTCGATCCCCGCCACAAGGGCGCACAAGAATTGCCCGACCCTTTGGCTATGTCACAATTCCCAGAGTTACCGGACTATGAGGCAGCCCCTTTTGCTGCACCGACCGGAGTTTCAGATTTGCTTAGCAGTTTCGATTTGGTAGAATGGCAGACTTGAATTGAGAGGGAAGGGTAGTTGTCTCTTCACGAGCTGCTATATCGGGCGCGATGCCGCTGCGCCTTCAGATCTATAGCCTACATTGTAGGCATATACCGAATTGGAAAATGTGGCAAGGTCAGTATACGTCCGGCTTCTATATAGCCTGGATTGATTATGATGCTGATATCGAATCAAGTTCATGTTGATCAGTTCCTACCTCGCAAACAGGAACGGTGGCCGACAGCGCACTGATCTCAGTCGTTAAACACCGCGCTCACTGGGAACTTCGCATCGATGTTCGATGACGTCGATTGAATTGGGCACACGCCTCGCCAAATCATGGGCTATTTCTGGTGCGCAATGCTCTTGGGACGTGGATGATGGAAAAGAAGACCCCGCCTAGAAGCTGTGGTAGACGATTAATTATCGGAACATTGCGATCATCGGCTTAGGTAAGCCTTAGCTTCTAATTCGTCGGTTTTACTGCGCCAAGTCAACTCTCGCGAAACTCAATCTTGATTTCTGAGATGTATCTTCAAACGAAGAAGGTGCAATTCTTGAAGGTAGATTCCAGTATCGAAGGGCAATACGAGCTAGAGTTAGCTGAGATCAGCCGATCTCGTACCGCTCACTACGTCCACCCCACTGGAATTGGGAAGCCAACGTCCAATGAAGCGAGTTACCGAGGAGATCGGCCTAGAGTGCCACCATGCGTGCAGGTGGCTTTGAGTACTATGTACGAAACGCTACCCGCTGAAACTTTTATGCGCTGATAAATGATAAATCAACAGCTCTGCCCTACGAAACATGGGTTTCCCTTGAACTTCTTCAATTTTAGCTTTATCAACACTCGCTTAGAATGGCAAAGTTGGGACAGCGGTACTGGCTACCGGTGCTTCTAGCGGTCGCCGGCACATTCGCTTCACTAAATGCGCCAAGAGCAACTTGGCCGAACGGACCCTTCGTAACTTCGGGCCGGTGGATTCAGGATGCGGCCGGCTCAACCGTCACGTACGTCGGCGTGAATTGGCCGGGCTCGCTTGACGCCATGATTCCCGAAGGTCTACAGTACCAGTCTATCGAGTCGATTGTATCGCGGATAAAGAGCTTGGGCATGAATGCCATTCGACTCACATATGCGACCGAGATGATCGATCAGTATTATGACAATGGAGAGAAGGATATCGCGATTCGGGAAGCACTTACCGACGCCTTGGGCCAGGAAGGTGGAACTTCGGTGTACAATAAAATTATTGCCAATAACCCGTCTTTCAACTCGGGAACAACAAGATTGCAGGTGGGCTGATATTCGCGTTGGATGCTCGCACCAAATATCTCAGAGGCTAATGAGCGCCGGGAAAAGGTCTATGACGCTATCGCGGCAGAATGCGCCAAGCAGGAGATTTACGTCCACTTGGACAATCATGTCTCGAAAGCAGGCTGGTGTTGCAGCCCCCTTGATGGGAATGCCTGGTGGGGAGACCAGTATTTCGATGTTAATAACTGGACTCGGGGCTTGTCTTTCATGGCAACACATGTCCGTGGATTTTCATCCCCACATATGATGAGGTCAGCCGCTGACAGCAAATAGGGGAAATCATGGCCGAATCTCATGTCAATGTCCCTGCGAAACGAATTGCGCACACCACTGAGTAACTTCACGTTCGCTAGTGAAGCCTACAACTGGGAGAACTGGTATAAGTACATCAGGCAGGGTTCAGACGCCATCCATAATGCGAACGGGGATGTTCTGATATTCCTCTCGGGCCTGAATTCGGATCAGGATCTGAGCCCCGTGGTCAACGGGACAGCACTCACTCCTGGATCAGCAACATTTAACCAAGACGACTTCTCGGGCTATGCAAACAAGCTAGTTCTTGAGCTGCATGCATACGACAATGTCTTCGGACCGGGGCCAAGCGACTGTAGCACGGTGCAGAATGAACTATCTAATGATGGATTCAAAGCCTTGACGAGCGATGCTAAGAACCAGTTCCCAGTAGTCTTGACCGAGTTCGGCCTGGTACAGAACGGGACGTCGGCACAGGATCCTTACGTCTCCTGCATATTAGACTACATGTCTTCTCAGAACGCCGGTTGGATGATCTGGGCTATTCAGGGGTCATATTATATCCGCGAGGGTATTCAGGATCATGACGAGACCTGGGGTCTGTTGACACATGACTGGTCGGACTGGAGGTCCCCGGAGTTTGCCAACAACTCCTTGACCTCGACGGTGAAGAAAACATTGACAATTAACCCTGACGCAGGCTCCTCCGCTGGGACGTCCAGTAAAAAATCCGGAAGCACGGGTTTAAAGGAAATCGTCGCGCTGGGCTTGTTCGACTTACGACTACCATTGTACGCTACAATATTGGCAATTGGTTCGGCACTGATGTTTTGCTAGAAAGATACCATACTTAACAGGATAGAAATGGATACGGCATTATGGTCATCACAGTCTCTTCGGAAGTGATACTACTCGCGCAGTCATGTCGTGTCAATTGGGCTTTTGATTTTCTGATGGGAAGATGACTAACTCTATAGTTCACCCATCAAACTCGAACAGAGCCTTCATTTGGGAATTTTCATATCCGGCATAAAGAGCTAACTGCAGCATAACGCGCGCCTTCTGGGGATTCAAAAACCCGCCACCGTACCCGATAGAGCCGCCCGGCTCGACATAGCCATCCATTGGCCGGCGCGAGTACACTACGGCGGTGCCATTGTTCTTTACAACTTCATCGATCGCCTTCTGCCCCGACGTAGTCCACCCTCCGGCTCCCATGCCAGCAAGGACGAGACCCTTCGCACCGCTCTCAACGGCCGCCGATGCCAGGTTGGGATTTAGTCCCTGGTATCCGTAAAGGATATCGACCTGTGGTAGGCTCGTGGCGTTGGCAACATTGAAGTACGGCTTATTTACCGGCAGGGTCGGTGCAAAGTAGAATATGGGCTTGATATTAATGAAGAAGCCTAGGAATCCTTGCTCGACGGCCTTGAAGGTGTCGAGCGAGTTCGCATTGGTCTTGGTTGTGTAGAATGCATTGGAGATGCGGTCGTTCAGTACGATCATCGTGCCCCGGCCCCGCGCTTCCGGGTCCGCGGCTAGCGTCACGGCTTCGAGAAGGTTGATGGGGCCGTCGGCACTGATGGCGGTTGCGGGGCGCATTGCGCCCACGAAAACTACGGGCTTCTCGGAGCGCACGGTTAAGTCGAGGAAGAAGGACGACTCCTCGAGTGTGTCAGTGCCGTGCGTGATCACCACACCCTGGCAGTAGGGGCTGTCGAGCTCACGCTGCACTTGATGTGTTAGGTTGAGTAGGATATCCGGTGTGATACCCTCTGAACCAACGTTGGTGACCTGCACTCCCCGTACGTTGGACACGTTCCATAGTTGCGGGACGGCGTCAATCAAGATGTCGACGCCTAATGCGCCGGCCTGGTACCCTGTTGTCTGATCACTGGAACTTGCGCTGCCCGCGATGGTGCCGCCTGTTGCGAAGATAGTCACGTTAGGCAGGCTCGCGTTCAACGGCCTATCTTCCCGGACGGAGAGGTGGAAGCCTGCTGGAAGGGGCACAGGAGATCCTAGAGTAAGAGATGCCGTGGCAGCGAGTGCTAAGAACTTGAGTGGCATCATTGCGATCTCGGAGATGTCGCCTCAAGAGTAGTGACTCACTTCTGGTCAGCAAGAGCTCGGACGAGATATGCGTCTCAACTTATACAAAGCCGCACGTCGAGAATCGATGTCTTATCTAGGTATGCATGGCTACCTTGTAATGCGAGATATCACGGCTGTGATGTAGGATCAGTCCGCCTGAGTGGCGCCCACATGGCGACTAAGCTTAGCTCTACATTTCGGAATGACCTTCCTAGAAGAGATTTCGATATCGCTATCACATCAACAAAGCGAGGCGACTCGGAAGAGTTACGGTGTGCAAGAAGTGATCAGGTAATCATTATTTTCTTATCTCGAGCTGGCTTGAACGCGATCATACTGGGTATCGGCAGCCCCCGACCAGCAGATAACGATGAGAGCCGCCCCAAATTCCGTGGAGATATAGGCAGCGGGGTCACAACGCCGTGGCGGCGGTATGATCACGTAATCCGATGGCGTGTATACAAATACCTATCTCCAGCCAAGACAAGGGTAGGATTCGCGTTGAGAATTTTTGGGACCAATTGGGAGGCGTTGCCAACCTTCAGACGCGGTCTAATGTCTATACCTGCACTTGGGATATTATTCTGATTTCGTGGACATGCGTTGGAGAATTAAAAAAAATTGCTTTGAGCCTGACTTGAACCCACCACTTTGGACAAAACATATTCTTCGAACATTCAACACTCAACATTCAACATTCAACTACACCATTTGAGCCACCCTTTGAACTACCCCACTTCGATTGCCCGTAGGCACTAGGACATAGTTTGTTATGACTTATATACCTTACCATGGTCCCTAGCTAGGCAACGGGATTTCGTGTGGTTGCCCTAAGAGGCCGTTGGGTAGATGTCGGACGTGTCGTTGCTGGGACGGACGCGTAGCGGACATATGTATATGTTAAGGAGTCATCCCCATTGTGAGATGGCTAAGATATCACCGCAGGTCAACGTGTCTTAATTAAAGTCAGAGCAATATCGTATTCACAAGCTCCAGAAGGCTATATTACCCACACGCGCTTCGGCCAATTGCTCCTATTTTATCTCCAGAAATCTATGTGGAAAATATCCATTGACAATCTCGAACATCTCCTGAGACTCAGCATCTCCCTCTCTGCGTGGCCGTCGAGTCCGGCCATCCCAACTCTACACATATTCCGCACTCACGGTACCATACCTCTGACCTACGAGAAGTTAGATATAGTGCAAACCACTGTGTTGAGGTTCCTTACCTTCGTGTATCAGAGTGTACTCAGTCGAAGCAGACCGATCTGATAGTCATCAGCAAACACCCACAGTGTAGAAATAGGGATCAACGAACAAATACTCTCTATCTGGAATTCAACATTGTAATACATCTCTCCGTTATGTCCAACCTTCTTGATAAATTTACCTTCAGGAATATGACTGAGATCGGCCGTCACGAGACATATTGCCTTAACATTGTTGTTTCGACTAAGCGGCGGCACATCCGACACCTCATCGGCATACACCTGGAGTTTGACCATGCGAGGTCGACCAGAAGATACCCGCATGCGGTGATGGAATATCTTTCGGAAAGGCTTACCCTCCGAAACTAGTTCACCCTGCCTATGTTAGCTTGCTATTCTACTAATTCTTAACGTAGGTTAGGAGGGAGCTAAAGGAAATTATACGGGGTTATACTCTTTTGATGATCCAGTGCATTACTGGTACTCTCCAATTACCATCCAGGTCATCGTAGTACATTTTTGAGCGTAACGATTCATGTTTAGACTTGTCGAACACGACACTGAACTCGTACCCGTAGTGCTTACGGCCTACTCTTGCTTTCACAACCGGGATGTCGTGGTTCCCAGGCTTAACGATGGACATCCCCTTTATGACAGCTCCATTGACTACTGCAGTCCATGCGTTTGGAGGCTGCAAGATTTCAATACCATCTCCAAAGAATGCGTCGCTCTGAACTGCAATTTGTAACCTCTCCCTGAGATACATAGATGAACCATAGCCGCCAACCAAGAGAATTTTGCGAATTGGCACATCGGACATTGCGATCTGTTGCTTAACTAGTTGGATGATCCTCACGATATCAGGCTCGAAAAACTTGTGCAACTCCTCAGCTCTAAGTTCTAGACGGCCCCTTGGTTTGATTCTTAGATCTACGTTGGGGTTCAAGCCCAGCACAGGTATGAGAAAGGCCTCCTTCTGTATCAGGGAGTCCATATTGAATTTCCGTTTTGTCTGGCAACATTATTAGCAAGTTAAATTGTAGAAAGCTAGAATAAACATGCCTCCTTTTCAAAATGCTCAACGGCGTCGTATAATACATCTTCGTCCCACCCTTCCTCGGCTCCCAGCCTAGAGGCGAGAAATTGGATGAATCGATCATTCACACGAGACGAACCGCAGAAATCGCCTGTCCCTCTAGTAGCCTCAACCACCTCAAGTATAGGATGAAGAGATTTGATGGTGTACGTGATAAGATCCACGGTGCCACCACCAGCATCAACGATAATAAGAGACTCGTTGACCTTCAAATCACGAGGATTAATCGCCCGAAGCGCGGCAATAGCTGCTGCTTCAGGCTCCGATAGGAGAACCGTTGAGTGGTCTTTGGGCAGGTTTGGAATTCGCTCAAAGGCTTCAATGGTCCTTTGCTGTGCTCGGTCACTCCAAATAGCAGGTACGGTCAACACAAACTTCACTGGACTGCTCTGCAAGGTGTTTTCTGTACCAATTAGCTTATTAAAGGCATTTCGAAAATGTTCAAAAAGCCCAGTAAGATAGTGGGTGATTTTCTGATCGATGTTATCGAAATTTAGGGGTTTCCCGATCGTATCGATAGAGCTCATGAACTTGTCCGGCTCGAGCCCTCTAGACGTTTTTGTACTAAGTAAGTTATATCCACATAGACAGAAAACACTCGATCCACTTACAACTTGAAAAGAGACAGAATATCTTGAGGTTTTGTGCCGTACGGGATCTGATAACCCCACTCAAATTGCCCCTTTTTTAAGTACCGGAGTATCGTAGGAACTTTGCAACCAGATTCTTCATTATCGGTGCGACTGGTAGGCCAGTCGTTGATTAATCTAGGCTCACTGTCTATCTCTGTTTCGGCCCAAGCAATACCCGAAAAGGTGGTTCCGAAGTCTATGCCAACGACTATTGTACGGTTACTGCTGTGGCTTGTTCTCAGGTTCGAGGACTCCATTTTGTAGAAATTCTCTGTGATGCTAATTATTTCAGGGGCTTGGCAGATTTTGATGTGATTGTGATGAGGCTATCCTCCACATTTGATACTAGATCTTCCGTTGGTTTAAATAAACAGAAATGAGCAAGCAGAGAATCTTAAGAGAAGGCCCCAGAGTAAACTGTCTCGTCTGTCCTTGGTTGAAAAATCACACGGAAGACGAACTATTTCGGTGCGAAACTTGTCTCAATATAAACAACGAAATAAGGTCTTGCAGACCTACCCAAAAAGGATCTGGTTTATCTTACACTTTCCATACCCACGTCGGAGTTCCGAGTGATTCTCTCAGTCTCATTATTTTGGCCCCTAACTTTGTCCAGTGATGCAGATACCTACCTCTACCTACCTACCTAGGTACTTTGCGGAGACATGTCTTGCTTACCCCTGTTGGCGGTAAATAAGTAACCCTAAAAGCCTCTGCACATACTCAAGAATCATCAAACCCATCCATAAACCAAAACTTCAGTCTTAATAGGTAGTAGCCTACTATTGTGATTATGACGTCCTCCAGCCCCTTTTTGTGGCTTTGTAAAATTCATCGTTGGTTGCAGGGCAGGCTTAGAATGGGAGGCGAAAACCTCGACCACGTCGTTAGTGGGCCACCAGATGGGGCATCAGAAGCTACAATCAAGCTGATTCACGACCTGCTAGAAGAACGAGAGAATAATCTTCAAATTGCCGCTGACAAGCTTCATGAAGCCCAACTGCAGAACAAAGATCTAGGGCAATTCCTTGCCGGAATGAATCAAGAAAGAGAGCAGAATGATCGCCTAAAAGAGGACAACCTCAGATTAAAAGAGGATAGCAGATCTATGAGCGAAAGATTAGGTAATTACTCTAGTTGACGAGAACACTAAGCTTCAATCTGTAGCAAGGGAAAATGAGTCCCGTATCTTCAGCCTCTTGCCCTATTATCAGGAACTCACTATATATGACGCAATACAGGTAGTGATTTTCTTTTCTCCATTGAAAGTGAAGCGTAACTAAATAATACCTCGTTAGGGATACGAGGGCCTCATTAGAGCTGTCGAAAACTTTGTGGATCACTGGATAGGTTCGCTTTTGGGCAATGACAAACTTCAGATGGAATCCATCCAATATGCACAATCAAATCAAATGGCCGTTAGTAAGTTCAATAAATACCTCCGCAAGTGGGAAGGTCTGTACGGCGCTACCATTAAAATTCGGGATATCGATCACGAAATCCTTAATGGATTCATTCTGAGATACCTTTTGGAGAATGTCTTCTCTACAGTCCTTTGCAACGCTGCGGCTGATGTGGTATCTACCTTGGACACACTCGAATACGCAATGAATAAAAGTACCGACCCGAAGCCAGGTAAGTAGGACTATACCTAGGTACCTATTCCAAAACGAGACTTTTAACCGATAATTGCTAGATACATTCTGCGTAAAATCTTGGCGAGCCCAAGCACACCATGCCATGGTCGCACATCCGGATATTCGCAAGCTTCGAATAGAAGTCCAGCATGATCTGTCGGCTGATCTAGCATATATGTTGAGTTTCATTGGGCATGGGAAGAACAGAGAGGCCTTCGAAAACTCCATATCGACAAATATCATTGATCCTGCTCTAAGACTCCATGAGAAGTTTCTTACTTCTCCTAATGATTTCAGCTTGGGGATGGATCCTACCTTTCGGCCAGGACAAAGATTTAATGGTGAGTTAGCTCAACTCAAGGGACTTCGTTGCGTGGATATTGCCAAAAACCACCGCAACTTCGTTATTGACAAGCTGAGCCCTATACCAAGCGAGGAGGATCTTCGAAGAAACCTTCAGATTATCTTTTCAGTCCGTCCAGCCTTGATTGTGACTAAGGCTGGTCACGGGAAGTCGCTAAAGGAACCCACTATCATCTGCAAGGAACAGATGCTGGTTGCCTGGATACCACAAGAGGGAAAGGAAGATTCCATATTGCAACAAGGCTACGGCCTGCGCTCTTGGCTGAGTAAAATTCTGTCAACGTTGGACTGTGATGGAAGAGCGGATTAGGGAAAATTGGTAATCGGAGGTCGGTTCGGAGATGTAGTCTTA
Organism: Hypoxylon sp. FL1857; assembly: GCA_022578955.1. Lineage (NCBI taxonomy): Eukaryota > Fungi > Ascomycota > Sordariomycetes > Xylariales > Hypoxylaceae > Hypoxylon > Hypoxylon sp. FL1857. The sequence continues at coordinate 239,671 of MU400384.1, forward strand.
CGAAGTGTACTTGGGGTAACTCATTGAAGTGAAGTTGGTCAAAATCTGTATTCGTACCATAATGGAGGTCATGGGGGAAAAGTGTTAGAAGTGACCTGGTAGGGTTGATTACCTCCTAGGAGGTACCTACCTGGTAATCTACCATATAGATAATGTACCAAGTAGGCAGCACAATAACTTTGGGTAAACCCTCGAGAAGAGAATCCACCACAAGCTTCCAAGGGAAGGTCTACGTGAGTGCATTCTTCTAGAGTGACTACGGATTGTTCCTTGAAGTTTATTCCTTAGTAAACCCAGAGATGCCTCAGTATGAGACCAAAAAGAGATTATAATTAAGGTCGTTCTTTCAGTCTTGGGTTATCAGACAGAATTCACACCAACTTTCGTATGAATTATATTGAACCTATCGAAATTCAATCCAGACCACGTTGACTTACCAACTACAAGATTGCCAATTCGCGCGGAAGTGAGCTATCAAAATGGTTACGCCCCGAGTTATGGAATGTTCCGTATGTTTCGATATTAAGCCGTTGCCCGCCTTCCCACAAACTCGGCTCACTGACAGTTGCGAACATAATCCGTCCTTATGCCTTGATTGTGTCGCGTTATCTATCAACTCTCAAATTCAGAATGTCACTATAGACCAACTTAGGTGCCCAGAATGCCAGGGACAATTAGGATACGAGGAGATCCAGCGATTCGCGGATCAAGAGTTATTTTCTCAGTGAGTAATAATTATGCCCAAATATTGAATCTTCTGGATTATGCTTGTATTTGAAGAACTTCTAAAGGTAACCCTGCCTCTTTAGGTATCAACAATGTACAATCGACACACTCATTGCTAGAGTGAACAACTTTGTTTGGTGTCCTCTTGGCTGTGGAACGGGTCAAGTTCACTGCCTAAAGGATAATCGTCACTTCTGTTTTCGTCACCGAACTGCGTGGCACGAAGATTATACCTGCGAAGAATATGACGCCTTTCTAGCCGATCAAAACTTCCAAAGCAAAGCTCAAAGAAAAGCTCAAAGACGGAGAGAGGCTTACAGGAAACTAGAACTCGAGGACCAGAGACGTCGTCAAGAAATCGCGGATGCTGAAGCACAATTTACCCAAAGCTTCCTACAAGGAAGAGAAGCTGCTGAGGCTCGTCGAAGAGTCGAGCAGGAACGCCTGGAGCTCGAGCGCCGGCTGGCCGAAGAGAGGGCTAGACGCGAGGAGGAACAAAAAAGAGCCCAAGAAGCTTTACGGCATCAGGCTCGGCTAAAAGATGAGGAGCAGAAGACTGAAAAATACTTAAGGAAATATTCTAGACCCTGCCCAAATTGTAGGATCCCAATTGAAAAGGACGGGGGCTGGTGAGTACCATTGCACGATTCAACCTCAAGTTTATCGCCGAACTTTGACTAATAAATACCTCTATATTGCAGTGACAGCATGATATGTACGAATAGGACCATTTCAAATGTTAAGGTTAAAATCAATATGCTAACGCTCTTTCTAGGCAGTATTTGCAGGTCCCCGTACAATTGGGGGTATGCCCGTTGGTGACTAACTCCTAGTTTACTGATGTGAGAGCGAATGCCCAGTATTGGTGGCCACATCCACTAGAAAAAAGAACGAAATGACTAGGAATCAGGTGAAAAGTGGAAGGAGAGTCATTTAAAGGGGCTCGAAAGGCGCAATAACGCTAAATTGGTAGAGTGTATAATTCGGAGTTGACCTTACAGGCTAAGCGGTTTACACCCCTTACGCCCCAAGTCTCATATCAAATACAATCATCTATGAAAGTCCTCAGGCATGTGATAGAACCTCGAGATACGTTACCTAGTTATTTATTATGATTTATAGGCCATAGATGTTCATGGCTCTCCCAGTCCGCAACATTCATGTTACCACTAATCGCGCCACCCTCCCGTTTTCTCCAGATGCCCAACAAACAGGCCCCTTTACACACTCCACACTATCGAAACTGCCATTATCAAATAACTTCCAGTTCCGACCTCCATCCAGAGTGATATCGGACCCAGTTGGCCCTACAGCGAGCGCCGCGCTATACAGCGTCATCCAGGAGGACCCAGACCGGTAACCACCGGGGAATGAAGTAGATGGCGTCCAAGTTACACCACCGTCCCTCGACCATGCCGCGTTATTAATAGCGCCCGTGGGCGCTGAGTAATTTCCGCCCACCGCGATCCCATTCTTCGCATCACGGAACTGTACCGAGAATACCCCTGACCCCTCGCCCCCTGCTATCGAAGCGTTGGAGACATCCCAGTGACATCCGTCGCGACTCCTGAAAATACGACCAGGGTTGACACCGCCAGAAGCAACATACCACCGGCCGGCCGTCGTTGCGAGACACGTCCCACTGGCCGCAAAGCCCGACTCCCCGTCGAGGGCTGGCGCCATGCCGGCCGAGTCCACAATATCCCAACTTGCGCCTCCGTCGCGCGTCTCAATGAGGCGGATCTTCCCATCGACGGGGTCGCTCATCGCCATACCGTGCTCAGGGTTTTCAAACGCAATGCAGTCATAAAACGCGGTCGGCTCCTGGTTCGTGAACGACTGGGTCCACGTCGTGCCACCGTCGCTTGTAACATAGACGCGCGAGCTATTGCCCTCCCCGATGGAGAGGATGACCGCCTTCTCGGCGGACCATGCCTCGATATCCCGGAACTCGAGCGTCGCGTCTTGCTCTGACAACTTGGGCCCGACGGATTCCCACGTGCCGCCACCGTCTATGGAGCGCAGTACGGTCCCGCTCGTGCCTGATACCCATGCGATCTTGTCCGATACGGGTGCTAAGCCGCGGAAGCGCGCGTCGCTGCCCGTGGGAAGAAGTTTCCAAGCCAGTTTCAACCGGGGATTCCATGTATCGGTCGATGCTTCAGCGCCAAGTCCTGCTAGGGTGATTGCACCCAGCAGAAGAGTCCACGGTAGACGTGTCATGATATCCTTTGTTCCAGCCACCGAATTGTCACCGAGTCGGGAGCGCCGACACCAATTGTTTGTTCTGGGCGTGAAGAATGAGAGCAAACCGAAACCTTTTTAAATGATTCTTGGCTTAGTCTTATCGTCGTTCTATCCGCGGGTAATGCACTCCCGAGTCCATGGCGCTCTAGGAAACCCCTGTCGTCGAAGAGTCCTTACCGCATCGGGCAGGTGAATGCTACCATATCATGTCGTCGCGATTTGAATGCGCTAGGCTTTATTACACCAAACAATCAATGCCAAGAAAGCGATTTATGAAGGTGAAGGTAGATAGGATATAGAATTCGTGGTTTACAATTGGAAGAAATTAATGTGCAATTATCATGACTCTACTATTATGCGATTGACTACACTACCTAACGTGGCACGAAATATCTACGTGTTGTTTCTCACCTTGCTGCTACTCATCTTTGATTGCCGTGCTCGTAAATGGGAAGTACTGAGGTGCCCGTGGATAATCCCTTAAAGTATCGCTGGGCCGTTTCCTCGGGTGTCCGTCGCTCGGGATAGGTAAGCCGTCCAGGGAAAACGCACTCCTGGAGAGAGGCGGCTTGGAGCCGGACCTAATACGTGGAGTGGGAGCGCGCTCGGTAGGGGATTCAATTGGACAATGAATAACAGTGGTGAATGAGTCTGGGGTGCCAGTTACGCGTGAAATTATCGCTGTTGATGCTGCGTTGATAGTGGCTTCACTCTCATAGCCCTCGAGCTGCTCGTCGGTGTCTAACGATTCGGTCACTGATACTCTCTTAAATAAGGACTCGGAAGAAGCTTTCGCCTCCGCAGGGTGTGAGTCAATGGACCCATATTCCTGTGCCTGGGCCAGTGTGTTAGAAGTGTCCAACTCAGATACTTTACCTCCCGAAAGACACTCAGTTGCTATACGAACGGCGTCCTTTCTCTCCTCGCGGTATTTCATCCGAGCTTGGAAAACATCTTCTAACTTATCTGGGTCAAAGTCCTCTGGCATGGCTTCGGCGCCTCCCCATTTCAACCTTAGATATTCTTCATACTTTCTCATCTCAATGTCTCTTTTTGACAATGAATTTTTAGACGGCTCGGTCTGTTTGAGAGAAATCTTGCATTCAGACCACGGATTGTCATCGTCCGGAAGCTCGCTAAAGTTAGCGCAGCTCTTGAAAATATCTATGCGATTCTTGGATGATGCTGAACTCATATTGGTTAATCCTGCCTATGGAAATATGAGACCCAAGGAGCTATTGAAATTGGATCATGGACTTGCGGGAGCTCGGTGAAAAATATTGGTTTATTGTCAAGTAGACATTTTGACTCAGTCTCTATTGTCCTAGTCTTGAACAATAAACTTGATACCCAAGTTCCCTAACAACGAAAGAGCTACCGAGACTCTCATCCTTTCTTTGTTCTCGGCCATACTTGTTCTCTTTGGAGTTATCAATTCTAATTCCGTTGCAGCTTGAAACAATGGAGACCTATATGTTACTTGTCTAAGTAGGTAGGTGGTTATGAATCATCAGCCGTTGGGATTATTAACTAGGATTGAGAATGCATCCTTTGTTCTAAAAATACTAAGGATCCTATTGGGGATATCGTGGAGATCCTGTGAGTCTAGACCGTCTATTTCTCCTATCTTAAAAGGCATTAGTCAAGTATTTCTATGTTACACATTGCATTGTCTTGGAATGCTGCTAAGTCAGCTCAATTTTGCGAGGCTCCTATTGCCCTGCAGCGCTCCCTTTTCGGACTGCCGGGGCGGACCGAGTATCTCCGATTTGAAACATGCAGTAGATAGCTCAGCCGTTAGATCTCAACCTATTGGTGATTCGTCATCAGTTCAAGAAACTAACGATTGTGGAGATTGTGTGCCGTGTCAATAACCTTGCTAAATCCGCCGGTGTCTCCTGTCTTCATGCAGGCTCTGCATACCCCTATTATATTTTTGGGTCTTAATTAAAAAAAAAAAAAAATCGAGGATGGCAGTGCTGACAGCATGTCGAGAACAATTGTTCCACTTAAGTCTCTATATAGTAGTTCGTAAAAATTTGTGGTGTAATGATTCCTGCCCACGTTTTGAACGGGCTTGGCTCTGTAGTGCCCATGCCAACGTGTACTGCAGAACTGATTCTAGCCCGGGCGCTAGGGGCTCACCACGGCTACGTGCTGTAATGTGACGATGGTTCCTGTGCCGACGGCAATGCGCTGCCTAATGCGGGAGAACTTTAATGAGACGTCGAGCGTACGGCATGCCTAAGTAAAACGTAGAGTCTTCTGTAAATACTCCTAATCCACACAAGAACTGGGCTCTGTGTAAATTCCGGATGAAATTTTAAACTTAGACGGGGAGACACTCTCACAATGCGGAGGTTTGAATGTCTTCGTGTAAAAGCGACACGAGGAAATTGGCCGAGTTGTGAATCGGGTCCCGAGACTCTGGAGACGAACCAATTAGGTTTACCGATGGTGGTAGTAGGCTATGTATCATATGTTGTGCGACGAGTCATACAACAGGTGTGCCGTGGTGCTTTTTACATCTCACAAAATATGCAAATGTGAGCGTACAGCAGTTCTCCCTCTTCTCACACCGAAATTTTGGGGCCTTTTCGTGCGAGATTTAGAAAAAACTCATCATCGCCGCGCTACACGCAGCATTCCCGCATTAATTCCTGAGTCCTAGACGGGATGCTCGGGGGGCTCGTGTTCGGGGATAATGTGAAAATCGAAAACTTACCTTGTGTATGTCATTGGCCGGGTTCGCCTGTTGTGTGTGAGTGGTTAGTGAGGCTGATTACGGCAATGTCCCACGCTGCTCGCGCAACGACCCCGCTGCGGCGACGTACGGATCTCTTCCTTACGATTCCCGGCGCCGTTGCGTGTTAGCGAAGGACTAACCAGAGCCTTGGATTGCAGCAAGGCAGTAGGCGAAAATTTCTCCCAATGGAGAAAAACCAGCAGAACCCGACAAATCGAGCGATGAAGTCATTTCACACGGATAACCTTGCAAGAAAAAGTATTGAAGCGGTAGGTTCGACGACCTGGTGACCTGTCTGCCTCTAGGGGCGCTGAGGGGCTGGCTCGATTCATGCCGCATTTGAGCGATGATCTGCGCTGTAACAGGCGAATATCTTCAAATTTGGAGCTAGTGCCGACTCCTCGGTGCTGACGATATAACACGAGGCCTTATGGTGACGATGCTTGGTGACAAAAGTTGCAAGCGTCCATTCACAGTCCATGTCTTTCTTTCTTACTTACAGTGGTGTGCGTAGGTCAATGCATACCTAATCCAGTCACAGGTTACACTCGATCTCTTGTTACCTACATGCAAGCAGATGCTAGTGAGCCTGGGACGTCATACAGTTGTCACAACAACATACGATTCATGACTCGGGTTTACAAGTTTGGCAGTTAGCTAAACTGCGCTAACGGATATTCCTGTGTACCTTTTTTGAGGGCCCAGGGGATTGTTCCTATGGATTTCACCGGTGTCGTTGAGGTAACGTCCCAGCGTTTTGGGCCATTTCTGGTCTCGATTTTAAAGTTGGGACGTTGGGGCTCAGCCAGGTTTCTCATTAATAAAACACCGAGGGATGCCGTCAGTACTAAGGTCGGATATGCTGTGCCGCCAACGCCCATCAGTAAGTCAACTTGGCCGAGTTTTGTTTGTCCAGGTCTGCCGGACAGACAGACTGACATCTAGACTTGGCCAGCATGTTGTCCCCAACGTCATAACGTGCCATCTTTTCAGCCCTGGAGGACTTCGTGAACCAGTCGCGGGTAACAAAGGACAAGACTATTGTTATACCCCGCAGCGTAAGCACCGCATTGTACGATGATCAGGCTGGTCGGCTCGGACCAGTCGGCACTGATGAGTTATCGTGGATATAGACCGCGAAGAGAAAGGGATTGTCTGACGCAAAGCATCGAATAGTCGAAAGAAAAAGGATCCACGCTGCCGTGTCCCCGCTTCAAGTCGCACAATGAAGAGGGCTGGGATCGTCGAGCGCTAGACCCAACACAGCATGTGGCTTTGTACATTCTTGCCAGCACAGCGATGCGCCAGATGCGTGGTGACGCCCTGGAGCCCCCAATCCCCCAATCTCGTATTTGGCAACGGTTGCAGCTCACTAACAATACTACCTCTATGCAGCATGCGCTCGCTAGACGCTCGATGGCACATATCTGACCCAACATCCCTGTCCGGCCAGGGGTTCAGCCCCCAGCCTCATCGGGACAAGCGCTCTGGGATGGCTTATTCTGTGCCCACCGTTCCTGCGAATCACCATGTAGGAGCTATGACGTTCCCCGGGGTCTTTCATCGGAACCTTTCCTTTGAAAGGAGCGCCCAAAAAAGTACCATGAAAGAGATCAGCGTCTTGCAAGTCAGATAACGATCGTCACAATTGTTTTTTGGGGCTCTCGAGGAGCACAAGCCATATAAGACGATGTCCGTCGCTCGGCCACACTCATAATGGATAGGGTCCTCGACACACCTCCACGCCCCTAATATTAATAGCTAAGGATCTGGGCTTGGCAGCTCATCTCATCTGCGCGGATCTCATCGTCGACCCTTCGAGATCGGACATACATAATATAATAATAGTAATCCCCATCCTTCGGGCGGCGATCTGATCGGCACCATGCGATTCGCCCTCACTTCACAGGCCCTCGTCGGCGCTGTCGCCGTGTCAGCCCTGACGGTGCCTCGCGCCGTTGAGAAGCGGCTGACCCTCATCGATCTGAAGCAATTCGGAAGCTTCCCGACTATCAGCCCCCAGCAAGCCCATGCCGAAGCCGAGCCAATAACGAACATCTTGGGTGATGGACCCCAGTACACCGGCAACAAATCCAACAACCACAAGGGTCCTGCCGTCGCCGAGGACGAAGTCACCTCACAAGCGGCTGCTGCCGGGAGCTGTGACCGAAACAACCCAAATGTCCGTTTTGAATGGCGGAATTATTCGGCAGACGACCGAAAAGCCTTCGTCAACGCCATCAAGTGCTTGATAAATAAGCCATCGTCTGGAAACTTCCAGGGCGCACAAAACAGATACGAGGACCTGGTGTCAGTGCACCAGCAACTCACCCCCAACATTCACCAGCGAGCCGTGTTCCTGCCATGGCACAGGTACTATGTTTCGGTATTCGAGTCGTTGATGCGGGAGGAGTGTGGTTTCGACAGAGCCTTCCCGTGGTGGGATGAGACGTTAGATGCGGGCAAGTTTGCCCAGTCTGATCTGTTCACCGATGCTTACTTCGGTCCTCTTCCCGCAAAGACGTCCGACAACCAAGGAACCTGTATCCAGTCAGGTGTAAGTATTCCTAATTCCCGCAACCTCCTTCTACATCAGCGAGTTGTTAGCTAACTCGTATCTAGACTTTCGGTGGTCTCACCCTTCACGTTGGCCCCGGCAGTGGGTTCCAAGATCACTGTCTTGCTCGAGCTGTCGATGAGAGCTTGACGGGTACCGTCACCGCCTCATTCGTTCAGGACTGCAACTCGCGCACCTCATATGACGACATGCGAGGTTGCCAAGAGCTTGGGTAAGTGTCTATCCCCATAGTCTCATTATCTCAATTGATGCGGCATTACTAACAGCTTCACAGCCCCCATGCTTACGGCCATAACGGAGTTGGTGCGGTCATGGCCGAGGTTCAGGCCTCTCCCGGTGACCCCATCTTCTTCATGCACCACCTGTTTGTCGACCACTCGTTCCGCATCTGGCAGAACGCCGACGCGTCGCGCACCACCACCATCAACGGTTGCGCCGACACCAACAACCCATGCACCCCTATCACCATGGACTACGTCCTGACCTCCAATGGCTTGCGACCAGACACCACCATTGGAAATGTCATGGACACCCTTGGTGGCTACCTGTGCTACCGATACGACTACTAATTTCTGCTACCATATTGAATCTTAGATTCCTATATACTTTACGGTCGCTCATCCCAAATATCCACCATGACGACTCTATTTCATTGTACCTATTATTTATGAGGAATTGGCGTTGGGGCTATAAGGAGGGCTTTTGGGCAAACGCACAAAAGGGTTTTTTTGGCTGTCCATTGGATGATACCTTGATAGAAAGGGGGCCCACGAGTACAATCCTTATTAATTATACCCAGCGGAATGTTATCAGTACATAGTCACGCTATCAGTGTATACTAGTTCATTGAATGAATATTTCGCTTCCATGAAGATTTACTACACCATTTCTAGATGATCGCCGTTGCATCGACTTGCTATCTGCAGGAAAACAGGTATATGCGTGTAGATTCCGGGTATCTGGACTCTCCCTCCTGCATCTTGGGACTCCAATGCAACACACCGCACACCATCTTCGCCCACGCATCTTGGCGAACACATGTTCGCGTACCATAATAAATCTGAAACATACATACAGATAGATGAAGCCTGCATCTTGCCTTTATTCCATCGCAGTTCCTACAACAATATTCACGTATATTTAGATGTGAACAAGTCTTTTAGTAAAAGAAAAAGAGTGAGCATTTTGTCTTCGTCGCCCTCAATTCCGAACCTTCCTCATGCCCGTGGCACTTATTTCTAACCACTAACGTTGAAGCTCAGCGATAGATTTCACCTTCCCCAACCCCCCCTTTTTTCCGCTTCTACAACTCCGACAATCCATGCTTATTCAACAAAAAGAAAAAGAAACAAAGGCCCCTCTCCAATAATAGCTCTTATTGTTGGACATGCTCCCTTGTTATGGCAATAAGCTGCGTCGTCCGAATCTGTGGGCCGCCACCGAGCGACTTGCTGAAGATAAGGCAGATGCCGGCCACACGAGACCGGCGTTCTGAAGTAAATACAGTGCTAATTAGAACACACACTGTATTTTGACAGCGGGTCGACGGCGTCTTTGCGATAGGCTCCCAGCGCATTGATTAGGGGGGTGGTCATAAGTTTTCGACTACCCGCAACGTAGACCAGTGTCCATTTCGACATTTCCATGTTCTGTATTACGTGATATAAAGACTGTTTGTTAGGTTAAGCTGAATAATGAAGGTGCCCCATGTATTTGTGCACGTTGCATTTAGTATCATGCCTGATGGAATAGGGGCTCTGTCAGAAGATGGACCATGTTCAATTCCCCCACGTCCTCCACTAGATATAAGAGCATGCAGAGACTTCACATGATAAGTAATGTTCATAACTCATTCGAATTTATTGCTAAATAAGAGATAATTAGGTAGCTCATTAAAGATTGCGCATGTCTAGCTATCAGCGAAGCCAGTCTCCCCCCCCTTGATTCCCCGTTCCCTACTGTTACAGTTGTTGAGATGATACATCACATAAAAGAAATTATGAGCATATTGCCGTTACTGGCTGAGTGGTTTGACCGTCCACCTGTCGGCCGTGAAGGCCAACCGCCCCTCCTCAGCAAGCTGAACTGGGTCGACATAGATATTTAGACCGATCCGATCGCTATACAAGTTGTGGACGCGGAATATGACGTATATCGAGTCGTCTGTGGTAAGCCTCTTCATCTTCAACCACTGGGCGTGGCTCATGAAAAAGGGGGTATCCCAAGGCCCCGGCGTGGTCTTCACTTCGATGTAGAAATGCGGTCGTGAATTCCTCCATCTACTCTGCAGATGTCCCTTGGCGATGAGTGCATCGATGAGCGTGCCATCGTCGTCCTTGTACTGGAGGTCAGATGTTTCAATCCCCCTCCAGCTATCCATATCTGCGTAATGTGGATGAGCCGTTGCGTATTTCCGGATCGTGCTCGTCCAATTATCGCGGCTGAATCCCCTAGGAGCCGGATTCATAGATGAGAGAAGCTCAAATACCTAGGAGTTATCATTAGCAATCTATTAATAAAAGACTTCTTCGGGCAACTTACGAATAGTTCCCCTGCAGCTCCGACTTTCTTATCACGCTCCATTTGGGGCACATCAACTTCGAACAGATCATATTCATTGAATGTTTTGCTTTCAACGGTACGATCATCAAGCATTCCATCTAGGAGCCCGAAAAGATTCAGCGGCCCGTCTAGGAGTCGGCTTCTCCTAGCGGATAACACTACTTGCGACAACAGAGCAGAGTACTCTTGGGCAATCCTCGGCTGTCTCCCAAGCAGCTGTGTGATACTCGGACTGGGAGACAGGCTTTCTCTTGAGATTCGAGAACTGTTTCTAGCCATTAAGCTTGGACTGGGAGGAGTGTAGGACGTAAGATCGGTGGCCGGTGTCTCTTGCTCTGAATATTCATCTTCCCTATCGAAAAGGGGCGTTCTCGGCCCCGTCAGAGGCGTGACTACTCGTTGAGGAGTCGTTGGAGTAGAAGCGCGGATTAAAGCTAACCGATGAGCATTAGAGTCATCCTGTTGCTCAATCTGTTCGGGAATAGAAGCTTCAATGACACCCTGCTCGTTCAGGTAGCGATCGAGCTGTGACACCTTGGCAAATAAGACAGCTTGAATAAAGAACGCTGCGTTTGGATCCGCATCTCGTTTCGTACGTGTTGCGGGATCAGTCATCATCCATCTTGCAAGGCGATTTGGAAGATTGGAGAGATATACATCATCTCGTCGCGTCTCATCATGTGGGACGTATATCTCGAGACCGTCGGCATCGTCAATATGTACCTCACCTTTGTCGACGTTCTCAGTCACCGATTGCCCATCAATTGTGACAAAAAGTGTTGTTGATATCCCCTCCGTCTCCCAGGTTCTCGATTTACGAAGGAAATCGTAAAACTCTTGACCGTTTCCTTCAACTCGAGGACTATTGAAATGAGTTGCAATACTACAAGCATGTGGGTTAGTTTATAGTCTGAGATATGAGGATGTAGAAAGATGTAACAATACCGAAGTAGCCCGTAAGCCTTCTTTCTGATGTCTTGTGTAGGATCGGATATAGGAACTTTGACGCCCGAATTTACAACGGAGGTCTCGTTCACCAGTCGTGAGAGATATCGATGTTCAAGGCCAGCCCACTTGATGAAGGCTCGCAGCTGGAAAATTTCGTTGGTAGTGAAATCCAGAACTTTGATTCTGTGGCCGAAGATCTCACTAAGTGCTTTGCGGTCGACAATAGCAAACTCGGCATTGAATGATTGCAGGCTTACCCGACCATCGGCATCTCGGACCGGTATGATAGGCTTTTCTAATATAGTCTCAGCTGAACCTTGCGGAGTATCGAGTTCCAACTGAGAGTTCATAGCCCAAAAGAGGTCCTTGACTTGTTCCACGGTGGCTTCCTCTGACTTGAGCTCTAACAACTCCTCGTAGACGACGTTAGCATCAAGCAAGCGTACGCCGAGTTTTCCAACGAAAAAGCTCAACAGATCATTGTCGTATGTAGCACTTAAATTTACTTTGCCTCGAATTGACGCCGGTGCTGACCACAGGCACTGAGACAGCTTGTGCCATTTTTGGAGGCCAGTGTCTGCGAAAATTAGGGCCTCTGTTTGGAAAGTGTTCCTGTTCCATCGTTGTCAGCCTTCAGAATCCGCACTAAGGGGGCAGGGGTGTCTTACTTGAAATCTCTCAGAACATTGCCAGAGGCTTTCACTTTGTCGAGGTACTTGTACAGCTCCTGAATTTCAGACTTCTCGCAAGTGGATGTCTTGAGAAATCTAAACTCATCTACAATATGAACCATTCCGCATTTGGGAATCTTGAGAGTATCGTGTAGAAACGTTTTGAGGGTAGAGAAATCAACGTTGGACTGTGGAAAAGCTGCACGATACAGGCGGATAATTGAACATAGACTCCTTAGGGTAATCGGCGCATTGAGAATGCAATCCTCTGGTAAGACCCAAATAGAGTCTATTTTCTCCGAAGACGGCAAATATATGCCCTGGTTCTCCTTGAAGAAGGTTCTAAATAAAAACGTATATGTCAGAATAAAAATAGGCCTCGATCTAGCGAGCAATACAAGTCATAAAAGTACATACCGTGTCGTGGAACGTCTCGCCTCTCGGACATTCTCGTCGCTCGTGTCAGAACACTCTATGTGGATGCGCAAATATAGGTGGAGGATGCGAGAAGGGTCAACAAGATGGGACGGATCCGGATTGCTCAATTGTATACAGTTGAGCACGTCAAGGTAGAAGTCGAGGTTTGGGCTAGCCCTTGCTCCAAGGGTACGCAAGAACTCCCATTGTGATAGTTGACTGGAGTCTTCGCCGACATCCAGAAGGGGGAAAAACTCTCCATGTCGCATGAACTCCTCACGTTTTTCCAGTATTTGAGGTGATGGGAGGTATGTCGCCGAAAGAGGGACCAGTTGTTCACCCCGGCACGGTACTTCCAGAGCCCCCAATTCATCTATTAGCTCGGGTGTTAAGAGAGATTTCTGTGACTCCCAAGCATATCTAAGGAGTCCTAGAAGGTGTGATGGAAGTTGCTTGGCCACAAATTGACACTCCCCTGAGAGTGTGAAAGTGGTATCGCCAAAGCTTCCTAAGCCGAAGAGCCGTGGATACTGGTATACCTTTAGATAAGTGTGAAACCATTGCTTCCACGTTACATTATGCTGTTGGGGCTTGCTTGGTGCGTCTTCGAGATACTCCTTTTTCAGGAAGTGGATGTAATTAGGCCAATGTGGGAGTTTGTCGGGATCTACCTTCTTGCGCAATTCCCAGAGGCCGTACTCGGCCGTGTCTGCAAAGTAGGCCACCTCGTATTTCGAATACAGTTTCCCATCAGTATCATACAACTTTATGTCGGAATATGTGAATTTTGGGTGTTTGGTATTGTGCGTGACGTAGAGGAACTTGAGGTGGGAAAGGGAGGCTTCATAGTCACGGGGCCCTGCAGATTTATATTTCGATAGAATCTTGTCGCGGATACTGTCGATCGTGGCGTATTTCACGCCGAGGTTAGTAAGTAATTGTTTCCGATTGGGCAATCTTGCTGCATTAGGGTCAACAAGACCAAGCCCGAGATCTGTAGGGATTTGAAGGCCGTTTGATACCTCAGCGAAGTATATGTTATTGTCCGGCACAACCCATTTTCCCCCCATTAAGGGGATGAGCCCCAATGCTTTCGTATCGGCTATTTCGTCGGCCGATCCCTTTTCGAAAGAAAAGTTCAAACACCGAGACGCGCGCATGTGCCAGTCATCGTCAGTTTCGACAGAACGCATTCTAGATGTCGGGCTCTGTAGATCATTCTTTACCCTGGCGAGAACCTCGGACTGAGATAAATAATTGAGACCATAATCCGTCAAAAGATCTAGATTCCCTGCATTGTAGAGGCTTGAAAGGTAGCAGGCCCCGTTGCCCGGAAGGTCGTCAAACAAAGGAGCGTTATGTTGATCGAGCTGCATGAGACGGAGTCGTTTAGCTTGCCATATCTTTCGCATAACAGTACCAGTGTGCAATATTAGGATGTCTTCGTCGGAGACCCGACTTTTGATCTTTTCAACGAGCCTCTGCCAGAATGGGTCCCATGGATAGCCGGACAACTTCGGAAGGTATCTCATCCACTGGAACTTCAAGAACGGGTGTTGATAAAGCTCTCGTATTGCAGTGATAAATGCATCCGCTATTGCATCTAGTAGATGGAGATTCCGGGGTGAACTGGTTACGATGTCTTCTCTATTCGCTTGAGTGACGAAGTCGCTGTGAATTAGGAACTATGATTTCGACAGTCAGCTCTAAACAATCTAGGTCTGTCCAAGGGGGGAGGTGGCTTACGTTGAATCCGACGCGGCGAACAGGTAAGAATGCGAAGACTTCCTGTGGTTCGATTATCGGCGTACTGCTTTCTGAGAGAGGAAAAGCGAGAATAACTGGGGCGTTGCCATATGCTCTCGAGCTTTCCTCCAGGGCACTATATTCCCGATTTTCATTCCGAGGAAGATTGCGTGCAACCGCCTCCACGACGTGGTACTTCTGTTTTGTATGTACTTTGTTTTGGCCTTCCGTGTGGACGCTTTCCAGGATAGGCCTATTGATTTGGACAGTGTCGTTCTTTGATAGCAAAGATGATGATGTCTCCTTTCCATCCTTATCGTACATATGGACCTCGACTTTCTTCAACTTCTTCAGGAATAAGAGCATCGCAGGCTGAAGAGTACTGAGCTGATGTAAAATACTCTGTCGTTGCTCATCGCTGCCACTTGAAGTGTACTCGTCGTGTAGGAATAGGGTCATCCTAGTCAGTGGTCCTGATAATTCTTCCGTTGGTTCTTTCCACTCTGGGGATATCATTCCCATTCCAGAATCTCCTTTCCGGTGGGTAAAGGTGAAAGAGTAGGATCTAGACTGGATATGGACTCTCCAAGCAACTTTGAAGACGGATTTGAATCCGATTCCCTTCTCTCCAATGTAGCCTTGAGCCCCTGTCTTGGAACTCAGGCCAATTTCACATATCGCATCGAGATTCTCTTTGGTAAACCCATCTTCGTTGCAGTCAACCACGATGCGATCCTTGTAAATATTAAAGGATATATAGGGCAGAGCCCCAGCACGCGAAGCACGAAGAAAGTCATTGTCATCGGCGTTCTGCAATAACTCAAATATGAATCGTACATCCTTGGAATATAGATTTTTCGCTAGCCTTGCGTAGAGCCTCTGTTAGTATATGTAGATAGCATTCAGTTCTATTGGGAGAAGGAGACCATACGTTATGATGGATGAACCTATCATTCGATCCTTTATGAAGGAAGATTCTTGAACTTGACGGCGAGTATCCTCATCCATCTTTGCGTAGACATCCTCACCGAGGTAGCCATGCCGCTTAGCTATATTTTGCACGAGCCTGCGTGCGTCACCGGCCATATTGTCTATAGTCTGTTACATATATTGATGTATGAGGAAGTAGTTGGGCAAACCTGCGTTTCATCGTTTCTACATTCTGGAAGTTCGATACAAGTATATAGATTTTAACAATTAATCGAATGGCTGGGTGGCTTGACGAGCCTACGAAGCTGATACACGTTGCCAAGGTGTGGGCGAATCATGATACTTGGTGGCGCGCGGTTGTTTTAGAGAACCAGAGTTCATCCCATAGGCAGGCGTCCAATAAGCAAGCTTCATGCAAAGTCCTAGACGCGGCCGATACAACCATTCGCTCTTGACATACCTGCCTCGACGTATTCATTGAGAAATGTGCAATTCGCGGAACTCCGTTGGTAATAGCAGTATGCTTCAGGCCCTGGCCGCATACACGGTCTGTTTTAGACATACCCTGCGAACCGGATAGGACAGCGAGTAAGAGACAATCTCAATACAAGGGCCTTGTTGACATCCTAGTGCTCACATTTTGGAAATGTAACGAAGGCGTGCTGCGCCACGATCGTACCGAACCAACACCATTGGTACGCGCTGAAACTAAAATTGGAAACATCTTCAGCACGATGCCCCAAATGGGGTTTTCCCCAGATTTTAACTTCACAATTTAGGAGTAGAGTTTATCATTCGAATTCTCCACGTTGAGAATGGGTCTCTAGGTCTAGACAACGACCAAGGTCAAGCCATACATTGTGGTACATAGTATGCGACACCTTCATAATCCTTGTGTTCAGTTTTGATACAACCACGCATTGCATTGCATAATACGGAGTTTCTCAACCTTCAGCCCCGGTTATTAATACAAGCTGAGCGCCCGCCTCCCCGTGTCTTCGGCTCCGGATCCCACATAAAACACACCGAAAACAGCGATCATTCTACCTTGCCGATTGGTAATATAGCAAACGGAAATCGCATGAAAATGCAACTAAGTCAGTAATAGAATTGGTTAGATATCTATCTAAGAGTCCTATATTAGATTTACAATATTAGCTGATTACGAAATCATGAAGTGAGCGGGTGAGGCTCTGGCGTCAAATAGGGGGTAGTCTTGATCAATTTAGCCCCACTCCAGTACCAATCCGTGAAGGTACTTTCTAATAGGTGGTAATCCTTAACAAATGTATGTACTATTCTAACATTCTATTCCATGCGGATATCAGACAACATTGAAGGAAGAGTACCTCTTATGTCAAGAAAAAAAAGCTATATTATTCCTAATATAACCCCTACATACAAGCTACTTAGTCTTGCCCATTTCGCTAATAAAGCGCAGTGCCGGAGGTACAGGGAGGTTGCCCAGCCAATGTCAATAATATTCTCTCCTTTTCCATGTCTGTCCTACGACCTACTGAAACGAAGCAATTGCAGATAACAATGATTTGCAACCGAGAACGAAATTCCCCAGGACAGCTTATTCTGCGAAGCATCGCCTCACTATCCATCTGTCCCCTTCAATGTCCAAGGAATCCTCCTTGATTGGGTTGACGTATATTTTGCAATCGACATCGCCGCTGTAAAGATTGAATACGCGGAAGATAACGTAAATCGACTCGTCTGTGGAGAGATCTATCATCTGGAAAATGTAATTAGCTTATAGTGTACTTATTACTATAGTGTGTTAGGTTCTGGTTAATACCTTCTGGCGCTCGTCGTCGCTCTCAATGAAAAAGGGTTCATCCCAGGCCCCAGCAGTTGCCTTTACTTTGATGTAATATTTTGCCCTTGGAAGCTGTTTTCGCCATTTATTCGGAAGGTGTCCTCTGTCTACAAGCGCTTTGGTTAGGATTCCGTTTATATCTTTATACTCAAAGTCGGCGTTTTCGGTTCCCGTCCAGCTACCCATATCCTCATAGTCAGGGTGAATCGCTACGTATTTTCGGAGAGTGCTTGTCCAATGACGCCCATTGAAACGAGGGCACAAGCTGGAGAGAAGTTCAAACACCTGAAAGACTTTGTCAACATAATTTGAGCCAGTATCCTTTTCTGGACGACTTACATATAATTGTCCCGCAGCTTCGGCTCTTCTGTCACGTTCCGCCTGGGTTAAGCTGTCATGGAAAAGATTGTTTTCTTTGAACGTTTGTGTTTCAGATAGATCTTGATCAGTTTGAATACTCTCGGTATCTCCAAGGACTCGACTATACCTGGCCGCCATCGCGACTTGTGATAGGAACGCACGGTATTCTTGGATAGTAGCTATCCGTTGTTGGACATTGTTCCGGATAGACGGATTGAGCGAGAAGCAGTCTGTTGACAATGTCTCTGGCTCCGAATGCTCATCTTCGCTGTCGGAATCGGATTCCGTTGCACTCGAAACTACATGGTTCTTCTGCTTGATAAGTGTAGTATCTCCATCCCTAGTATATATTCGCTCAAATCCGTTGTGGAAGAGGATGGGAAACAAACACGATGAGACCTCACTGCCATCTCCATCGTGGATTCGGACCTCGATTTTCTTTATGCTCTTCAGAGACAACAGTATGGCAGAATCAAATCTCTTAAAGTGGCGTATAATACGTCGCCGTTGCGACTCATCGCCGTCTGCATCATGGAGGTATAATGACGTCCTGGCCAATGGCCTAGCTGACGCTGGTGCTGTCTCTTCACATTCAGGTGAGATCATTCCCATCCCCGAGTCACCTTCTCGATGGGTAAAGGAGAAAGAATAATGTCCAGATTGGATATGGGCTTTGTAGGCAACTCGAAAAACCGACTTGAACCCCATCCCTTGAAGTCCCACTTTGGAGCTCCGGCCAATGTTACATATAGCCCGAACATCAGACTCGTTGAACCCATCCTCATTGCATTCGATGATAATGCGATCTTTGTAGAGGTTGAAGGAGACGTATGGCTCAATGCCTATGGCTCTCGCACGCAAAAAACTGTTCTCATCTGCATTCTTCAGAAGTTCGAAAATGAATTGGTCGTCCCTCATATTCTTTACGAGTCTTATGCTTCACGTCAGTACAATACATAGGTGCTTCGATTAAGGAGGATTGTACGTTACGATGCTTGCCCCTAGCATCTCGTTCTTTCTGAGAAGAACTTCTTGGATTTGGCGCCGAGCTTTAGCATTCATCTTTGCATAAACATCTTCGCCGAGGTAACCATGATCCTTTGCAATGCTCTCGATAATAGAGCGTGCTCTTTCCTGTTTTGCGAGAGTATCGGCCTTGGTCATGTTGTCTAAGATTGCCCTATAAGAGGGTATAAAATCCAATATAGGGGTGTTGTTGGTCGAAATGATATTGTTCCTAGTGGAAGTCTAGAAGTGATTGTGCTGAATTCAAGACATCACCAAATCTGTAAGATATGAGACCTGGATGCATACCTGTATATAAGGACTAGTAGTTGGGCAAATATCTGGGTACTAGATCTCGACTCTAAGGCTGACAGGCACTCCTAATGTTCTGCATCGATTATGTCGTTGGAAGCGCGCGCATCTACACTAGTTGCAATCTTTCATATATGTCCAATTAAATGCTCTCTATATACTAGCTTGCAACGGTGATGGCCATTCCCACCCGAACCTTTTTGTCCTTTGTTTGAAGACACGATGATCGATTGCAGAGCATGGCAGTTCACTGGAGGGGCCATCTTCAAGGTGTTGGTAACAACTATGGTCGAGGCCAGGCGAACTGTTTCGGATGTATCCTACAAGCCAATTAGATGATGGGGTAAGAGTAGGCAACCTACAAGGCATTTTCGCAGCTCCCGTTATCTTTTACTTCTGCTCGTCAGATTATATGATGGCCTTCTCCAAGTCCACGAGAAGTTGGAATTCGTATCATTTGGAGGCCTGACAAATGTGGGCTGTGCAACCGTAGCCACCCGGGCCATTATGCAGCCTCATTTCAGACAACGCTTTATTCATGCGAGGAGGTTTGGTATGTGATAATGCTCGCTCTTTGAAAGATGATGACCAATTGTCGATATCGGGGAAGTGGGCTTGAAGCCCGTCTGATACCTTTCATCCTCTCTTATCCTGCAGGGACAAGTACGACGCGCGGTCTGAGCATTTCACGGAATGTGCTATCGCTGTCCTATTAGTATAATCGCACCGTTGAAAACAACCCATCGTGGCCGTCACTAGTAGAGATGTGTTAGGACGTCCTGATCCGAGTGGAGATTCGTTCGATTGGGTCGAATTGGAAGAAATGATTGGTGGTGATATGAAATTTTGTAGGTCCATTGTATCAACGGCTAGGCGGAAAGACCGGACAGATGGGCTTAACTCGGATCGGACTAGACTGTATTACATAAGGTGGGTATACCTTGAAAGCTGGGTAACTCGATGCATGATGCATGTCGGCTTGCTCAACCGGAAATTCATTAGAGCTAGGTATGGTAACTTCGAGAAGCGCCATGAGTCTGCTAATAAAGCCGATGCCGAGACAGAAATTGGCACCTGGGTGGGAATACCTACATCGGTTGACGCGATTCTGCATAGTGGAATACGATCTGTCGATAAGCTCGCGATACACAAGATACCACCACCCAATACGATTTACAGGCTGCATGTACACATGTAGCTTGAAGCTGAAATTTGATAGATTTGGTAGGTACATGTATCACATGCAAGGACTTGTAAAGCCTCAGTCTCGTCACCCAAGCCACTGCGCGTTTTAGCGAAATCAGATAAATCAAGCCCCTAAACCTTCCCTATCGGTCCTATAACTTGAAATGTCTTTGAATCTGTCCCTCGCAGTTGTTACACTCAACCATGAAGTTAAACACAGGAGCTTCGACTTATTTTAGTAGGCACTTGGGATGTTCTTTAATTATATTTACGGCTTATCAGTACCGGAAAGATAGGACCAATTGCTCCGACACTTAGGTGCAGCTTCGATAAAACACCGTTGAGAAAGTGAGCTTTTGAGATCAACCAAGTACTTGTAGGTGTCATACATGGGCTAGGTACATGTAGGTAGGGCCGATCTTGAACAAATACATATTTACAAGGTACAGAAGTAACATGTCACTCACTACCGGAGAAGAAAATGATGCCTAATATGTCGAATTGGAATTGAATGAAAGGTACATATCTTCCTTGGAGAGATGCGATTCCCGAGAAGGAACATTTGTATATATTTATTTCTTATTGCGACACTTTCGGAAAGTGTCATGTTTTCCATCTCTAATGACATGACGCAGATTAAAAACCCACGTTTTCTAACGTGTCTAGTGGCGTGCGCAATACTGTAAGGCACGTCGTTAGCGGGAACTAGTGAACTCTACACGGCGCAGAACGGTGGTACCAACTTCAGCCTGACACTTGGATACCCGAAGATCCCCGCAGTGCCCCGCTAAAAAGAAGGACGAATTACGTAGTTGGCCAAGGCGCAACGGACGAAAGCTCCTTAGAGACTTCTGGGCTAGCTCTGGCGCGGCGGGGCTAGGTCCTGAGGGATTTCGCTGCTCTTGCATCTCGATTGCATCAAACAAGGTGTCGCCCAACCAGAATCTGCGCCTGAACTTGTAGATGATTAGGTACATATAACACTCGACATACACATCTCCTACCTATCCAAACCCTCCCCGCCTACGAACCTGTGTAGCTCCCGCCCCTCCCTCCTCTCTCTCCCTGCTTCCTATCACACACTCACATACACATTAAATCAACGCCACTGGGCTTTTGAACGAATCATACCTACTATTCGTGGCCCGTGGTGTCTTCTTCGTGTTGCATCGCCTCGTACTTGGGAACTTCATAGGTTGATTGCTTTGCCGCGGCTAAACCTAAGGCACCTCTGCCTACAAAGCTTCCTATCTTCTACCCTAAACTCTTATACGCCGTCCCCAGTTCTAGTTCACGGCTGAATCGACGTAACTAGACCTCCCGCTTACTGGTATCACGACTGGTGAGCCTTTGTAGACTTCTAATCGCTAAGTAATTGGAGGGCCAAGACCAACCACAATGGCGCCGACCGACGAGAGCGAGTCTTCCTCCACCAGCGACCGCCGGTTGCTTCTGATCTCCAACCGACTTCCCATCACGATTAAAAGAAAAGATGAAGGAAACTACACCTTCTCCATGTCCTCCGGTGGTCTAGTCACTGGCCTGAGCGGCCTGAGCAAGACTACGAGCTTTCAGTGGTACGGCTGGCCTGGTCTAGAAGTTCCCGAAGCCGAAATACCTACCGTAAAGCAACAGCTGAAGGAACAATACAATGCCCACCCCATTTTCGTCGATGACGAGCTCGCAGATAGACATTACAACGGATTCTCCAGTACGCCCTGTCTCCCCAACACGTAGAATGTTGTTGCTAATATGATCTCGGTCTCCAGATTCGATCCTTTGGCCGTTATTCCACTACCACCCCGGCGAGATTACCTTCGACGAGAATGCTTGGGCAGCCTACAAAGAGGTGAACAGGCTCTTTGCCAAGACTGTTCTGAAAGACGTTCGGGATGGCGATCTGATCTGGGTACACGACTACCACCTAATGCTCCTCCCCGAAATGCTGCGAAATGAGTTGGGCGATCGAAAGGACATTAAGATCGGCTTCTTCCTCCACACTCCATTCCCTAGCAGCGAAATCTACCGCATCCTCCCCGTCCGGGAAGCCTTACTCGAAGGCCTCCTACAATGCGACCTGATCGGTTTCCATACCTACGATTACGCTCGCCATTTCCTAAGCTCTTGTTCGCGCATCCTAGAAGCCCCCACTACACCGAACGGTGTCGAATACAGAGGGAAGTTCGTGACAGTAGGGGCATTCCCTATTGGAATAGATCCGGATAAGTTCGTCGAAGGTTTGAAGAAGCCGAAGGTACAAGAGCGGATCGCGACTTTGACCCGCAAATTCGAAGGAGTGAAGTTGATTGTGGGTGTCGACCGTCTCGACTACATCAAGGGAGTCCCACAGAAGCTGCACGCGCTTGAGGTATTTCTGACGGAGCACCCCGAGTGGATCGGCAAGATCGTGCTTGTGCAGGTAGCCGTACCCTCCAGACAAGACGTCGAAGAATATCAAAACCTCAGAGCGGTCGTCAATGAGCTTGTGGGCAGAATCAATGGCAAATTCGGAACCGTCGAGTTCATGCCGATCCACTTCTTGCACCAGAGCGTCCAGTTCGACGAGCTTTGCGCCTTATACGCGGTCTCGGACGTCTGTCTCGTCAGCTCTACACGAGACGGAATGAACCTCGTGTCGTATGAGTACATCGCCACACAGCAAAAACGTCACGGCGTCATGATCCTCTCTGAGTTTACCGGCGCCGCCCAATCTCTGAACGGCAGCTTGATCGTGAACCCCTGGAACACCGAAGAGCTTGCAAACGCAATCCACGATGCGGTCACCATGTCTCCCGAGATGCGCGAGGCGAACTACCGCAAGTTGGAGAGATACGTCTTCAAATACACGTCGGCGTGGTGGGGTCAGAGCTTCGTCAATGAATTGACTAAGGTCGACAGCGCGCACAGCCACGGGGTTGACAGCAAAGCTGGGCCTGACTCGAGGCCCGTTCTGAGCAACGAGGTCGGCCGTGCGCTGTCAGGGGTCTTCGAGAGTGTCAAAGCGGCTACTAGTGCGGCCGCGCCCTCTGGTAGCGCCCTAGGCCTGCTGAAGTGAAGCATGTCAAATGAATTGCTGGTCGTACCGAGAAGCAGGATCTATAGAAGATGATGGAGCGATGAAACAAAAAAAGGAAAGAAGCCATGAAAGCATGTGATCGAGAACGGTCTGGGTCGGAGTTCAGGATTGGTAGAATATAGGCTAGGAGCCTCGGGATCCCGGTTCGTAGACCCGCGCATACTATTTGATGAGTTAATACAATCGCCGTGTGCCTAATATCTTGGTGTTTATATGTTTACCTACCTATACTGACGATCTTGCTAAGTACATGTAGTAGAGAGAGCTGTGCTTGCTATATGAGATGGTGGAAAGTACAACCACTTCTATAGTGCGAAGCACTGTGAGAGCGGTATTTAATCCCGCACGTTCCAGTGCAATTAGATTCAACCTTGACCAATTCGACATCATCTCATTCGATATCCCTTTCCAAATGACACTTAAGTAGACTTTGGCCATCAAACACGGGGATGATTACGCAGGATTGAGTTATGTTAGTTGTGCAGGAGCTGTCAGCCACATGTCAGTCAGACTGTCGACAGCGATCCATCCGCCGGGATACTGCATTATCTCAGAACTCTTGGCAGCCCGGACCAATCCGGAGCTGAAGAAGGCGAACGCCCGAAGGGATGCCGGCTTTTCGCCTGTTTCAACTGCGGCCATGAAACGAGTTCATCATGCAACCTGCTCAGCCAATTCTCGCCAACCTTCAGTTCCTAAGTATGAACCCACGCGATCGCTCTAAGCTGACGGCGATAACGTGTGCTGGCGTTTTTGTACTTCCATTATTTTCCCAGATGGGTCCTCTGCCCGACTTGAGGAATGAATGGTGAAGGCTCAGTTGGCCCGCGACGGCGCTGTTGCACGCGATCCTTGACCTCTCGGAGCCGAGTCAGCTCCTCTTTGCTCGGTAGAATCGGACCGTCTAGAGCGAGTCCGGCCCCACGTCCGGACATCACTAGTGAATTCGATAAGTCAGCTAGCCCGTCCACGGATTCACTCATGCTATAAGCCAGGTTCGGAATTTTTTATTGATGTAACACGATTTTATTGTGTGGCCTAGTAATACGCCAAGAAGCGTTACCATTTGTACCGTCTCTTTCCTTCAATGCTTCTAACCAAGAGTTCTCCTATCTGAAGTCTCACGCAGTCGTTTGAGTCTTTAAAGAGCCCTCTGAGTTAGACCTCCGGGCTTAGAGATATTTATCTCTTAAGCCGCTACACTGTCATACTAATTTTGGTTGCGCCCATCCAGACTTAGTGTCGTCGAGTTACCGTCGAGGCTGTCTGTTATCCACATCACCGTCACCGGCAGCTTCTATCAGGCACAACAAGTCTGTGATAGCATCAATTGTCCCATTCATATGTGCCGTATTATCGGCATCATGATATAAAAGTTCACCTACTGTCGAGTTTAGGTTAGAAGGATGCTCGCTGGTTTCGTCCCAGGGGGGATGGGTAAGGTGACCCTCATCGCGATCCGGACACAACGTCACAAGACATTGAGAGCATTCTTGAGAGATTAACGTCCAAATAACTAAAATCGATGCTGTAAATTGGAGAGAAAAAGAAACCTATCGAATAGAATGGGTAAAAAAAAATTGCAAAAACATACAACACCGAGGATTCGCTGGTCGTCACCGACCCAACTACTAATTCGGCGGTATCCAGTTTATCGAGGGGGGAGCAGACGGGACCCCGAGTTTTCTAGATCCTATGGTCGTATGTGATGGGTTAGAGGTTGTTTGGCCTTATAACTTTAGCTTGGTCCTGGCCCGAACTTGTCACAGCGAAGCAAGTTTTTGAGAGCCACAAGACCTTGATATCATCAGCAAGATGGGCTTCTAGGGCAACCCTGGGGAAAATACGAGAGGGTGAGCTTTCTAGGCTCAGGAAGAGTTATGAAAACACTGACAAGGGCAATCCCTAGTAAGGGTCGCGATATGCACAATGTCTGCTCTTTCCCCCCTTTTTAGCATTTGCCCCTTTTCGCTATGAAGGGCATCGCCTTAACTACAAAATTGAGTTGGCCCTTGAAATTGCCCCGACGAACAACAGTGTATCTTCATTATTTATTCGCTTCCCTTATTTAGACATCTTCTTTCATTCGTGGGCATCCACATATGAGATCCAGCCTTTCTTCGCCTTCATGGCTGGTGGGCCACTAGGACCGTATGCCTCGAAGCCTCTATTGTCTTGTTTCGCATTCACGGGCAAGGCGGCGGATTCGCCGGTGGGTATGATGCATTTCCCCATTTCATCGTATATGGTATATGATGCCGAGGCTCAAGGATGGATTGAGAGATATATGGATGATATATGTGCACCAAGTGTTTACAGGGAGAGGTACAGAGAAGTCATCGGTGCGGTGCAGCGCAGGCCTTTGGATGGAGGGCGTGAGATTCATGCTTGGGTAAGCCTGAAGCAAGACTCAAACGGCAGGAGCTCGAATTCGTTCTATGTCTCGCCGGAGCTATTTAGACCCATTAGAAATGTTTAAATCTCGTCGGCTAATGGATCAATCCCCTCCGGTTATTTCATACCTACCTCTATGTTTAGATAGTTGAACTTATAGGAACCATACGAGAAGATACTATTCGCCAGCATAAACAACGCCCAGTACTACATTATCAAGAGTTTAGGATAAAATACGAGAGCGGATGCCGATGTAGCCGATGTATGGCCGTGGGCGGTGATAAAGCCACAACAGGGCATCATGATAAGTATTACAGTCTTCCCATTCGAATTTCTAAGCGGACACATAAAGGGGCCTTTACGAAACTCGTCAAATGAGCTTTCATCTAACTAGGTACCTAATTCATTAAACTCTATTAGGAAACGTAGAATGAAGAGGCGCCTAGCCATCTCTTCCTCTACGCTACTTAGCTATTCTTCATCAAAGTCGCCCTCAAAGCCAACGGCTGCACACTAACAGCCTTTCCGTCGTCGGCCCCTATCGTGAAGACGAATTGATCGAGCGGCATATCCGCATACACCGCCGTCGTTTGACTAACCCACGTCCCACAGTTCGTGGAGAACATATCATTGCTATGGTCCGTCAAATCCAGATTCTCAACCACCGCCTTGAAAACCACCTTCTTCGTGCCGTCCGCCGCCGCCTTCGACTCGAGGCCCGTAGGATAAATCCGGATCGCAGGGGCCGTAACGTTGTAGTTCAGCGTGTACCGCACCGCAACGGGGATCATATCCGTGCCGTTGCTAATCCACTTATCGATCCCCAATCCCGGCCGCGTCGAGTCTGTGCTCAGCACCAGTGTGCTGTTTAGCTCCGTATCCGATGCACTGTACGACCCCGCGTACGTGGCGTCCGCCTCCTCGCGCGCTGCTTCTTCCAGGGCAGGTACAAGCACTTTGCCAATTTGGTCTGCGATGTCCCAGTTAGCGTTGCCGGGCCACCCGCCCGCTAGCAGCGCCGTGATGCCGACGTCGTAGTCCGGGAGCAGCACGAGGAGCGACATGTACACGTTGATGCTGCCCGCTTTGCTGTAGGCGTCGACGACCCGGCTGCCGTCCGTTAATGGGATGCGCCGGATACCCCATGGCGAGCTGACTCCTTCATGGATGTCGGCTGTGAGAGCGGTGGGTTTGAGCCACCGGCGCGTCTGTGCGGGCGGCATGAGGGTGTGTCGGAAGATGGCGCGGCCGAGGCGTGATAGGTCGCCGACTGAGGAGTACATGTTCCCAGTTCTTCCCTGCCGCGTTAGTCTCGGGCCACATAACAGCTCGAAGTTCCCAAGAAGAGAAAACGGGTGGGATCTTACGGGCTTGCCTCTCCGATACTAAAGCCCCAATCCTCTTCATGGCCTTCGGGGATGACGCCTAGAGAGTCGTCTGGCTTCTGGTAGAACGTGTTCTTTAGGTTGAGCTTGCTGATGATGTCGCTCTCTACCATGTTCGCGAACGGCTTCCGCGTGATGGCCTCGAGCGCGTATGCTAGGATCTGGTACCCCATGTTCGAATAGCCAGCCGTCCACGAGGGTGCGAACGATGGCGGAACATTGGCTAGGCCCGTGAAGAACTCTATGCGTTGCTCTGGTCAGATAATGCGCGATCATTTACTCGAGTTCAAGGCCTGTCTTCTTCCTCTCCCTTTTCGTTCCCTTCTCCCTACTATCCAGACGACACTTTCAATATGCGGTATGGATATTACTTACGTGCGCGACTGCACTGTATCGCCTCCCCGCATATGGGAGTCTCGTTTCTTGGCGCCGGTGGGAAGCCAGCGGCTTCTAGGACGGTTTGGTTATGTTCTTGCGTCAGTTCCCCCTCGATGGCATCTAGCGGTTTATTTCACGTCTTAGCCTATAAATCTCTTGCTCCTTTTCCCCTCTTATCTCCTTTTACTTCCTTCCTCTTTTAAAGGCTCTCCTCATAGCTACTCGAATAACAATCAAATACCGACGAAATGCACTCACAATCTCTCACAACTCCCGCCATGTGGCTGGCCAGGTCCTGCAGTGTAATGCTGCTCCAGTCAACGTTCATAATGGGATCATACTCGGCCTTGCCGGCTATTAACTCGAGCTCAGGAACCCATTGAGTTACGGGCGTGTTCCAATACGTGTCGCCAGCCTCGATCAGGAACGTCAAGATCGTGAAGATCTTGGTGACACTTCCAAGCCGGTAGACTGTGTCCCCGTTCACGCTCTTCACGCCCGGTGTGTCAGACGTCAGCAGATCAGTCGCAGTATGGTAGTGGCTCCAGACGGGCGTGTCCTCATCCGCATCAGACGCCGAGAAAACCTGGATGGACCACGACGTGCCGTTTGGGTTCGTTGCTGGATCCATGCCCCGCGAGTCGAAGGTCGCCGTCAGGTTTGCGATGGCCGTCTTTATCGCCTGGGACGAGGCGAGCGCCTTCGGCTTCGGGAATACTGGCCCCGGATACGGGCAGTTGGGGATCCCGTTGACGGGGAAGACGACCTGGGTCGCTGTCGCCAGTAGCAGCGCCGCCACGGCAAAGAGCGGAGGCGACTTCATTGCGACGAATGTTGCCCTCGACACGGAAAGAGGAGCAGATTAAGATTAAGAAAAGGAACCGGAACGTTAAAGAAAGGACCAGTGCCCTGCTGCTGGAGCGGACGCATCACTAATGGACACGAAGAAGATCTCTTTTTTTCTCTTCTTGCGTAGAACAACTGGTGCTACGTCTGGGCATGGTCAGGGGGTTAAGCTTATAATTACGACATTAGGATCTTCCGAGCTCTGTAACCTGCTCATTCACCCGAGTACGTGGTCTTATGAGCGCATCCTAAATAGGATCTGCGGTCGAACCGGGTCGGCGGCGGCGCGGAAGATACAGATGCGTAAAGTTGTATTGAGACATTGGCAAGCATGTGATAGAGGCATAATGACGAGATTGGTGGACGGACGGGGTTCCTTTGACCTACCTGTCCCCAGTATCAGGATTGGTGGGCGGAACAGTAAAAGGGGGAAGAGGTTCGTCACAAATGGGGAACCACATTCTCGCGATATTGGTCACCGAAGACAAAGAGCTCCCACAAGCTACCATAATCTGATCGACACTATATTCTCGGTAGGTAGATAGTTCCATGTCGCATAATTGCGACGTTGACCTACATGCGGCTTTTTTGGCTGAATGCGAACGTGTCTGATCTTTTACGGTATTGGACCAAAATCGAAAGGAACAGAGGCGATTTCATATCAACCGCATGCGCACCACGGGATCCCGGCGTAATTACCACGTCCCAGCCTGGTAATTTGCTGCCGATTACACGGTAGCATGGCCGTTTTTGAATTGCGCAGGTAGCAAGATCGGGTTGCACGCGGTATCGCCAAGCTGTCTCAGGAGTCTGCGTACATTGCGCCGCATAACAACGGTCTTTGCTTACCTCCTTTGCTTGTATATATATAGTGTCCCTCCCATCTGCCCATCCACTACCAGTGCTACGTACGTAGTTCGCAGTTGTTATCGTAAGTATGATGACATGGTGCATCATCCTTCATATAAATAAATCGCCGAGCGAGCCTCCTGACGAGCTGTAGGTTATCTTAGGTAGGTATACATCCCGCTCCGTACGGGCCACGTATCTAATTATCGGGCTGTGATTCTGAAGCTTGTTTTCTGCCTTTCGCTTATTCACTAGTGGCTGGGTATAAGATTACATGGCGGCTTCTCTCCTGGTCTCTTTGAGAATGGACATATGGAAAAGTATTATGCCAAATGAAGTTCTCATATGCGTATTTTAAGGCAACCAATGGGGCGGATTCCCATGGGTTATACTGTCAGCGTGGTTCACAAATGGGCCCCTGCTATCCTCATAAAAGGGGGAAGAGACGAGGATGATATGGCTTGCAAACCCCTAACATCACAATTGTATTCAATTACGGGCAGATATTTAGTTCAATATGGATCACACCAACTCTTATCGCCAGATTTCTTGGACTACGTCAACTACGCACTGGGAACTCATGGATGGGGTGAATTACTATCTACCTAATTACCTAAGGTACCTAGGCGAAATCATCGATATCGCGAAACGCAAATCAGGTATCATCCTAAGCCAAAGCGGCTGGTCCTACAGGAATGAACCAACACCGATTCCTACCCTGCCCTAAAACGCCGGTGGGGGTATGTATCGTATGAAAAGCACGGGCTTTCCCTCAACACTAGTGTCAACCGTGGTCTCGTAAAATCAAACAAATCGAATTCGTAACCTTCCGTCCCATCTGCGCAAGTTCATAGCATGTCCATGGCACATATGGATGAACCGCGCGTCTAGAAAGGCGAGTTAACCACTTCGTCTTTGCCTAGCTTGTATCGCCCGCTCTGTCGCGTGCCCACGCGTCCCGAGCTTCGTCTGGGTGTGCTGAGTCGTTGGAAGTCGCCAGCAATGCTCTCTCTGGTAGGTCTCTTGAGATGCTGCTTTCCAACCATGTTCACCCAGTTAGGCAAGGTGACAATGACGTTCTGGTCGGTGCCAAACTTGAAGTCGTCAGCCCGGACAGTATCCTCGTAGCGCTTGATGATGTAAGGTGCTTTAGAGCCACGCAGAACCTTCTCCAAGTTCCAGTCGATAATGTATGGTCCCGTTGCAGTGATGATGGATGTCTCCTGACCATCTTTGGTCGTGTTGAACCGGGCGGGCGTAAATGAGACACCCTTTCCTGTTTCGTGATGGAATTGGGCGACGTGCTCTGGAGTCAACGCGAGACGACGAGGTTGAGGTTTAGAATCTGCAGCGAACGGTTTCTCGAAACCTAACTTTCCCTCATTCTTACCAGACTTCTGGAGTGCATCAATGAGTAGCAGGTAAGTGCGACAGGTAGCAAGGACCCAGCGGCCATCCGCAGACACATCAAGGCCGATGATAGGCTCACCGAGAGCTGGAATGACGGTCTTCGCATTGATTCCTAGACGATCGAAGAGGCGAATATCACCTTTGTTGGAAGCAACGGCGACATAGCCCTTCTCCGTAGTAGAAACCGCCGAGAAATCATTCTTCGATACGTACTGCTTGAGCTGGGAGTCGACAAGCTTGTTGCCGGATAGACGCGGGTCAACACGGAATAGCGCGTTGCGCGATATGCCGAGGAAGGTTGGCTCGTGCGTCATTTGTGCGAACTTGTTCTCGGGGCCGAAAGTGACAACGGGAATGTCATCGTGGACATTCCATTCATCAACCACCTTTCCATACTCGAGGTCCATGCGATACAGTTTGTTGGGGTCAGTGTCGTTCTGTAGGATCAGGTTGCGATCCTCGTTATGAAGCATAACTTTCTTGGGGACGAAAGAAGCGCCCTTTGGAGTCTCGACCTTGGAAATATTGGTCGTGAATTCCAAATGGTTCTTGGGTGTATGCTTGAACACGCCGATCTTGGGACCTCGGACAACAAAGGAGCGATCATGCTTGTATCCAACAGCCAGTGCGGAGTTGGTGTAAGGATCCTTAGGCTCAGTCTCAACATCGTCTTGTTCTTCGTCACTGTCGTAATGTTCGCTTTGAGGCGCATCGTCCTCAGGCTCCTCTTCGACCTCGGGTTCTTCCTCCTCCTCTTCAGTAGGCGCATCCTCCATATTTAGATCCTCAAACGCATCCAAGACGTATTGGCGGTCTTGTTCCTTGACCTTCGTCCACTTGACTTCATTCAGTTGTTCCCAGAGTGCTCGCATCAGCCCATCCTGGAATCTCTCCAGCGTCTTGTTGTCCTTAAATCTCAGTAACCAGGAATAAGCAGAACCATCTTCAGTGAACTGGTTGAAGATGAAGGAGAGGAATTCAAAGTTGAATACGGGGTTGATATCGGCAACCACCGGAATACCAAGCCACTGACGGTCTTTGCTGGCAATGTGCAACCAGTAATTCCAGTTACCGATATCTGACACTTGGGCGGTGACAGACGGGTCTTGAATAACGAAGGCCCCTGAAGGGAAGTCAAAAAAGTGCAATTCACCAATTTCCATTGCGAAGATCTCCAGCGGCTCGGGCTGAGCAGGGGCTTTCGGAGGTCCCGTCTGCTTGGCGGGCGGTGTATTGACCTTTTTCTCGTAAGGTTCTGGTTCGGGTTGCGAGAGCATTGAAGCGGTAGAATGCGTGCTGTCTCTCTTGGCGCTAGCACCTGCTTCGTTCTTCAACTGGAACATGGCGTCGGATGATTCAATCGAGCGTGCTAGAGTTGGGCTATGGATCGGGCTCGCTTGAGGAATAGGTTGCTCCTCGAAATCAAACTGCTGCAGGTCGGCTTCGGACGCAGTGGAATGCGGCTTGCGGTATTTTCGTTCGTACTGACACTGTCGCGCGATGCGTTCGAAAGCCTCAACTTGGGCTGACTTGATCGAAGGGTCGCAGACAAACTCGTAGACGTCTCCGACGTCTCCGCTCAAATCTTTCCAGGCAAGTACCTTCTGCGAACCTTCTCTGCTCTCGACGCGGAAGTGCAGAGCCTCGTCAAGCAGGAATGTCTTTTCGTCTTTCTCGGCCGCTAAAGCGTTGAGTTCTTCGTCTTCGCCTTCCTCGTCTGCCAATTCGGCTTCACCTTCTTCATAAACTCTCTGCACAACTAGCTGGTATTGGTAGTCTTGGCCGGTCCGACGGATGCGGGCGGTGGCGTCCTTGAAGATAAGCTCCGAGTATCCTTTGGGCGACAAAGGTCGTACAAGATACAGTTGACCTTGGGGCAGCTCGATCATAGACTCTTGGCTGCTGCTGCCAAAGATGAGCTTGCCAACTGTTTGATTTACGTTAGTTAGAGATTCGTATTGGAGATGGACAGAATAAATAGTAGGTATAGATGCGAAAGCCCAAATGTAGGTCTCATTTAGGTTTCGTTGGGCCGCGAATCATAATTCACGCCTTCAAAGTGCTGTTTTCAGCAAGGCTGACAACGAGGGGCAATACTCACCATTTTTGAGGACAAACATGTTGTCCTGATTTCAGAGACCTTGCTTTCGACAAGACTCAGCCGATATGAAAGGAGGCACGGTCAGGTAGGAGAATATTCATAGAAAGTGCAAGGAGAGCCCAAGTTATAGGGAAAACAGGGTTCTCGTCGCGGCGCGGGTCAACACCAGATCTTGTATTTGTTGCGTTTTGGTGGTGGTGGGAGAATTAGGCAAAGCTGCGTCATAACAAGACAATCAATGCTCTTTGCCTGGCAGAAGGGCGTCAGACTAAACGGCCCATGTGTGGATAGCACTGTAAGATACTATGCATTTCACTGGGAATATAACCAGCTGGGTGTACGGTGCATAACAGTGCTATTTATACATGGGCCGTTTAGTCTGACGCTATTCTGCCTGGGTAACCTGAGACCCCTGCTTTTGGTGTGCCCCAGGTGGGGTAGACTGTGGCGTTGCGGCGGTGCAGCGCCACCGTAAACCTTATTTTTCTTGATTAAGCAGCATTTGGCCTTAGTGCATTTTCGAAAGCCCCCACGCGCGCATTAACAAGCAGAATGGCGTTAAACTAAGTGCCTTATGTGTGAATATGTAATAATAATATTATACCATATTATGTTATTAATTATTTAATTATAAAGTTTTTTATAATAATATTATATATTATCGTGATGAAATTTTATTTTTAAAAAATTATAAAAAATTTAATTTTATAATAAATAAATAATAAAAATCATTATAATAAAATTTTTAAAAAATTATTTATTATTTATATATATTTTTAATATTTTTTTAACGTTTTAACATTAAATTCACGTTTTTATTTATAAGTTTTTTATTTATATTATATTATTTTTTTATAATTAATTTTTATAATTTAATAATATTTTTATATATATAATAATGTAAATAATATTTAATATATTTAATATTATTTTTAATGAAATTTAATTTAAAATTATTAAATAATATATAAATTAATATAATATTATAATTTTTTTTTATTTATAAACGATATTAATTTTCTTTATATTATAAGTTATATTTTTATTTTTTAATATAATAAAATTATAATTTTTAAAATGTTATTTAAAATAAAAAAAATGGAATTTTAAAGCTTTAATATATTTTTCCGATAATATTTTACCATTATCATTTATTTTTATTTTATATTAATATAAAAGAAAAATATAATTATATTTTATAATTTTTATAATATATATTAATTTTATTTTTCTTATTTTTATATAACGATATTTTTTATTAATTCGTCGTTTTTTATTTAACTTTTTTATAATGTAATTAATTATAAATATATTATTTTTCTTTTTTATTATATATATAACTTTCTTTAATTTTAAAAGAAAATATTTAAAGTATATTTCGTTTAATGATATTATTTTTTTACCATTACTTTTTATTTTATTAATAACTTTTTTTTATTTTTCTTTTTATGGTAATTATATATTATTTTATTATAATTTTTAATAATACCTTTTTTTATTATTTAACTTAAAAATAATATCCTTTTTTATTTAATTAACGTCGAATAATAAAATTTAATAAGATTTTTTTTAAACTTATATTATTAACGAAACTTTTTTATTTTAAGCGACGATTATTTTATTTATCATTTTAATTTCTTCCTTTTAAATATTCGATAATAAAGTTTATTTCTTTATTTGAAAATTTTCTTTCTTAATAACGATTATCGGAAAATAATTAAAAGTTATTATAATATTATTTAAAGTTAAAATTAATATAAAATTTCGAATAATCGAATTTAATGTTAAATAACTCATTATTAAAACGATCGGTCGATAAGATTTTTCTTTTATTATATTTATTAACGTTAAAAATATCGAATAATTTCCTTTTAAAATTTTTTAACTTATTATATTAATTATTTTTTCGAAAATAAAAGTTAACTTTTCGAATGTAAATACGTAAAAAAATATTAATATATATTTTAAGTTTTTTATATATTATTATAACGATATGATTAATCGGAAAATTATAAAAAAATTATAATAATAAGAAAATTTATTATATAATATATTTATAAAATTATAAATTTATATGTCACGTTAAAATTAAGTTATCGTTAATTTTAATAAACGTATTAACGATAATATTTAATAATAAAGTTATAAAGTTTAAAATTAAATAATTAAAAATATAATGTGAAAAAAAATTTTTAATTTAATTTATACATAAAGTAAATGTTAAAAATATATAACGTAATAATTATTAAATAAGTATAAAATAATGGTATTTTAATAACGTTTAATTTTTAACTTTTTATTGAGGCGGTTATATATTTTTTATATATAAGTTTTATTATAAACGTTAATATTAAATAAGTTTAATTTCGACTTATTTTTTAATAAAGTTATTTTTTACCGTTATGTTTTTATCTTTAAGAGTTATTAATTTATCAAGTTTTTACGGCGAAATTAATGTATATTAATAGTTATTTTTTACTTTTTTATTTACGTTAAGCGTTTTTTATTATGAACGTTATTATTATTACGAATAATATATTTATTTTCGTATATAATCTTTTTATTTCTTTAGTTTATAATTGTTTATATAAAACCGTTAAACTTTTATTATATTTTCGTTTTATTTTTTCTTTTTATAATAATATAAATCTTTTTTATATCGTTTATTTATCGTTTTATTTTTTAATTTTTTATTATAACGTTATAGTTAATAAATAAAAACTTTACCCCGAAATATATTAACGTTATATATATTATATAGTTAATTAACGTAAAAATAAACTTATTAATTATAATTATATTAAAATGAAAAATTATAAGAAAAGCTTTTTAATTTAATTCATATATAAAGTGAATGTTAAAAATATATAATGTGGTAATTATTAAATAAATATAAAGTAATGATATTTTAATAATATTTAATTTTTAACCTTTTATTAAAGCGGTTATATACCTTTTATATATAAGTTTTATTATAAGCGTTAATATTAAATAGGCTTAATTTTAACCTATCTTTTAATAAAATTATCCCCCGTTATTATATTTTTATTTTTAAAAGTTATTAATTTATTAAATCTTTATAATAAAGTTAATGTATATTAGTAATTATTTTTTACCTTTTTATTTACATTAAATACTTTTTATTATGAATGTTATTATTGTTATAAATAATATATTTATTCTTATATATAATTTTTTTATTTCTTTAACTTATGGTTATTTATATAAAGTTATTAAATCCTTATTATATCTTTATCTTATTTTTTCTTTTTATAATAATATAAATCTTTTTTATATTATTTATTTATTATTTTACTTCTTGATTTTTTATTATAACGTTATAATTAATAAATAAAAATCTTACCTTAAAATATATTAACGTTATATATATTATATAATTAATTAATATAAAAATAAGCTTATTAATTATAATTATATTAAGGTAGAAGGTAAAATAATCCTTTAATTCTTTTAATATATAACTTAGTTAATTTTTTTTTAAATAATTTTAATAAATATTATAAATATTATATATATAAAAAATTTTATAAACTTGTAAATTCTTAATTTTATATTATTGTTATATAATTATTAATTTAATGTGATTTAACTTTTACCAAGTAATAAAATATCGGCTTATATTTTTTATATTATCCTTAAAGTTAATGTTAATAATCATATTATAAATTCTTTCTAATCTTTTTATTATTTTATAGTTAATTAATTTTAAAGAAATTATTAAGACGGTATAATCAATTTTATAAAAGATTTTATAAATTATTAAAAATAATTATAATATAAATAAGATGTAATAATTAAAGTATTAATGTTACTTAACCTTTTAAAAAAAAAAGGAATGATAATAAAACCATGATAAATAAATATTCGAAGTTAATGAAATTATGTAAAAAGCTTTTTAATCCCTCGGAATAAAATTATATATATTTTATGGTAGTTTTATTAGTTTTTTTAAAGATATTAATTAATTAATTAAGTATTTTATTATAATATATTTCCTTTATTTAAGTTTCCTTTACTTTATTATTTTTTACGTTAACTTTATAAGTTCTTATTAATAATGTAATTATTTTTAATCTTCTTAATCTTACCGGTTTTACCAATTTTGTTAATCTTATTAATCTTTTAAATCTTATAAATCCTTTAAAACCTTTTAAGTTTAAAAGGTCTTATGGTTTTATTAATAATTATTACACTTTTTCGATAAATAATTTAAATCGATAAATAATTAATAAGTTACCAATATATCGATATTATATTTTATATATTAATTCTCATATAAATAACGTTATTTTTATTTTTAAGACGTTTTTTATAAACTCTTTTTACGTTATTAAATATCTTTAAAGCTAATTCTTATAAATCATTTTTATTATCAAATCTTAACCATTTAATAAGATATTATTTATTCTTATCTTTATCTTTATAACTTAAAATTATTTTTATATCATATATATTATCTTTATTAAAGCTTATTCCTTATTTTATTAAAACTTTATTAAGTTTAAATATAAATAGTTTTAAAGTATTTATATTAAATATATTATATATTTTATATCTTAATAATAACTTAAGCTTATATATCATTTAATAATAACTTATAACCTTTTTTATTTTAAAGAAGTTTAAATATTTATCCGTTAATTTCTTATTAAATTATCTTTAGTTTATATTCTTTATGGAAATCATAACTTAATTACCTTTATTAAATATTTTTATAACTTATTTTTATTATACCACTTCGTATATACCTTGTTAAAATTATATAATAATGTCGTTACTTTTTTCTTATCTTAATAAATCTTATTTATTAATTTTACGTCTTTAATTATATTTTAACTTAAGATTAATATTGCTAAATTATTAAATCCCTTTAACATAAATTTTATATATAAATATGTTAATATTTATTTATATATTAAATAAATTAAGGTATTATATACCTATTTTATTAAAGTGAACTTCTTTATTTAATTAAATTATTTATGGTTATAAAAGGTTTATAAGTAATATTTTAAGTTTTAATTTTATCTCTTTATTTACTTATTTATTTAAGGGTAATAAACGATATTTAACCGCTTCTTCATTATTAAGTAATAATATAATATAAACTAAAATTTACTTATAAATAAAGATCTTTTATCCAATATTATCCCCTTTAAAAATCCCATTTATAAAAAGATTTTTATAAAGAATATATTGGTAAAATTATTAATGGTTAAATCTTTTATAACTATTATATATAATATATATTTCGAAAATTAGTTAATAATAATTAAAATATTATTATAATAATG
The DNA here is from genome assembly GCA_022578955.1 of Hypoxylon sp. FL1857. Taxonomy (NCBI): domain Eukaryota; kingdom Fungi; phylum Ascomycota; class Sordariomycetes; order Xylariales; family Hypoxylaceae; genus Hypoxylon; species Hypoxylon sp. FL1857. Next base: position 277,683 of record MU400384.1, read on the forward strand.
GTTACTTAATATAATAACTTTAAAGAATCTGGTAATAAAATTTAAAGATATTTCTTTTCTTAAACCTTTTAATATAAATAATAAACTTAACTTATTATAAAATAAATATCGCTTTATTTTTATCTTTTAATAAATAACGTAGTTATTTATATAACTTTTTATATCATTTCTTAATTTATCTTAATAATAATATTTTATTAATCTTAATATTATCTTTATTATCCTTTAATAACTTGATAAAAATATATTATGGTAATTATATAATAATTTTCCCTTTATCATTATTAATATATATATTTAATTTTTATATTTAAATAAACCTTCCTCATTAATCTCTTATATAAATAATATAAAATTATAATTAAACCGTTTTATATATTATTTTTCTTTAATAATAAAAAGGTCTTTTTTTTATTCTTCTTTCATTTTCTTTAAAAAAGGTTAACTTAATATATCCCTTTTTATTATCATTACTTTAACCACGTTATACTTATAATTACCCCATTCTTAACCTTTAATATATTTATTATCTTTTTAAACTTTAAAAATTTTTTAATTATTCTTAAATGTTTTTAAAAACCTTAATAATATCCTTTATATCTTATTTTAATATTTCGATAATAAAGTATATATTCTTATAATTACTTTATCATTTAACATTTTAAAATCATTTATTATCATATTATAACTTTCTTAATTATCTTAAAACCTCTTTTAAAACTTTAATAAAATGCTTTTATAAACCTTAATTTTCTTTTTAACATCTCTATAATTTAATTAATATAACATATTATTAATTAAATTAAAACTCTTAAGTTTATATATTATTTAAAAATTAAAATTAATTAAGGTCTTTACTTATTTTACTTATTAACTATTTAACTTTAACTTTAATATAATATATTATAAATTCAAATAATCTATTAATATATTTACCTTTTCTTTAAAATATATAAAATAATATCTTCATTTCTGAAAAATATTAATTATAATTAATATCTTAATATTAAATATAATATAATATACCTCGTTATTATATAACTTCTTAAATATAAAAGTTATTAAATACCATTTTTCCTCATATAATTATAATGATATCATATTAATAACCCATTATAATATATTAATCTCTACCTTAATAAATAATTAAATATTAAAATATTTTAAATAAATATCTTTAAGAATAATAATCTTAATTTCATAAACGTTTTTAATACCTCCATTAATAACTTAAAATATAATAATAATTTCCTTTTTAAAAACTTCATTAATAAAGCTATTATCTTAAAATATCCTTTAATAAACCTCTTATAAAACTTAATAAAACCTAAAAATATTTATATTTTATATACGTTATAAGATATCGGCTATTTTAATATCGTTAATACCTTTTCTTTATCCATTTTAATACCTTTTAACGTTATTATAAACCTTAAAAAAGTCATTTCTTTTATATAAAATTCATATTTTATTAAGTTAATATAAAACTTCTATTCTTTTAATCTTTCAAATATATTTCAAATATATTATAAATATAATATCTTATTATTAAAATAAATCAAAATATTATTTAAATATATAATATAAATTATATCTATTAACCTTAATAATACCTTATTAATATAATTTTAAAACATAATTAATATATTAAAAAAGTTAAATAATATCATTAAATATTCGAAATAATTATATTTTATCTTAAATATAATTTTCTATTTATCTCTTTTTTAATCTTAAATTAATAATATATATCTTTTAAATTAAACTTCATAAATAAAATAATTCTTATTAAGTAATTTAATATCTCATTAATTAATAAAAAAGCCATATAATCTTTATAAATTATCTGGTTTAATACTTTATAATCGATATAAAATCGTAATTTCCTTCCTAATTTTAATATAAATAAAATAAACAAATTAACAAAACTTTTAAAAGATTAAATTTACCTTTTTTATAAAATATTATTAATATATTCCTTTAAGACTTTTAATTCTACCTTAATTAATAAATATATAAATTTATAAAATAATTATTTACCAACTTTAAAATTAATAACGTAATTTTAATCTTAATATTTAAATAAGATAAATATTTTATTAATATTAAATATATCTATAAAATCATTATAAACTAAAAATAAAATAAATCTTATATTATCATTATCCCGTTAAAAGGTAAAATATCTTCTTCTTAAACCTCTTTTTCTTTATATTAAAACTACCATTAAAGTTACCATTTTATTAAAATCTTATAATACCTTCATTATTTCTTTATATTTATTTACCAAAAAAATATCTCCTTCTTTTATATAATAATATTATTAATAACTTTAACCTTTAAATATAACATCTACATTATTAACTTAAAATAACCCTAAAAAAACGTTATATTTAAAATTCTAATTAATAACCTTAATCATATAAAAGATTTACCATTTAAACCCTTAATTATTTTAAGCTTTTATAATAATTAATAATTTCCTTAACGTCTTTCTTTCTTTATATAAACCTTTTACTTAATTATTTATTTATAAATTTTATAATAAATTTATTATTATATATTTATTAATAATTATATCATAATTAAATCTTATATTAATAAAAACCTTTAAATTAAATTATTATCTTCTTATTTATAACCTCATTATTATTTTAAACCGGTTATATAAAAAGTCTTTATTTTATTATAAATTCTTTCTTTTTTTTATTTTAAAAAAGGTTTTATTTATATTAAACATATAATTAATATTATCTTATTATAAATATCTTAATATAAAATAATTAAATTTCTTATACTTAAAATATTAAATTTTAAAATAATTAAATTTATAATATCCTTTTTTTCTATAATTAAAATAATTACTTAACTTTTATAAAACCTTTATATTTTTATTATTAAATAATATTAATTCCCGGCTTTAATTAAATTCTTTTTTAATCTTAATTATATTTAAATTAATAATTTATTATAAGGTTATAAAATTACTTTTTTCCTTAATTATATTTCGGGATAAATTTTAATAATCCTTATATTATCCTTTTAAAATAATCTCGAATAATTACGCTTTATTTTCAAATTTACTTTAGATCTTTAATAAAAACCCTTTTAAATACTTATTTTTTAATTTTAAATTTAACTTAATTAATAAATTTAATACCTTATTTCTCTCCGAATATTACTTTAAATCTTTTACTTTAATAATTTTAAACCATTTTAAAAATATATTAAACCCTTTCATTAATTTTTAATATAACTCTTATATTATTATAAAAACATTAAATACTTATAAATCTTCATTTCTTACCAAATTATATAACTAATTTTCCATTTTTAACCAAAAGATATCTTTTAACTTTTTAATAACGTCCGTAATATATCTTTACCACCGCTTTACTATTATTCCCCTTAAACATATAATTATATATAAGATCTTTTCTTTATCTATCTTATAATTATTAAATAAAAACTTAACTTTAAAATTATTTAAAAAGGTCGTTAATTTTACGCCATTATTATCCTTCTTTCCTTTATATAAAATATTAAATAAAAACATCTTATATCTAATTAAACTTTTACTATAAAATCATTTCGTCTTAATAATAATTCTTTTATTATTTATAAATAATATTATCTTATTCCTTAAAATAATTAATTACTTAATTTTTTATTTCCTTATTAAATTTTAATTTTAATATCGTTATTAAATCATTAAATAATAAGGTTATCATTATTAATTTAACCTTTCGAAAATTAATAATTAATAATATTATTAAAATCTTCTTCACTTAAATCGGCTTGGAATAATATCTTTTCTTTAAAACAAATATTAACAACCATTTTTCAATATTAATATATATCCGTTTTATGATCAAATAATTTATATTAATAAATATAAAACATTATATTATAAAAAAAGCCTTTTAATTTAATTCATACATAAAATAAATACCAAAAATATATAATATAATAATTATTAAGTAAATATAAGGTAATAATATTTTAATAATGTTTAACTTTTAACCTTTTATCAAAATAATTATATACCTTTTATATATAAATTTTATTATAAACGTTAATATTAAATAGGCTTAATTTCAACTTATCCCTTAATAAAAATAAAGTAATTTTTTAATTTTCTCAATATGTGATTTAATTAACTTTTCTTAAATAATTTTAATAAATATTATAAATGTTATATATATAAGAAATTTTATAAATTTATAAGTTTTTAATTTTACGTTATTATTATATACTTATTAATTTAATATAATTTAGTTTTTATTAAGTAATAAAACGTCGGTTTATATTTTTTATATTATTTTTAAAGTTAATATTAATAATTATATTATAAGTTTTTTTCGATTTTTTTATTATTTTATAGTTAATTAATTTCGAAGAAGTTATTAAAGTGGCGTAATTAATTTTACGGAAAGTTTTATAAGTTATTAAAAATAACCGTAATATAAATAAAATATAATGGTTAAAATATTAACGTTATTTAACTTTTAAAAAGAAAAAGCGGTAATAAAATTATAATAAATAAATATTCGAAGTTAATGAAGTTATGTAAAAAGTTTTTTAATTTTTTAAAACGAAATTATATATATTTCGTGGTAGTTTTATTGGTTTTTTTAAGGATATTTATCGGTTAATTAAATATTTTATTATGGTATATTCCTTTTATTTAAGTTTCTTTTATTTCATTATTTCTTTACGTTAACTTTATAAATTTTTATTAATAATATGGTTATTTTTAATCTTCTTAGTTTTATTAATTTTACCGGTTTTATCGATTTTTCGGGTTTTATAAATCTTTTAAAACTTTTTAAGTTTAAAAGGTTTCATGATTTTATTAATGGTTATTATATTTTTTCGATAAGTAATTCGGATTAGTAAATAATTAATAAGTTACCGGTATATTAACATTATATTTCATATATTAATTCCCGTATAAATGGCGTTATTTTTATTTTTAAAACGTTTTTTATAAGCTTTTTTTATATTATTAAATACCTTTAAAGCTAGTTTTTATAAATTATTTTTATTGCCGAATCTTAACCATTTAATGAGATATTATTTATTCTTATTTTTACCTTTATGATTTAAGATTATTTTTATATCGTATATATTATTTTTGTTAAAATTTACCTTTTATTTTATTAAAACTTTACCAAGTTTAAATATAAACGGTTTTAATATATTTATGTTAAATATGTTATATATTTTATATTTTAATGATAACTTAAACTTATATATTATCCCATAATAATTTATAACTTCTTTTATTTCGAAAAGGTTTAAATATTTATCCGTTAATTTTTTATTTAATTATTTTTAATTTATATTTTTTATGGAAATCATAACTTAATTATTTTTATTAAACGTTTTTTATAACTTATCTTTATTATATTATTTCGCGTATGCTTTATTAAAGTTACGTAATAACGTTGTTATTTTTTCTTTATTTTAATGGATTTTATTTATTAATTTTATACTTTTAATTATATTTTAATTTAGGATTAATGTTATTAAGTTATTAAGTTTTTTCAACGTAAACTTCATATATAAATATGTTAATATTTACTTATATATTAAGTAAATTAAAATATTATATATTTATTTTATTAATGTAAGTTTTTTTATTTAATTAAATTATTTATGGTTATAAAAAGTTTATAAATAATGTTTTAAGTTTTGATTTTATTTCTTCGTTTATTTATTTATTTAAAAGTGGTAAGTGATATTTAACCACTTTTTTATTATTAAGCGGTGATATAATATAAATTAAAATTTACTTATAAATAAAAATCTTTTATCTAATATTATCTTTTTTAAGAATTTTATTTATGGGAAGATTTTTATAAGGAATATATTAACGAAGTTATTAATGGTTAAATCTTTTATAACCGTTATATATAACGTATATTTCGAAAAATGGTTAATAATGATTAAGATGTTATTATAATAATGGTTATTTTACATGGTAATTTTAAAGAATCCGGTGATAAAATTTAAGGATATTTTTTTTCTTAAACTTTTTAATATAAGTAATGAATTTAATTTATCATAAAGTAAATGTCATTTTATTTTTATTTTTTAATAAATAACGTAATTACTTATATAATTTTTTATATCATTTTTTAACTTATTTTAATAATAATATTCCATTAATCTTAATATTATTTTTATCACTTTTTAATGGTTTAATAAAGGTACGTTATGGTAATTATGTAACAATTTTTCCTTTATCATTATTAATATATATATTTGGTTTTTATATTTAAGTAAACCTTTTTCATTAATTTCTTATATAAATAATGTAAAGTTATAATTAAACCATTTTATATGTTATTTTTCTTTGGTAATAAAAGGGTTTTTTTTTTATTCCTTTTTAATTTTTTTTAAAAAAGGTTAGTTTAATATATCCCTTTTTATTATTATTACTTTAACCATATTATATTTATGGGTATTTCGTTTTTAACTTTTAATGTATTTATTATTTTCTTAAATTTTAAAGACTTTTTAACTATTCTTAAATGTCTTTAAAAATTTCGGTAATGTTTTTTAAGTTTTACTTTAATATTTTAATAATAAAGTATATATTTTTATAATTGCTTTATTATTTAACGTTTTAAGGTTATTTATTATTACGTTATAACTTTTTTAATTATTTTAAAACTTTTTTTAAAATTTCAGCAAAATGTTTTTATAAACTTCGATCTTTTTTTCGGCATTTTTATAATTTAATCGACGCGATATATTATCGGTTAAGTTAAAGCTCCCGGGTTTATATATTATTTAAAAGTTAAAATTGGTTAAAATTTTTATTTATTTTACTTACCGGTTATTTAGTTTTAACTTCGATATAATATATTATAAATTTAAATAATTTATTAATATATTTACTTTTTCTTTAAAATATATAAAGTAATGCTTTCATTTCTTGAAAGTATCGGTTATAATTAATATTTTAACATTGGGTATAATATAATATATTTCATTATCACGTAATTTCTTAAATATAAAAGCTATTAAATATCATTTTTCCTTATATAATTATAATAATATCACGTTAATAACTTATTATAATATATTAATCTTTACTTTAATAAATAATTAAATATTAAAATGTTTTAAAATAAATATTTTTAAGAATAATAACTTTAATTTTATAAATATTTTTAATATTTTTATTAATAACTTAAAATGTAATGGTAATTTCCTTTTTAAAAACTTTATTAACGGGGTTATTATTTTAAAATATCCTTTAATAAACCTTTTATAAAATTTAGTAAAGTTTAAAAATATTTATATTTCATATATATTATAAAGTATTAACTATTTTAATATTGTTAATATTTTTTCTTTATTTATTTTAATATTTTTTAACGTTATTATAAACTTTAAAAAGGTTATTTCTTTTATGTAAAATTTATATTTTATTAAATTAACGTAAAGCTTTTATTTTTTTAATCTTTCGAATATATTTCAAATATATTATAAATACGTTATCTCATTATTAAAATAAATTAAAATATTATTTAAATATATAATGTAGATTATATTTATTAACCTTAATAATACTTTTATTAAAGGATAAATCGGGATTAAGCCTATTTAATATTAATGCTTATAATAGAATTTATATATAAAAGGCATATAATTGTCTCGATAAAAGATTAAAAGTTAAGCATTATTAAAATATCATTACCTTATATTTACTTAATAATTATTACGTTATATATTTTTAATATTCATTTTATATATAAATTAAATTAAAGGGTTTTTCTTATAATATAACGTTTTATACTTATTAACGTAAACCGTTTAATTATAAAAAAGATATATATTAATATCGAAAGATAGTTATTAATACCTGTTTTAAAAAAAGGATATTATTTTAAACCGACTTAAATAAGGAAGATTTTAATAATATTATTAATCATTAATTCTTAAAGGGTTAAATTAATAATAAAGCTATGGGAAATATGGTTTTAAATATAATAATGATAACTTTATTATTTAACGACTTAATAATAATATTAAAAATAAAGTTTAATAAAGAAATAGTAAAAATCTAAGTTAAAAACTTAAAGAAATGAAAAATCGAATAATTAATTACTTTAAAGAATAAGATAATATTACCCATAAATAATAAAGGAATCATTATTAAGACAAAATAATTTTATAGTAAGAGTTTAATTAAATATAAAATATCTTTATTTAATATTTTGTATAAAAGAGAAAAGGATAATAATAACGTTAAATTAGTAACTTTTTTAGGTAATTTTAAGATTAAGTTTCCGTTTAATAATTATAAGATAAATAGAAAAAAGATTTTATATATAACTATATATTTAAAAGGAATGATAATAAAGTGGTGGTAGAAATATATTATGGATATGATTAAAGAGTTAGAAAATATTTTTTAATTAAAGATAGAAAATTAGTTATATAATTTAATGGGAAATGAAGATTTATAAATATTTAATGTTTTTATAATGATATAAAAGTTATGTTAAGGATTAATGGAAAGGTTTAATATATTTTTGAAGCGATTTAAAATTATTAAAATAAAGGATTTGGAATAATATTTGGAAAGAAGTAAGGTATTAAATTTATTAATTAAGTTAAATCCGGAATTAAGAAATAAATGTTTAAGGGGGTTTTTATTGAAGATTTGAAATAAGTTTAAAAGTAAGGTATGATTATTTAAGATTATTTTAAAGAGGTAACGTAAAGATTATTAAAACTTATCTTAAGATATAATTAAGGAAAAGAATAATCTTATAATCTTATAGTAAATTATTAATTTAGATATAATTAAAATTAAAAGAGAATTTAGTTAAAGTTAAGAATTAATATTATTTAATAATGAAAATGTAAAGGTTTTATAAAAATTAAGTGGTTGTTTTAATTATGGAGAAAAGGGATATTATAAGTTTAATTACCTTAAAATTTAATATTTTAAGTATAAAGAATTTAATTATTTTATATTAAGATATTTATAATAAGATAATATTAATTATGCGTTAAATATAAATAAGATTTTTTTTAGGATAAAAGAAATAAAGAATTTATAATAAGATAAAAACTTTTTATATAGCCGGTTTAAAATAATAATAAAGTTATAAATAAGAAGATAATGATTTAATTTAAAAGTTTTTATTAATATAAGATTTAATTATAATATGATTATTAATAAATATATAGTAATAAACTTATTTTAAAGCTTATAAATAGGTAGTTAAGTAAAAGGTTTATATAAAAAAAGAAAAATGTTAAGGAAGTTATTAATTATTATAAAAGCTTAAGATAATTAAAGGTTTAAGTGGTAAACTTTTTATATAATTAAAGTTATTAATTAAAACTTTAAATATAATATTTTTTTAAGGTTATTTTGGGTTAATAATGTAAATATTATATTTAAAGGTTAAAGTTATTAATGGTATTATTATATAAAGGAGGGAAATATTTTTTTAATAAATGGATATAAAGAGATAATAAAAACATTATAAGATTTGTTAAAGGATAAGTCGGGATTAAACCCATTTAATATTAACGTTTATAATAAAACTTACATATAAAAAACACGTAATCGCTTCGATAAAAAGTCGAAAGTTAAGCATTATTAAAACATCACTACTTTATATTTACTTAATAATTACCACGTTATATATTTTTAACATTCACTTTACATATGAATTAAATTAAAGGGCTTTTCTCATAGATTTTAATGAAATGGTAACTTTAATGGTAATTTTAATATAAAGAGAAAGAGATTTAGGAAGAAGGTATTTTATCTTTTAATATAATAATGATAATATAATATTTATTTTATTTTTAACCTATAATAACTTTATAAATATATTCAATATTAATAAGGTATTTATTTTATTTAAATATTAAAATTAAGATTATATTATTAATTTTAAAACCGGTAAATAACCATTTTATAGATTTATATATTTATTAACCGAGGTAAAATTAAAAACCTTAAAAGAATATATTAATAATGTTTTATGAAAAAGGTGGATTTAATTTTCTAAAAGTTTTATTGGTTTATTTATTTTATTTATGTTAAAGTTAAAAAGGAAATTATAATTTTATATCAATTATAAAACATTAAATTAAATAATTTATAAAGACTATATGGCTCTTTTATTAATTAGTAAAATATTAAATTATTTAGTAAAGGTTATCTTATTTACAAAACTTAATTTAAAAGATATATATTATTAATTTAAGATTAAAAAAAAGGATGAATAAAAGATTACATTTAAGATAAAATATAATTATTTCAAGTATTTAATAATATTATTTAACTTTTTTAATACGTTAACCATATTTTAAAATTATATTAATAAGGTTTTATTAAAGCTAATGGATATAATTTATATTATATACTTAAATAACATTTTGATTTATTTTAATGATAAAATATTATATCTATAATATATTTGAAATGTATTTAAAAGATTAAAAGAATAGAAACTTTATGCTAATCTAATAAAATATAAGTTTTATATAAAGGAAATAACTTTTTTAAAGTTTATAATAATGTTAAAAAACATTAAAATGGATAAAAAAAAAGTATTAACGATATTAAAATAGCTGGTATCTTATAACGTATATGAAATATAAGTATTTTTAAGCTTTATTAAGTTTTATAAAAAATTTATTAAAGGGTATTTTAAGATAATGGCTTTATTAATGGAGTTTTTAAAAAGGAAGTTATTATTACGTTTTAAGTTATTAACGGAAATATTAAAAATATTTATAAAATTAAAGCTATTATTTTCGAAAGCGTTTATTTTAAAATATTTTAATATTTAATTATTTATTAAGGTAAAGATTAATATATTATAATAAATTATTAATATGATATTATTATAGTTATATAAAAAAAGGTAATATTTAATAACCTTTATATTTAAGAAGTTATATAATAACGAGGTATATTATGCCACACTTAATATTGAGATATTAACCATAGTTAACGTTTTTAAGAAATGGAGGTATTACTTTATATATTTTAAAGAGAAGGTAAATATATTAATAAATCACTTAAATTTATAATATATTATATTAAAGTTAAAGTTAAATAGCCGATAAGTAAAATGGGTAAAAACTTTAATTAATTTTAATTTTTAAATAATATATAAACTTAAGAGCTTTAACTTAATTAATGATATATTACATTAATCAAATTATAAAAACGTTAAAAGGAAAATTAAGGCTTATAAAAATGTTTTATTAAAGTTTTAAAAAAGGTTTTAAAATAATTAAGAAAATCATAATATAATAATAAATAACCTTGAAATATTAAATAATAAAGCAGTTATAAAAATATATACCTTATTATTGAAATATTAAGATAAGATTTAAAGGATATTATTAAGGTTTTTAAAAATGTTTAAAAATAATTAAAAAGTCTTTAAAATTTAAGAAAATAATAAATATATTAAAGGTTAAGAATAAGGTATTCGTAAATGCGGCGTGGTTAAAGTAATGATAATAAAAGGGAATATATTAAGTTAACCCCTTTTAAAAAAAATTAAAAAAGAATAAAAAAAAAACCTTTTTATTATTAAAGAAAAATGATATATAAAATGGTTTAATTATAACTTTATATTATTTATGTAAGAAATTAGTAAAGAAAGTTTATTTAAATATAAAAATCGAATATATATATTAATAATGATAAAGGGAAAATTGTTATATAATTACCATAATATATCTTTATTAAGTTATTAAAGGGTGGTAAAAATAATATTAAGATTAATGAAATATTATTATTAAGATAAGTTAAGAAATAATGTAAAAAATTATATAAATAATTATATTATTTATTAAAAGATAAAAATAAAACGGCATTTACTTTATAATAAATTAAATTTGTTATTTATATTAAAAGGTTTAAAAAAAGAGATATCTTTAAATTTTATTACTAAACTTTCCGAAATCATTATATAGAATAATCGTTGCTATAATAATATCCTAATTGTCGTTAACCGTTTTTCGAAATATATATTATATATAATGGTTATAAAAGATTTAATTATTAACGGCTTTATTAATATATTCTTTATAAAAATTTTCCCGTAAATAAAACTTTTAAAAGGGATAATATCGGATAAAAAATCCTTATTTATAAATAAATTTTAATTTATATTATGTTATTACTTAATAATAAGGAAACGGTTAAGTATTATTTATTACTTTTAAACGAATAAGTAAATAAAGAAATAAAATTAAAACTTGGAATATTACTTACGAGTTTTTTATAACCATAAATAATTTAATTAAGTAAAAAAGTTCACATTAATAAAGTAAATATATAATACTTTAATTTATTTAATATATAAGTAAATATTAATATATTTATATATAAGGTTCATATTAAGGGGATTTAACGATTTAATAACATTAATCTTAAACCGAAATATAATTAAAGGCATGGAATTAATAAATAAAATTTACTAAAATAAAGAAAAAGTAATAATGTTATTACGTAACTTTAATAAAATATATACGAAGTGATATAATAAAGATAAGTTATAAAGAATGTTTAATAAAGGTGATTAAGTTATGGTTTTTACAAAGAATATAAATTAAAAACGATTTAATAAAAAGCTAATGGATAAGTATTTAAGCCTTTTCGAAATAAAAAAGGTTATAAGCCATTATCGAATAATATATAAGTTTAAATTATCGTTAAAATATAAGATATATAACATGTTTAATATAAGTATTTTAAAGCCGTTTATATTTAAACTTGGTAAGGTTTTAATAAAATAAAAGGTAAGTTTTAATAAAGATGATATATATAATATGGAAATAGTTTTAAGTTATAAAGGTAAAAATAAAAATAAATAATATTTTATTAAGTGGTTAAGATTTAGTAATGAGGATAACTTATAAGAATTAGCTTTAAAAATATTTAATAATGTAAAAAAAGCTTATGAAAAACGCCTTAAAAATAAAAATAACGCCACTTATATAAGAATTAATATATAAAATATAATGCCGATATATCGGTATTTTATCAACCATTTATTATTCTAGATTATTTATTGAAAAGGTATAATGGTTATTAATAAGATTATAAGGCTTTTTAAGTTTAAGAAATCCTGGAAGATTTATAAGATTTGAAAGATCGATAAAATCGACAAGATTAATAAAACCAAGAAAATTAAAAACAATTATATTATTAATAAAAACTTACGAAATTAACGTAAAGTAATAATAAAATAAAGGAAACTTAAATAAAAGGAATATACCATAATAAGATATTTAATTAACCGGTTAATATCTTTAAAGAAATTAATAAAGTTGTCACGAAATGTATATAATTCCGTTCCGAAAGATTGGAAAGTTTTTTATATAACTTTATTAATTTTAAACATTTATTTATCATAAATTTACTTCCGTTCCTTTTTTTAAAAATTAAATAACGTTAATATTTTAACCGTTACGTTTTATTTATATTATAATTATTCTTAATAATTTATAAAGTTTTTTATAAAATTAATTACGTCGTTTTAATAACTTCTTCGAAATTAATTAATTATAAAATAGTAAAAAGATCGGGAAGAATTTATAATATAATTATCGACGTTAACCTTAAAGGTAATATAAAGAATATAAACCGATGTTTTATTATTTAATAAAAGTTAAGTTATATTAAATTAATAATTACATAATAATAACATAGAATTAAAAATTTACGGGTTTATAAAGCTTCTTATATATATAATATTTATAACATTTATTAAAATTATTTAAGAAAAGTTAGTTAAGTTACGTATTAAAGAAGTTAAAGGATTATCTTATTTTTTATTTTAATGTAGTTATAATTAATAAGTTTATCTTCACGTTAATTAATTATATGATATATATAACGTTAATATATTTCAAAGTAAAATTCTTATTTATTAACCATAACGTTATAATAAAAAATTAGGAAATAAATCGGTAAATAAGCGATATAAAAAGGATTTATATTATTATAAAAAGAAAAAATAAGATGAGGATATAACGGGGATCCGATAACTTTATATAAGTAATCATAAGTTAAAGAAATAAAAAAATTATATATAAGAATAAGCATGTTATTTATAACGATAATAATATTCATGATAAAAAATGCTTAACGTAAATAAAGAAGTAAAAAATAATTATTAACACGCATTAACCTTACCGTAAAGATTTAACGAATTAATGGCTTTTAAAAATAAAAGCATAACGGCGAGGGGTAATTTTATTAAAGGATAAGTTAAGATTAAACTTATTTAATATTAACGTTTATAATAAAATTTATATATAAAAGGTATATAATCGTTTCGATAAAGGGTTAAAAGTTAAATATTATTAAAATATCATTATTTTATACTTACTTAATAATTACCATATTATATATTTTTAGCATTCACTTTATATATGAATTAAATTAAGGGGTTTTTTTCATAACTTTATTAATATAATTTTAAAATATGATTAATATATTAGAAAAGTTAAATGGCATTATTAAATATTCGAAATGATTATATTTTATTTTAAATATAGTTTTTTATTTATCCTTTTTCTTAATTTTAAACCGATAATATATATTTTTTAAATCAAATTTTATAAATAAAGTAACTTTTATTAAACTATTTAATATTTTATTAATTAATGGGAAAGTTATATAATCTTTATAAATTATTTAATTTAACGTTTTATAATTAATATAAAGTTATAATTTCTTTCTTAACTTTAATATAAATAAAATAAACGAATTAATAAAGTTTTTAAAAGGTTAAATTTACCTTTTTCATAAAACGTTATTAATATATTCCTTTAAAACTTTTAACTTTACTTTAATTAATAAATATATAAATCCATAAAATAATTATTTACTATTAAATGATAAAGTTTATCCGTATGATAAAGTTAAGTATTTAAATACGTGTGTCATTAATTAAATTAATGATTATATAAGGGAAAATTTAAGATATAATCGGTAAGGGAGCATTTAAATAATAAATGTTCCATAACTTATACGTTAAAACTTACATAACCCACCACGTGATTATCGTCCCGACATTTACTAACTTTAAAATTAATAACATAATTTTAATTTTAATATTTAAGTAAAATAAATATTTTATTAATATTAAATATATTTATAAAGTTATTATAAACTATGGATAAAATAAATATTATATTATCGTTATTATATTAAAAGATAAAATATCTTCTTTTTAAATTTCCTTTTCTTTACATTAAAGTTACCATTCAAGTTATTATTTCATTAAAATTTTATAATACCTTTATTATTTCTTTACACCCATTTACCAAAAAAATATTTCCCTTTTTTATATAATAATACCATTAATAATTTCAGCTTTTAAAAATAATATTTACGTTATTAACTTAAAGTAACCTTAAAAAAACATTATATTTAAAATTTTAATTAATAACCTTAATTATATAAAAGGTTTATCACTTAAACCTTTAATTATTTTAAGCCTTTATAATAATTAATAATTTCCTTAATATTTTTCTTTTTTATATAACTTTTTTACTTAATTATTTACTTATAAATTTTACAATAAATTTACCATTACATATTTATTAATAATTATATTATAATTAAATTTTATATTAATAAAAGCTTTTAAATTAAATTATTATCTTTTTATTTATAACTTTATTATCGTTTTAAACCGGTTACATAAAAAAGTCTTTTATTGGATAAATAAAGTTTATCAATATGATAAAGTTTAAGTTATTATATAATATATAATGGTGGATAATTAATTAATTATATATATATGTAAAAAAGAAGAAAATTTAAATATAAAAATGAAAACTTATATAATATTATACGAAACATAAGCTACACTTATATAATCGATTATATAACCTTATTTTTAACATTAATAACTTTTCTTTTATCATATAATTACACATTTAATAAAAGTTTTACATATTTAATAAAGATTTTATATTACCATAATTATATTATAAAGTTAATATAAAATAAATCTTCCATAACTTTTTCCTCTTTTTAATATAAATAATTTCTAATTAAAGTTTATTTATAATTAATACTTCGTAAAAAATATTCCTTTAAATTAATTTTTTACTTCTTTTATATAATATTTTTTAAATAAATTAATATCTTTAATAACATATCCGGATAAACATAAATATTTATAAAATATATAATTTTATATTAACATTATTATTATAATATCGTTAATTAACGTTTTAAAATAAAAGGTAAAAACGTTAATTTATATTATTATAAAATATTTAATAAATTTTTTCTTTTTCAAATAATTTTATCCTTAATTAATTAATTATAATAACTTTAATAAAATATTCATAATATATAAATAATTAGAAGTTATATATTAACATTCTTACTTATTATATTTATATTATTAAAATAATTAATAAAATTTTTCTCGTAAACCTTAATATTCATTTGGTAAATTTCCGGGTATTTATTTCGCTATATTATATTTATTAATACCTTTCTTTTTTTTCATTTTTAAAATATTATAAAACATATTTCAAAAAACTTTAAAAAATAATTATAATCCTTAAAATAAAAGAATAATATAAATAAAACTTATACCTTACATAAATATCGAAAATATATTCATAAATAAAATAATTATATCATTAATATCACTAAAAATATTTATATTTAATTAAGAAATATAATTTTTAAACTTTACTTTCTTTATTTAATTCTAAAGAAATTTACTTTATAAATATATAAAATATACGTTAAACTTATATAAGAATTTATTACTTATCATATTAATAATTATTTAAAATATAATTAATACCTATTTACGTTAATCTTATAATCGGTTATTTATTAAACGTTTTTCCTTTTTTCCATATTTTCCTTTATTTTTACCGTTATTTAAATAATATATATAGTTCTTAATTAAAAAGAAGAAAAGAAAAACATTTCTTTATTAAAAACTTAATAATATATTTTTTATATTATTTTAAGCTTATCATATTTTTCCTTTAATATTTTAAATTGGTTTAATTTCTCTTAACTTAACCTTATAATTACATTATAATATTATTAATGTTAATGAAAGTTTTCAATATCTTATTAAAGTTAAACTTAATTATTACATTTATTAAATTATTTTTTCTATGGATTTATTAGATATTATTAATTTCCCATCATTTATATAATTATTATAATGACATAATATTAATTATCAATTTCTTTTCTTTTATTATATTAAGTTTTATGAAATATTTATAAAGGGAAAATAAGTTTATATAAATAATAATAAATATATTAAGTAATTAAAATATGTTAAGAATTTAATTAAATATTATCGTAATTAATATTCCCATATTTATATCATGTATTATTATATAAATTTCGTTAGTTAAGACATTTTAAATAACCTTTTTATTTTTTATAAAATTTTAATGAATTATATTACCTTTTATTATAAAAGATTTATCATCCTTACTTTCATTAATAATAAAAGTTTTATAATTAAGTTAAGAATTTAAATCTTTATTATTTACGAATAATTTATTAATAAATACAAATATTTTAACGGTCGTAAAATTTATAAAAATATAATAAATTCCTTATTATAAATTTTCTTTTTACTATTCTAATCTTTTATTAAGTTTGGTAATTTTTTCTTTTCTTAATTTATAATATTATATTACTTCTAATAAATTAAACATTATTTCCGGTTAATAAATAAATATAATATATATATTATAAGCTTTTTATTACATAAATTATTACGGTATATCATCATTTATTTAATTAATAATTATAATTTTCTTACTTTATTCTTTTTATTAAATATAAATATATTTTTTCTCATTTATAAAATAAATATAGTTATTAAATACTAAGGGTTTTCTTATTTTAAGACATTTCTTAAAGTTTAATAAAATCTTTACTTTCTTTAAAATAACTTCCTTATTTAACTTAAACACTTTATTAAATAATCTTATTATATTATCGGTTTATATCGTAATGAATTTAAATCGTTCCTTTATTTTTATTATTAATAAATAAAGGTTATAAGTTAATATATTTATGTTTAATTTAACTTAATAATACTTGGAATATATAACTTATTAATATATGTTAGTTTTTATCAACTTATATAATAATTTTACCACCTTTAAAATTATATTTGAAGGATATTTATAGGTTAATTTTATTAATAATTAAGTTAATATTTATTAATTTAAGGATATTTTAAATTATATATATATTTATATTATATTTTACATTTATATATTCTTCCCATTTTATATTAAAATAAGTATAAATATAATTAAAATCCGTTAACTTAATTATTAAATAATTGGTAATTATGTTAAAATTTCCTTTTTTTCCATATTGTTATAATTTTATATAATAAGTTTTAACTTTTTATATGATATATTTATTGCTTTTCCTTTAATTTTATATATAATCTTTAAGTTAAATAATTATATTCCATTATATAATTTAGGATTATATTTTATAAATATAAACATATTTTTATTAATTAATCTTTAAATTTCTTTTATATTAAAAGCTTTAAATAATTTTTTTAATGTAATGATTTTTCCTTCTTTATATAATTAAATCATAAGCTTTTTATTTATAACCTCTTATAAAATCATATAATTTATATCATTAATTTATATCTTAAGTTTATTTTTACTTTTAAAAGGTTATTTTCTTTATTTTTTAATTATAATTAGTTTAAGTTTTAATGTATACTTATTTATTATATTATTAATATTAGATTTAGATTTAAGGTCTTCATTTTCTAAGGTATGAATTTTTTTATCACGTAAGTAAAGTTTAATAATAATAATTTAAAACTTAATTAATTTTTTATTAATTTTAATAATATACATTTTTCTATTTTATATAATAAATATATAAGGTCCGGTTTAACTTTTATTTTCTCGATAAACTTATACTTTTATTTATAATAAAAAGTTAAATATTTCAAATATTTTAAATTTATTTTTTATAATAAATATATCCATTATTTACTGTTTTATTTTAAGTTTATAAACTTCGGTTATAACTTTTATAATAATGGTTACATAAATAGCTAAATTTGATATAAATGGTAAACTTTCCATAAGTTATAAATAAATATCAAAAATAAATAACGTAAAGATTAAACCATTAAATCCCACAATATTATTAATAATTTTAATAATTATTTATAAAATATATACCGGGTTTATTCCTTGGAAATCTTTTAATATAACTTTATATACATGTTATAATAATCCATGATAACGTTTTAACTACTTAATTAAATTATAAGTTTCAATAAGAACTTTTTTAATTATGATTATATATATCTTTACATTCATAATAAACTTACTTATAATAAAATTAATATCGACATTAGAAATTAAATAATTAAATAATCCAAAATAAATATCAATTTATATCGCTTATAACATTTCCCAAATATATTTTACAATTATATTTTTTAAAAATCTTATAACTTAAAACAACATTAATTTATTAATTACATGTAATACCAACTTATCTTTAATAAACATTACATTAATATAAACATTATGATTAAAATTAATATCATTTTTCAACATAAACTTAAACCTTCTAAATACGTTTTTATATAATTAACATTAATAATAATATTTATTAATCTTATTAATATTTACTTAACTTAATTTATCATAACTTACTCTCGTAAAAACGTGATAAAATCAGTTTATAATAAAGTAATTAAATCATCGATAAATCTATCGAAACTTAATCTTTATTAAATAACAATATATAATAACACATTCTTAATTACTTAATAAAAACCATAAATATCCCCATTTTTAAACAATAAAATACTCCTTATTATTATATATTAATATATTCTTCACATTATTAAGATATATATTAAAATGGTTTATATTATTAAAACATAATAAAAATGAGATATTAAATGGAAGAATTTCAAATAAAATTATTTTAAACAGAATAAATACATATATAATCTTTAATAACCATTATTTTAAATTATTATTAAAATAGATTTTATATCTTCCGGTTATACTTATATTTAACTTTATATTTAAATATGTTTATTATAATATATTAAATTATTATTTACTTTTTATAGATATATTTATAATATTAATATTAAGTAAAATATTTTAAAAGTTATAAAAATATTTATCTTTTAAATAAAAAGAGGTAAATATATTCTTATTAATATTTTATAAAGAAGTTAATATATTTATTTTTTTAAACTTATTTTCTTTTATGAAATTATAGGTAAATGCTTAATTTATTAAAATTTTTATAACTTATTTATTATTTATTTTTTTATAATTTATCATAAATTAAGTGTAAATATTCATTTCTTCTATATTTATAATTAATTTATCCTTTTTTTAATGTTATATAAATTAATTATTATAATTCTTATTATTAATTCTTTCTTTATTATTATTTTTATTATATATATTAATCTTTTCATATTTAAAAAGGAATAATTAGAAGTTTTTATTTATGTTATTATAATTATAATATTATGTATACTTTTTTTAATTTATATAAAAGGTATATCATTCTTTTATAATATGTTATATAAATTAATATCCTTTTTTTTTATAAATAAAATATTTTTTATTATTTTTACCTTTTTAATTATTATATTAGTAATTATCGGAACGTTATTTATAATCTTTATCGTAAGTTTATTTTTATTTTATATTATTTCAATATTTTCGGTTTATTTAAAATTAATTATATATATTATAATATTATGATAATATTTATTTATATTAGTATATAATTCCGGTAATATTATAAAAGTTAAAATAAATGTTTTTAAAAGAAGTAAATGGTTTAAATAATATTATAATAAATGTTAAGTATCTTTATATTATATTAATTATCCCTTTTTTAAAGAATATATTTTCATTAAATTTAGTAAATAATCTTTTATAAATTTGTTGGATTTTATTAATTAGAATATTTAAGTATATAAGAAGGTTTAATTTTAAATTTTCTTTTATGATAATATAAATTATGGTGTTTTTAAACTTATTTATATAAAATTGTTTAATTTCTGGTATATAATAAATTTACTTTAATTAAATAATTATTTAATTGAAACTTAATTTCTTTTAAATAATATAATTGTAAAAGTATGTTAATGTTTAACTTTTTAATATTAAAGAAAATGTTTTATAATATTAACTTTAAGTTATATTAATTTTTTGATAAAAGTGTGAAAAAAACCTTTTAATTTAATTTATACGTAAAGTGAATGTTAGAAATATATAACGTGGTAATTATTAAATAAATATAAGGTAATGATGTTTTAATAACGTTCAATTTTCGACCTTTTATTAAAACGGTTACGTGTTTTTTATATATGAGTTTTATTATAAACGTTAATATTAAATAAGTTTAATTTCGACTTATCCTTTAATAAAAAGTTATGAAAAATCTTTAATTTCTCATTTAAGATATTATATTTATTTTTGTTAAACTTTAATGTTTTATTATTATATATCTTATTAAGGTTTATTAATGGTTAATTTATACTTAGATTAATTTAATATTTTTGGTTAAAATTTATTAATAATTATTATTATTAGTTTTATTTAAAGTTTAAAAGATTTAAGGGATTTAAGGAATTTGGTTTATTATTTAAGTTTTTTAAAATAAAACCCGATAATAATATCGATATTTTTAAAAAGTAAATTAGTTTAAATTTTATATTTAAGTTAAATAAGGATTTTCTAATTATCGGTTATATATTTAACTTCGTAAAGTTAAATTAATTAAAGAAGTTATTTTCTTTATTATTTTAAGATTATGTCGGTTTAATAATATATATTTATAATATCTTTAAGGTATTAATTTATTGAAATGATATTTTAATCATGTTTTTAATTTATTACTTAAATATTTATTAATAATATAAATTACTTTTATTAATAAAATTGGTTAAGTTATTATTAACTATTTTTAATATTATATTAAGTTTATATTTAAAGTATGTTTTTATATTAAATATTATTATCATTTTTATAAAATTATTATTACCTTTTGAAAATAAGTTATAATTATTAAAATGATCCATTATTTTTACTTAAAAAGCTTAATTTAACTTTATAATATATAATTATATTTAATTTATAAAGTCTCATTTTACTTTTTCTTATAGTTATTTATTATATAATTTATCATTATATATTATAAATAATTTAATTATATATATATTTATAATAACTTTATTTATTTTTCTAACTTTTTAATTTAAAAACATTAAATCGAAGGTAATATTTTCCTTCCCTTTATATATTTATTTATTTTAATTAATGTTTAATATTATAATAAACATTAAAGAAACGTAATATTTCGAAAATATATATAAGTTATAGTTTTAATTAATGTTATATAAATATAAAAATAAGTTATAAGTGATTTTTAACATAATTAATTTAAAGAAGATAATTATAAATATAATGAAAAATAATAAATTAATTATTAAATTTATAAGATGATAAATTTATAAAATAATAATTTATGAAAATAAGTTTAAATTATTGAAGTTTTATTATAATATTATGAAAGGTTAATTATGAAGTTATAAGAAATGATTTCGGTATTTTATGTATATTTTTATAAATAAGTGTAAGTTTAAAATATAATTATCCGGAAAGATTTAAGGTAATTATAAATTATTAAAAATTACAGGTTTTTATAAAGTTTTAATATAAATTTCCGGAAAAATATAAAACCGAAAGGTATATGTTAAATAATCGTTAATAATTAATAAAGTTATATATATAGAATTAAATATATATAAAATATAAAGTGATATATATATAAAAGAAAAATAAAAGATAAAAAAGAGAAAAAAATATAAAGTTAAAAAACCTTTTCTTATAAAAATCAACATTATTAACTTATTATAAAACCTTAAATTTAATTTTAATATAATAAAGATTTTTTATATATAATAAATATAAATTTATTAATATATTTAAACGTTTCGAAATCTTTAATATAACATAAACATTATTAAATCTTTTCCGCTTTTAAAAAAATGATTAATTTTAACATAATTTACCTTTTTTTATTTAAATATTATAACTTTAATTAATTACTTAATTCTTTATAATAAATTCTTTATTATTTTATAATTAACGTTATCGGTTAATCATTAATTAATATTAAATAAATAAAGTTTATTAATATAATAAAACTTAAATTATTATATAATATATAATGGTAAATAATTAATTAATTATATATATATGTAAAAAAAAAGAAAATTTAAATATAAAAACGAAAGCTTATATAATGTTATATAAAGTATAAGTTATATTTACGTAATCGGTTATATAACCCCATTTTTAACATCCTTATTTTATTATAAATTTTTTATTTCTTTTATCTTAAAAAAAATCTTATTTACGTTAAATATATAATTAATATTATTTTATTATAAATACCTTAATATAAAATAACTAAATTTTTTACACTTAAAACATTAAATTTTAAAATAATTAAATTTATAATATCCCTTTTTTCCATAATTAAAATAACCGCTTAACTTTTATAAAACCTTTATATTTTCATTATTAAATAATATTAATTTTTAACTTTAATTAAATTTTCTTTTAAACTTAATTATATTTAAATTAATAATTTATTATAAAATTATAAAATTATTCTTTTCTTTAATTATATCTTAAAGTAAATTTTAATAATCTTTACGTTACTTTTTTAAAATAATCTCAAAAAATCGCACCTTATTTTTAAACTTACTTTAAATTTTCAATAAAAATCTTTTTAAATATTCATTTTTTTAATTTTAAATTTAATTTAATTAATAAGTTTAACATTTTATTTCTTTTTAAATATTATTTTAAATCCTTTATTTCGATAATTTCGAATCGTTTTAAAAATATATTAAACCTTTTTATTAATTTTTAACATAACTTTTATATTATTATAAAAACGTTAAATATTCGTAAATCTTTATTTTTTATTAAATTATATAATTAACTTTTTATCTTTAATTAAAGAATATTTTTTAACTTTTTAATAACGTTTATAATATATCTTTATTATTATTTTATTATTATTCTTTTTAAATATATAATTATATATAAAGTTTTTTCTTTATTTATTTTATAATTATTAAATAAAAATTTAACCTTAAAATCACTTAAAAAAATTATTAATTTAACGCCGTTATTATTTTTTTTTCTTTTATATAAAATGTTAAATAAAAATATCTTATATTTAATTAAGTTTTTATTATAAAATCATTTCGTTTTAATAATAATTCCTTTATTATTTATTAATAATATTATCTTATTTTTTAAAGTAATTAATTATTTAATTTTTCACTTTTTTAAATTTTCAACTTAAATTTTTATTATTTCTTTATTAAACTTTAACTTTAATATCGTTATTAAATCATTAAATAATAAATTTATCATTATTATATTTAAAATTATATTTTTTATAATTTCATTATTAATTTAACTTTTTAATAATTAATAATTAATAATAATATTAAAGTTTTTTTTATTTAAATTAATTTAAAATAACGTTTTTTTTAAAAATAAATATTAATAATTATTTTTTAATATTATTATATATTTATTTTATAATTAAACGGTTTATATTAATAAATATAAAACGTTATATTATAAAAAAAAACTTTTTAATTTAATTTATATATAAAATAAATGTTAAAAATATATAACGTAATAATTATTAAATAAATATAAAATAATAATATTTTAATAATGTTTAACTTTTAACCTTTTGTCGAAACGGTTACATGTTTTTTATATGTGAGTTTTATTATAAGCGTTAATATTAAATAAGCTTAATCCCGACTTATCCCTTAACACATAATGTGGTATAATGTTATTGTTACATATTCGTACATGAGGCACTTAGTTTAACGCCATTCTGGCAGGTTGCATTATCAATTATGGATACTTAGGTTATACTTGCCATGTGTTACACCGCATTACTTTGAGCGATGAACATCGAATGTCTTGTTTGCCTGTAACGCGAATGTCTCTTTGAAGATGATTTGGGTACCTAGGTACCTCAGGTTACAACTTCAAGCATACCATCAAATACAATCCCAGACGATCAACTCCTCAATCCTTATACATATCACCAAAGGTGCCGTACCACTTCTTCACCAAGTCAGTGCCCATTCCCGCCCCAATTGTCTCCTCTCCATTCTCTAGCTTCTTTGAAACCTCCTCCATAAACTCATCTAGCGAGAGGGCGTTGGGGTTGTTTTCCTTTTTATTATCATCGGGATCATCGCGCTCCCGGTGCAAGTCAGTGGCCACGGTGGGCGGTGCGATCTCAACCACTCGCACATTCGTATCCTTCAGTTGACTCCTAAGATTCATCGACCAGAAGTGCAGCCAAGCTTTGGTGCCGTTGTACACCGGATTGATGATCGAGAATGGCACAAATCCCAAGACACTGGACACGTTGATGATAAGAGCGTGTGGCTTGGACTTCAAGTGAGGGAAGAGTCCCACCGCGAGGTGTAGTGGACCACGAATGTTGATGTTGATTTCATTGTCCGCCTTTGAGAGGAAGTCCTCCGGCTTCTGCTTCTGGACTTGGAGAGGTCTCTGGACACCAGCATTGTTGACCAAGCAGTCAAGCTCTGGGTGGTCGCTCGTAATGCGGTTTATGAAGGTGGGAATGTCGCTGATGGAGCCAGTGTCGAGGACGTAGTACCCAGCAGCTCCTATTTCCTTTGCAGTCGTTCGGAGCTTCGACTCTGTCCGTCCGGCGATGATGACTTTCTTGCCCTTCGATATAAAATATTGGGATAGTGCCTTTCCAATCCCACCGCCGCCTCCAGTCACGAGAGCACAGTTGAATGCGAGGTTCTCAGACGCCATGATGACCATTGAAGAATATTAAGCACAGCCCGTCTGATGGTAATTCAACTACATTTTATTAACGTGCGGCTCAATTAAATCCCCCTATGAGCTTAGTCATAGCATGTGGTCAGTCATAGCCTTATCAATCATCGGGGTGTCATGGAAATTTTATACACTAGTAGAGCTTACAGGTCCAAATGTGGTTATTCAAGGTAGTAGAATTTAACAATTAGAGTTCAAGAAGCGAAGCGATTACTCATGATAATGTCTGCATTCTACCAACCTTGATTGCTGTATATGAGGTAATCAACATATAGGGGGCGAGTGTGCCAAGTCAGGTCAACGAGAGGTTTGGTTTTCATGCCCAACAGATCTTCTATCAACCCGACTAATCGAAGGTATAAAGAAAAGATAACAAGATCTTCAAGGGGGTCTGTCAGCGAGCCAATTACCCCTGTCAGATAGGGCCAACCCATATCCATCTGATCCCTGTAAGCTCTTCTCGTGACAATAGTTACATCTCATAGCTTATGTACACTAGCTTAACGCCGTCGGAAATACTATCAAAAGGCATGCTGTCTAATATATGATGTTTCACTCTTAAGTTCGATTCCGATAGAGATAGGGGTTTCTTAATATACTTCCTTTATAAGTCGAATCATGCCATAGCTCCCGGCTGATGTGCGTGAATAACTCCGCCGGCAAATGAGGCCAAAACCAGGCAATTAGTTACGGCGCTTGTTAATAGGGGTCGTCCCGCCATACCCTGCCCAAACTATGTCAGATACGTGGTAAAGTGCCTAGGTAAAGTTTCCATGGCTAAGGCCAAAGCTCTAGTTAGACAGTAGCCAGCTTGACAGCATATCGTGGGCGCCGTAGAGTGGTTGAACAGGCAGTGCTAGTAATAGCTACCACATATATATATATCTTGGGGCAATTAACCATGAAGAGACAATCAACACAATTATACCTTAGAATGTATGGAAAATGTGCATCTCAGGTAATGGGGGCATTTATCCATCTGACATCTCCGCGTTTTATACCCTTTGATACGGGTCGGCCATTAACTTGATCCTAGCTTGTATATGATTCAGTTCCCGAATATCATGCAAGATGTCGTGTTGCCTAAGACTGGAGGTGAATAGGGGTAACTTAGTAGGCACCAAGTAGTTATATCCGGCGTTTATATCGCGGAGTTGGGGCGCTCTACCTTGACTAGAATTAAAATAATTGATACCGAGGATTCGGAGAAATAACGTGATAAATCTTCTAGCCAATGCTCACTATCTTGAAGGATCTTTCCCATAATATAGTTGGTCCATACGCTGCCTCCACTAATGAAAGTCATAATCTCCTACCAATCGGTATGTGCCAGATAAGTGACAATAAAGTGCGAGAAAAACAAGAATGAAAGAAGAATGACCTTCTGGCGTAGTGGTACAATCTGACAATTAAGAGTCTCATACGCTTGATCCCGTTTGGGTGATACAGGCCAGATGCTACTACCCGAAGGTTGTACCACCTAAACCTGCCATGCCAAAAAAGCCTTCAGTGGCACATGGTTCGATTCGAACACTTTGCAAACAAGGTGGTTGATAAATACACATAGATCCCACTGGCAAGCCATTAGAATCTAAGGGGGGTGTATTGTCAGACAACTGATGATAAAGTACAAGAATGAAAGAAGAATTTTTTTGCGTAGTGGTAGAATCTGATGGTATCATTCTAGCTGTTTATACACAACCTGAACCTTATATTTTCCCTCTCTAACCTCAAGTCATGTATGAGTAGTACGCTGTTTCTTAGCCATCAATGGATGTTTCCGATGTATTGGCCAGTAGCCTGGAAATACCCTTGCCTTGATGGTGGAGGTGAACATAACGAAGCCGACAGTCACGCCATCGGGACTTATTGCAACGATTAGGTTATACCCTTGTTTTCGTCCCCAAGGTCCTTAGAGATTGCATCTAAACTAGTAATAAGGCTATCTTAGATATGCCTCGAGGTAGGTCCCGCGGAGATACCGAGTAACCGGACGTGGCCGCAAATATGTGTGACCCGAGAGCGGCGATGTCGGCTGTGTCTTCGCTCCGCGCCTAATGCAAGGTAATCGGCATCTAAAAAGAGATAGCCGTATTTGGCGTAATCGCCAAGGATTTGATTCCAAAGAACCGGCCTGTGATACCATACCGGAAGGTCAGATTATGTGTAACACCTGATAGCGACGAGAGAGACGTAGCCTATGAGAAGGCAAGATCAGTCAAGTACATTTTGTCTCATATAAATACCTTGCTTTGCCACTGTGGTAATACTTCACACCGTAGAAGAGCCAGTTTAGTTTCTAGTATGACTCCTCCTTCCTTCCGGCTAGTTGAGTTACCTTTGTCCAAAAGTGGAAGCTTTATCCGATTAGCACTAGGAATGATCTAATTGGCTGGCCCCCCTCCGATACAAACTATCACTCCCGAACCGAACACTCAATACCTATCTATTCCTTCACCATTTATATATTCTCTTGATCCTCGGGAACTGCAATCATGTATCTCCGAGGCGTTCATGCAGATGCGACGATACCTATGCTACGGCAGTTGATACGCAATAATCCCCTCGGTATCCTTACAACGGCTATCGCCTCCCCCACGTACCCCCTAATACAATCTAGCCATATACCGTTCGTTTTAGACGTCAACGATGAGAACAGCGAGACCGAACTGGGCATCTTGAGAGGCCACGTCGCTCGGCAGAATCCTCAGAGCAAGGCTATGGTTGAGTCGCTAGAGGCTCGATCGCAGGCTAGTGGCAGCTTTCTCGAGCAAGAAGTATTAGTCCTCTTCAACTCACCTGTTCACCATTATGTCACACCCAAGTTCTACACGGAGACCAAGCCCGAGACTGGAAAGGTGGTGCCGACTTGGAACTACGCGGCCGCACAGGCCTATGGTCGAGCAAAAGTCTATTACGATTCCAAGTCCGCAGAGTCCATAGCTTTCTTATCGAAACAGATAAGTGATCTGTCTCAATATGCCGAGACGTCTATCATGGGATACAACGGCGTTGACAAACCGGGTCCATGGAAGGTGTCCGATGCACCAGAACGTTACGTCGAACTGTTGCAGAAGAATATCATTGGAATCGAGATTTGCATTGAACGCTTGGAGGGCAAGTTCAAGATGAGCCAGGAGATGGGCCAGGGGGATACCGACGGTGTTATCAAAGGTTTCAGAAGGCTCGGAACTGAAGTAGGGACCGAAATGGCAAAATTAGTTGAGGAGCGTCGTGATCTCAAGGCCGCTAGATCCGCCCAAAGGCAAGCGTGATACCTCTCGGATTTCATCGTCGGTTCCTTAGGTACGGCGTTTTCCCGAGTTCTCATCGATAATTGATAAGATAGTATGAACTTATAAAAGAGGTGTCAAAAATACGCAAAGCTTCGTGAAAATCCCTTCCCCGCTGGAGAGAATTTTGATGACGGGATTTCTTGTTGGAATCTTAAAAAAAAGTTGGCTGAGACGAGAGGGGCGATGTGAAGAAAACGGAACGCGTGATTGAGATGGCCTCGAGGCAGCAGCGATGCTAACCGCGCTTTAGGAATACTCATATTAGGTAATCACACTGTTGAGCTCCGACGACTTCCTGTTGGCATTACCCATCCGGATATGTGGGTGTCTAAGTACCTATTGAGGCATTGCATTGGGAATAGTGTGTCCATGAAGGCGGTTACGACTGTCTGGGGCAAAGGCAGGTTCGTAATACTTTCCTACCTAGGTACCTTACATATTGATGTGCGCGATGTCAAATACGTGCGGGTAGCGAGGACGAAAAGGCCACGGCAGGTGGGGCATTGTCTCTTGAGACCCTCGATGGCTGGGTTATTTGCGGCTAGGTGGGCCACGCTGGGCGGCTACGGCCCGTTCCAAATGAGTAGCTTCAAGTGGTAGGTCATTGGGGCCAAGCTTTCAATGCCAAGGGCGAGTTGCATGTAGTCCTGAAGATCATGGGCTACGTATTGAAAAGATAATATGGATACGGTGGGATAGTTATCCTAAGAGAGGCTTGTGGCGCTGACGCCCATGGGGAGGGAAGTGGGTGTGTTAGCTCATAAGCCACCCCAGAGAAAAGATTCGGGGAGTATCATGGACCATCTATTCTGTTTAAATGTGCAGTTTCTCGACTCTATGATGGTCGAGTTATTTGGGGGACGATTATGAGAATGTCAATATCAAACAATGGCCATAAAGCTTGTTGTATTAAAAGTAGGCCAAGAGAGATTTGCGCGAAATCGACTTCGAAAGTGTAGGTAAACACGGTTCACTCTACGTGTTTTCTCAGTTAGGCTTGTGCCCCGATCAGATTGGCAATTTCACGGGTATCACAAATCGGTCTTCTCTTTCAAGACTTCGGTGTACCAAGGAAGGAATCTATTCATGTTCTGTCCAACCGGGCATCCAAAAGTTAGTACTTTTCGGAATTTTCTAGGTTAATCTATTAACGATACCTTAGGTATGAAAGTGACCATACCCTTAAATATTTTGTGGTAAAGTTTAAGTCTCCTAAACACGTACGATTTTGCCAAAGCTACATGTAGGTACCTAAGGCAAGTACCTGCCTTAGAGGTTCAAGTGAACCAATCGATCAGCACTGGGTCCGTGCAAGAAGATCAAACTAGTACTATTTCTACAGTGACTGCCTACGATCATCGGAAATCAATGCGGACCTGTTAACAAAATAGAATACCAAAGGCCAAGAAAAATGTTAGGGCGGATAAGTCGGAATTAAGTTCAATGCCAAGCGAAATTGGAGCGGCGCATCACGCCAGTCAGCATCAGGACGCTTACATAATTTATTGATTCATAATTTGAGCATATTGTTCCAAGCCTCTTTCCTCAATTGTTTCTAATTTAGAGGAAACTTTGTTCTATTTCACTCGACCAGCGAAGATTCAGTCTTATCTTTCCCAACTTCTGCAATGTTCCGGGTCGGCAGCGCCTACTCAGTCAATTGGCTTCATATAGCTGCTGTCAGCCCTCCTCTATCTAGAAGCGACTCTCGCGAAACCACCGTCATCGAATGCGCCACATCCCACATCTACCCCTCTCACTCCGCTAAGAACTTAACAGCGAAAAGAAGATTTGGTTGGCATGTATGGAGGCAGAATGTACTAACGTTAATGCACAATATGGTACAATATTCATACATGATCTATATCCGTCGTCTTCACAAAGGAAAAAAAGCTGGCCTTGCAGCTGGCATGATGTTCAACGCCCACGCCCATCCATTAGAATGGGCAGGGTGTAAGGGCCCTAATCTTTATCCTCTGGTTGATCAAGCTTCACTTCTACCCTGTTATCGAAGCTGAATGGCTTGGAAATACGGTATTTGCCACCTAGGACGAGGTCTTTCGCAACTAATTCCCTCGTACGGCCTAAACTCTCAATGGCAGCAATGCGTTCCAACGTATCTTGAAGGAACTGCCGAAATCCGGGCTCGGCGCATATCTCCTTAAAAGCGCGGTGCATTGGTACGGAACTGGCGCGGACCTGTGCCGTACTTGTTATCGTAAACAGGTTCAGTCGGTCCATCTCTCGAATGAAGTCTGCTCGGGTCATAATCTCCTGTGCTTTGTGCATAGGGTACCACGGGAGGACGTGTCCCCTCTCCGGGTCGTAGGTCAGTTCCATGTCCTCTTCCTTGTCGACAAGGGCCAGGGCGAGAACCATAGCCGCGCTCGCCCACTTCTGTTGGTCCATGACATCGTCATCCATCTCCGATCCGAGAATCCAACATTGGTTCAGGAACCATGTCTTCTCGATTTCCTTGATGCGATCGCAGGTTGCAAGCATATTGTGCGACTTAGCTACCCGGTTCAGAAACGAGAGTCGACCTCCAATTCTATCGTAGACCTCTTCGAGTATGGAATGATCCACCTCTTCGGAGAAATACCGTTGTCGGTATTTCTGCAATGCTGTTATGGCTTGCGCTTTTGGTAAGTCCGACACTGACATAACCTCCATCCTTGTAGCCAGCTGTTTCAATCGTTCATACACCCAGTAATCATCAGTGTTGAAGATCATAGTTACAAGGTTGGCGGCGGCCCACGACTCAGCGCGTTGTTGGAGGAGTTCTAACAAATCCTTCCCATCCTCGTCATCTCGAATCAGATGAGTCTGGTTAATGATGAGAATTAAAGGTTTGTCCTTCCTTGCCCGATGTAGTAGTGCTACTTTCTCCAGTTTATTCATCGCTCTTTCGATGTCCAGCAGTGCGGTTGTGTCTCTTGGGCCACGCTCGCTGAAGTATCCACCAATGTAATCTTCGTGGAACTCATAATCCAAGGCCTTGCCTAGCCGAATTCGAAAGATCTCGAGATCAGCATGAGCCTCAAACATGGCACATCCCTCTCCGTCAATCTTCCGCATTGCTTCTAACAGCATGCTACTCTTTCCACAGCCCTTTTCTCCCATAATCAGGTGGTAGTGGCCCTTGGTAGTCCCGTCGATGATCGCGTCGATCTTAGCTTGTTCTTCCCGCATGACCCAGTGCTGCGCATTGGGTGGTGCTGGAACATCCTTTCCCACGGCTGCCAGAACTAGCACCGGGTCGCCTGGTTCAAATGCGTTCTCTATCTTCTTCAACTGGAGGTACTTGTAGGACTTATGATAGACATAGCCGGCGCCAGCGAAGCCGATACCTAACACCAGCACCGAGGCGAGAGTGGTGGCTGCGGTCTCGCCCATCTTCGACAGCAACGATTGCCTCCCGTCTACTCCGGGATATCCATCTGGACCAATCTGATTCTTCGCCGCCCTCGTTGTGGAGAATGCTCGTTGTGGTGGGGGCCAAACCAGTCCAACGCATTTCGACGTAGCACTGCGAGGCCAGTAATATGCTGACCACCTCAAAGAGGCAATCCGACTGCCTTGTCTCAGCAGCATCGTATCTCCCAATCAAACCATGTGAAGTAGGGTCTCGCGGCCGATTGCCCCGAGAATCGTGATCTAAGACAAACGACACGGAGGAAAAGGGCGGGAACGAATCGCGGAAATTGCGCGTTCCTTGTGGCATTTTGAGAGCCACATGTAGCGGGAGGCCGCTGTGGCGCAGCTGGTTCCAGCGCGTCGGGTTGGCACCTGCTGTAGGGGTGCACACGAGGGGGGCGCGAAACGACCGATGATTTTCCGGACAAGTACCCAAGTACCGTCCTTACCTAAGCACGATATCAGAAAGCTTCAATCAGCTTCAATGTTGGAAAAATACATGTACTTGGTACATCTCGACGACACATGTACATATACATTGCCATTTCGACACGAAAAAAACCTTGGAAGGGTTCTTTAATGTATAATGATCAACCGCCATACGCAATTTGGTGTTAATTGGTGATTAATCTAATATTGGAGGCCGCTAAGCAACATGGTTTCAAAGGTACCTGAACATCCATCACTGCCTACCTCAGATGGCCAATACACTATATCACGAAATCAGTCTTGTTGATACTGTCCTGAACTAATAATTCTCCCAGACGCGTGAAATTCGGACCTTCTCCTTACCTATCAATGTAATATTCTAAGTACCTATGTACCTACTTTTGAGGTGTTAATCAGGTATTCACAAAGCACCTCGACGTCCATATGCTGAGGTATCATCCCAACCTTTATCGGCGCCATTATTTCTACGTTAGGCTAGGTAGGTGCACATGTTTCCATTTCATCCCATACCTTGTCGGCCCTTGTCTCATGGGAAAGATCATCGCTATTGCGACTTTCTCCATACCTGATCCATCCCCTCTCCTAATCGCCGCACTTACTCTGGTAAACCCCCTTACCCCACACCAACTCTTCCAATTCAATCACCGTTTAATGATTTCTTGATGCTAATCAATCCATCAGATCCTCAATCAAGTAGCCTTTTTGAAGGCAATAAACGTTATAGTTAACCTAAGACCCTACTCACGGCCACTTATCACTAAAGATCATGGAACCACACGAGCGTTACGCAGACCCTGTCTACCAAGGCGCAGCCTCTTTGACATCAGACCAAGTCCTTCCGGAGAAGGACGCTGAAGAGCAACCTGTTGATGATTTCAGCCCACAACAAAGGTTAGTTGAAATTTCCATGGCTAGCTATCTCATCTCGAATAATGTATCTGATTCTAACATGAGCTTCTACAGTGCACGTCCACGTCCACTTCCTGATATCCCCAGTCAGGGCAACCTACCACACAGGATGCCACAAGCCAGAGGAAGGTCGAGGATTCCTCGTCCTTCTGCTGGAGCTCCATCTCTGAGACTGGTGCCAAAAGAAGAGCCAGAGCCAGAAGCCACACCAGAAGCCACACCAGAGCCTATGCCAAAATCCTGCCTGGCGACAACCTCTGCCTCGTCTTCATCCAGGAGTGTGAGGTTCCTGCTACCGGAAGGCCATCAAGACAGCTTTGAGGACGATGTAGAAGAGAATGCCAGTTCTTTAACTAGAGACAGCTGTTCACAAGGTATGACATCTGGCACACCCTTGTCACCAGACCTTACCCCTGTCTTCCACACAGTGAATCGCAGCTAACCTTTATGGTTTTAATAGATGTGACAATGAATAGTTTATATGAAGATAGTGATGAGTATGAGTTAGAAGACCTAAGTGGTACTAGTAAGATTAAGCATAGAAACTATGTTGTCGACTCAAAGCGTGTCGTCAACCAACAACACATCGCTGAGCAATATCGCATCGCCGACCAACACTATATCGGCGACCAGACCCATGCCACCGACCAAGATCCCGTCGCCAATACCGAGCATATCATCGACGACGGCCGTGACACAGATTTTCAGCAACGTGGAGACAGCCATCAACAACCTGTGCCACTGCCACTGTCGATGCGGCTCGGCCACGAGCCACCCTACCCGCCCCCGGCCTTCCCCCCACCTGCACCACCCTTTCCACCCAGAGAGTCAAGTATGCGAGGTCTCCCACGAGTTCTTACCCACGCAGAGCTACTTCCCCAGGAAGGAAACCAAAGAACCGAATTCCCTGCCAACAGAACTACTGCATCCCTGGAAAAAGACGAAGGGACCCCTTCAACAACCAACTCTCCACCACACGACACAACACAACCAGGGCCATCAGAATCTGCCGAAACACCCCCACCTTCTACAGCGGGAATACAGACAGTTCTTCCCTCATTCGGGAGCACACCTACTGAATCATCGGGTTCATTTTCTCCTCTACATCAACGAACCCTCGAGATAGATCAGCCTGTTCACATTGTGCACACAGGACGCAGAGCACCCATTTTTATTCACCCAAACACAACGCATCACTCTCTACAAGCTCCCACTGTTGACGAATCCGAGATGCCTGCCATTCGCGCCAACTCCAGTGGCTCGCCTATTTACATGGGTAGGTTTACCACGTTGACTTTCCAACGCGATACTAAGCTGATCGGACTACAGGTGCCCCAACTGGACTTCTGACTCAGCGAAGCGCGTCTGCTTCAGACAGGACCCCTACACAAGGCCCTTCCAGTAAGCAATCCCTTCTTGATAGCATCCTTTTAATTTTAAGCACACGCTCATGACTTCTTCAGACTCTTCGCCCGCCCTCGAGGGAATTAGCGAGGCCAACCGTGACATGTCCCGAAACAACGGTGAGCACACTCTATCAGTATATTACCGCGAAAAAGGGACGATTGCGACTAACTACTCTGGCACCTATAGGCACCCCTCAGGAAGTAATGGACGCCACCGCCGAGCTCCAACGCCTCGTAGTCGCGCAGTCCGCTCAAGCATCTTCAAATCTTACTGGATTTATCCCCATGGCCGGAGGACATCGTCGCGCAGGCGCTGCCAATAAGGCAGAGAGTGATGACTCTCTTGAAGCCCATGATGGCTCTGCGAATGATCGCGCTCGTGCTCGAGCTTCGCGTCGAGGTGGCGACCGTATCCGCCCTTCGTCGGTCATTGCCGCTAGCACTCCGTCTCGGGTTTTAACAAACGAGTTCATCCGAGCCACCATTCACGCTGAGATGCGCCAGTTCCTGGAAGACCTCGAAGCCAATCGAATTACTCGAAGCGGTGCTCTGCTGACTTTGTCGCAAGCTTCTCAGCAGTCTTCGCTACAGCTATCAGCACTGCGAACCGAAGCAGGGATGCGTCTTTTCATCCGTCATCAAGTGGCGGTGCACGCACCCACTCTCTCGGCGTTCTAGAGCCATGCCGAGATCCAGGGACGTACTGATGCTGCCGAAGCCAAAGTTCTCGCTGATGTTCTGGAGGCTGTCGCTCATGGCGACCGAATCGACCAGCTTGGAGGTACTCTAGGAGATGATCCGTTCTACGACCCACGCCACGGCCACGGCCACGGCCACGGTCATGCCAATGCCAATGGCAGCGGCAGCGGCCTTGGTTACCTACCAGGCAGTGGACTTATGGGTGGTCTCATGTCCCACGCTGGACCTAGCACTTACCATACTCATCCTCACCCCCACGCTCCGCCCCAGGCACCCCTCTTGCCCCCCCTCATCCCTCAAATGCCTCTCACCTTGGACCCAACTCCTACCCCCGCTGGACCAAGCGTCGCACCTCAGGAGGCTTCGCTGCTGACTACCGAAAGCGGATCATCGCGCGCGACCTCTCAGCAAGGAGGAAGCACCCAGGCCGGTCCCTTCTGGGCTCCCCCCTCCCACAACCTTGTCGTCCGCCCTGCACCCGGTCCATTCCTCTACGAGTCAACCGATCCCGAGGAACTCAATCGCAAGAAGGAAGAGAGACGCGAGAAGCGCCGCGAGCGTGAGCGCGAGCGCGCCCAGAAGAAGGAGGAGAAGGCCAAGAAGAAGGCCGCGGAGGAGGCGCACAAGCCGCTCCCCCAGCACTCCCTGCTGTCCGCCGCCGACTCCACCCAGCATCACGGTAGCAAGCTCAAGTCGATGTCTAGCTTCCCCGGCTCGCTGCGCCGCGCTTTCCAGGCCCTCAAGAGTCGCCCCTCCATCCTCCCTCCCGCCCCCTCGCCTACCCAGGAGGAGAGAGGAGAGGGTTCAGAGCAGCAGGCTCAGGGTAGTGGCAGTGGCCACACCCATGGCCACGGTCGTCGTGCCGGAGGCCAGTAAGTCCGATGCGACTCGTTCCCCGACTGGTGGTTAGGATAGGTGTGGTATGGACGCGTGGACTAGTGAACTGATCCATGAAGTTGGATGGGCTGCCTTAGAGAGCAGCTAGGGCGGAGAAAGAGAGGGGTTTACACTGGAGAGAGAAGGAGAAGGAGAAGAGGAGATAAGAGAGGAGAGGAGAGGAGAGCATATTGCGTGTGTCGCTTTAGGACGCCTTAAGGTGATAGGCGTGGACACAGATTATCCTTTTGCAGGTCGACAGAAGTGAAATGGTGCTGCAATTCTTGCCTTTCGATTGCAGGCAGAGGCAGAGAGGGTTATTAGGTACTTAAATCAACGGTTATGCTGACTTTTTCTTTTTCTATGTGGTACAGAGGTGGCTGGCTGTGTACCTAAGGGTGGCTGCGAAGAGGTAAGTGGCTCTTATAGGCTCACGGTCATAGTATAATTTCGTACCGTGTAGCACTTGTCGGCGAGCCTACTAGTCTTCCGAGGTACCTAACGTAACCGCACCATAGGCTACATAGTTCGTAACCCTACCCGCAATGCTTACTGTTCCGTGATACTGGTAAGTTTCCCTGTTGGTCGAGTCCAAATATAAAACAGTCACAATCATCAAGGTTATCAGGTAGTTGGTCCATCTATCTCCCTGATGTACTCAGGGATCTGGCAATACTCACGCTGCTGGTTGTGCATAGAGTTAGAATTCTTAGTCGCTTGTTATATAACAACGTGCCTCCTAGTTTTCGCTTTGGAGTGAGCTAGACGGGTAATAGTTTCCCCCTACCACTATTCTCGCTCGTAATTATTTCGCTTGTCCTACCGTTCGGCTGTTGTGGTGGCTGTGTAGCTGGATGAGGGGGTCGTTGAGACTTCTGTGGCTGAGCTAAACCACTGCTACTCCGAATATTTGTCGAGACTGGTTGTCATCGTCTTCTTCGATATTCTTTTGCGTCCTCCCCAACTCCGGTCTGGCCAACCCATCGCGATGCAGCTGTTGTGATTGTCGCTTCCCAACCACCAAAAAGCCCCAGCCTGCCCCTCGCCCACCTCCTTCGTCGTCATGGCCACGTCCGGGGGCCCTTCCTCTAACCGAAAGCGTGGTCCACCTCATACGCTCCGATACGAGGATTACACAATAGGGTGGATATGTGCATTACCCGAGGAAGCCAAGGCTGCTATACACATGCTGGACGGCCGTGACGACGGACGATTCCCATTCAGACACGGTGACGATAATCAATACACAGCAGGCGAGATAGCTGGTCACAAGGTGGTTATAACCTGCCTGCCTAAGAGAGCGATCGCCACCGTCGCTGCGAGCGCTCTTGTTGCACAAATGCGTCAAAGCTTCCCAAATCTTCGCTACGGTCTACTGGTAGGCATTGGGGGTGGAGTACCTGGGCGAAACTCGAGTCCTGACATACGTCTCGGCGATGTCGTTGTCGCTTCACCATCCGATACATCAATTAGTCCAGTAGGTATCATAGGTTATGAGCTTGGAGCTGAGACTGTTGACGGCTTTAAAATAAGGGATTGGCAGGCCCCAACCCACCAGCGTCTCCGCGCTGCTCTCGAGTCGATTGAGAGGGACACAGGAGCGAAAGGTCCTCAAGACCTTCTAGATCATCTCGACGACTTCAGAACCCATGAAGACGGCCAACAATTCTGTCATCCGGAGGTAGAGGATCAGCTATATGAAGGAGATGACACGGACAATTTGGTACCGCGCAGACCCCGACTTTCTCGGAGTCCTGCCATTCACTACGGACTTATCGCGTCCGGAAACAAGGCCATAAAAAATGCAACGCTCAGGGACGCGCTGAGGGACAAGTATGTTGGTATAATATGCTTCGAGATGGAGGCAGCTGGGCTGATGAACATCATGCCTGTTGCTGTTATACGGGGCATCTGCGACTACGCAGACTCTCGCAAGAACGATGTCTGGCACCATTATGCCGCCGCTACAGCCGCCGCCTATGCTAAGAGCCTCCTCAACGCCATTGGGCCAGAGCTAACTCCTTATAGAAACGGTTAGTTTTCTTACTTCCTATAACCTGTGACATGGATCACACAATACTCTGCTATAAATCCTCGTCGGTAGGGAATCTAGTTGAGTCATTATCAGACTTGGAATGACATGACGAAAGAAGAAGGGTAGAGTGGGATTAAATCTCTATTTCTGTTACGGTGATCCATCAGCCTCTCCGTTTACTGTGGTTCATGTGGCCTGGAAACCGCCATATCACAAGATTGATTCGTTTCCACACAGTTAAAACGTAAAGTACCTCGTTAATACTAACATGAGAACAAATATACTAGTTATTTCAAGTATGACGGCAGCAGAATATGAGGCTATGCAGAACAAGATAGGCGAAATTGAGGCCATTATCCGCGTTCATCGCGAACGGATAGAAGCCCACGCCTCTAAGATTCAAGAACTGGCAGCTACAGCACACTTTCCCAACGATACGAATTTCAATGATACAACTTCGAGGGATACGGATTCAAACGGTGAATATTTCGACGGTATAGACTTCAATGATACATATTCGAGCGATACCGATTCAAACAATATATATTTTGATGGCATAGATTTCAACGATAGGGACTTCGAGACAGATCTGTACCGTAGGACTATTCAAGAAAAGGTCGCTCGAGCTATCACCAAGGCGAGTCTTGAATCAGCACTATTGCAACAAAGGATGGAAAGAGGTGCAAAATTTATGGCCTGGGTAACAATTGTAACTTGACTCCGATCCGAACATGCCTGCTGCTACCGATCGAGCTGACCAAAATATTAGTTTTTTCTTCCCCTTGGACTGGCCGCTTCGCTCATTAGCCTGTCAGCCCTGTAGGAAGGGATTATTCTCACGGGTCCTTGGGAGCTCTTAGAGCCGATCGCTATTTTGGAAACGTTAATTTGGTTTACCTTAGGCTCCCTCAGGTCGTCCGCGGTATGTAAAAGGAAAGTTGAATAATGGATCGGCCATGAATTACAAGTAGGCCGAAACGTGCATACACTTCAGCTTACCTCCCAATAGCGCTGTCGTTATCTCAGCGGGGGGTCGCGTAAGTAAAGACCCCTGTAAGTTGTTCTCAGACCTTCTCTAATTGGCTAATCTGAGTCAACTTATCGTGGGGTATTGGAGATGTCCAATGATGTAACACCAGCCTCTCTTAGCTGCTTCTTCTCCTTCACCTCTTCCTCTTCCATTTACATACTATCAACAATTTTAAGAAACTGGAGAAGCAATGGATTATGGGAAGGGCGAGCTACCTCCGTACAGCGCCGTAGCTACGCCGGACTGGCGCAGGCGCTGGTCGGTACGGCGTTCTCGGAGTTTGAAATTCATCGCTTTGGCATGCCTCGCATTTATTGTTTACGCACAGTGGAGGCAAATTGAGTCTCGTCCGAAGGGTGCCCTGGTATCTCAGCTATCAATTGAAAAGCTACACGAGGACCTACGGGTGTGTTCCAAGCTGCGTTCCAAGCCGCAGGACCCTATTGGCCTGGGTCGGGAGCGTAATGCGCGCTACGTTGATGGGCACAAGCCCACTCTTATCAAAAACGCCACTATCTGGATCGGCCAACCATCTGAAGGAACCAGCGCTGAGGATGCACGTGCCGGAAAGGGCTTCTCGTGGATCAACGCCGATGTTTTGCTCGAATATGGCCTCATCAAAGAGGTTCGGAAAGGCATTGACGTTCGGTCGCTTTCATCCGATACGCTTGTATGGGACGCTAAAGGCCGTCAACTCACCAGCGGTATCATTGATATGCACAGCCATGCTGGCGTGGACAGTCTACCTGGGCTTGTTGGAAATGACGACACGAATGAGATGGGCTCGAACATAACGCCCTACGTGCGCTCTATTGATGGATTAAACATCTTCGATCACCAGATCCAAGTGATTAAGAGCGGTGGTGTCACTACAAGCTTGGTGTTGCCTGGCTCTAGCAACAACATCGGCGGCGAAGCTTTCGTTATCAAACATGCTGTTGGAAAACTCGACGGACGCAATGAGACGTCCATAGCTGACTTGCTGGCTGACCCCGATCGTAACTGGCGTTACATCAAGATGGCTTGTGGCGAGAACTCTAAGCGGACATATGGCTTACCTGGGGAACATGGACCTACGAGTCGACTGGGCGAGTCTTGGGAATTCAGACATGCCTTCGAACAGGCAGCGAAGCTACTACAGACACAGGATGATTGGTGCACCCAGGCCGAGTCCGTTGGCGTCGAGCAGATGAGCAGCTACTTGCCACAGGACCTAGAATGGGAAACGCTGGCTGCTGTGCTACGTGGGCAGGTCCATGTCAATACTCATTGTTACACGGTTCCCGACTTGGAGGCATTCGTCGACCATACGAATGAGTTCAAGTTCCCAGTTCGGGCATTCCACCATGCGCACCAAACGTTCCTCGTTCCTGAGGTTCTCAAACGAGCATATGGCGACTCCCCGCCTGCTTCGGCCTTGTTTGCCGATAATATGTGGTACAAGGCCGAAGCATATATCGGGTCCGAGTACGCTGGCAAGGTTTTGTATGAGAATGGCTTGACTCCCATCTATGTTAGCGACAATCCGGTCTTGAATGCCCAGCATGTGGTTTTTGAGGCTGCAAAGGCATTTGGATATGGTTTACCCTACCACGCTGCCTTAGCTGCTGTTACGACGGCTCCGGCTGAGCGATTAGGGCTTGGGCAACGTCTTGGTAAGGTCAAGCCTGGGTTTGATGCTGATGTCGTCGTATGGGACAGCGACCCGTTGAGCGTTGGAGCTGCGCCAGTCCAGGTTTGGATTGATGGGACTGCACAGTTCGATGATCCCGTCGAATTGAAGAAGCCATTCACTTCCCCGGGTCCTGTTCCGGAAGTCCCTGCCGTGGCCGACGAAGCGGTTCTAGCGAGCGATGTGGTAATTACAGGTGTGTCAACCTCCTTTTTGTCACCCGAGTTCCAATCGGGATCCCATGCCCGGAACTCGACCGTCGCAATTTCGAATGGTAGAATCACTTGCGTGGGAGTTTGCGAGGAGGAACTTGAAATTGCCTCCAAGTCCGATACCAAGATCATTTCCCTCCAGAACGGCTACTTGACAAGGCCGTTTACCGTATTCGGTTCTCTTATCGGTCTCAACGCCATAGACGCCGAGAAGAATACGGACAACGGTGGCAGTCCGGATGTTTTCAGTCGAGGCATCGATGGACTTGCCTTCGAGACCAAGAAACTTCACTACGCGGCAAAATACGGAGTCACACGAGCCATCTCGGCGCCAAAATACACGGGCCAAGGCACACACCAGGGCACCAGCGTCGGATTCCGCACGGCTGCGAAACACGCTCTCGAGGATGGCGCCATATTCGCCGACGACGTCGCTGTACACTACACACTGGATCTCAGCGCCAAGAGAGGTAGCACTTCGATCTCGAACGCAGTCAACACGTTGCGACATAAGCTGCTCGAAGCTGCTGCCGCCGATCCTAGCGCTAACACCACTACCACGGACCCTTACACTGAAGCGGCTTTCCTCGCTAAAGTGGTCGACGGCTCGCTGCCTCTTGCTGTCTCGGTCCATAGCGCGGATGCCATCGCGGCGCTGTTGAAAGTGAAGAAGACTGTCGAGAAAGCAATTACTTCCTCCCGAGGCACCGGGGGCATTTCTCTAGTCATCATCGGCGGCGCCGAGTCCTTTCTCCTCGCAGACGAGCTAGCCGCGGCTAACGTGGGTGTCGTGCTCAGCCCACTGCTCTCGTACCGCAATGGTTGGGATCAACGACGGGCACTCACCGGGGCGCCGCTTACGAATGGAACGGCGATTGATAAGCTCGTTGCGGCGGGTGTTCGCGTGGCTGTTAGCATTGATGAGGACTGGCTTGTGCGTGATGTGGGCCTACTAGCGGGGATCGCGTATAAGAACAGCCAAGGCAAGCTCAGCGAGAAGGACGCTCTCGACCTAGTTTCGGATAACGTGTATGAGATCTTGGGTCTGGATGGAAGCGATGATGCTACGGAGTTTGTTGTGTTTGAGGGGAGCCCCTTGGAAATTGGGTCGAGGGTTAGGGCTTTGGGTAGTGGTGTGGGCGAGAGGGTTACGGTGTTTGTGTAGTGTGAGTCTGGATGTTTTATACTATAGGTTATATAATATATGAATACGATATTTCTTGAATCCCAAGCATAATGGTGTTTTGATATACGTGCGTATGACTCCTTGGACGTCAGGGTTAGAGTACCTATAGGTAGCTCTTCCATATTACTTGGGTGGGTAGCTACAGCTAAGACATAGCGCTTCTAGAATGCAGGTGCCTATAAGCACTATAGAAGGTTACATCTGATTGGCCAAATTTAGACAATGCTCTCTGAAGGTCGCTACACACTTGATCCACTTAAGTGCCCCTTAAGAGGGTTATCCCCCAACGGGTGGATTGCTACCTTAGGTAAGATACAAGACGTGTACTTTGGGGTGAATTTACACAAATTCTATACTGAACGGGAAGTCGCTTCTCGTATTTGTGAATTCTGGTGAGAACGTACATA
Source organism: Hypoxylon sp. FL1857 (assembly GCA_022578955.1). Taxonomy (NCBI): domain Eukaryota; kingdom Fungi; phylum Ascomycota; class Sordariomycetes; order Xylariales; family Hypoxylaceae; genus Hypoxylon; species Hypoxylon sp. FL1857. Next base: position 321,261 of record MU400384.1, read on the forward strand.
TGTTTGTGTGAATTTTTAGGCAGTTGCAAGAGGAGTACATACCCCTAATGTACTCAGACCCCGCGCCGTACTGGACGCACGGACCATAGGTAGCCATTAAAGCCCTAGGCTCGACCCCTGTCGCTGCTGCTGGAGATCGTAGCACCCAATCTGTCTCGAGCCCTTGACCATTTCGCGTTCTTTCCGGAACCAAACTTTTTCTTTTGCCCGCCTCGACGCGACGGAACGCAGATATCGTCGACTTGACGCGCTTCAATTTACCAACGGTGCCTACGTCACGGACTCAATCCGCTCAAGACAATTGGGTCGGGAAAATCCGAATTTCTATACTGTTGTCGCCTGTGACTTTTGCGCCGAGTAGTCGGCAATGCATGTCTATTGCCTCTCGACTAGTTGTCGCGCATCTCGTTGACGTTTTGCACATCTATGCACGCCTACCGTGCGCTCCCACCTTCATTACCCAGGTACTAATTACCTCACTGCCATTACCCTATCTAAATAAGGGTCGCGACACATCAAGACCAGACACATAACGGAGCCCCTTCGCCCCTTTATCGGCATCCTGCGCAGGCTCTAAGGTAGAGAAAAATGTGCTGAGCATGGGAAATCAACCAAGCACTGAAGTGAAGGCTGAGTCGGATGGTCTAGAAGGAGATTTGAAATCGTCACCCCCACATTCTTCGTATCCTCGGTTGCATCCCGAACAGTCGTCCCCGTCGTCGCCTCCAAATCAACCCGACATCGTCTTCTCGAGCCAAGTCACGTCGACAATTCGCCGTCCCCCGCCCTACTCGCGGCTTGAACAGCCTGTCGACCCTATTACGACTGAGGGATATCTCAATACTCGTCGAGACTTGTTTAAGTCGGCATCCAACGACGAAATACCCAACTCATCCCCCGTAACACCCACATTCATGGCGTCCCCGACGCAGAACTACAAGCAAGAGATTCCTGAGTCGCCTGACTACAATCAACAGATGTCGTCGCCAGCTCATAGATCGGCTAAGGCTAGGAAGCGCCGGTCTAAGAATCGACCTAGCTTGAATTCGCAGGCCAACACTAACAATGTCAACGGCCTGTCTAATAATGATGTGGGCATGAATGGAGCCTCCACCGAGAGGGAGGGCTTGTCCCAAAGGGAACGTAAGAGGCGCAAGGGAAGTGAAGACGGTCGCCAAAAGGAGGAATCACCGGAAGCATCTGACATGGGGAACGCTCAAGTCGTGAGGGACCCCGCCGAAGCTGCTGGAGCCCAACAAGACCCCCTCCTGTCCTCACATCCCACTAATGGCGCCATTTCCGAGTCCACACCATCTGATGGTCTACCGTCAAGGAAGCGCAAGACCGCGGATTCGGGAAGCCGCAGGAAAAAGAAGAAGCAGAAGAACATTCATAGCGACGATAGTGTGGCGGAGAACACAACTTCCTTTAGTGGCCTTGCTGAAAGCCTCTATGCTGGTCGCAAGATTGCTGAAATACCTGGAAGCAGTGCGAACGGTTCCACGAGTCGTAGTGTTAAGGAGAAATCGCCATCTGAATTTGACGAGGAGCCTGAAAGCCACGATTCTTCTGCGGCGAGTTCAAATGCGAACGACACCAATGCGGATTCGGAGCAAGCTGCCAATGCTAGCGCAGCCTCTGATGACAAGATGGACGTGGATTCATCTGATAGTGATCCGTCGGACAATGTCCACTCAGATAGTCAGGATCAGATGGCTTCCGACGAAGATGACCAGAGCGATGAGAAGTCCAAGCATACTGGGGAAAGTGACGACGGCGGGCAGAATAAGAGTGTCGGCAGAGATAATTCCGCGTCGTCCAGCGGTAATGCCACTAACAATGAATATCACCCAGATGAGGACGAGAAATTGGAGGACGGTCTGGAGCATGATCATAGCCCTACCAAATCCCGACTCAAGCAAGGCTCGGCGCGAAAGCGTGTTGTGAAGCGAACATTCTACGATCGCGCAGCAGAAGGAAATACCAACGGCACGAAGGATCCAGCATCATCTTCTCCTATAGCTGGACCGTCAACAGTCGCCACAAAAAGGCAACCTAAGATCTCAGCCATGCTCAGAGGTCACGCCGAGGACAGCCCAGAGCCCGAAGCATCTTCATCGAGACACCGTAATACCCCTAAGACTAACACCCATCCCCATGAATTGGTCAAAGGCCAATTTAGCGAATTCGAGCTTCGGAACATCACACAGGCAGTTGAACGTTGGAGAGACGACCACAACTTGACCCAGGCTCAAGTGAATGACCTTATTCAAGGTAACCCCAAAGAAGTCAGATCGCATGAATTCTGGTCTCGTGTTGTGGCAACGTGCCCCAATCGTGGTCGCCAAAAGGTGATAAACCAGTGCCGTCGCAAATTTCACAACTTTGTGGCAAGAGGAACATGGACGCCCGAGCAGCACGAAGAATTAAGCAATATGTGGGAGATGCATGGTAACAAGTTCGCCCTCATTGGAAAGTTGATCAACCGACACCCGGAAGATGTGAGAGATCGCATACGCAATTATGTTGTATGTGGTGAGAAACGCCGCGTAGATCCATGGACCCAAGAGGAAGAAGACAGGCTCCAGTCCATCATAATCGAGGCCCTTAAAGTCATTCGGGAACAGCGTCAGAAAACGGGACGCAGACCGCAGGAGCCAGAGGAAGATTTGATCGACTGGCAAAGGGTCAGTGAGTTAATGGGTCGAACCCGCAGCCGTCTTCAATGTATTCAGAAATGGAAACTTTTGTCCCGACAACTAGCCAATCGTGGCAGCATAGACGGCGGTGAAGTTCTTCCAGTTGATCAGATCATTCAGAATGCCCGGGACGAAGCGACAGCCATGTCAAGCCGCCAACGATATAGCGTCGTAAAGGCTATTCGAGCTTGTGATGTCAACGCAGACAGCCGGATTCCATGGGCGAAGGTCAGAACGAGACAGTTGGGCGATCAGTGGTCGCGTCCTACTTTAATGGTAGTCTGGCATCGCTTGAAGCATTCTATTCCCGACTGGAACATCATGTCTACCCCTGAGATCATCCACCAGTTGAGTAAGAAGTACCATGAGACACACCAGCTGGACTTTCCAAGTGGTGATGACTATGATCTGGATGCGGAGTATACCGAGATTGAGCGCAAGATCAATAAGATCTTGAAGGTCAATAATCGTTCACCGAAATCTCCAGCTATCGTCGTTAAGACCGACGATGACGAGGAGGAAGAGGAGACGACAGAGGATAAAGAAGTTAGTGAAGACGAAGGGGACGACGAAGACGGCGAGAGTGGTGCTAAGAGCAAGGACGACGAGGAAGAAAGCGACGAGGACAGCGAGAGCAATGAAAGCGATAAGAAGGACGAAACCAACAAAGTTAAGCAACGTGATCATCAACGCCGAGATAAGAATAAAAAGGAAGTGGAAGACATCGACTCTGCTAGTGACGAGTCCGAGGGTGAAGGCGGCTCGACGGAAGATGGATCAGACGACGAATCCAGCCACAGTGTTGACCTGGGTAATAACAATGCGGATAACGAAAGCACACATCGCGAGTCCTCGGTCGATGCGCCTTCTATCTCTGACTTCAAGCCGAGAAAGACTCCAAGAAGTACGAGGCGCTATAGACAGCCGAGAGTCATCAAATCCACTGCGAGCAAGCACAGATCAGCACGCATGGTTATTGATGAATCTAGCCAGGAGGAACAAGCTCAAGGTGTTGAGGACGACATGAGCAGTGATACAAACGCAAGCGAAGTTGAGAGCATCCCAGCGCGCTTGTAACGATATCCATAAAGGAATAGGTCACACTGCTTTTGCCACTCGATATCCGAACTGAAGAACCGTGCCTGTGGATTTATTCTGGAGTCCTCTACTTCTGAGAATTCATTGCATCCCACAGTTGCCTTTCGGTCTGATATCATTTCAGAGCTGCTCCCTGAATCATGAATTAACGTCAGTTGTTATCATCATCAACACAGACCCGAAAACTTCTTTCGCGTCTATTATCCACCTTTTTGAACCAGTAGCCCCGTGTCGTGCACGGAGGGCGTCTTGGTCCAATGACCAGGTCTGCGTTTATACTCTCAAGTACCTTGTCTTTTATGGACACCCAGATTCCCGACGCAACTACATTGCTTATGAGATCAGCCGGTTTTCATCCCAGAATTAGCACAATGCCTACTAGATCGAGCAAGATCACCGAAATCCGAGTCTTTTGGTGAAGGACGAGACGAATTGAAGAGCAGATGAGGACAAAACGATGGATGGCCACGATACCCCCCTTTGGTGTGTTTTTTCGGGTGTATATAATTTACGGACCTATTATGCGCGGCTCAGGCCTAGCATATGGCACAATAGTACAGGGTGCTATCAAGATGAAGGATTGCACCTCTTCGTTTCCTGTACATAATAGGTCTCATTATACGCCCACGACTTATCAAAGGGAAACGATGATTTCCGAACCGTTCATCTTCGTTGGATGCCCATGTGATTAGTGCTGATATAGTGAACTTTTCGCTCTTAATTCATACCCTCTTAGCTTCTAGCACTCCTTGCCCTATTGTTGAGGGCCTAGATCTTAAATTTCACCTACGCGGTGTAACTTAGTAGCTGTAAGTTTGAACCTACAGCAACCTAGGGAGCACCCAGGCAGCTATATTCTTAGATCAGCTTCCACAGCATTGATCGTCAGAATATAATGTTCTATGTATAGCCTCACCCTCCATATCATTTGGCAACTTTGGAGGGGCTCTCTGCTGCAGACCATAGGCAGACCGCCGATAGCTTCGCATAACAGGGGTGCAATATCACCTGCATATGATGAGTATGAGTAATCAGCCCAACTTCTAATGGAGCGTAATACGACTACACGTATTAGACAATTGGCCCCAGTCGTTTCCCGCATCATCAAGTTTGCCGTGCTGGCGCCGCAGCTTGGTATTCATGTCTGATACAGGGGCGAGGCGAGATGCAGTCGAATAGGTCTCGACCAGAGGGGCGTTAGTAATGCCACCTACCGTAAGTAGCCTCAACCCCTGGACATCGCCCCTCGCGTATGGATCTATAGAATAATTCACAAGAGAATGTGGCCTATAAATGGTTTCCATATCTTCAGCACACTAACTTAAAAATCTTTTGGTCTTCTTCACGATCTCAACGTTCGCAGATTGCCCCGCCCAGACTTTGATCTCAAGCCGGAACGTCTTGCCTACTAAGAAGCACGACAGCACCGCCTTCTTGAGTGACGTTAATACCTATCATCCCGCCATTCCCACTCATCATTCAAATCAGATATATCAGCTCAATGGCTCGCAAGAATCACACCTTTCAACTCGCCGAACGCCCTCAGGGTCTCATTGTCCCGGGACGCACCTTCAATCTCGTAGAGACAGACGCGCCCACCGCAGACCAACTCAAGGATGGCGACATCCTCGTCGAGACCATCTGGCTGTCCCTGGACCCGTCCATGCGCTGCTGGTTGTATGGTCAGTCCCCTAGCGTCCATCATCCTCTCAGCCATTAACCACCGTGCCACATTCGTGCTTAACCCGCTGACGCCATCCGTGCATTGCAGACAGGGCCTCGTACACGAAGCCCACGGCCATCGGCGAGAAAATGAACGGCGCGGCAGTCGCTAGGGTTCTCGCGAGCAAGAGCTCCAAGGCCAAGGTGGGCGACCTGGTCTTCTCCATCAGCGGCTGGACCGAGGTTGCCATCGTCTCCGAGACGAGCCCCGCGCCGCCGGAGGGCCTATTCGAGCCCATCGAGCTCCCCGAGGGCACTATTCCCAGAGACGCGCTAGGTGCTGCAGGTTAGCTCCCTCCCTCCCTCATATCCTAAGGCCACCCGACGTCTCATTGGGCGAAGCGAACGCAACAGCTAACAGACTCCTCCCCGCACCCACAGGCATAACCGGGCTGTCGGCCTACTTCGGCATGAAGCACATCGGGAAGCCCAAGCCCGGGGAGACAGTCGTAGTCTCGGCAGCCGCAGGCGCCACGGGATCGGTGGCCGGCCAGATCGCAAAGATCTGGGGCGCCCGCGTGGTCGGCATCACGGGGTCGGACGAGAAGTGCGAGTTGCTGACTAAGCAGCTCGGCTTCGACGCCGCCGTCAACTACAAGTCGCCCACGTTCGATGAGGACCTTGCGAAGGCTACGCCGGATAATATTGATGTCTACTTTGATAATGTGGGCGGTGAGAGTAAGTACCCCTGGTTGTTAGGTTTCTAGAGTCCTTATTGGTACCCCCTTACCTAAGCCCCCTTTATCCCGGCTCCTATCCTGCACGCCGGAATCCGAATAGAGCTTCGGGGTACTCCAAGACGGTTTCGGGCTTTTCGAAAGGACGTATAAGGAGTAAATAAGACTGGGTATAGAGGCTAACCCTCACTACAGTACTCGAGAAAGCAATCGACCGCGCCGCCCTCCGCGCGCGCTTCGTGCTGTGCGGCTGCATCAGCGAGTACAACAAGCTGGACCAGGTCAACAAGGGCGGTATCCGCAGCACGTTCGACGTGATCGCGAAGAGTATCCGCATGGAAGGCTTCATCTTGTGGAACCATATGCCCGAGTTTCCCGAGGCGAGGCAGCAGTTGGGGCAGTGGATAGCCGAGGGAAAGCTCAAGCGCTTGGAGACGGTTGTCAAGGGCGGCTTACAGGTGGCTGATTCGACGATTGGGTATCTGTTTGATGGCAGGAATGTCGGAAAGCTGATCGTGGAGGTTAAGTCGCTAGAGGAGGCGAGTGGATGATGAGGTATGGGTTTTGACTGGTGGGATTACTGATGAGAGCTAGTGATCGAGAAACTAGGGGCTCGAGAGCCGTGCCCTGTACCTCTTGAATCTGTAAGCTGGTAGTTTCAAGATGCTCATGAGGTACCAATGCGGCTACGTCGCTACCATAGAAATCAAAGTAAGCCAAGTGACCGCGCACGACTCGTGAATCGGGCCGCAATTTATCCTTCAGGTCGCAGAGACAAAACGCTTTAGATCCATCTGACTAGGTACCTAACCTACCGAATAGGAGGCTAAAATCGTTCATTCCGCAGAGATGAAGTATTGGACGCAGATCTAGATAATTCGAGAGCATGACCTTATTGAGCAACCTGTGATCTACTCTCGTGGTCACCTTGGGATGTTAATCTTGGCGATATCTTTGTCTCATAATCCCTGAATAGACATCGTCATTACGATAATCATGGAGAAAGCATACGGGCAATCTGGTAGCATGCACACAAAGCCTCAGTGTCTATCCGTGCTTAACAACATTTCTAAAGACTCCGAGGGTACCTAGTGGAAGCTCAAGATGTATTTAGTATCGATATGTACCTGTCAAGCATGGCGTGACCATCCCACTGGGAAGATAAAGGGAGAAAATGGACTGGTAAAATCGACAATGTAACCTCCACAATCCCCTATCAGCTAAGTATAGCTCACGCTTCTCCGGCTAAATACTCACCTCCTACGTTGGGCAAATCGGCACCGCGTCCCGACATGGAGATCTACCGAGTTCATAGTGTATACCACCTCGCCTGCGTTGTCAACATAACCCAGGCGGTGGGCTAACCGTGTCCAGCTATGGTAGGTCTTAATATGAATGTGATATTGACCGGCATGAAAGCGCTCAGTTCCCGATAGAGGAGTACTATTAAAAGCTCTTGCGTACTACCACATGGGTACCATATAAGCTCAGTCTGGTATGGGGTCTATGGAGTGAGAAAACGTTGTCGTCATAGCTATTTTCCGTCCCCATAGCGAATCGACCTTATAACTGATTAGAATTATGCGGCTTCAAAGCTCCCTAGCCGCAGCAGCGGCAGCATCAACTGCGCTCTTCGAACTTGCCCAAGCGCATTGCTACATCTATGTAAGTGGTATGAATGACTGAGGTGATTTCCTCAATATTGGTCCTAGAGGTTTTCTATACTAATCAGTCGAGCAAAGCACTTGCTAACTATTATCTTCTGACTAACTAGTCAGTCTACGTGAACGGCGTTGACAGCGGTACCTTCAACGGCATTCGTACCCCCGCATACAATGGACCACCGCCGTACGGTTATGCCAATAGCCCCGTCAAGGACCTCGACAGCATCGACATGCGATGTAATGTCCTTGGCGACCACCAAGTGCCACACACGATCCAAGTGGTGCCTGGAGACAATATAACGAGTTAGTAGAAACCACCTATTCAAACAGACACTAGCTAACTTGTAGTCCTCTGTAGTGGAATGGCACCACGACGCACGCATCGCGACCGACGACGTCATCGCCTCCTCGCACCACGGTCCCGCAATGGTGTACCTGAGTCCCGACCCGCCAACCGAGAACTCGTTCGTTAAGATCTGGGAAGAGGGTAAGTTCGCCGAAGGCGAGGGCCCGCGAGCTCCGGGTAAGTGGGCTACGACAGCAGACATCGCTGCCAACAGCGGAAGAATGAACGTGCGGATTCCAAAGGGACTTAAGGCCGGCTTGTGAGTAGTAAAACACCTTTCAGGGATGATATAATGGATGGAGGACCTGTGTTAATTGTATCTTATGATAGCTACCTCATCCGCGCCGAGATGGTTGGCCTCCACGAGGCCGATGTCAGTTACCTAGATAACCCGATCCGTGGCGCTCAGTTCTATCCCGACTGTGTCCAGATCGAGGTCCTGGGCGACGGAGACATCGAGCTGCCGGAAGGCGTGAGCTTCCCGGGAGCGTACAAGTGGGATGACCCCGGTGTTGTATACGATGTACGTCTACCTTACCTCCTTTTCTTGTCCAATTTCTCCGCCACCGGCTAAGACCCTATTCAGGTCTACTGCTCAACCAAGACTACGACCACTGCACCTTGCACAACAACTTATCAAATCCCCGGCCCAACTGTGTGGTCAGGTGCCTGGCCTGACACGCCCTCGGTTGAGGTGGGTGCTATGTCAGGCGTCACTAAGGCTACGAGCTGGAATACTTGGATTGTGAACTCCGTCGTTACATCGGCATCAGGCGGGAGCACCTTGGGGACCTCAACTTACCAGGCTCAGTGGTCGACTACCTACCATACGCCTACCCCGACTGCGTAGGTAGGTATCTATGTCTATATTTATTGGGCTAGGGTGATATCATCTTAGGTCCCGCCAAAATTCAGTTTAGCTTAATCATAAATAAGTACCCAATTTGAAAGGTTTAGTGAATGATCTTACATTCATGCTTATTAGTTCACACGTGTTAGGTACCTAGGAGGTAGGTAACATTCTGAAGCCGGTGATCAAGTAACACTTCTTGGAGGTGAGAAATGAAGTTGTATTAAAGCATTGGAGATAGTTACAACTAAGGGAGTGTATGTACAAGCTAAGTTAACAAAGAGTGTCGATCGAAAGGATAGTCTCCCTCAACTCGAGTTACATAGAGAAGCAAGTAAAAATGAAGGTGGGTGGCACCAGATAATCGGTGGAATGAGAGTAACAATACGGGCCACTGGCCTCCGGAACGAAACAGGGGCGTTTTCCAGTGACCGTTATTCAGAATAAGGAGTGTTTGTGCACCAACCGCCAGAGAAACTATGTATGAAACCGGTTTCTCGCGAGCTTGACTTGACCAACGAGTCTTTCCAATCTATCCACGAACTAATTCCTAGGTTAGGGATGATGTCTTACTTAGAAGCCGGCAAGGCTGTTGATCCAAGCGGCCTCTATCGAGGTGGAAAAAATTAGATGTAGAACATAGTCTCCTCGAGATTCTCGTGGATACCTTTCGACTTCTCCGGGTAGCAACGAGCTCGGTCGCATACCAGATCTGCGTAGTAGGCTGGAGTACAAACGGAAACAGCTCTTGTGGCGCGACCATAAATGTAAGATAACCCATGGGTCACATGTTCCAGCTCGTCGGCGGCATCTTGTGGCTTAATTTTCGCCTTAACTATCCGCCCCCTTATATTCCTTTCCTCTATCATTGACTTGAAGATCTCGTCATGAGCGACAAAGTAATGTATTGGCCTTGCTGTTCCTTGAACTGCCTGGTGGGCTTGTAAGAAGAAATCCCAGTTCCCGGCCTCCGTCACCCCACGGTCAACAACTGTGCCAGGCATGGGGTTGACATCTTCCGATTTAATGGGATAAAAACGCGTATGGTGGCGTTTCACAACAATAACTATAGTTATTCTTGGTAATTGTTTTACCAGGTCGTCGTCGGGATACAACCACTCGCAGGCATCACGTAAAAGGGGCAATTCCTTTTCAAGGACTGTTTTGAATTGGCCCTCCGAGACGCCGTCGCGGTAGACAAGTATATTTTTGGGGTATCTTTCGTGCTTCTTGAACCACAAGTTCAGGCGCGATTCAAGCATTTCATCGAGGCCTGAAACCATTTCTTGGCGCTGCTTTTCTTGTCGTCGTACCACAGCCGGCCACTGTCCGAGAGATGAATCAATACTTGCCACCATTCCGGCAATGCTAGGCTCATTTGCACTAGATCCAGGAGCGGGATGGGTCACGTCGATACCAACGATCATGGTCTCGGAGAACTTGAGCGAAGTCTCGTCGAATTTGACGAACTGGTTGTTTCCGCCCATCTTTAGATTGAACTTCATGGTTATGTTCGCAAGGTACTGCGGCTTAAGTTGTTCCGGTGTCACTTTTGTCCCATCGATGCAAATTGTGGTGATGCCGTACTTGGTATCGCCAAGTTGCTTGATGGTATTGTATCCATTGGAGAGGATTCTTCGTGGCAGAATCAGGATAAGCAAATGCACCTGTTTTCGAACGGCGTCTTGGAACATATTTTCGAGATGGTCGTTCTTATATCTCCAATTCTGCAGGTCCGTAGCTAGGCTGTGCTTGACCCCCATGCCCCAGAGCACTTGATCGAACTTGTTTTTGAAGTGTTCAAGCTGTTCAGCATTGAGTCCAACGCAGTCAGGTATCTCAAGGGTGACGCACGCCCACTTCTTTGATTCACCACTTTCATGAAACTTTATGTCTTTATAGAAGCGCCATGCTCCATTAGACACTGAAGCAAGTTCATTATTGCGATATTCCACCTTGGGCGTTGCCAAGACACGACCGCGAACTTGAATTAGCTTTGGGGGAGCACGCTCCTTGAGCGAGAAGACAAGCCCAAGGGTTTCCTAAGTTGCCTGTAAGCAAGATATCATCAAGGCACTGTGCACGGAGATCTTACCAGATCGCGATTGTTCGTCGAGAGTCCAACTGTCCTGAAACCGTCCACTTGGATGTCATTGGCATTATTGGCTGGTATGCGATTCCTAATGGCAAACTGGATCATTTTTGTGATCTGGACGGGACCCAATTTCGTCTTTGCCACTTGTTTGGGTAGAACTTTGCACATTTCAAGCGGGAGATAGGTTGGTTTCTCTAAGTTTCCAACATTGATGACTGGCGCACCTGGCTCACTGAGAGTCCTGCCGTACTCTGTTCATGTTAGAGTTCCCATGTGGAGGTAATATTGAAGAGTGTATCCTTACGTCGAGTAAAATAATCCTGGACACTGATGTATCCTTCCTCTCCTTGCTCCGGGTTAGACCACCAGAACTTGACTTGTATAGAGTTGGCTCCATAGCTAGGAACTTCTGGAGGGTGGTCTAGCTTTACCCCATCCTTTCCTGTAGCTAAGCCAAATATTGTCTTGACTCTGGAAATAGGTTTGCCTTCCTTGTTCCTTGTACTTAGATGTGTAGGTTCAACTCTTAGCCGCTTGAGAAACGAACCTAGATCTCCCCTGATGTTGTTATTCTGCCAATAACCCCTGAATTCTTTCACCAGATCGAGAAGTGAACCATCTTTGTAGAAGATAGCATGGCAAACGTTGACATTGACGAGAAGGCGAGAAGTAGCCAATCTGACACTGGTATAATAACCTCTCACTGCTTTTAACCCGCCTTCTAGATCTTTTGAAGGGGGTCTTTCTCTGTTAAACACCTTGCTTGACCCAACTGTGACCACATTTGGATTGGTTTTCGACAAATGGTTGACGAAGATATTGAGTGCCTGCACCATTTCGTCCTTGAGAGGGTAAGATGCGGAAGAGCCATTAGAGGCAAGATATTCATTGAGATCCGACAGGGGAAGTTCTCTTTTGAGCTCCAGCTTAATCGTGTACTGCTTGGCATTATTTCGGGGTTCCAATTCCTCTTCCGGATAGTAGTGGATGGTACTGCTGCCCGTAGGAAGCTCGGTTTTGGATAATAAGATCGATCTGAAATCGGTGAAAATGTCTTCGCCGCGAGTTTTGAGAAACAGACTGATGACCCGTGCTGCTTTCTTCCCTTCTACTTCAGGTTTGAGTGAGATTTCATAGCGGTACAAGATGGTGCCGCTATTTCTTAGGTAAATCTCAGCGTAGTTTGCCCACAGGCAAGTCTCTTCACCTTTTGATCCGTACGATGGCCGTCTGGGAAAGTCGCCATTCTTGCCACCATAACCTTGTCTAGACATGGTAGGGAAGATGGAGGGAGACCAAGGTTACGGGATAGAAAATATCGACGGCGGTCTACGCGAGGGGATGATATTTCCCTGGATACCGACTCCTGCCGTAGTGCCACGATGGGAGAATGGTATGTGTTAGGGGCTGAGACTTGTCCCGAATATGGTATTATTGACAGAAGGTAATGAGTGCTACTACCAGGCAGGGAAAACGGACGAGTAATTTAGTCCTATTTCTATATTGGTGTGGGAGAGATGGAAAGAACAAGTCGGTCGGTAGATGAACAAGGAATATATAACAGTTAATAGGTGATGGCTTGAAATGCCGTCCTAGTTGCCATATAAGTTTGCCCTAGCAGTTGCCGTTTGTCGCAGATGCGGGTTGGGTTTTGGCGAAATGAGATATGATTCTCAGATTCATGTAGCGAGCGCAAAGCACAATATTATATCAAACGACCAAGAAAATTGAAAATTGACTAATGGTATACTTAATACACCAAATTGAATCGCAAGCATCTGTCCTTCATTTGCTAAGATCCAACTTCGGAAACATTCACGAGCAAATCAGAGGTTTTAGAGGAGTAGTTTGGAGAAGATATGTCAGTTAAGATTTACTACAGATCAATAAGACTCGTCGGGAAATCAGTATAGAATATGACATAGTCTAACTACTCTAGACTATGTCTCCATAAGATCATGGTCGATATCTAACCCCTTCTCTCCCATTATAGGGGTTCCTCTAGGGGAGCGTGGCTGTGGAGGGCACAATGCTCTCAGAGTGTTGATATTTAGGTACCTACATTACTACTATTGCCCCTACTCGCGAATAAGCTCATTTAGGAGTGTCTATCTGTTAGGTGCCTAGGTACCTACCTTTTCAGACCTCGCGTGGAGAGCCATAGGCTTATAAAATAATTGGCTGGCAAGTACTTAAGTACGCTTTGACTATCATGCATTGTGTTCGTGATATTTAAGTCAGTCATAGTCGTCGGTAGGTACCTAGGTACCTACCTGTTAGTGCCTCATAGTTCAGACATTATGATACCTCACTTGCGTACTCTGGGAAAGAAATTGGATGCCAAAAGACATAGTGGCAATGGAAATTTTACTTGTTGTTTACATAGGTAGGTAGATATTCATAATCATCCATCACTCACAAGTAGTTGAGCTATCGGCGCTGACTCCATCATCTGTAGTATGAAGCTATACCTGGGGGTTTAGCACGGAATAAGGACTTCCATGCGAGATGATGGAAGGACATTGGTCTAGAAAGATATATTTCGCATCTACTACATCCAGTCCATAGCTAAATCAATAACTAATTCTACCTGAGCTTTGCTGCCACAATCGCTGAGTCGGTCTTTTAGACGATTCTTTGCCCCTGAGCCGTAGTCCCCTAGGAAGTCCTTTCTCTGATGCCCCAGCTCCCTTGAAGATGCGAATGGATTCTTTCTCACCAGTGTATTTACAGTTCGGTAGCGCTTGGGCGGCCAATAAGTACTGATGCTTGGTGAAAGGAGACTGAGAATATCCGAAGGAGCGACGAGCCATATTCTTCTTAGCAACTTCATGCGCTTAAGGATATCGAAATCCCATGAAGAGCCATCGACGGTATCTATCCTTGCGGAGAGGGCAAGTTCTCGCACGCTGAAGATCCAGTGGTCTTTAGGAAGCAGTTGAAGCTTGTCGATTGGGTTGCGCAAGAAGCCGAACCAACCCCCCATCTCACCGGAAAAATAATTGAAGCAGAAACAATCAAGTTCAAAATCGACGTACACGACGGCTGGCGACACCCACTTCCGCCTAACTCTCCAATTGGCGGGTTTGCATGTGGTGTCTTTGCATGTGTGAGCACCGCGTTTATGATCACAGAGTTTCCGAGTACTGCATTCTTCAGCTTCGCATAGGAAAGCTCTATAGTCCTGAAATATTGTTGTGCCGAGCTTTCCCAAGGGTAATTCGACATGAACCTTACCGGGAAATCGAATCCTCTTTTCGTAGGGAAGGAAAACGCATGAGTTATCTTCTTGCTTCGCTAGTCTATCGACTATATTTCTTCCGGCAACCTCGACCGCTGCATATGCGCGATACCCGGAGTCTTCTTCCGAGAAGCAGTGCCGGATAGGTAATCGGGGACCTTCCCGCGCGAACTCCCAGATCATGAGCTGAAGTTCGTGTGGCAACCTAGCGAAGTATTGAAAGTGAGTGTTCACTTGTTGCCGTCTCCGTGCTCTTGATGGCATGGTGTTAACAACAATTGTCGCTTTGGAATGTGTATGTGTTGCACCTATGTGTCTGAGTATAGGAATGCTCTCATCACAGATCGGAGAAGAGCCAAGAGTATCAGTATCGTATATAAAACATTTGAGTCTCCGATCGCTTGCCCTATTACCAACTGATGTATCAGAATAGCCACTTCAGGGCATTATTTTGAAACTAAGCAGTGTAAAACATACCTATACGCAGGTAGCATCCCGTGTTAAGCAATCTACCTCTGGAAACAAGTACCCACTTAGACATGTTTGGTATCTATAGGACAATTTGTTGGTCGACTACCTAATGTAGGTTGAATGCATATCAGGAGGCGGGTATCTACAATCAGGGAGGGTAGCCACCCGCTACAGGGTTAGGAAACAAGGGAGACTCTATTTCGGGTGGCGTTCAGTGATACCTGACGACTTCACAAAAAACTTGACCTCATGCACGAGAAATCAAAACTAAACGTCCAGTGATGAGAGCACACACATCATCGTGAAACGGTATATGACGGCGTAAGGGCGTGGGCCAGACAGCCCTCAATGCTTCGAGTTCACGCCGCAAAAGTAGCGGCGGGGATCAGAATACCCCCCTAAAACATGGTAGGTACCTAATGTACCTAAAACGATGACTATGCTCCAATTCAGCAGGACAGAGAAACAAGATGCAAGATGTGTGAAGTAACGCCGCCCAAAAGACTCCATTCGGAAAAGTGATTGTCAAAAGATCAAGTCCGCCCCCGTCCCCCAGACTAACCAGGTTAACCGAAAGCCCCAGTCCAGCCAAGTTCTCTTTCGAGAGGAAACGCCAGTTATCCAAAAGACAGGTGAATGCCCCCCCAGCCGCCGCCGCGTCGTCGTTCCGCCGAGCAGTGTCGGGGGAACTGTCAGTTCCCGGTCGCGCCGAGTTGCGCAGGTAGCCCAGGAGCTACAGGAGACGAACTCGTCCTGTATGATGATGCGATCCTGTCTGACGGGTTGATGATTTGCTGCGCCTGGTTCGCATGAGTTCCCGTCAACATTCCCTCCTCCTACCCCCCAGAAGCGCCGCCGCCGTCCGCCTCCCAATGACTATGGTATATTTCGCGATTTATTCGTTATAACATGGAACCAGAAACTATGACCAGTGGGTATATATGTAAGAGACTGCTGCTGCGACCGAAATGAGCGGTGAAAGAAAACCCCCCCAGATATGAAATGCGAAATGAGCCCCCAATAAGATATAGAAGAATATGTTCTGTGTAACCCTGTGCCCAATGGCCGAATCATCTCCGACGAGAGACTGGTTCTCAGGCCGAATGATGGGATGTGTGCAAAAGACCAACGTAGAGGAATCGGAATGGATCTAGGCGCACGAGAAGTCGAGGCCCATGCTTCTCGCGACGCCTTGCCAATCCCACACGCGCGTCCAGTCGCCTCGCTCCATCAGCCGCCAGACCTCCTCCAGCACCTCGGCAACGCGATCGCAATTCCGGAGTCCGGTGTATCCACGAACTGTTCGGATTGCGGTCCTGACCCTATCGCGTTGGGCGGGAGCGAAGCACGCGCAGCCGATGACGAGACAGGGCACCAGAAGCAGGGTCTGGACGGGGTCGCTGGGCTTGAACGAATCCAAGATGGCCAATGATTCGTCGACGGCGATGGTTATGCGGTGATCGTGGTGAGGCGGGTATCGGATTGGTGGCGGCGACTCAGCGCGAGGGGGTGTCGTATGGCTACTCGTCGGTCTCTCGGATGAGGGCGGGGTACGTGCGGAGTGAGGCTGCGAGGTCGGCGACAAGGGGATGATGCTCGTCGCTGGTTGGGTGAATAGCGTGGACGGCGAGTTGGGAGAGGGTGGGTAGATCGTCCGGAATAGATACACCCACATCATCTGCTTATATAGCAGCCCAACGCGATCACGGCTGTCTCCTGGTGGCCAGTGCGGAGTCCACTCTCGAATGGCAGAGTCGATCTCCGCTGCCCGGTAGAGTGACGTATAGTCTACTACGGGGTCCACCTCAGCCGCCATGTTCGCTCTGATGGCGTTTCGAATCGTTGTGATTTGTGCAAGGTAGTGAAACAAGCCATCGGCGACACCGATCAGACGCGCGGGTTGGATCTCCAGCCAAGGCTCCCAATCCTCGGTCGCCAGGCGGGGAGTGTGCATGTCAGGGTAACGTATGAGTTCGTCAGCGAACACGCGGTACTGGAAGAATTCGGTGATGAATATCAGAAAGGCGTTGTCTGGAGGAGGCGATTGCTGAATGAGATTCTTGTACGCCTGGAGGTGTACTCGATGCTCTCCATTTGGGTTGCCCTCCGCGAGAGTCTGCAGCAGGAGACAGAGCATCTGCCCATAACGTGGGGATAAGCTGGTTTTGTGCTTCGGATCATTCTCATTACCCACGGGCTCGCAGAGCTTCTCCATGGCCGCGTTGTGGTGAAATTGTGATCTAGTTAGCAGAGAGTTCAGGGTGATTTTCGGGTTGGAACCGAGGATCTTGAGACCATATGGAGTGTCATAGTCGATATGTCTGCTAGCCACGGAGAGGATAGAGTGCATAAGACCTCGATGTTCCACCGCCATCTGGAGTAACATATCCTTGAATGCGTTCTTGTGTTGCCCTTCAACCGTCAAAACACCACTTAAGTGGTGGATGTAGTGATTTAGGAAGACCATGTCTTCGGGGGTCTCAACTCCCTGGAATATAGGTTGAAGAGTGATATGTGGCAGACTGTGCCGCTTTTGTCGCTCTACACCGAATGTTAGAGGATGTGCGTACACCCAAATGTTGAATATTAATACCTTCTTCGGCCTTCTCCTTCCCGCTCTTCCATATTGTCTTCTCGTGGTATCCCTCACAGACGACAGCATTTTTCTCACAGTTCAAACCTACACTGGTTAGACACGAGGGAGCAACAGGTGTAACTGTGACTTACAGCGTGGTTTTGCCTCGTCGCACTTCTTCTTTCTCTTGCGGCATGTAATACACCCAGTCTTGGAACGGCCCTTGGCCACCTTATTCGTTGCGACCTGGGGCGTGAGGGGGTGTTTCCGGGGCCGTCCTCTGGGTCTCTTCATTTTCGTTTGTGGCGCCGCAGCAGCGTTTGGCTCCGGCATTGGCGTGCGGGGAGCTTCTTTGACCTCGTCCATGTGGAAACCATCATCTTCGAGGGGCTCAATCTTGGGAACCGTCAACACATCGTCAGAGTTCTTCTCCCATGACATATCATGATCAGCTTCTTCGCTCGCTTCGGCACCGTCGCTGTAGCTAGTGCTCCAGGATTCCGCACATGACGACGTGGCGGAATGAATCATGGTCGGCACGGACGATGCGGCTACACCCACGGGGGGAATCTCGAGTTCGGTGCTGATAGGAGACAGCTGGCCGGTATCCATTCGATTGGCCTGGACCGGATTTGCCCATAGCGGCGATGTCGGCATGACAACAGACGAGTTCCCTTCGGAGGCCATGCTGTGGCTATCGGACCAAGGCATGTCTCCATCGTCCGTTACGATAGCCAACGGGCAGTCCATAGCTCGTAGAAAGGAATATCACATTCCCACGAGTGATTCTAACCGGAGGGCGGCTTCTGCCTTGCAAGGGGACACCGAGACTCTCAATTCATATGAAAGGGATAATTTAATTTTTTCTTTTAAAAAAAAAGAGCCGGAGTGGCAATTTCCACTGAAGATCAAATCCTGATGTATACGGTCATAGGCCCAACCCTCAGGACAAATGCTGCAGCAGGATGGAGATGTGTCAAAGCTGGTCGCAACTACACGGGCAGCGATGATTGGTCTCCTCAAACAAAGCCTTGCTGCAGAAGTCGGCAAAAAGGTAAACGGGCGGGCAATCGAGACGACCCGGCCGTCTGATTGAGCTGCAGCGATGGATGGCACGTCTGTAGAGAAGCGAGGAAACAGATGGAGGGGTCGGGCTTGGGCAGCGGAGGTGGAGTGTAGGTCTTATTTGGACCGTGGATGTGATACCGTGGGGCGGCTAGCGGAAAACGAAGATACGTGGGCGGGAGATGCACATCAGCGTACCGTAGTATGTAGAGTAGGGGTAGGACTAATGGGGCAGGGTTGGATGGGCAGACGGCGAAGGCCCGAAGACGCACTGAGTCTTCTCCACCCCCATTCCGGGCCCTTGTACGCCGTTGGGGAGAGAAAGAGAGAGTGTGAGGGAGAGCGAGAGGGAGGATGAGATGAGCTTGTGGGCCGCAAAGCGTGAGAATGGAGAATGGAGCGCAGTAAGCAAGGTGGAAGCTGTGCTATGACGGGTAAAATATCATTGAGCGCTCCTATCTCAGCAGACCTACATAGTTGCTCTTCACGTGTGCGCGAGTGTCTGAGATGGGACGCTGTCTAGTACGACGGCGACACAGCAGCGCAGGAAATTCTGCGGTGAAGTACATACATGCTATAGGCAGGCAGGCAGGCAGGCAGGTAGGAAAAGAGGAGATACAGGAGATACACGAAAGCCTGCTATGAGTGAACAAGATGGCTGCGATGAAGATGGCGATGCGAATGCAGGCAGGATGGGGTTACGGTGCTTGGCGCCTCTCGAACCCCTGTCGCCCATCGCGAGACCCCCGTCGTCTGCTCCCACCACTATGTGGTCCCCCAGCATGCACATGCAGCGTTAGCGGGACCCTGCGAGACCAGAAGGTACTTGGCGATACTTGGAGTGATGTGTTTGGTAGCTCCAGAGGCGTTCCCGCAAGGCTCTCAATCCGGAAAGGAGTTACCATGCGATGCGGTTTGTTGGAAGTCGTCGGTGCTAATGTGAGCCTAGTGTTCGGGGTAGTTTGGGTCCAGCTTATCGAGCGCCTCAAGATCGTCGCCGTCTCGTAGAATTTGTATGCGGCAGGGCGACGACATGGCGAGGGGGCCTTCTTGCGAACTGTGCACAGCAGGGCGACGGGGCGACAGAAATAAAGACGGACATTAGACCGAGTTGGGTCCCATGCGACTCTCCAAGCGGACATACTAGCTGATCTCTGGACGGACCGGCCCCGAAGCAAGCCTATCTCACTAAACCCGCATACAGAGACGCTGTATGACGGAATGTAAGCCAAGAAGGGTCGCCAGTCATCATCTAAAGTCTCCCTCCTCCCCCTTTGGTGTAATATTATACCCAATACATCCACGGGGCCTACTAGGCAGCTAGGTAGCAAGGAGGTAGCAGGATATTTCTCGGATCGGAGATTTTTCGTACTTCGTACCGCAAGGACAACCATGGCTGTTAGACGGCAGAGAAAAGAGGCGTCGTCGATGTCACACCCTACATGCACTATCATTTCGCTGGTGAGAGAGCCGTTTGCGCCCCAGAGAAGTACAGATAGATGTAGCTCCGCGCCCCTCAGATACGGGTGCTACGCTTAGTTCCAGACACGCGGCATCCATGCTCGATTGACTACCGACCATGCCTCTTCCTATTCCCTTATTATTCCATAGCCGTTCCATAGCATAAAAGCCCTATCAGAGGTCTGTCCTTATGGCGATTACTGATAATCTATCGGAGGTGATGAGTAAAACGCGTCCACGGGAATAGAAGCGGCTATTAAGATGAAGACCCCTGCGACGGCTTAACAAGGGCAAATGAGAGTCCCGAAACGGACTGTGCCCATCTCTAGATAATAGGCATCATGTTCTGTAAAAAGCTGGGATCGCGGGAGAAGATTGGGAAACGAGACAACGGGTTGGGAAGATGGAAAGCATCTGATTCGACCGGGCGCGACGGATGAGCGCCCGACCCTGGCTGTGGCGTTCTGCTCTGCCTTCGCTGTGACTGCTGTGCATTCACGAACTCAGAGTTTATTTAGCGACATGCATCCCGCCTACATCACCCTCTGCATTCCCCATTCGACCAAGGTAAGGGGGAACCAAAAGTTACATATAATTGCTACATATATCCTCGTCCATTCCAACCCAGGTGAATTACCTCCCCGGGTCGATCACCTCAACCCGACATCCAACCAGCCTCTGATAAGTCTGGGGATGCTGCTGTGTTACCTGAGATGGCATCTGTGACTGGCTGCAGGCTCCAGCTTGCAGCTGATCCGACCCCCTAAACATCCAAGTTGGGTTATCTTTATCAGCGTCGCCCGGAAACAGTGCTTAAGGCGACTCGGCCCGAGACAATATGACAGGAAGACAAGAGTGATTGAGCCGCAAATGTCGAGGCTGAGGCACTTGATGCTCGAAGTCCTACTTGTCACTGCCGAGATCAACATGTAGGGTCTGATACAGTAGTAGATGGGTTCGTCGGGGTTTTAATAGGGTACATATAGTACAGGGCTACAATTGCGTTGGTTGCTCACAGCTGTTGACTCAACTCCAGATGTCCCTTGGACGAATAGGAATAAGGAAAATCACGCCTCTTGCCATAAGTTACTCGGCGTTCTCCTTTCCAGGCCTGTTAACGGGGAAATTTCAACGTAGTAACTATACCGCCAGGTCTTAAGGTTCATCCTTGCTCCTCGTCCAGGGGGTAGAACCCCTAGCGGGAAGCGGGAACCAAAATCGCAGATCCATCAATCATCACGTTTTGTTATATGTGATAGACTCTACACACCTCGAATCATAGGCAGAATGTTTCCTAACTATTATTAGCTTATCAGGCATACCCCAACTATTCGTCGAATTGCTTCCTGTGAAGCTTCTAGCAGCATCTATGTGGACTTTTCTCGCCATAGCAGTCCAATATTCTCCAGATTCAGACCCTCACTAAGCGCAACCCCAAATCCCTCATAATCCATCAAATTTAGTAAGTTTTTAGCATGTACAGTGTGTGCGCATGTAGATCCTACAAGTAGCAATGGTCTCTGATTCGCCCGTCCGTGCTTATAGCTGATGCCGGCGGGAGGGTAAGCCAATCATGTGGCCAGGAGAATTAATCAAAAGCTAATTAAGGCATTGTGAAATCCAAATATCGTCCCATAACGTCGTCATAGGAAAATAAAGGCTGCCCCAACCTACTCTACCTATACTTCGGCAGCTGGGTTTGGATGCGAGACTGATGTACCATCGTCCCCAGATAGTCGCTTTTACAGGCTGGGGTCTGGCTCTACTCCACCTGGAGAGGCAGAACTAGTCAATATATCGCCGTAACGGAAAATGTACGACAGTGTACTTGACCCCCACGGCTTCATTAACTATTCCAGGCATCTTGAAGATATGTTGGTTGGGGGGAGCTGATAAGTTTCCTATTGCATTACTCACGGTTCCCCAGAAATCATAAACTTGGGGCGGCAGTCCCTTTTCGGGCGTCGGAAACTTGCCGGCCTTGCAGACCTGCTCTCCGTGCTTGGCTCGATGCCCAGAGTTATCCCAAAGCGTGTGTAACGTCTACCAGTGAGGCTTGAATTGTCAAGTTACATTGGGTTACCCACCATATTCCTTTTGTGGTATTCTCAACACTTTGATGGACGTAGGATCGCCGGCACGGATGGGTACCAACGCGCCTCATATCAGATAGGAACACGCGGCGCTGTACTGTACGATACAGACCAGTAGCCAAGCAGCTCGCAGTCGCGCAATTTTAAGGGACGATAGCGAGGTCATCGTACATTGTCGCTAATCTACTTGCTGCACTGTGGCATCATTTTTCACGCGCTGCGGCAGCGACGCTACCCAATGCAATATGTAGACATGCACCCTCGCGGCAAATAGAATCCACGAAGAGGAGGGTCAGAGTGAAGGGAGACGGAGAGGATGAGTATTTCGGGCTAGGTCGTTTACATGTACCCTGAGTCGAGCGTCGCATGCAGCTGCCAGAAAGCGTGTCTCCGGCTTGCCCCGAAGAGGACGTCGCTCTCGATTCTGGGGTTAGGATCTAGTCATAATTCGACAATTTCTTGGCGATCAAGACTTATGATAGCCGGCCGCGTGCCAGACGTTGCAGGTACATACCTACCACATACGTCCTGTGAAACTCACCGAAAACCGCACAAGGTCGTCGCGTAGGACAGACAAACAGAGGAGTCAGTCAGTATTATTTGCAGAGCAAACATACTGTTCTCTCCACTCCCAAGCTTCGAAGATGAGGACTTTTCTGGCCGTATCCATACAGGTGCAGAATCTTGGACTAGCAGGGGACCTGGTGCGAACGTAACGTCGGCTACTTAAATCGTACAAGACTCGCAGATCACTACATTGCATCTTAGCCCGTGGTTTTACTATGAATGCACTAACCTACAGGAGACTCGCTCGAGACTAAACCGAAGTGCATGATGTTAAAGATTCGGAGATAGGGGTCCATCATGGTTGAAATGCCCAGGCAGCCAGGCATGCAATGTATGTTTGCTGCGGATCCATCCATGTTCCTCTTCGAGAGGAGGAGTCCTACTACTGCGTACCCAGGTAGTATGTATGCGAGGACCCATTGAGCTGCATTCGCATATCTTGCGCAAGCCGTTAATCAATCGGTCGAATAGTTCTGTATCGGCTAGGGTCAGCAGCGAATCCCTGCCTAAATACTGATTCGCGTCTAATAACGCCACGCACCCTATCGCTCTATGAGGCTAACATGAAAAGTGGCTTTTATAGGAGCCATGAGGGTACTTCGAAATACATGGACAAGGAAGCCCCCTCACTTTTAGATATTTTCTTACGTTAGACCTCATAGTGTACCTAACGCCACGGGGTTTCATATACACGGTGAGCGCCAAGCCCCCATCTGCTCCTCGAGGAGCCCGCACGCACTACGGTGAGACCAGTCGATGAAGCGCATTACTTACCTAGGTAGGTAGGTAGGTAGGTAGGTAGCTAAGCCTTAGGTACATGACATTCTATTACCAACGAAGATGAA
Source organism: Hypoxylon sp. FL1857 (assembly GCA_022578955.1). Taxonomy (NCBI): domain Eukaryota; kingdom Fungi; phylum Ascomycota; class Sordariomycetes; order Xylariales; family Hypoxylaceae; genus Hypoxylon; species Hypoxylon sp. FL1857. Next base: position 344,730 of record MU400384.1, read on the forward strand.
AATAGCGACATTTATGAAGGCTTAGATAACCATCTATGTCACCACCTCGAATAGGACTTCACGCCTCGCCAGATCGGCATCCAGCATGTGGGATGTCCTTGGAAGTCGGAGCTCTCTGCCTACCTCATTCCCTTCGAACAAGAAGATCTCTGTTCATCATTATGTTTAATCACGGCCGTCAGCACGCCCAGGACACCGCTGCAGAACCCCATATTTTACCGGTCGAACGGACACGCTAGCAAATAATAAGCCAGCTATATCGCCTGAACTATTTCGCTAGGTTAAAATCTAAGTCCTGACGGTTCGAAAACCAAGCCAGAGCTAGGCCTTACAATCAAAAACCGGCTCGAAAGATCATCATGCCTTCTCCTCATGAGAGATGAGCATCAAACTCTCGTCACGTTCGAACTGATAAGTCGGTGTAGCAAGATTCTTCAAGTCACGCGCAACTCAACGACGTCTAGCGAGACGGTCTTAGAAAGCGGACGGGAGATCTATGCGAGCAGATGAGCGAGTGGTTAGACCGCATCGAAATACCCCTTGGCGAACCTTGGATGGAAAGACACCAACATTTCGAGCATTCTTGTCCAATTGATCCTGAGGAGAAGGTGCAAATCTGAGCCCATCTTCAACGCTAGCGTCACCGCTCGAATCATTTTGTAGGTCTGCGGTCTGCTCGCCTGAGACGTTAAAACAGCGTTGGGTTTTGAGCCAGCTCCGTACATCGTGAATGAGCAAATCTACCCTTTGCCGGAGTCAGTTCTAGATCATAGAAGCCAATCCACTCGACTAGCACGGAAATATTACAGTGACACATGGACGAAAAAGAAGTTTCGCAGGCTCTATTAGGACAACATACCCAGGAAATTCATAGCTAAATCTCGCTACTTACCACCTTACCTAGCTTCACTTACTGTTACGATCATATTAGCAATGTCTAGCCCTACGAGCTGTCAAATACGAGCTATCATACATGGGAGAGAGCAAAGTTGCAGCGGAGCCCTCGCGGACACCTGCCAAACTAGTTTTGGGTTGGCGCCTTATTTCCATGGCAGATCTCCCGCTCCAGATCGCTCAAGTGCGGAATTCCTTCGACGCTATTCACGAAGTCTTGCAGCTTGGCCAAGCCGAGAGTCCTACCCCTCTGTCACTTAAGGCTCGAGATGCTAACGTAGTTGGGCGCCCAAAATATTCTCTTTTCGACAGGTAGATGCGACTTAGCCTCTGCGAAGGTCTAGATTCGTACGATTATGACGGCATCACTTTTCGCGCGGCTCTCCGCGCCGTCGATGCCTCCGTCGCAGGTCATTCCTTGGTCGATAGCTGATCGCATATGACTTTCTTGACCGCTTCACCGCTCCATGAGATTGTGTTTTGTCATCAACTACTAAGATAGAGACACATCACTAACGAGCAAACCGGTTGATGCCCATCGCGGTTTGTTTAATTTGTTACTACTGCCCAAGTTGCTTCCTAAGCCGTGTTGAGGGCGTGAGCTTATGATAAGTCGAATATTCCGACCAAAGAAAACTAGGAATTTGCAACGTGGTCGAACGGGACTGGAGTCGTTCTAATGCCAGGAACGTGATATAATATTTGACGCTAGCTCCGTGACATTAACTGCGAGGAAGCGAATAGAATCCTTTGGCACGTGAAAAGTATCCAAGTGTGTAACCCTTCCTCCTTCCTATCAATCAACTTTTGTCCAATCTTAGGTAGGCAGCTATACGTAAAGAGATTGTGTAACCTCAGAACTCGATGCCTCCTATCCAACTGTCCCTCCCTCCCGTGTGTAACCGTGCAAAAGCGGCTCGATATCCCACTGTTCGACTCTTGGGCTTCGGCGAATTGGTAGCCTTGCTTGTCCGAAGAGGGCGATCTCGGGACTTATCTCATTTATAGGAACCGTCAAATGGGAACCAGTGGATGCACCATGTTACGTGAACGAGAGGGGGCGCGGGGAAGGCGTGTGTGATTCGCGGACGTCCTGTGAGACTTGGTTCCGCTGGGTTGGGCTATGGCGACCCAATTGCAAAGACACTCTGGAATTTGGCGAGGCTGGAGCTACAAGTTCCATTGTATTGTTTGGTAGAAGAAGTATTCTAAAAATCCTTGATGCAGCCTCTGCCCAGTTCAGTTAAGGAGGTATGCATGTGCGAACTCTGCCTCAATCGTTACTAAGCCGCCCTGTGAGCCGAGCGAGTTCATCCCTTGAGCACTGGTTTAAACGTGTATCAATAGGGGATTTTAAGGGAACCCTTTCTTAGGAGGTACGCATATCATTTCGGTGTGTGTCCTGATCTTGAGTGGTTGGAATGAATATGCCTTGCAGGCTCGGCCAATGTGCTCCTCAGTCTGGATGAAGGGTTTCAAATCGCTATCAGACATTCGCCAAAAGTGCAATATCTCCATATCAATGTAATGCGTTCATGTATAACCAGTACATCTTAAACGCGATATGTCGTCGGAGGTACCCTTTGGTATGTATGATGAGATCTTCCATCCGACACCCCACGCATTGCAGAGCCTTACGTCTAAAGTTCACACTTCGTGGATAGGGATCTACGCGCAAGGCCTAACAGCTCACGCCATGCCGAAATGCAAAGTCGCAAGGGAGAAGATCGTTTCCGCTTTTCTCCCAGTAGTGACCCAGTGGGAATGTTGGAGAGCTTGCGGCATGCAGCAGCGTTGCATCCCGTATGCATGTGTCAGCTGTAAATCGCTGCAGTGGCGGGCGGAGAGAAGGTAAGGAGGTCCCTGAAATGGCTGCTTCTATAGCGATATTCTCGCTGTACCCCCACCGGTTAATGACCCAGCAACAACATCGAGACAAGAGGTGCGTTCCGATGACGACGATGGTGCTAGCAGCTAGCACGTCACTTTGTAAATATTTGGTGGTTCACCAGCCTGTTACCTACCAACCGCCCAAGTTCTCCAGCCGAGGTTCCCCGGCAAGCTCTGATTATCACGACGCCACGCACGTCGCAATCTACCGGAGCTAACTGTAGAAAACTGATATGCTCACCTATTATCCTGACTGTTATTACATCACGTCCATTACAAATGCGGTCCGGCTCATTAGCGGCTCTGCATGTAGAAGAATCCGGGGAAATTAACAATATCTGCTTTCCCGTGTCCTAGCAGAATTGAATCAAGGGTGTGAGTGCCGTCATCACTACCTAAGGCGGGCGTCGCCAAGACAGATCTATTAAGCATAAATGAACGTCACTATTGAAAGGGACGGGAAGCTTTCGGCGACCTTCGGCATCCTTATAACCTGTGATAAACCGATAATATTAAACATTGATATATCCAACCTTGGTAAATAGGCAGGAATCCTCTGCCAAGTCGTCTGTCCCTGGAGGCTGCTTGATGTTACCAAGTATCACCCACAATGCAACGATATGTGGTTACTAGTGTTAGAGATAAACGAGCGACTATAATCTTGTACCTCGGCGTACTAGGTAGCTACACCCTCTCTAGTATACAGCTAAAAGTTACATGGATGACGCAAATTACTCAAATGCCGTGAAACTTTCCTGAAGAAAGTACCACGCCGAAGCATAGCTCCCCCGGGAAGAATCGGACATCAACTGCTTATCGTTTGTTTCCTTTTCCGTTGCAATATCAGCGACAATAGGCGACCGATGTGATATAGATTTCTGTCATACTTTCATAGATAAGGTCCATCGCAAATGTTATTTTATTATAATTTACTCAGGCTAGAAAACTATGTGGCTTCCTTGAGTTCAAGATTGGGAGGCAAAAGCCACTCAATTTCCCGCGGGCGTTTCTACTATGGTTGACAAGAATCCAAGGCATTAGGTTAGTCAACTTCGTCATGCGCCAATATGTATATAGTCGAAATAGTCAACTAAGCCCTCTAGTATGAATGGACGTGTAAGTTAACTTGGTTTATAATTCACATATTGTGACTTTGAAGGTTCGATGGCTTGTGAGGATATTAGGACCTATGACAGTGCAGACAGAGACGACACATGTATACCTAGGTATGTTCGACAATCTCTTAGTACCTATCTATTCTCTATATGATGCGAAGTTGAGTCCCATCAGAGTAAAAGGCTGAAACTGTTGCTCCCATCATGATACCCATCACGCCCAACGCGTAGGTGAAGAGCTCATGGAGCTATTAGATCGTACTTGTGTCTTCTTGACTAAGATTCTTCAGAGCTGCATATGTGATATATATGAAGTAGGCACTGATATATATAGGTACCTATTCATTTGATGAGATCAAAAGCCCAGAGAGCCAGTGATGAACTCCCAAGCGACTAGATAGTCATAGTCGGCTGGTGATACGATCTTTGATAGCCAGGCTGTGTCCCGACCGCCTTCCACCAAAGGCTCACACATCCCTTGTGCTTTAAGCCATTCCCAATCACTCGGATACCACCCCGATTGGTGCCAGTCAATGATTGCGGCGACTCGAGGAGGAGATTCTCCTTCCCTTGGAGAGATGATAATATTACTCCTGTCCAAATCGGCGTGCGTAAACACTATCGGCCTGCCGTCCGTCAAGCCGGCCAGCTCGGGAAAGTCACGCCGCGGGTTCAACTCCGGCTTCAAGCGACAGGCATAACGCGCAAAGAAATCATGAAACTGAGTTAGGTTCTCGAACGGCCCAGCATGCGGATCTCCTGCACCACTAAAGATGATATCGCCTACTCCTTGACGTCCTATATGGCCTTGAATCACAGGCTGTCAGCATCTCAAGCCGGTGGAGGCTTGGGTATACATGATCTTACCGATATAGTATGGCTCCGTCTCCTGGCGAAGGCTACGCCACGCTTCCACAGACGTGCGTAACTGCTCGCAAATCATGTCTTGCTCTTCTGGGTTGAGTAATGGCCAGGCGTCTTCTAATGTATCGCCGTTGACAAGCTCCATGTAGATGAAAGTCTCACCACTATCATGCCGCCACCCGAATAACTCCGGTGTGGGTACTGTATCCTTCATGTAATTGTTGAAATACCAGAGGCACTGTGCCTCGGCTATTGTGATTTCTGAGCCGTATTTGACGACAAGTCCTAGGTCTTCAAAGATGATCGGTGGAGGCATGGGCGAACGTGTACGATAACCATTGATTTCGATACCCTTTTCCCGGATCTCTTCGGGGGATGGAAGCTCGCGCCCGTTTTTCTTGAAGAATGAAGAATCGCGAAACGTCATGGTTTCCGCGCAAGGCAGTTCTGCCACCCGAACGGTTCTAGGCATCACACTGGTGGTAGCCGCGACGGACATGTCTACCTAAGGAATTATACAGTAGATATCCCGAATTAACTATTGTCACGTATCACACTTCGTTTCGGAGGAACTCTATGTTGGCATATGCACCTCGTAGTCAATTAGATGCCGACCTTGGTTATTCGTAAAAGTGAATTGGTACCTACAATATGCTAGCTTCTGTTTTAGGGAACCTTCCCTTCGGCGTTTTTTTTTTTGGGTTGTGCTCTCACGACATACCTAAGAAGTATGTTAGTTAGAAGTGTTAAAGGTGGTCAATAGTCTAAGTACGAACATACGCGCGGCTAGTTTTATAAGAAGCGATGGCTACCTAGCTACTAGTCGGCAGTCAAGCCGACGTAAGGGGGCGGAGAATTGTGAGGTCGTACGGCAGGTTGGATACTGTAAATAATCTCGTAGAATTCTATTGATGGCTACCCCGGTAGAATAGGTACCTGTACCTATAGCGAAAAGTGGCGAATAAGTTTTTGAGACCCCAGCTTCGCTAGTGTCGTGGCAGACTGTCCACTCTTGAGGCCGGAGATTCTTTCTCATGCTCTTCATCTAATGACAACAGGATTCCCGTCCGGACCAAATGCGAAGTAGCTTCTTTAATCCACCACTGACAGTCTCTAACTTCGGCTTGCTTGAGTGGTATGGTAACCTTGCTAGTATCAGCTTTGCCCACTTTGTTGAGGCTAGGCCCCGGTGCCGACACTTCTCTACAAGCCTTGTCGAATGCATTGAAAACGGCATTATCTATATCTGCCTTACCCTCCTCACCTAAAGCGTCGTTTCTATCCTGGCTTGCTTTGCTCAAATGGGCCGCCTATCGTCCTCAGAAACGTTGTAATGGCGGACGTATTCATACAGAAACCCGTTGAGACGGTCGCCTGTTACGTGAATGCGATCGCCAGTGTCTGACTGGCGATTCCCATCTTTGATATAAGGCAGCCAGAAAGACCAATGTGCAGCAAACAAACGTGAGGGGTATACCAAGACGTAGAGGATTCGGTGCGTGGTGTTTTCAGCGCACATAGCAGCAGGTGACTTGAGATGAGCTTGCGAGTATAATTGTTAATTTTCTTTTTATTCAAAGGTAAAATTCAAATAAGCATCGTCAGGAATTGTACGGATTCGGGATCGATACTCATCGTGATTTATAAAGATGAGAAGTTCGCCCCTTGCTTCTATGCTGCCTGTTTTTAGTGGGGGGGTGTTGGTAAGAAAAAAAGAAAAAGGGAATAAAAAGTAGAAAAACATACAACACCAGGGATTCGCTGGTCGTCAGCGACCCAACTACTAGTCTGGCGGACGGGATCCCGAGTATTCCAGATCCTATGGTCGTATGTAGCAGATTTTCACATTATGTCGATTTATAGGCCCTTGTGTAACACGAAAGTTCTTTTTTACAGCAGAATCTATGTCAACACCAACGGATACCACGGATATCAATCTCCATAGCGGCTATTAATTAGCGCATATAAATATGATCTTAAAATTGAATTATATATCATAGGGATAGGCGACCAGTATTGGTTGCGAAATAAATCGAGGAGAAAACGTTGGCATCGAGACGGTCGGGTATCTACCGATAGCAGTCCAGATGGTTCCACGAAGTGTCTTCCCTCTGTTATCGTATTACGAAAACTCTAAGTTTCAAACAGGTTAGACTTGGCTAACTTGAATTCGATTATCCATTCCGGTGCGTTGGATCGCCAGTCCCTCAGCCACGCTAGGCACCAGACAAACTCAACGCCAAGTCAATCTGACATAACACAGGTACTCAATTTCTTGACTATATCAATCGTTCTTCGGTCTTTGTGCTGCCCTCTCTACACTTCATGTTGTCACTCTGCCCCATCTAGCAACACGACCTGGACTCCAGTCCCCGTGCAATTTCCTTGCGGAGCTTTATCACCGTTCCAGAAGATCCCAAATCGTCCACAGATATTCCAACCGGTGCGGACTTGCTCGTCGCTAATATCAGCATCCCCCACGACCAGGAACATGGGAGTCCTATTCCCCTCGAAGCACCCCTTCACAGCTTTCTGCGAAATTCCCCCATTTCCCTCATGGTTGAACGCGCCGAACGTCAGCGAGTCTCCCACTCTGGCGTCATCGGATGAAGAGTAGCCGAAGGGCTTCAGACGCCCCTGGTCGGCGTCGAAGGTGAAGTTGAGGGCGCCGTCGAGACTTCCGTCCGCGGTTGGCGAGAGGATCGGGACACCCCGGCTGGCGAGGGTGATGGTCAGGCCGGTGCTCTTGTTCGTGACGGAGTCGAACGCGACTAATTGGAATGGGCCGGGCTGGATCTCAGCTGGGTTGCAGGCTCGGCGGTAAGGAGCCGTGGCTGAAACCAGCGAAGGGAGGCCGGCCGCTACGATGAGGGACCCTAAGATGTGCATTTTGCTATGGTATCTAGATTCGAGGGCGTAACAGTGTAGGTTTGAGAAACAAGCCACCCGTTAAACATAGAGATAATCAAGAAGCAATATAAATAAGGCCCGTTGCCACTATGCTGGCGTCAGCGCTGTAGTGGAATTCAGCCGCAAGGTTTAGGCTTTATTAGGATTACGAAATAGAACATGTCTTCCTGCAGATGCTGATTCTAGACTTAACCTTGAGATGCACATCACTATAAACCTCGATGCCACCTTAGAAACAACTCTTTCTTCTGATTTCCTCCGTTTTTACTGCTTCTAGCCCTCGTATTGTCACGTCCTTGTAACCCTAACCCTAATCATGTCTCAGGTATGCTGTAACTAGAAGGTCCTCCAAGAGCGCACTAGCATCCATAATAAATTGGACAAGCCCCCTGAAGATCACTATATGATTATAGAAGGTATAATTATAGAAAGTGGTTTGAACACTTGCTACCCTATTACAACTTCTTTTTACAAGTCGTGATGTCATGACCGTAAATACCATTAGAGACATCAGAGGCCAAGATAACCTATTAATCACGGGTTTATTTCAATATAGACTCTCCAATAATGCCTTAACTATTTGTATGTATGATTAATAAGTGGGCTTTCTCCATTAGCATTACTCTGTAATAAGTCTCGTCTTTATACAGTTGTAGGTATACGGTATCCCAACCATTTACTAGACGAACCTCATCTCCTGCCCAAAACTTGGGGCGTACCTTGACCCGATAGTGCGCAATCGCCTTCTAGAAGACGTGCGATTAAAGCCCGTGTATTCTCCTATGCTAGGTGGTAAGTCCGCGACCGCCGTGCCCCATGTACTCTCGTTCCTGCCCAGGGTAAGAACAAGTTCCTTGCCCTCGGTGAAGAAACTGTGGTCAACCCAGTTCTTCGTGTAGGGCTCGCCGTTCAGTGTCGCGGACTGAATGTAGATTGCCCCGTAAGTGGGGTCGAAGTTGACATTCCGGATAATAGCCGTCTTGCCAGTTGTTGGGTGTGTGATGTTTACACTCTCGAAGAAAGGAGGAGTTATGAGGTAAACATCCTGACCAGGGTTAGGGAACAGACCCATCATAGAAAATGCGACGAATGATCCCATCGCGCCGCTATCATCGTTACCCGGAAGACCCTCAGGGGTCGTATCGAAGTATCGGGGGATGTAGAAGTGTGCACGCTTCGCTGATAGAGCAGGTCGACCAGCATAGTGGTATTGGAACACAGTTAGGAACGCGGGCTCGTTTCCAATGTATGTGATATTTTCATCATGCAGGAAATCGAGACGGCGAACGAATTGGTCCGGACCACCATAGAGGGTGATCAGGTCTCCCTGGTTGTGGGGTACGAAAAAGCCATACTCCCAGATGCTTGACTCGAACGTTTCGTGTGCTGTATTCTGGAGAGAGCACACGGTCCCGGCATTGTCAATATTACTACACCATAGGGGGTCCTGGTAACCCCACGTTGCGTTCAGGTACTTCGGCTGGAAGAACCCGACGAAACCAGTGTCTTGGCCAGTCGCAAACTTTGAAGTCTGATCCGGCTTGTATAGACTCTTCCAGTTTTCGCTCGACCGAAGGTATTTTTCCGTATCGGCAGTATTATTTCTCAGCTCGGCAAACTTTGCGATGACGTAGTCATTATAGGAGTACTCAAGGGTACGAGATAGACTCCTCGTCATCGTGCCGAAGCCCTTTACGTCAAGGTCCTCAATTGGAATATAACCGAGGCCTTTCCAACTGTCTAGACCTCCGCGTCCGTTGCTTGACCAATCAAAAGGCTCTACTTCTGCATCCTTTACAACTGCTTCATAGCCCGTATCCCACTACCCCCAAGGATGTCAGTTACGTAACCTTCAGTGCAATATGATGCGGTTCTGGATTTCTTACATCGATGCCAGCCTTTATTCCCTTCAGGAAGCCATCCGCTAAGATGACGTCGGCGTTAGAGCCACCCTAGAAAGTATCAGTATGGTCCACTTTTTAAAGGGGGTTTCTAAGTGCTTACCTGCGTGTAACCCTTTGAGAACGTCATTCGGCAATCGGGTAGCCAGCCTTCGTATCTATATGTATCTATTAAGGATCGGATCATCTCCGCTACAGCATCCGGGTCGGTGATGGTGAGGAATGGGATCTGACTCCGAAAACTGTCCCAAAGGCTACATCTTGTAAGCGACCAGAACACCTTCTCGAGCAGCGATGAGCTTACCAATAGAATGAGTCAAAGTACGGCTCGCCAGTGTTAAAGTCGGGATTTTCTCCCGTATAGTTCTGAGGATTGACCATCGTCCTGTAGATGCCCGAATAGAAGTTCTTCACAAAATCATCATCCACACCACCCTGAGAAATGGTGATAGGACTAAGCTTTTGTTTCCAGGCATCAGTAGCAGTCCGTTCAATCCCTTCAAAGTCGTAGTCTGGAATTTCGGCCTCGGCATTGGAACACGCTTGCTCAGAACTTATAAAGCTTAAGCCCACGCGAGCGAACACCGGGTCGGAAGACGAAAATCTCACGAAAGCTCCACCAGGCAACGGATAACCATTGATAGAACGCGAAATCGTCAAATTCTTCGCATCCGTAGTTGCTCTACTATTGACGAAGATACCATTGTCAAGAATCTTGGAGCCTGAGAAGTCCGTGCAAAAGTAAGCGACGCTGCCACGTCTCAAGTTAGCAAATTACTAGAGGCTATGAGTAGTCTGAATTATTTAATGAAAGCTGTAAGTCGTGTCCCGGGAGAGCTCCCGGAGGCAGGGGCAATCCTAAATGCTGAAGGGAAGAAGTCAAATAGCGCTGAACGTTAGGTACTCACTATTGTCCCTGACTGAAACTTGACTGGAAGCGACCACTCCCTGTGATTCTCCCAGTTGATGCGTCGACAGAAATAGTGCCATTATCTTGCCGCGAGTCTGAAAGATCCGTGAGGTCCTGCAAAATGAGAGGGTACGAGCCGTCCCCGCCCGTGCCTGGAAAAGTGAATTGGAACAGGGCGGCGTGCATAGTAGTGGTCATCTTAGCCTGGATTCCGGTGTTCAGCGTAACCTCGAAATATCCCGGACGCGCTACGACACTGCTGGCGTTGAACTGCCCATGGCGGGGAGCTCGGGCCTGCTTGGGGAAATCGCATCGATCAATATCATCACCCGGGCAGCTCACATACGGGAAGAGAGGAAAGTTCCCTAGAGATGGCGAACCTCCCGTCCCCGAGTCATGCAATGCGGAAAATCCACTAATGGGAGTATCGTCAAGTGTGAAGCCACCTTGGTTGCTTCCGCTTGTTGTGTCGGCAACGGCTTTCGCCATGCCGTACGGGAGAGTGGCGCCCGGAAAGATGTTGCCTCCATTTCGACTTCCGATCAGTTGATCGACATAGGAAAGAGGATCAAATGCAGCAGCAACATTCCCAATAGCTATTGCCGCGAGGGCCAAAGCGACCGAGCCTAGGTGTCGACTGAGTAAATGCATCGCGACCAGCTCAGCTTCTTGCAAGAGCAAGACAGAGAAATGGAGAGTAAACGAGTGTAATTTATGCGCCCTATATCATAGCCACTATTGACGGTAAAACAATACACACATTCCTCGGCAGGGATATGCACTGGACGGCTGCGCCAGGAAGAAACAAAGAGACAAACATCCAGGGACAGGAATTTGGCCAGTTAGGTAGATAAGATAGACGGGATCAACCGTCTCCAAGTAGGAGGAGCGAGAGAGACATGTCTTGGTCTCGACGGGCGGTCGTGACCAACTCGCGTGGCCGTGATAGTAGAGGAACCTTCCATTCCTGGCGACCCGGTGTATTGCTCGCCAGATAGCTATGTCATTGCATCATGCAAGCTGCAGCAAGACGTCGCCGGTGACCAGCGCAGGTGTGTCCCACCGTTACATTGGCAAGATTGGACAATTTCTCGGATTGCGCGGCGCGTATTTTCCCTCATCTCGTTGAGAACGCGGGGTATCCAATCCTGCGATGCGTCTGCCGTGAAAGACACCAGGAACGCGGCAAACCATGTCCAGCGATATTAGATGAGAAATGCGCCGAAGCCTGTAACCGATAGGCTGTGGACTGTAGGCAAGGAGGTATCCATGCTGTCGGTAGCCAGGATCTCAGCGTTTACGAATCAACCGAGGCGGATAAGGGGGAATCTGCGATAATAAAGCAAGAGCCGGACCGATCACAACCAGAGATTAGAGTTCTTTCGTGCTTGTTCCTGCATATTAGATATCGCTTAGATACCTACCTACATGCATCGTAGCGCTACGTAAAATGAGGAAGGTTGGTGGCTGCACAACTAAACCTTGTACCTAGGTATATGAAGAAGTGCTACGTAGCAGTAACATTGGAGAGATATTAATAAAATAAAGTTTTTCTCGCCCTAGATGCGGGCTGCCCCTTTCTTGTACGAGCTGCTTCGTTACATCTTGACCAGTTAGCTACCTCTATCGGTACCTACATCTGAAGGTACGATACACGAGTGTTGGAGTAGCGACGCATCGAAGCGCTAATACTAGTTCCATTCCCCCTAGAAGTGGATGCCTAATATCGAGAACTTCCCCAATTTCCCCAAATACCCCGCTAAAATACAGTGCTGTGCCGCCATCTACGCCAACCAATCGGCAACTTTATCCCGAAGCCCGCCAATGAGCTCTCTATTTTCATAGCTAGAACTTCCCAAGTTGGTGGTCCCCAAGCCAGCCCTTTCAAGGGGAGCACTTCTAACATTAGGCACTGGAGAATCGGAAACTACCCCTATAATATACAAACAATTAGCGTGCTAGGGCGGGGTTTAGTGCTACCGAATGTTTGGAGGCAGCACCTGATGACCCCCAACCTTTTGACATGATCATGAGGTCAATTTCCAGTTTGCCCAAGTTACTTCGAGGGATGCCTAGAAGCGCGCAATTATGCGAGCATACAAGCATGTCACTACGCTAGGATTTCCATCAACACGAGGAATTATGTTGGTTAAGTCATCTCATTAGGCATCCAATTTTGGTATCAACAGTAAACTACCAGATATTAAAAGGCCTCCATGCTTCTAAAAACGTCTCCTCAGGCGTGTTCACTTCCCGTCCCTACCTATCTAAGCCCCTCCAGCGCATGGGCCATGCTTGCGGCGCCAGCTCGCCAATTTGCATCCCTTCCAGCAGAGAGATTTTCGAGATTTAATGACAATCACATGGATGGTGAAGTCTAGTATCGCTAATTTGAGCTCGCTTGCTGGGAATTGCCGAATATAAATGTCGGCAAGTTCTATTGATTTGATTGCTGGCTCGGAGGGAAATCTGGCCGATTCCAGTTAAATGTATCGAGAAGGTCGAAGTTGAAGTCCAGCTGTGTCGAGAAGTCCCACTCCAGGACCGCCGGAGGTTCATATACACTTGATGCTGCATTCAAGGTTTGGTCGAGCACACGTTGTATAACCGACTTGGCATCGCTACACAGATCTCCGTTCGGCCCCCAAGGGCTAACCCAGTTCAGATACGCGATGAGGAGGCTGAGTTTCTGGATGATGTTGGAGCGAGTGATCCTAGGATCACTATGCGGCCGAATATGAAGCGTCGGCCTCAATAGTTCCAAGCAGAGGATGCCGCCAGCGGGAACCGCGTAAGCCATGACCTTAATGAGGATGTTAGGGTAAATAGTCCATAGAGAGCTCGTGTATGTACTTACAAGCCATTCACAATCATTTCTAAAGGCTGCTAGCCTATCCAAATTCAGATAATCTACGTTGCGTTAACATCCCAGAAAGAGAATATCAAGAACCAAAGTTATCACGTACTATAGAATACCTGTTAGCTGTGTACATGGACAAGAATAGCGCAAAGACGTCAGGCGTGGGAATAAGGGCACCTAGTTTTGTCGCAAGGGTTTTACACATACCAAGGTAAAGTCAGAGTAACCAGCTCATAGCTAACCTTCAACAAGTCGCCCTTGTCTTCATGACCATTTCGAAGCAGCAGCCTCTCAATGAAGAACATGTTCTGCAGGTGTTCAAGCTGCACAAACAGCCTTGAGGACAAGGTCAGAATAGGAACTTCGGGGTTCTCGAGATCAGTGGGATCGAAATGTAAGCAAACAGGAAATTCCGATACTGTTTGCAACTCGCGAGCTCGAAGTTTTCTACGTTACTTAGTCTAAACCGGACTCAAAGGTAGGCATTTATAGATGGTCACTTACAACAAGGTTTCCACAGACGCAACTTGTTCATTGCCAAGGGCGATCTCGAACAACTCCTCCCGGATTGCCGCAATAATCGTACGTGCACGTATACGAGTAGCGGGATATATCTCGCCATCGGTATTCCAACCTCTTTCATCTAAGCGTTCCACAGCTTTCATAAAAGTTTCATTATCGGAGAATAGGACTTCGTCGCTGACGTCGAAGGGTAAAGGGGTTGATGAGTACCGAGAAGCGATAAGCGGGGGGCGACCAGTGAAGGAGACAACCACCATAGCCATGGTGAACAAGTGGTGGAATAACCTCTTCTTGACCTCATTGGAGACGGATGCTTGATGTCGACTCCTCTCCTCGACGGCATGGAATCCAAGGAACGTTAGAAGTGAGATCGACTCGGCGTGGGATCTCCACACGAGCAAATCTACAAGGCCCCGAGTCAGCAGCGAAGAATACTAGACTTTAATGTAATAAATCAGTTGTAACAGGCTTAAAAAGGTGCAAATTACTCACTAGCATCCCCGACGAACATTGAATGGACAACTGTGCATCTCTGGCTCAAGTATAGCATCAGAGAATTACCAGCAGAGAACTCTTTGCATAACTCGCAACAGAGTTGCAAGTTCTCTCTCGATATGCTGAAGCCCCGATCAAATTCAGCCGAACGCTTACCCTTCCAAATAGCTGCATTGTCCGAGCCAGGGACGAATTCCCAGAATATTGACAGTAGCCCTATAATCTCCCAGCGCGTATTTTCCCCTGTGAACTGACTAACCCACCGCTGAGGATCTATTTCATCATCAGAAAAGGGCCTCGAGGTATTAGTGCATATGATTCGAGCCAATTCTTCTAGCTTAGTAGTCGACCTGTTTACACCGAAATAGTCCTTGAACACATCGTACAAGGACTTGACTGCTTGTAGCGCAACAGGACGGATCCAGCCATCGCTTCCTGGTTTAAATCGAAGCATGCTCCCTTGAGTCGCACTGGGGATGTTGCGTAAGACTGTGAGGCACATGTCACGGACCCTCGGGGACATGACATTCTGAGAGCCTCCAACAGGAGCATGGTGAGAGACATTTTCCGACTGGGGAGTGGAAGTTTCCGGTCCCTGAAGAAGCGAGAGGCTATTCTCGGTGTCCTCATAGATATCGCAGTAACTAGTTGGACCGAGATAGCCAGGCCGAGTAAGTGTTGGGACCTGAATGTCGGATCTCACAGTCGTAGGGCTCTGGATTGGTAAGGAGTTTCTACGCCGAGCAGCTGCGGATGACGTAGAAGGCGCCGGTGATGGCAACGGACTGTTAGACAAGGGTGTCTTTGGGTCCGATACGATGTAAATGCAACTTGCATCTTGTTTTCTCTTCTTGCACCGGCTACAGACGGGTTGCGTGTGATCACAAGCTAGCTTACGCTTGCGGCAAGGCTTCAATTTCAAATTAATAGTTGGTTAGACAAGATTGATGCCTATTACTTACGTCGCACGCTTGAGGCCGGCCGTTGCGGCGAATAAGCAGCGGTGTGCTGGCGTTGGTGGCGTACATTCGTATGATGACACGTAAAACCGATATTGGCGTGACCAGGCTGCTATCCTACAGATCCGAAGCCGCAAACCGAGTATTTGACTCCGGTATTAACAGATATGAAGCCTGGAATGTTGGTTGTTGAAGAACAAGGGAAGGGCTTCGGCTTCGGCTTCGGCTCAGCGCTAAAGAATGAAATGGTCTCCACTAACACGCGCGAGCAGGCCCTTGATTCGCCCATTTTGCTTACGCAACATTGCATGTTGGTGCTCGGCTTTCCAGGATCGCAGCTCGGCGTTGAAAGCCGAAAGCTACCAACCAAACATGAGCTCCGATCATCTCGGAAGGTTATATTGTGCAAGAGCTCGAGATTATAAAGCAAGTGCAGTGTCTCCATGGCCGTCTCATATTTAAGGGTAATCTCTCCGAGAAACATACGATTCCTGGAACGCGTTTGTTGGACCCAGCAGAAACTCAGGGTGTTATCCGAAATTCTATCAACATCATAGACGTCCGACCCATACTCACCTATATTTGCCAAAGCAAGAGAAATCTGTTTAAGTTCCTATAGTTGTTACAGTAAAGCCGAATCTCGGATATCAGAATGTCGCAGCAATCCGCGATGTCATCCCCTGCCGCCGGCCTACGGCGATCGTCAATTGCTTCGGAGAAAACCTTGGTGGACAGGAAGTTGAATGCTTCAGAAGAAGAGTATCAAGACTATGACTATGGTGGGTAACCTGCCGTTACTAAAATTTCAGTATCTATAATTCTTTTACTAACATACACTTCCATGCAGACAACAAGTCATCCCTTGCGTACTCCACCCGGGACCGGACCGGTGGCAGTTCGCTCCTGGAGAGAGCCGCGAGGGTTATGTCAAAGCTAGGAGGGAAAGATTCGGCTTCTAAGTCCAAGTCTAAGCCCAAGCCCAAGCCCAAGCCCAGGCAACCTGTACGAAATTCGTACCCCGATACGGCTTACATGTGGCGGTCGCTAGCAGGTAAGAAATTCCTTCAGATGTTGACATTGGTGCAAGGCAGTGACTAATAACATGATAGAGACTCGACTTTGAACTTGAGCGCTTTTCAATTCATATCACATACTGGAATGATCAGCGATTATAGCCATCACGTTCTACATAATGCCGAACGCCTCTAAGGAACCAGATCGGCATCTGGAAGAGGTGTATGTCGTCTTGACACCCCATCTAATATTCTTCGAGGCCTTGATGGGATAAATTGATACCTTGAATGAATACCATACGGCACGAGCTAAGGGAAGGGGCGTTTGGGGTTTGCTAAGAAGAATATCCGATGTGCCTAGATGGGCATAGGCACCATCATCGAGGATTAGTGATTTCTTTTCTGAATTCAGCTGCGATGAGAATGGATATACTCGACTACTTACTCAGAGGCGTAAGGATTTGGCGGCAATTCATGTTTTCAGAAGATACCACACCCGTTATTAACGTACGAAGCCAAGATAGGGGCTTAGATTGAACCATTCGTTTCCTCTAGTTCATAACTTTAATAGACGTTTATATTCTTAATAATCCATGATGCTTAATAAGAAGTCTGTATTATGTGATGGGCTATAGGACCAGTTAGCTAACTGAATGTTGTCTCAATCCAATAAGATTTAAATATGAACACCTTTAATCTCACATTCTATGACAATGGCTCAAAGTCCCATTACTACACCGACAGCATTAATTTGGACTACATGAAGCTATTTGCTCCATATAGAGACCGAAAAATAAAACTCAATAAATCTATCCATTTGACGTGCTTTCTTTAAGTTAGAAATTAAACGTCTACCTGAGACAACTTTTGTGATAGATGATATCATTAGCTAGGCAATTTCCATGTTACACAAGTCGCCGCCATGAGTGGCATCTCGAGCACGAGCAGCTAAGATATTAGATTTAACCGGATAGTTACATCATCGATGGTTGTAGTTTATTAAATCTAACTGCATAACTTAATTCAAAGATAACCCAGATTGCGGTTGATTCCTATGCCTATGAAGTCGCAATCTGATATTCGCAAATGGCGACGATGGAATCTCTCATGCATGAGAATCTTGTAAGGTGATTGAAACGTGTTTGCTAAGGAATCTTCTTAGCCGCAAAACTTCGGTGCGACCCAGTGGTTCGGGTCCGGCCCGGAATAGCGTCGACCAACAGCGGTTGACGGAAACAACTGAACCCACCGAGGCTATTCAAACGGACTGAAACGCAGCACATTAGAAAAAAGTTTGTTGCGCGGCGCATCCCGGCCAGTGGATCTAAGTCAATCTCCCGATAACATGATACCCATACCCCTATGTGTTTAGACTTTGACTCAGTTTCGGATATCCGATATCCACACGTACTAAATCGCGGATCGCGGGAGGATGACGATTGCCTCGATTGGTCCAGGATGCCAGGGCAATGGAGGTAGCTGGTGAAGATTTTATTTTCTCTAGCAATTTTTTTCTCTAACAATTTAGTAGCCGGGAAAGTGGAGTTTGCTGAGCTGGTCACCGTCCATCGACACCTAGACAATCTAACCCCCTGATGCGATAGAAGTCGAGGCCTTTGACTGCCGACAACAACCGAAAATATTACCATAATATTACTTGATGAATATTGAGAATCCGGCGACAACAGCCATGGGCGGCCACGGGGTTTGCCAAATGCGGTGGTGAAATGAAGCCATTCGTGTGCGCCATCAGATTGGGTGGTTTGACTTGAGTTTTACTCGAATCAATCGAGAAACGATTGCTCGATAGAAACTCACGTTTAACCTTTGGGTTGGCCCACACTGTCCATTCAGCTGGGGCGCACCACGTAACACAGTCGTCAGGACAAGAGATCCGATGATAAATCGACTTGCTCGGCGTGCATATGTCAGGTAGACAGGAAAAAGAAAATCGGGAATCGTCAAGGCCGTTCCATGGATAAGGAATTCGTTCATACGTCGTGCATACATATACACGAAGGGTGAAGTGATATGTCACGCCCTTATCTGCAGCTTATATCGCATTTTACAATGCGATTCGAGACGGTGAGGTCCGATATCGATATGACGGACTGGTGCGGTTTGGCTAAAACAGGTAAAGTTACTCCCTTACAGTGGACTAATGCAAGTCATAGCCTCTCCTTGGTTAAAGACTTTCGGCCAATCAAAAGCGGCCGATAACAACCATTTGCCAATTCAGGGGTCCCGCCTTTTCTTTTCTTGCTCTTTTCTTGCTCTTTTCTTGCTCTTTTTACTCGACGTACCCTCTCACATTCGTCACCCACACCCACTTTAAACCACTTCCCGTCTTTCCTTATCTCAAATTCCAATTTCCGTCATGTTCTCGACCTATCTCTCCCCTAGGGAGGGCCTACGCCATCCTGAATCAGGGCCGGCGCCTAGGTCTGCCCGAATCTTTCCTTTCTCGATAACCTCGAGATAATGCACCCCACAGACGTTCACCGCCCACAGGGCCGTACTAAGCCAGTCGAGTTGGTCCACGGCTGCGATGGTCGTAGCGGTATCGCTGCTGACTAGGCCTAGTTCTGAGTAGAACCGGAGAGGCCACATGGATGGAGCGTGACTGCGCTTACTCGATCGTATCCATCTATCCGCCTGCAATTCTTTCCTCACTTTTTCTCGGCTTTGTTCTGTTTTCTCGTCATATATCCGTACTACCGCACATAGTACGCTGGCCATCAGTAGGTCTTGTTTCTCCGACCATCTTTCACCTTCATTTCAACCACTATCACTGCATACTGCTGCTACTGAGTTGTGATACGCTCTCTATTGCTTGTTGCGTACTTTCTTATCTCATCTTCTCTTTGTCTTATCATTCCTCACTCAGCACCCTTAAAAAAGGGCCTTGAGATAAGGGATTTCCCATTGTTCTCGCTGCCGGCCTATCGTCGTCTTTGTTTAGTGGCTCCTCACTTCATCTGTTATCATATTAGCTTGCCTTGTAGCCCTCAGCAACAAAAGGGTTACCTTACATAATGACTATCACCACTAGACACAATGCCGGACCCTTGACCGTCCTTGTGACAACGAGGGCGGTACTTACCTTGCCTGACGACAGCCTCATGCTCAGCCCGGCTACTATATCCATCTCGCCTGTCACCGGCAAGATAGTGGCCATTGTGCCCACTGTCCTCCCTAAATCCTCGTTCCCTCTGTCGACCACGTACATTAACTATGGCTCGAAACTTTTGATCCCTGGTCTTGTAGATGCTCACGTGCACCTCAACGAGCCGGGCCGGACGGAATGGGAGGGTTTCAGCACCGGTACCAAAGCGGCTGCATCTGGTGGTGTGACGACTGTGGTTGACATGCCGCTTAACGCCATCCCACCAACCACGACACTGGCGGGGTTTAAGGAGAAACTGGCAGCCAGCCAAGGCCAATGCTGGGTTGATGTAGGGTTCTACGGGGGTGTCATCCCCGGGAATGCGGACGAACTACTCCCATTGGTGGATGCGGGCGTCCGCGGCTTTAAAGGCTTCCTAATCGAGTCGGGTGTAAGTCTGGGCCCGCGGCAAGTAGATCGCATACGTATGGGTTGCTGATTAGCAAACGATAGGTCGAAGAGTTCCCGGCCATTTCGTCTAACGATATTGCACTTGCAATGGAAACGTTGAAGGACGCCCCGACGACTCTCATGTTCCACGCCGAAATGATTCCCCCGATTGCCGATTCGGTTGGTGACGCAGTACAAGTCTCGGACCCTCCTCTAGCTCCTCACGGTGACTTGCAGTCGTACCAAACATTCCTAGAATCGCGACCGCCGTCCTTCGAAACGTACGCAATCGACCAGATTATCTCGCTTGCGCATCTGGCTCCAAGCCTACACCTACACATCGTGCACTTGTCCGCGACGCAGGCGATCCCGATTCTGAAGGCCGCTCGAGAGTCCGGAATCGATATTACGGCCGAGACGTGTTTCCATTATCTGGGCCTAGCTGCCGAGGGAGTTGAGCGTGGCGACTGTCGATACAAGTGCTGCCCGCCTATTCGGGAGCAGCTGAACCAGGATGGGCTCTGGGAAGAATTGACATCTCCGGACTCGTGCATCAAGACCGTGGTGTCTGACCACTCTCCCTGCACACCGGAACTCAAGCTCCTCCCTCCTCGCCTCCAAACCATCGAAGCCCCGCATATGCACCATTCCGATTCGGGTATTGACATGACAGCCGACCTGGACTGCTCCAAGGAGAAGCAAGATGTAGAGATACGGGCCGCGAAGGAGGTAGGTGATTTCTTTGCCGCATGGGGTGGTATCTCGTCTGTCGGACTTGGCTTGCCCATCCTTTACACATCGGCCAAGAACCGGGCGGCGGCTGGTAGCAAATTCACCCCAAACATCATCGATATCGTGCGCTTATGCTGCACTGCGACAGCCAAGCAGGTCGGATTGTCGCATCGGAAGGGTGCACTCAAAGTTGGTATGGACGCTGATATCTGCGTGTTCGATGACACGGAGGAGTGGGTTCTCCACTCTCACGGAATGCATTGGAAGAATCGCTGCTCTCCGTGGGAGGGCCACCGGTTCGCGGGGCGCGTCAAAGAGACATGGCTTAGAGGCCAGAAAGTCTTCGAGTATGGAGGTATGAATGGAGGGTTTGTGAGCGGAAAGCCCGTCGGTGAGGCCATCGTCGAGAAGAGGTTTGCTTAAGGCTTCTAACTAGGCTGAAACGCGGGGGAATGACGACGAAACGAGGGGTCGATGGATCAGCTATGGGAGTTGGAGATGATAATGGTGTTGATGACTGATATCGTGATGACCTGATGATACTGCATGGCCCGCGAGAGAGCTTAGATGGAGTTCGGGAGTCGCATTGCGGGTTTGATATTGTTTAGAGATGTTACAGTGCTGGATGATTTGGTCTTTTAGATCTGGCATTAGAATATTAAGAACTTGAACGTCCGTCTGCGGTCGCACACATCACGCGAATTGACGTGCTTTTAAGGCCCAGAGCTACGGTTGCTCCATTAGGTAAAATCTACGTCGACGCGCGGAGAACCCCTGATGCCTCGTCCAATGCCTTTACTCCCTTTCGCTCTTCTGACATGTAGGCCACCCCCCTCTTCCGCCTGGGCGCTTATATAATTAAGGTACGAAAGAAGTGAATGGTCGAGGGGTTTGGAGTTGTGTATTTTATATTCGGCTTCGTTTGCCGGTTTTGGGAATGATGTTCATCTTGTGCTCATTCTATTGCCAACTGTTATGCGTATGCGTCCGATTGCTGGAGCAGAATGCTCGAATTAACCTTGACACGTGGTTTGTGTCTCCTTCATGGGCTAATCGTGTGAGGAGGATATCAATTCTCTATGTGTCCTATGGATGGGGATTTGCTAAGCTACCTGGTCTTGATGTTTTGGATGGGTAGGGCAACCATCGTATTGGTTTGACTTTAGTGATCTCATGTCGGTAACGCCGATGTCTACCTATGGAGGGCTTACGGGACTAATGAGGCTATTGAAACTGAATACTCCAAGTTCTCTCCTACGTAGAATGTTTGCTGTATATAAGATGACATGTACCTGTAATGCCGGGGAAGAGCTATTCGATATGGTCCTGAGGCCTACTTGCCTGCTTGCTTAAGCGAAGCGAAGCTAGTGCACTCTCGTGGCGGTCGGGCTAGTGCTATATCGGGTGCTATCGACTCACTCTCGGTAATTGTCTTGCGCTACCCCACCTTGCCCACCTAATTTCCATCGCGCCCCGTCGAGACCCAGCGTCTTTTCAGAGCAGTCGCTACCAACATGTGTCGACACTGCCTTTCCCTGGCTTCACGTTGAATACCATCATTGAAACACGGCGTTTGATATTTGGTAGTTTCCATCTTTTCAATTCTAGAAACGGGCCACAACCATCTATTTGAATACAGAAACCCATATGCGCCTCACTTGGAACCAGCGTGATCACTAGTTCTTCCTCCTTACTTCATTTCTACAGTATCTCCTGCCCCTTACGGAGCATTGCCGCGATACTCCATCTTACAGGTACTCTGTATGTACTCGCTGTCCCGAATAGATCCATCGGTATCTTGATCTTAGATTAGCGAGATGGCTGCCTCGTCTATTCCTGCTTTTCCTGTTCATAGTAGACTTGCCACAAGTCCTGTGCGTCTATCTACTGCTCGGGCACGATCACATGGGATTCGTCGAGGTTAGGCCATGTGCGAACCTTGAATCCTTCGCCGGTGGCTGGCCCCATGCACGCAATGCAAACCCCCAGCTTGTGGCTTGTGGTTTGTGGAACGCGACCTAGACCGAAATGAGATGTCGGCCGCTTCGTTTCGAATATGGCCTCGCTAGATTCGGGAATTTACGCACATCGTTCGGCTATGTGCCGTGCAAATCCTCCTTCGGCTTTACTGGGTGCCGGCGGTGGTTACATGGTATGTTGGTAAGAGTTTGATAATCCCTTCTCTCCATCCTCAATATGGGGAAATATCTCTCACGATCCGTGAAGGTAGGATACTTCACTCGGCTCGCTCGCCTAGCCCAGGTTCGCTTAACTAACCTGCTCCGCCGACGGGACTGGACCGCTGTCAACTATTTCGAACCGAGACGCTATGCAAGACTATCTAGTGGGCACACAGCCCAACCAGGCGCTCGGATTGGGCTGAGCTGAATTAGTAGGTAGCATTGCGCAATGCTACGTTTGATTTGACTCTCCAAGTCCCAAGAAGGGAATGCCTGTCGGTTAGCAACCGTCCCACCTAAGCCAGCTTCGCTTAGAGCCTCGAAGGTCTTCTACTCCCTACATGGAAATATTTTTAGCATGATACTGATAGGTGTCGCATCCTCGAATCTGGATGTGAGCATCGTGGATCAAGGGTAGCAGATACAAGTTCTCGTGTGATACTGAGCACTGAGCAGCTATGCGCTGGTTTACCGAAGTAACGAATCCTCAATGCTCGGGAGGGGCACATCGGCGATCCCAAGCGATGTCAAAGTAATTATGATGCCCAGAACCCGCCGGGAACGTACCCCATCGGGAAACTTATGCCCAGTGGCAGTCGATTTGCAGGTCGCACACGCGCCATTCTCCCAATTAAGGATCGTGACAAGGATCCATCTAACGTGGTTCGCTGGCTCGCGTGGGATTAATCCTAGTCAGCTCTAATGTTGCATCTTACATACACCACTCTAGAAGCTTTTCGAGGCAAATGGACCGAGCATCTGTTTGCGATCTTGACTTAGAATTTCATCCGAACGTTATGTTTATCTTATTTGCCCCCTTGCGCTACATAGCCACCTCGTGAAAGAACATAGCGATGCACCATTATTTAGGAAAGCCGACTTACTTAATATCAGCAATGTCATAACCACCCGAACGAACCTCGGTCTTCCACGCTTTGTAGAGGTACTTTCGCCTTGCCGCACTTTTCGCCACTGATACCGACTGTATTCGGTACAGTCCATTGCGACAATGGCATCATCAACCTCAGACGCTGCAGCCCCGAACCACGACGAACAAGTAAGCGACAAACCCGTAGCTATCGATATCGAGAAAAATGGACCTCCTAGCTCGGTGTCTACATCAATGGATCTTGCCCGACCGGAACCGGGACAGCGCCTTTCCTCGTCGGCAGCCGGCCACTTATCACTAGATGATGTTGAAGCCGTCGATATCCAGATTCGGAATCTATCGGTCACTGTCGATACGTCATCTTCGATTTGGGAACCTGCGACTTATCCTGATTTATTCCGCCAAACGATCGGAAAACATCATGATGGCCCAACGACCAAGACTCTCCTTAGTTCTGTCAATGCATCCCTCAAACCAGGAACCCTGACGGCGATTCTCGGTGGCAGTGGATCTGGAAAGACGACTTTATTGAACACGATAGCAGAACGCATGTTTAGCTCCCGGCTGTCTCAGACCGGAACTACCACCTTCAACGGACAGGAAGGAGTGCACTCTGTGAGACATGCATATGTGATGCAACAGGACATATTACTCCCAACTCTGACGGTGCGTGAGACGTTGCAGTACTCTGCGAACTTAAGATTACCTCCACCTACGACGGAAGAAGAGCGCATGCGGATTGTGGAGGAAGTCATTCTCGAATTAGGCCTGAAGGATTGTGCGAACACTCGGATAGGAAACAGTCAACATCGCGGGTGTAGTGGCGGAGAGAAGCGTAGAACAAGTATCGGTGTACAGCTCCTTGCGAACCCGTCGATTCTATTTCTGGACGAGCCAACCACCGGTCTGGATGCGACAAGCGCCTATCAGCTTGTCAGGACCCTTAAGGCTCTGGCAAGCAAGGGCCGTACGGTCATCACAACTATCCACCAACCGCGATCTGAGATCTGGGACCTGTTCGATAACCTTGTGATATTATCCAAGGGAAGTCCCGTGTATTCGGGACCCATGAACGAATGCATCCCATGGTTCTCGGAGCTCGGATATCAGCTACCCGCATTCGTGAACCCCGCCGAGTTTTTGATTGACCACGCCGCAATCGATAACCGTACTCCGGAGCTGGAAGAGGAGAGTACCGCTAGAGTTGAGCGCCTAAAGGCGGCCTGGAACGATGAATCTCAGAGACGCTTCCAGCCCTCTGCATCTGAAAAGATTGCTGAGACGAATAATAAACCCAAGCGCCCGAAGATGACGCAACATGCGGGTTTCTTCCGGCAGCTGAGGGTACTAACTGACAGAACTTTTAAAGTCACCTATAGAGATCCAATGGGAATGGCTGGCTCCCTACTGGAAGCTATTCTCATGGCTATCATCACAGGATACGTCTTTTATAACCTTTCCCGGGACCAGGGTGGTATCCGATCGAGAGAAGCTGCGCTGTATATCTCGGTAGGTCTGCAGGGTTACCTGTTCTTGACATTCGAGATTTATCGCTTGACGCTGGACATCCCCACATTCGACCGCGAGAATAGTGAGGGCTGTGTAACTGCGCTTCCCTTCATCATATCCCGTCGACTCGCTCGTCTTTTTACCGAAGACATACCAGTTCCTTTCCTCTATGCCGTTATCTACTATTTCATGGTGGGCTTCGATCGCGATGTGTCCAAGTTCTTCACGTTTTTCTCCATCCTTCTCCTTAACCACTACATTGCTGTTGCACTGGCCATCACATCCGTAGCTGCTGTGAGGCACTTCCCCGGAGCAAGTCTGATCGCCAATCTTGCGTACACGCTGCAGAGCATGGCTTGTGGATACTTCATACAGAGTAACACAATCCCCGTGTACGTAAGATGGACGAAGTATATCACCTACACCGTAAGTCAGGCCCCTATCTTGCTCGGCTCTTTTCGCTGACCTTATCGTAGTATTATGCTTTCGGGGCCCTTTGTGGCAATGAGTTCGAAGACAGCTTCTACGATTGCCCTTTACCAGGTGGCGAGTCAAACCCAGCCTGCAAACCCTACACCGGCGCGTATATCATGGATAATCTTGGATTCCCCAAGAGTTGGGTGGCTCGGCCAATCATTGCCATGCTGGCTTTCGTCGTTCTGTTCTTTATTACGTCCTGGGTCGGCCTCGCTTTCCTCAAAGTGGAGATGACGATCGCACGAGCTCGAGCATCCGACACAGATCTTTCTGCGGGTAAGGAGAAGATGACCGCGAGATCAATCCACGAAGTCCGAGCAATAGATGTTGGTCTCGATGAGTTTTCCCTAGCACTAGACAAGATATCTCCGGTTGGGAAAAAGTTGCCAACTAAGACGATCCTCAATCCGGTTACGGCGACGTTCCAAGCTGGCACACTGAATGTGATTATGGGGCCGTCTGGATCAGGAAAGACTAGCTTGCTCAATGCCATGGCGCTCCGTTTGCACAGCACTATCGGTACTCGGTACAGACCTTCTGGCAAGTTAACATTCAATAGTGCTGTCCCTTCAGACTCGGTAATACGATCAGTTGTGTCCTACGTTTGCCAGGATGACGATGCGCTGCTGCCGTCTCTGACTGTCCGTGAGACACTTCGCTTTGCAGCCGGCCTTCGTCTCCCATCGTGGATGAGCAAGGCGGAGAAACACCAACGAGCCGAGGAGGTTCTGGTCAAGATGGGTTTGAAGGATTGCGCCGACAACTTGGTTGGGAATGAACTCGTGAAAGGTATTTCTGGAGGAGAAAAGCGCCGAGTCAGTATCGCTGTTCAGATTCTTACCGATCCTCGAGTCTTGTTACTCGATGAACCGACAAGCGGGTTAGATGCTTTCACCGCAAGCAGTATCTTAGAAGTGCTTCAAGGTTTGGCTAGAGAAGGGCGCACGTTGATCCTTACAATCCATCAAGCTAGATCCGACATTTTCAAGAATTTCGGCAATCTGCTCTTGCTCGCGAGGGGCGGATCACCCGCCTATGCGGGCGCTGCGAAAGACATGCTGCCGTATTTTAGCTCACTTGGATATCATTGCCCACAGCATACGAACCCCGCCGACTTTGCGCTTGATCTCATAACTATAGATCTTCAAGAGGCTCATAGAGAGGCGGAGAGTCGGGAGAAGGTTAGAAGACTTATCGAATCATGGAAGAGGATTACGAGCCAGTCTCCATCAGGGGTGCCGGTAGCGACTTCACGACTTTCAGACATTAAGGAGACAGGAGAGTCGAAAGCAGAGTCAACGAATGAAAAGGCGATAAAACCCGATCGACCTGATAGTTCCGAGAAAGCGACTCTGGAAACAACGGACATTCCGGCGGAAGCAAGCGGAGTAGATCAGGAAACCGGCGTGGAATCAGATGGAGCACTAGAAAGAAGGCTCTCTAATCCACTTCCTCGTCGGTCATTCCACAACAAGACTGCTTTAGCCACCCCTGCTGAGTTGGGTGCAATGGTCCATAAACGAGCATCCTTCATAACAGCATTCCCCCTTTTGTTACACCGTGCAACTATCAATCTTCAGCGGCAGCCACCCCTTCTCCTAGCACGTACTATGCAGGTCCTCGGATTAGCAATCGTTCTAACATTATTCTTCGCACCGATACATAACGACTACTACAGCATCCAGAACCGTGTAGGTTTCATACAAGAAATCGGCGCCTTCTACTTCGTGGGCATGCTTCAGAATGTTGCCGTGTATCCAGCAGAGCGAGAGGTCTTCTACCGCGAAGATGACGACGCCGTGTACAGCGTCGAGGCTTTCCTGTCCACATACACGCTTCTCGAAGTACCCTTCGAGATCCTCTCCTGCCTTCTCTTTGGCATCTTGGCTGACTTCGCGGTCGGGTTTCCGCGCACGGCCGAAATGTACTTCGTCTACGTGTTCTGCTGCTTCGGGATCGTGTCGTGTGGCGAGAGCTTGGGTATTATGTTCAATACGCTGTTCAACCACACGGGCTTCGCCGTCAACGTTATCTCCATTCTGTTGTCGGTGGCGCAGATCATGGCCGGTATCATGTCCATCAACATGCCCGAGCTGTTCAAAATCTTCAATTATATCAGCCCGCTCAAGTATGCTACTGCTGCGCTAGCATCGTATACCCTGAGGGGTGTCCGATTCACGTGCGATGACAGTCAGAAGCTGCCGGATGGCCGCTGCCAGATCGAGACGGGCGAGCAGGTGCTAGACCTGTACAAGCTGAACGTCAACGCTGTCGTAAATATCGGCGCGCTAGCAGCTACTATAGTGGCGTATAGGCTCGTCGCCTGGCTTCTGCTAAGGCTGGTCAGGACGAGGTGGAAGAGCGTCGTCGAGAAGACGAGGAAGTCATGAAGAGGGGATAAGGGGCGGTACGGTGGAGCTTATGAAAAAGTGTTTTTCGGAACCCGTCGAGGTTGCATCTGCATCTGCATTCATTATTGAGCGATATCCATTACTACATTAGGTGCGTGCCTACACGCATCACGCATGCTGCATATCATATACTGCATTTATAATGATTTAGCGACTGCTTTCGCGTACATAGTTGATAATGTTATTATCATATACCTAAAATATTGCTGCAGCAGTTACACAGAAGTGACGAGAATTTATCACGCCGTCTTATTCCCAAGCAACGATGCCGTTTTCCCGCCCTCGTGCTTGAAGACGCGGGAGTCGTACGACGAAGCCGAGCGAAAGCCGAGACGGGCGGTCATCACGACTCTTCCTCCCCTACGCCGATCCATACAGCTCCGCAGCGGTTCCGTCGATTCGGCCTGCTTATGCATGCATTCTTGCGCATGCCCTACATGCTCCCACTCGAAGCCGTTCTGTGGACCGCATGCAAAGCGACGTGGCTCTTGCCAATGACGCATCGGATCCGGCAATAGCTACCGCAATAACGCCGTCGCAGCTATGCTTACGTCACGGCGTTACGGAGTATTTCCCGTCGGCGTTCCGCCCGTTTAGGACGTATTCGACGAAGAGGGCTTGCTTACGTATACGTTTTATGCGCGTCGGTGCCGGTATCATTTCGGCCAACGTTTGTTTGTAATATCGTGAAGCAGCCTGGTGGTAAAAATGGCTTTCGGTATAAAGCTCTAGACTTGGATGGAGTTATAGAAGCTGATGTTCCATGCTTCTCTGTACGGCAGCTTGTAAAATCGCAGTATTGAGATTTTAGGTGCCTAGAAGGAAATACGTGTGAAAAATCAAAATGGCGCCGAAAGTCCTCGTCATTCTATCATCGCACGACTTCATCGAGAGCGCTAATAAGCCGACTGGCTGGTACTTGGTATGGGACTCATTTCTTATCAACTAAATACTAGATAACTCGCTAACTCCGATAGCCCGAGTTCGCGCACCCCTACACAGTCCTCGCCGCCAAGGGCGTATCCTTCGAGACCGCCTCGCCCAAGGGGGGCGTCGCGCCGCTAGACCAGCGCTCCATCAAGAACTTCCAGAACGACGCCGCGGCGTCGTCCTTCTACGCGACGCAGTCCGCGCTGTGGGAGAACACGGCGCCGATCTCGGCGTACCGCGGGCGCGCGGCCGAGTTCGCCGCGCTGTTCTACCCGGGCGGGTACGCGCCCATGTTCGACATCGCGACGGACGCGGACTCGATCGCGCTGATCGGCGAGTTTGCGACTGCGGGCAAGGTCGTGGCCGCCGTGTGCCACGGCCCGGCCGCGCTAGTCAACGTCGTGCTGCCGGGCGGCAGGCACCTGCTCGACGGCAAGGAGGTCACGGCGTACAGCAATGCGGAGGAGCAGGCCGTGGGGATGACGGCGCATATGCCGTTTTCGCTCGAGGATCGCATCACGGAGGCCGGCGCGATGTATAGGAGGGCGGAGCCGAATGCGCCGTTTGTGGTTGTGGCGGATGGCGGTAGGTTGATTACCGGGCAGAATCCGTGGAGTTCGGTGGGTGTTGGGGAGGCGATTGCGAAGGCGATTGGCGTGTGAAGGTTGTCTGGCGGTGGAGCTGAAGGTGATGGTATGTATGGGGATAGTTGATACCCGAATCTAGGGAGGCACTTAGGAATGATGCTTGTTTTCATGCATGAAATGTGGGAAGGTAACGGGTGCTAAGTGAATGAATGAATGGAGAAAGTCCCTACCCAAGAAGAACCGCTAGACAACCTCGCTTCGCTATGCCTTTCGAAGCACTATATACCTCCTACATATATACACCAATTTAGATTCCTAAAACACGCTGGTACGGCAGTAACATGATGCCTTGATAGGTATATCTGCGACAGCTATCGCCGCGTCCAATTGCGGCTTTATCTCCTTAGCCTCCTCAACACGCCCCAGCTTCACCAGGCATTCGTGGTAGCCATGTAGAGCCCATACATTTTTCGGGTGCTGCAGCGCGCGTGCGAGCTTACCACCGATCCCGAGATCCTCGGCGTACACATCGACCGCTTGATCGAAATAGCCCTGTTCCATGAGCAGGGCCCCTAGCGCGTGGCTCGGCGGTTGCATCCAGCCCCAGGGCTCATCGTACGGGAGAGCGTAGCTGCGCCGCATAGCCGTGCGCAGGTGCGAAAACGCAGAATCGTAATTCCCGCGGCGGTATTCGAGCTCGCCGTCTAGCATCGCCTCTGCTACCCGGAGGATGTCCGTGCACTTGTTGTTGAACAGCATGCGAGAATCAGGGACGTCTTTCGCGGCCGAGGCAAAGAGCTCCCGTTGCTGGGCCGCCGCTTCGACCTGCCCGGTTGCGGCTAGAGCCACGCCTTTGGCGTAGTGGTTCAGCGCATTCGTCGTGCAGTAGAGCTGGCGATCGGCGTGAAATGGTAGCTCGAGAATCTCCTGCCATCGGCCGAACCGAATCAGCGCGTGCACGCGCATCGCGAGGAAGCCCTCCAGCCAATCGGCCATAGGCGGGGATTCGACACGCAGGAGCTCCTCTGGTAGAACAGCCTCGAGTCGGGCGACCGTGTCAAGTGTGGCCTTAGACTGCCCGGCAAACATTGCGGCGTAAAGACGGAAGTGGAGATCGTGCATCCGATAGAGGGTGTAAAATTTTAATGGGTCTTCTTTCGCGAAGAAGATGTCATCGGCAAGGATCGCCTTCCGGTTTGATTCGATGGCGCTCTGATAGTCGCCTACGAGAACGTCGATATGCGTCGGCATGTGGTTGAGGTGGCCTGCATCGGGAACAAGATCTCGGAGGGTATTCGCGGCGTCCAATGCCGTTTCAGGCGAAGGTGACATCTCCATGAGATGTATGTACAGATGAAGCAGCCCCGGATGCCGCGATCCACCGTCCTGAGCCATTGAACGCTCAAGGATGTCTTTGGCTTCCAGCGTACGAGCTCCGGACGCTGGTTCTCCGCTATCAATATCCCAGAGCTGCCAGGGGGTGAGATTCATCAGAGCATCTACATAGAGAGCGGCGATGTCCAGATCATCCGGGAAGTCCTTGTAGACCCTCCCCATGGCATCGGCGTAGCCCTGATTCCATATCGACCAGTTCTGGTCTCCCGCATGCTCCTGCGGAAACCGATATTTCAGCGCTTCAACAAGCGCCTTTTCGACGGGCGATGCACTGTCTAGCCTTGCTCTAGCTTGCTCGACCACTCCATGGGTGCGCTGCATGACAGCGTCTAGCTCAACTGCATCGAAGAAATCCCATGGCTTGTTGTAGTTGGGGCCTAGAGCATAGGCCAACCCCCAATATGCCAAGACACAATCGCTGTCGCTGGCGATGGCCCGCTCGAAGCATTTGGTCGACTCCTCATGATTGAAGGCGTAGCTCCAAATCAGCCCGCGGTTGACCCATTCACGAGCTTCCTCGCTCCTTGAGCTTACAGTTCTTCTGTAAGACCCAAGGTTATAATAATCGTGGCCTGGGCGGTCTACACCGACTCCTTTAGCCTTGTCACCCATTGCGCCTCGTCCTGCGTGATGCGGGGTGGTTGATGACGACTGACATGTTCAGTTGCGATGGCACCATGGCACCATTTCACCATTTTGATTTACAATTTCGGTTATTCTGGTTGGTCTATATTTATCTATATGTGCGAACCTCTCTATCCGTTTCCCTTATAAGCGGACATTATTCAATTCTATCAAGGCTATGCAAGTAACCGAACAGACAACCACCTCCCCCCTAAATGTACCTAGGTAGTGCTCGAAATTGCGTAAACGCTAGTATCTTCTTTCTGGGACTTGCTTTTTGGCTTGGCACTAATAACGCCAAATGTAGCACGAAACTGATCCCGGATCGAAGCGAAGGGGGTAATATTGTCACTTGTGAGAGGGCTGGTTCCAGAGGCGTTCTGGGTGGCTTACTTGGGGAGGGGTGTACTACTGGCAGGTATTATTCAAGAGGGATCCAGAAACTAATGCTTTCATATAAGACGTACATTTTCGCACAAAGGACCTAGACTTATCTATCTAAAGTCGTGATATACATATAAGAGACTATCTCTTGTCCACACCGTCTCGGATCAAGCCTTCCACGATCGCCGAACCTGCACAGAACCGTCTTGAATTAGCCACACGAGGCAAGGCCATGACTTGAGCGGGAAACCCGCTATGGCTGTTAGGATTAACAAGCCTCGTATTCAACTCGCACGAATGTACTAACCCTTTCCCTAAGACAATCCGTAGATTTATTTGCTGAACGCGAGGCACTTAGGCCCTTATTGATCTGTTCTCAGCTCTGTGATTATGCCGTCCCGCCGAATAAGGGCCCAGCCCCGACGGTGAAAGCAGAATCGTCGGGGCGCAGAAGAATGCTTCTGGCTTGTGTCGATCTGGCTCTGCTCTACCCATAGGGCCCCGTAAAATTCGGCATTATTCGACAGCGGAAAGATGGGCGGAGCATAATGCTAGCCCTGGATTTCGAACGTCGCCTGATATCGGGCAACCCGCAATACATATCTCCTATTAGAGAATGTTAGGCCGGCGGAGAAACCCTAAGTTGCAAGGTGAACTAGTAAAGCCTTCTTAGGCTATGAGAAATTGACCTCTATCCGATCACTGGGATCACGTTGACGGTCCACACTCGTTGAGATTTTTGGGGAAGGGCGGGAACATAGTCGTTGGCTTAGGGGGCGTTCGACGCTGCAAGGATTGGTTATAGTATGTTGATTGGGGTTTGCCTTTGTTTACGTCCAGAGACTCTGGGATATTCAGATTTCGTATCTTGCAAGTCAGTGTCGATACCGGCTCGACTGCGATTAGATAATAGGGAGAGCATTGTCTTCCCAGTTGCGTGAGAGTCGTTCTCTGTCGTCTCGGGATGTTCTCGGTTCGTCCAGCAAGGTCAGATTTGAATCTGCTCTGGAAGCTATGCTGGTTAATTAGGTACTTTAGAGTCCACTCCAGGGGATAGTGGTACTCACTAATTGTGAATCCCTTCTGGAAACACTTGACGATAAGTCTCAGACTTATGCCGAGGGCAGTGAATGAAGAATAAGGAGAAGCTTCTGCGTTGCTATATTATGATTAGCGACGTCGTCTTAACTTGTCTGATGGTTTATTTAGTGAAAGGCCATTGAATTAAGGGTGGAAGGCCCTTCAGATGTGAAGAGAATTCAGAAAGAGTTGAGCTCCACGTACCTAATGAGCAAGGCCTTGCTTGTAGTATGAAGCCAAAGCGACAATAAGAGAGACGTTTCGAACTCTTAAGTTATTGAGCTTTTCGCCTAGGATATTTGATTGTTCGTATCTGTTGCAGTTTCTGTTATGGCTGTTGGGCCTTGAAAACGTTACGTGCTGCGTTAGGTAGGTAGTGATCGACTACCTATTTATTGTTAATAGAATTTGGTTTTCGCATGAAGGGTTGTAGATATGAATGGGATGAAGGCGTTTTGCACAAGAGGTGGGAAATTGGGTTGTGAATTGGCTTCATGACGGGAATAATTCAGGTAGGATGTGGGAAAGACGCGTCTTGGAAGCCGACTTCGACAGCAGTTTGGAACACCTGCCACGCGTGTAATGGAAGCGCCGTGTGGGGCATTTCGCTCGTATAATCACTGTGCTAATGCATTTTACGCGAAATGGAACCATTTTCTTGCGCCTGCAGGTGCATGGCAATGGCCCCTTAGAGAAGTACCTGTACCTATAAGTACCTGATCTGCCCAACGCGTACCTAAGGTAACTCCAACGGCGTACAGAGGCGAAAACAGCGCGTTTTATGTAAAGTTAAATGCTTATCGCGACCTCTTATATTCAGAGAAAGGCGTAGGTACATGAAAGAGGGAGAAATAGAAACCACAAGGACTGGGGGTATTCCGGCTGGAACATAGTTTCGGAACTCATTGTTTCTACACGTATTTGGTTTGCATTTTGAACTTCTAGAGAGTATTCGGCTTGTTAATAGAAATACATAGCAACTTGAAATTCGTAATAAAGTCGTCGCGGGCTTAACTGGACACAGTAAGGAATACAACGATGATTAGGTGTCTGCTAGAACTATCTATTCTCTTGATATAGCGCATTTGGTGTGGTGTTTCTGTAATGGAAAAATAGGTAGACATTGTACTCAAATACACAGGAAAGAGAGTAGTATTTATTATAAGAAGCTTGAGCACTGCTCATACGGCTGTTGGAGTCAACTCGGCGGTGATCAGGTGAGCCCCTGATTATGTAATACTGACCCACAATGTACTGAGGATGGTCGCTCACATACACTTTTCACAAATTCAACCATGAGAGGTACTTAGCACATCTTCCAAGATACCAATATGGTTTCCGTCTCTCTCCAGTAAGGCCATCTCTGAGGTTATGCTAAAATATCTTTTGCATGCAAGTTGTCGTATTCAAGTCAATATCTGCGGGGAGGCGCTAGCTCATTCCTTGGCTACCAGTTGTGAACCTAGGGGAAGATATTGAAGTTAGTTCGCTTGGTGAACTCGAAGGGCGATGGCGAGGTTCTCCATTCATGATATACATTGTTTCCGCCTGAACTGTCTTGACTATGTAACATGTGACGGTAATCGACTGGTTAGCTTTAGGCCGCGCAATGCTGCCATTGGTCGGTATATGTATGTGCCTCCTTTCAATACGACATCTTTGGTTAGCTACTAGTTCGTAACAAGGGAGTAGATTTCTTAGCTTGAAGGTGATCTCATATCTTCGAATCTAAGGGATTTGTGAGATATTACCACACAACCGTAGTACGTTACCGATGCCGTGTATTAGCTCGTTTATGAAGGGCGCTTATGTCGTTTCGTAAGGACATAATATGCTTGTCACCTCGTATGTTGGAACGAAATGATATCAATCACTTATCATTCTCGTAGTGATCTCTAACGGCAGCGGAAGATCCTTTCGCGTATTCCTCGACTGTGAGTGGCGATCCCAATTTCTACAATCACAACCTCGTAAGCTTTCGGTATTCCCTTTATCTTGCCATAGGCCGCATTGACGATTGTTCCTTACGCCACACTTGCAAACTTGCTGAAACATATTATTAGTGAAGCCACTGGTTCCCATGGAGGCTCCTCATAGGCCGCTTCAATGTCACTGTAGTACAAACCGATAGACGCGAGGGATGCATGATCGCCTCAGATAAGACTAGAGATGTCAGTGCGTTCTCCACCTCCACGTTCTCCCTTCTAACCTCGACCCTGCTATCGGCTGCTACCGCGTGCCGTAGCGTACCATATGCATAGAGATGTTGCACAATGTCATGTTTGTCTGGGTGAAGTTAGCGATTTAGCCTTAAGGATGGGGGCTCTGGGAAGTTTAGAGATCCCTTGCTGGTGCCTGCTTACAAACGCAGGAATGATGTTGTCAAAGAGTAGTGGCATAAATTCCAGGAAGTGGAAGTAGTTGCATGGGAAATTTTAGGTCAGTATGAAGTCTATTAATTTGAAAGGCAATTTCGTTATCATAATTTCTTCCGTCGAAGTTCACAGGTGCGCGATCGTGTCCGTTCACTAGTTCGTGCAAAAATGGACTATCGGCGATGGTCAGAGCCTTCTATTAGATTTATCAATGAGAAAGAAGTCCTCGCAGCTAGCGTCGCTCTCCCACTGGTATGCGTTGCATTAGTAGGAACACGATTCTATGTCCGCAGGCATCAGGAAACATCCTTGGGCATCGATGACTGGCTTCTCGCATTAGGGGTACTCATGATCATAGGAATAGGTGTCTGTTTCATCACTGGCCAACAACTTGGAGTCGTGGGACATCCGACGCCTACGCCCTCCGGTACAGCATCACCCGAAGAATATATGCGGTATATGGGATCTCAGGGGAAGGTAAGAAAATCGCCGTAATTACCTGGAAGTTTGATCTAACGATCTTTAGATCGAGTTTGCGATACAGGTCCTAACGTGCTTTTCCCACGGCTCTATAAAAACCAGCATCATATTCTTCGCTCGACGCATATTCGTCAGCCATAGATATTCTCCCTTCGACCGAGCGTCGTGGATTTTAATTATCCTATCAATAGCATGGTCGGCTACGTTCTTAGCAATCGTGATCTTTAGCTGTGGCAAGAATTTGCCGCTACGTTGGGCACCGATACAATCTGTTGACGGGCAAGAATGTGGTATTTCTAAGCCGCAGGAGGCACTCGTAATATCGGATTTTATTCTCGATTTTTTTATCATCATCCTTCCAATTCCTTCGGTTGGTTGTATCTCTACCATTTGGCTTTGCCCCGAGACCTGACAGTATGGTATATAGGTCTGGTCCCTGAACATGTCATGGGGGAAGAAATTAGCTGTCACTGGAATGTTTTTGGTAGGGATCATGTCTTTGGCTGCGTCAACTGCACAGCTGGTGATATACTTTCTCGTATTATACCACTCAGACCGGTCTGGAATTGATATGAACGGTAGGATATTTTGCCGCTATTACCGCTTAATCTCTTCCGCGGATATTTTGAATGATGCTAACGAACTCTTAACAGAGGCTGTCACAACAATGCTTTGGTTGAGTATGATTGAAAACTCAGTCGCAGCGATTGCTTCATGCCTTCCAACCCTTACTGTACTAGCAAAGGGTACCCGATTACGGAATTTCTCCTATCGCCTAAGCAGCGGTGTGAGCCACTCGGGTTGGTTACCACTCTGGAAGACTCATTCAGGAAGTAGGAGACGTCTACAGCCCAGTGCTAATAATTCGAACGACATTTCCTATCCTATAGGTTCTATTAATTTCAGGGACAGGCGGCAAATACAGATTATTAATCAACAAGCATTTATACGAAAGGATGAATCGTTCGTATAATACGAGCTTCTTGCTCTAATGCTTTCAATGAAACTTGAATGGCTTCTACGTTACACGGGATCACATCAGGTTGGCGGTACGGTTTAAGAATATTGGTTATGGTAATCGAGGGAGTTGGGATCGATCGTCTAGGGCTTCCATTATAAGCTTTCAGGGGGATATGGGATGTAACCGGGCATTATTGGAAGGAGGAAACAATACGATTGTACACAAATAGAATTTCGGTGCTACACTCTATATAAATATGTCTAACGTATGGGATACCAACGAGGAGCTATAGCATAGCTGCCAGGTTGCTCTGCGTGATGTGTGGATATCTGGATCTGACGGACGTGCACCGCAACCAAAATATGAACTGTCCATTGGATTAGGTAGATGAATGAATTGATCTCTACCTAGTAACTAGATTATCCCTGTGAAAAGGTGTTCAGTTACATCGCATCACTTAAATTTCGGCGCCCAACCATATTTCTCTATTTGCGCTTGGGCACCTATACCTATCTCTTAATCAGGTACCTAGCTACATGTAGGTAGGTAGCCACAATACGTGTGTCATAGCCACTCAAATGGGCACGTGAAACTACTCTGTAGAGTGTTTACCGTCACAATTTAACCTGAGTACAAGAGCAGCTCCCTTCCACTTGTTGGACATATTACGGATTCAGTAGTAACATATCACCAACTTGGCTGTATTGGCAATGGCGAGCGAAGAGACCATTAACCCCTAGGCCGTACCGTCGGGGACCCATTTTCTAATGGTGCTGCCTAGATCTCGAACACGAATCAATGGCTTAGAAAGGATCGTAATTCATTGCATACCATCCTAGGGTTAGGGTTAGGGTTACGGAGCAAGATGAGGTGGGGTCGGTTCTTGCATAAGGTCAGTCCAAACAATAGGGATAAGGGACTGGATACAAGGTACCCATTTATCAGTTGACAGGTATGCATTTATTCGATATGGTAGAGATCGACTAATTATAATGGCGTTGATGGCATCTAACAGACCACAGACAGAAAGGCAGGGCGGGTGGTGAAAGCTCGTCGAGAATGAGCCACCAAAAGCTATTATTAGACCTTGGAAGGACAGTGTTCATTTATCTTTCCTATAACATTCTAGTCGGACCTCGCTTCATATATCCATCTATCTAGGCCAACGATAGCCTATCCCCCGAACAACACAAGCTTTAGTCCAACTTAGCTAGCCTTTGGTATCAGTCTTGTCCCATCCCGGAAGAAGCGCCCGTTCGATAGCCCAGCCATTTAAATTTTCCCAATTAACACATGTTGTTGTAGCGTCTAGTTTCAAGTTCAGATTGGGTGCTCTATGGGACTCATCGCTCCATTCTGCTGTGTATATAGCAGTATTCGGGCGGCACATCACCGCTTGCCGCAACATATCAATACAATGATCTGGAGACAGTTAAATTCGGCTCGATAAGCTACCATATTAAGAGAACCGACGATCTTACCTGAGTGACTCAAACCAAAGGCACGTTCGTGCCCAGAATTCGCCAACCGTGGCCCATAGTAGTCCCAATGCACTACTTTACGCAGGTTGTTGAGACAGTGTAGATAGTGGTAGACGCCCAACGCAGCCCAATAATTGTCGCTCCCTGCGAGTCGAATACGATTTGTCTTGTTTTGCCCTAGAAGATCCAACTCGTCCTCTGAGACTCTGATGTTTTGAGCTGAAAACAATTCGTTAGGTCAAACCGACGGTCCCGCTCGCGTCTGTTGGGATTCAGGGGTTGATGAAGCACTGACCATAAAGCAGTTTCCCCCACATGCGATCTAACTCATCAGATGGTTCCTGCTTCCACGGGAATTCGTACGGATAGTATTCTAGACGTTCTTCGTACTCGATAACGCCATGAAAGGTTGCTATATCGATAAGCAAACTCTCAAAGTAGAATTATGGAAATGTGGAATGCTAACGTACCGAGATCCGGGTAGCCACTGGCTGGTTCCTTGATATCGGGAATCGCAAGCCTAGACGCAGTATTTACCCCTAGGATAATGAAATTGAGAATGAGAAAGAACAGAATAGATATCGATAGACAATTTGTTCGCATCCAAGCTTTTCTACCATGAGAACGCTTGTCTTTCAGGCTGTTGGACTTGCACCCTTCATGACCGAGTTCTTCGTTAAGAAGGGGAGCAACATAGTCGTCAGAGTAGTCTTCCATCTAGAACTACTTAGAAGTAGGTCTCGCACAATAGATGCTACCGGGCGAATAACCAGAGATTGGTCGGGGAAGGATTGGAGGCTAGCTATGACTCTTTTACCACGGCGATTAGTAGAGGCAGCTACGTTATTGCGCGAAATAGGATGAGAGGGGAAACCCGGGGAATCTGACCGAATCACGAAGATCACTTTCTCGGTCAAACGTAAAGAAGCCAGACAGCATCCTGCGGGTATTTTCTAAATGTAACCAACGATCTTTTATTTACCATAATGCTCTCGGACTTCCGTGGATCCAGGCAGGGTAGTCCTTGACCTGTTACCTTATGAGATTCAATAGACTCATGGCCGGGATGAGAGATGTGTCCCTCGTACACCTTCACCTTTGCTGTAAGAGGCGCACAGGGATGAACAAGGGTCATATCCTAACATCGGTTGGATGGAAAAGGTCGTATTCGGCGGAACTTGAGTAATACAAAACTAGAAGACGGCTTGTAGTAATAGTTGGTAGAGGTTAATGCGGTAACGTGGGTCGATGGCCGCTCAGGTTAGCCTCGAATTCGCCAAATTAGAGCCCGAAGAGCTGCAGCTAACGGGTTTATTGACCTCCGCAGATCTAATTGAACATGCAGGACGCATCTCAGACACGATCCTATCTTTGTTGGTGGTCCGATGCTATGAAACTAGGCCTCCTAGAAGCATCAAACTCCGAGGTCACTGCCACCCTCGGTGTAATACGAAGGTCAGTAAGCTATTCTAATATTTGGAAAGTGGCAGATGATTATCGAAGGGCGGCATATGAGTCCGTGGCTACCTGCCAAGACTAGAAAACATGCCAGATATAAGAAGCTAGCCAAGGCGTAGCATCTACTAGATCCCGAGCCGATAGTTAACCTCGCCAGACTTTTACAATACCTCATACACTTTATTGAGTGAAAGGCTCGTTTTATTAGTTCAACAGCAATTTTCTTCAATCACCCAGGTACATACCATAATGATGCTATACAAGACTTACATCTTGGTACTACTAGCGCCTTATGGGTTGGCCTTGCCGGCTCTAATGGGTAACTATCCCTTCGACTTCATGTTCCTGTTCCCACAGCAATTCATAAATTTCAGGTAACCGAGAACTTGATCCCACGGATCGTGTTCAATTGAGCTATATCTTTCCTGTCACCCGAGACACGGATCCCACGGACAGCGTCCAATTAAGCAAAACCTTCCCCGTCACTCGAGATAACGATTCGACGGAAGGGAACTAGTCGAGCGATAGCTTTCCGGTTGCCTGAGGCGCAGATTTCGTTTGTGAGGAGGCTTCCAGATAAACAGGGATGGATGTAGAGTAACATGACGAGAGTAGGAGGAAGTTATACATTCTTGGATTAAACTATCGTGGGCTCTATGGCACATGGCTTGGGTCGGTTAAGGTGTCACCTATATTTCTATCCTCTCAATGTGGTTTGTGTGGGTAGAAATTCATAGCTTTAGTCGACTTAGAAAGTTGCTGGTCTGCAATAACTTTCAGTGAGTTAAGTTTCGTGAGAACAAATATGACAAAGTATTGCCATCCGATGATTTGAGTACCTACCTACCGGGACACCGAGCGGTTTCCTGGCGGCGGAAATCGATTACACCCCTGGAAAGAAACCCCAAACGCTGGAACTACCAAAAAAAATACTAGGATAATACCTGAACACCATATCAGCCCACAGGGACTATAAGTAATATCACGATGAGTTCAACCACCATAACGTAAAGATGCACTATACTTACACCTCATATATAAAAGGGATTAAAGAAAAAGGTTTAAAACATATAATATACTGCCGGAAAATTAGAACTTTATAAAAGGAATAACTTAAATTATTTAAACTTAAAGCGAAAAAAGATAAATTATAATAAAATAAAGAAAATTAACTTATAAAATTTCATAAATTAAATTTATATAAATCTGGAAATAAGGTTAATTATTAAAAGTAATTAATATAACATTTATTAAAATTTAAAAAGTTTTACGAAATTATTAAATATTTCGAAGAAATATTTTTTTTTATGATAAAAAATAAATAATATTATTTATAAAAAAATATAAAAAAGAAAATAACTTTAAAAGTTAAAAACGAAAAAAAAAAAGTTAAAAATAAAAACTTTAAAAATATATATTTTATAATTATTTATAAAAAAATTTCTTTTATATAAATATATAAAAATTAAAAAAGAAAATAAATATTAACTTAATTATTAAATTAATAATTTTTAATAAAAATTAACCTTTTATAAAAATGTGAAAAAAGCCTTTTAATTTAATTTATATATAAAATGAATGCCAGAAATATATAACATGGTAATTGTTAAATAAATATAAAGTAATGATATTTTAATAATGTTTAATTTTTAACTTTTTATCGAGATAATTACGTATTTTTTATATATAAGTTTTATTATAAACGTTAATATTAAATAAGCTTAATTTTAACTTATTTTTTAATAAAGTTATTTTTTACCATTATATTCTTATTTTTAAAAGTTGTTAATTTATTAAGTTTTTATAACGAGGTTAATATATATTAATAATTATTTTTTACCTTTTTATTCACGTTAAGCGTTTTTTATTATGAACGTTATTATCGTTATGAATAATATATTTATTCTTATATATAATTTCTTTATTTCTTTAACTCGTGGTTATTTATATAAAGCCGTTAAATCCCCATTATATCTTTATTTTATTTTTTCTTTTTATAATAATATAAATCTTTTTTATATCGTTTATTTATTAATTTATTTCTTAATTTTTTATTATAATGTTATAGTTAATAAATAAAAACCTTGCCCCGAAATATATTAATATTATATATATTACATGATTAATTAATATAAAGATAAACTTATTAATTATAATTATATTAAAATGGAAAATAAAATAATCCTTTAAC
This sequence comes from Hypoxylon sp. FL1857, assembly GCA_022578955.1. Lineage (NCBI taxonomy): Eukaryota > Fungi > Ascomycota > Sordariomycetes > Xylariales > Hypoxylaceae > Hypoxylon > Hypoxylon sp. FL1857. The sequence continues at coordinate 386,763 of MU400384.1, forward strand.
TTTTTTAATACATGGTTTAATTAACTTTTCTTAAATAATTTTAATAAATGTTATAAATATTATATACATAAAAAACCTTGTAAACTTATAAATTCTTAATTTTATATCGTTATTATATAATTATTAATTTAATATAACTTAATTTTTATTAAATAATAAAATATTAATTTATGTTTTTTATATTATTTTTAAAGTTAATGTCGATAATTATATTATAAGTTCTTTTTAATTTTTCCATTATCTTATAATTAATTAACTTCGAAGAAATTATTAAAATGATATAATCGATTTTACGAAAGGTTTTACAAATTATTAAAAATAATTGTAATATAAATAAAACGTAATGGTTAAAATATTAATATCACTTAATCTTTGAAAAGAAAGAATAGAAATAAACCCATAATAAATAAATATTTAAAATTAATAAAGTTACGTAAAAAGTTTTTTAATCTTTCGGAATAAAATTATATACATTTTATAATAATTTTATTAATTTCTTTAAGGATATTAACCGGTTAATTAAATATTTTATTACGATATATTCCTTTTATTTAAATTTCCTTTACTTTATTATTACTTTACGTTAATTTCGTAAGCTTTTATTAATGATGTAATTATTTTTAATCTTTTTAGTTTTACCGGTTTTATTAATCTTATCGATCCTTTAAATCTTATAAATCCTTTAAAACTTTTTAAACTTAAAAAGCTTCATGATTTTATTAATAACCATTATATTTCTTTAATAAATAATTTAAAATGATAAGTAATTAATAAAACGCCGATATATCGGCGTTATATCTCATATATTAATTCTTATATAAGTAATGTTATTTTTATTTTTAAGGCGTTTTTCGTAAGCTTTTTTTACGTTATTAAATACCCTTAAAGCTAGTTCCCATAAATTATCTTTATTATTAAATCTTAACCATTTAATAAAATATTATCTATTTTTACCTTTACTTTTATAATTTAAAATTATTTTTATATTATATATATTATTTTTATTAAGGTTTATCCTTTATTTTATTAAGACTTTATTAAATTTAAATATAAATAGCTTTAAAATATTTACGTTAAACATGTTATATATTTTATATTTTAACGATAATTTAAGTTTATATATCATTTAATAATAATTTATAACTTTTTTTACCTCGAAAAAGCTTAGATATTTATCCATTAACTTTTTATTAAATCATTTTTAATTTATATTTTTCGTAAAAACCATAATTTAATTACTTTTATTAAACATTCTTTATAACTTATTTTTATTATACCATTTTATATATATTTTATTAAAGTTATATAATAACGTCATTACTTTTTCTTTATTTTAATGGATTTTATTTATTAATTCCACGCCTTTAATTATATTTCAACTTAAGATTAATATTATCAAATCGTTAAATTTCTTTAATATAAACCTTATATATAAATACGTTAATATTTATTTATATATTAAATAAATTAAAATATTATATACCCATTTTATTAATATGAACTTTTTTGCTTAATCGGATTATTCATGATTATAAAAAGTTCGTAAATAATGTTTTAAGTTTTAATTTTACCTTTCCATTTACTTATCCATTTAAAAGTAATAAATAATATTTAACCGCTTCTTTATTATTAAGCGATAATATAATATAAATTAAAATTTACTTATAAATAAAGATTTTTTATTTAATATTATCCCTTTTAAAAATCCCATTCGCGGGAAAACTTTTACAAAAAATATATCGGCGAAATTATTAACGGTTAAATCTTTTATAATTATTATATATAACGTATATTTTAAAAAACGGTTAATAATAATTAAGATATTATCGTAATAACGGCCACTTTACGTAATAACTTTAAGGAGTTTAATAATAAAATTTAAGAATATCTTTTTTCTTAAACTTTTTAATATAAATAATAAACTTAACTCATTATAAAGTAAATATTATCTCACTTTTATCCTTTAATAAATAATATAATTATTCACATAACTTTTTACGTTATTTCTTAACTTATCTTAATAATAACATTTTATTAATCTTAATATTATCTTTATTACTTTTTAATAACTTAATAAAAATATGTTATAATAATTATATAATAATTTTTCCTTTATTATTATTAACATATATATTTAATTCTTATATTTAAATAAACCTTCTTTATTAATTTCTTACGTAAATAATGTAAGGTTATAATTAAACCGTTTTATATATCATTCTTCTTTAATAATAAAAAGGTTTTTTTTTTATTCCTTTTTAATTTTCTTTAAAAAAAGTTAACTTAATATATCCTTTTTTATTATTATTACCTTAACCACGCCACATTTATAAATACCCTATTCTTAACCTTTAATATATTTATTATTTTCTTAAACTTTAAAAACTTTTTAGTTATTTTTAAACGTTTTTAAAAACCTTAATAATACTTTTTAAGTTTTACCTTAATACTTTAATAATAAAATATATATTTTTATAATTACTTTATTACTTAACGTTTTAAGGTTATTTATTATTACGTTATAACTCTTTTAATTATCTTAAAACTTCTTTTAAAATTTCGGTAAAATGTTTTTATAAGTTTTAATCTTCTTTTTAACGTTTTTATAATTTAATTAACGCGACATATCGTCGGTTAAATTAAAGTTCCCGGGTTTATATATTATTTAAAAGTTAAAATTAATTAAAGTTTCTACTTATTTTATTTACTGGTTACTTAATTTCGGCTTTAATATAATATATTATAAATTTAAGTGGTTTATTAATATATTTACCTTTTCCTTAAAATATATAAAGTAATATTTCCATTTCTTAAAAACATTAATTATAATTAACATTTTAACATTAAATATAACATAATATACCTTATTATTATATAATTTCTTAAATATAAAAACCATTAAATATCACTTTTCCTTATATAATTATGATAATATTATATTAACGGCTTATTATAATATGTTAGTTTTTATTTTAATAAATAATTAAATATTGAAATATTTTAAAATAAACGCCTTTAAGAATAATAGCTTTAATTTTATAAATGCCTTTAATATTTCCATTAATAACTTAAAATATAACGATAATTTCCTTTTTAAAAACTCCATTAATAAGGTCATTATCTTGGAATACCCTTTAATAAACCTTTTATAAAATTTAGCGAAGTTTAAAAATATTTATATTTTATATATATTATAAAGTATTAACCATTTTAATATTACCGATACCTTTTCTTTATTTATTTTAATGTTTTTTAACGTTATTATGAACTTTAAAAAGGTTATTTCCTTTATATAAAACTTATACTTTATTAAGTTAACGTAAAACTTTTACTCTTTTAATCTTTTAAACATATTTTAAATATATTATAAATATAATATCTTATTATTAAAATAAATTAAAATATCATTTAAATATATAATGTAAATTATATTTACCAATTTTAATAAAGCTTTATTAATATAATTTTAAAATATAACCGGTATATTAAAAAAGTTAAATAACATTACTAAATATTTGAAATAATTATATTTCGTTTTAAATATAGTTTTTTATTCATTTCTTTTTTTAATTTTAAACTAATGATATATATCCTTTAAATTAAGTTTTATAAATAAAATAACCCTTATTAAATGATTTAATATTTTATTAATTAATAAGAAAACCATATAATCTTTATAAATTATCCGGTTTAATATTTTATAATTGATATAAAGTTGTAATTTCCCTTTTAACTTTAATATAAATAAAATAAATAAACTAATAAAACTTTTAAAAAGTTAAATCTACCCTTTTCATAAAATGTTATTAATATATTCCTTTAAAACTTTTAACTTTACCTCGGTTAATAAATATATAAATTTATAAAATGGTTACTTATTAATTTTAAAATCGATAATATAATCTTAATCTTAATATTTAAATAAAATAAATGTTTTATTAATATCGAATATATTTATAAAGTTATTATAAGTTAAAAGTAAAGTAAATATTATATCGTCGTTATTATATTAAAAGGTAAAATACTTTTTTCTTAAATTTCCTCCCTTTTATATTAAGATTATTATTAAAGTTACCACTTCATTAAAATTTTATAATACCTTTATTATTTCTTTACGTTTATTTATTAAAGAAATATTTCCCTCCCTTATATAATAATATTATTAACGACTTCAACCCTTAAATATAACATTTATATTATTAACTTAAAATAACCTTAAAAAAATATTATATTTAAAGTTTTAATTAATAACCTCGATTATATAAAAAGTTCACCGCTTAAACCTTTAATCATTTTAAACCTTTATAATAATTAATAATTTCTTTAACGTTTTTCTTTCTTTATATAAGCTTTTTACTTAATTACTTATTTATAAACTTTAAAATAAATTTACCGTTATATATTTATTAACGATTATATTATAATTAAATTTTATATTAATAAAAGCCTTTAAGTTAAACCATTATCCTTTTATCCATAACTTTATTATCATTTCAAACCGGTTATATAAGAAATCCCCATCTTATTATAAATTCTTTACTTCTTTTATCTTAAAAAAAGTTTTATTTATATTTAATGTATAGCTAATATTATCTTATTATAAACACCTTAATATAAAATAACTAAATTCTTTATACTTAAAACATTAAATTTTAAAGCAATTAAATTTATAATATCTTTTTTCTTTATAATTAAAATAACCGTTCAACTTTTATAAAACCTTTATATTTTTATTATTAAATAATATTAATTTTTAACTTTAACTAAATTTTCTCTTAATCTTAATTATATCTAAATTAATGATTCGTTATAAAACCATAAAATTACTCTTTTCCTTAATTATATCTTAAGATAAATTTTAATAATCCTTACGTTACCTTTTTAAAATAATCTTAAATAATCACGCCTTATTTTCAAACTCGCTTTAAATCTTTAATAAAAACCCCCTTAAACATTTACTTCTTAATTTTAAATTTAACTTAATTAATAAATTTAATACTTTATTTCTCTTTAAATATTATTCTAAATCCCTTACTTCGATAATTTTAAATTATTTTAAAAATATATTAAACCTTTCCATTAATTTTTAATATAACTTTTACATTATTATAAAGGCGTTAAATATTTATAAATCCTTATTTTTTATTAAATTATATAACTAATTTTCCATTTTTAATTAAAAAATATTTTTTAACTTTTTAACCATATCCATAATATATTTTTACCACCGCTTTATTACCATTCCTTTTAAACATATAATTATATATAAGATCTTTTCTTTATTTATTTTATAATTATTAAGTAAAAACTTAACTTTAAAACCACTTAAAAAAATCATTAATTTAACGCCGTTATTATCTTTCTTTCTTTTATATAAAATATTAAATAAAGATATCTTATATTTAATTAAACTTTTATTATAAAATCGTTTCGTTTTAATAATAATTCCTTTATCGTTTATAAATAATATTATCCCATTCTTTAAAATAATTAATTATTTAATCTTTCATTTCCTTAAATTTTTAACTTAAATTTCTATTATCTCTTTATTAAACTTTACTTTTAATATTATTATTAAATCGTTAAATAATAAAATCATCATTATTATACTTAAAACCATACTTTTTATAACCTTATTATTAATTTAACCCTTTAAAAATTAATAATTAATAATATTATTAAAATCTTCCTCACTTAAATCGGTTCGGAACGATATTTTTTCTTTAAAATAAATATTAATAATTATCTTTCGATATTAATATATATTTATTTTATAATTAAATGGTTTATATTAATAAATATAAAATATTATATTATGAAAAAAGCCTTTTAATTTAATTTATACATAAAGTAAATATCAAAAACATATAACATAATAATTATTAAATAAATATAAAATAATGATATTTTAATAATATTTAACCTTTAACTTTTTATCGAAACAATTATATACTTTTTATATATAAGTTTTATTATAAACGTTAATATTAAATAAGTTTAATCCCAACTTATCTTTTAATAAAAAAAACGAAAAAGTTAAATTTAAAAGTTAAAAATTAATAAAAAAAAAATTATAAAATATAAAACTTTATAATTAATTATTAAATTAATTATTTAATTTAAATTTATAAAACCGGAAAAGTTTAAAATTAAGCCAATTAAAAAATAATAATTATTAATTAAAAAATGTTAAAAAATAAGAAATAACATTATAATATAAATATTTATTAAGATTATATATATTAAAACTTATCACGTTTTATACCCTTAAGGAAGTTATATAAAAGAGCCCACGCTTATACGCTCAAACGTTAAACAATATAACAACAACAACAACAACAACAATAATAACGACTACCTACCTATCTCTTACCCGCAAAGATTATGCCATATACAAATATTAATGCTGTAGAGAACGGAAAAAAAGATTCATCTTCTTCGGTTAAGAAGTCACCTCGACCCGGAGAAAGTATATTGGAATTGATTGAATTATTCAAAATTCTAGGTCATCTCAGTTTCTCATGTACCTAAATCAATAACTCGACTAGTATGCTCGAGAGGCTGCATGGAAGACTCTCCAGGTCTCACGTAGCAATGGTCAACCGTAGTAAATAGATTAGTTGAGTAGAAAGGAGTGTAAGTCTGCCGAGATCTATTAAGGAGCGTAAACTAGGTGTACTTGATATCAAGATAGCCATGGATTCTTGCTAAAATTGGAAGCGTCTAAAGCGGTATTTGACGCCGTAATAGCGAGTTGCTAGGCAGCAAACCCCCGAGAGCTCCATACCCTCAATTTCTATTCCATGGCATAATCGTCTTCCCTTCCTTGTAGTTGCCGCCAGCTGGGCGCCACATGAGGTCAAAAGGGACCGGACCTATTCTCTCTGCAATCTCTTTCCACGCCTGGTCAGGATTCTCGATTTGCGGGATGATGATATTCTCCTTGACGGACACAAAGCCATTAGCCCCATATAATGGCTTCCCGACTGGTGTCGCGTCGAGGAACATTTCTACACCCATCTCGTCGGCCTTCTTCATACCCCAGGACATGAATTGCTGGGCGACTCCTTTACGCCGATAGTTAGGGTGGGTGAAGATGATGAATAAATCTACCACTCAGCGTTTGCTTTTATCTGAGATTAGGCCCAAGTACTTACAAACCTGTGGCCTTTGTCCAAGAAGAGCCCTAGGCGCATTATGAAGTTGAATCATCTCTTCGGCAAACTTGCGCGAGCCATCGTCCGGGAACCAAGTAACCTCGATGTCGTGTGGCTCGGTGAAAGGATTCTCCGGGTGGATATTCCAAAGAGCGCCACCCGCAACGTTACCGGTCTCGGTGTCGACTACCTTCTGCCAATAACTGGAGGGGTCATGGGAATGCCAATCGGCAAGCCTTGTGGCGGCTTCCTCAAGGGACTCCTTGCGAGCCTTTTCATCTGTGCCAAAAATAGGAAACCAGGCGTGGAAGAATTCCTGTGGCGGCTCTTCATATGACTCATATAAACACTTCGCAAGAGCCGGAAAATCAGTCTCGGTGTTGACTTCACGGAGTTCTAGCGGCATGGTTCTGTATAAGCTTGGGCCACAGAGAAAGATGTGTAGGCTAGTATCTTGGAGGAGGCTAGATTATGGCAGTGCCGTTGGAAGGGCGTCAATGATGAGAAGCAGGCCCGGTTCGGAGGTTCTAAAGACACATTATCTACTGTGTGCTAGAAAGGGGGAATGAATCTACCGACAACCCCGCCTATTCCGCACCAACGCATATACCTCGGGTTACACCGGGGCGAATTTCACGCAGGTCTAAGTTACACACAGCCACGTATTCAGCATCTTGTGACAGGGTGTCCGTAGAAGTAGGTCGCCAACATAATAGGTAGGTACGCAGGTTGAAAGCAAGTAACGCCAAGTGCATGGATATACCCTGCAAAACAAAGAATTCTTTGTTTAATGTTTCATAAATAAGATTAACATGCCACCAGTTGCGTGGCATAGGAAACCGAGGTCACGCCTATACCCGAGTTTTACGAGGGCTATTGTTCCGAGTTGAGACCAATGTCTTAAGGCTTAAATCCGTTTATATCCGGACGAAATCCGAGGAAATGACCACATGCCATCCGATTTACCTGACCTACTGATTGAATTAGACCTGTTCTCCCGATGGAATCAAACTTACCACGAGCCGTATTAGCTAGCCTTTCAAAGAAAAATAAAACCAATAAGTAACCGAATGTATATCTTGATATACTCACTGTTTAACTGGCAGTGTCAAAGCTTACGTTATTGTGCCAGCTTCCCCCTGAATCTCCGCGTGGAGGCGGCCTCCCGGCGTTAATTATACAACTGTCCACAATCGCTACATTAACATTCGTTAGCTTCATGTGGCTATAAATTTCGGCGGTGCATCGAGCTACTTCAGTAATATGCATTCGTTCGTATTGGAATCTCAGAACTATTGAGATTACGTGATGAAATCTTTATATAGAGAATTCACTGACTCTTGAAATTGTGACCATTCTAGTTCGTGGCATACCCCTTCCTTCAGCGCTGTCTTTGCTTCGAAGTGAGACTTCATTTTCATGTAGGCAGCCCGGCATGGCCGCGATTGGCGGTGACACTAATATCAAAAGCCATGTTGCCCAGATCATAATCTGAGTTTTCTTCGTTGCCGCGCTCTTCAGTATTTGCGCGCGTCTTGTCACGAAATATGCTACGGCGTACAGGCTTGCTCGGGATGATAAGCTTATAATGATGGGTCAAGTTGTATATCTTGGGCAATGCATCTCCGTTTCTATGGCAGCCTCATATGGCGTCGGAAAGCCGTCAGCAAGTCTGACCAGTGATGAAGTAGACAACTTCTTGAAGGTATGAGAAGCCCCTAATACCTTAGGTGATCCGTAGTTAATAGTGTACTATAAAATTAAAAGCTGAATATGCCAGCATTCCCTTGCTGCTATCCACCCTTGCTCTTATTAAATGGTCGAACTCGGCCTTTATCGAACAGCTTAGCCCACATAACCAATCCGTCATACTAGCTGTGGACATCTTGATTGGGCTATGGTTAATATAAACAATTTGTACTTCTATTTTCCAATGTGCGTTACCAACGCCCTGGAATTATCAGGGAGCCGTAGCTTGGGCAAGTTTACCTAGCTACATGTGCTTACTTGGACACGAAGTTATCGTGCTAACTTGCGACAGAGAGCCTGGTGGATGTCTACTACGATATTCAGCATGATAATAGATTTTAGCCTTGTGGCTTCGATCTTCCTTATTATTGCTAAACTCCGAGCCCCTCCCATCAAAAAGGCTGCTGTACTAACCATATTTTCAACACGACTTGTGTACGTCACTGAGCCCATTTCGATTTCTCGGTCATCTAATTTAATCTATGCAGGGCCGCCGCGACTCAGCTTGTAGTCCTATGAAGGGTCTCGCCAGGTTCCGATATAACGGAAAGCACGTGGCTACCAATGGTATGCAATCAAGTCGTCGCCTGCTCTAGTGTAATCACGGCCTGCAGGTACCTTATCTTAGGCCGTTCATGCACAACCTTGAATCAGGTATTGTTCATGTGGAAAACGTCTCTGGGTCCGAAGAGGAGTATCCTCTCTCAGCAAGACCACTTAGGCAGAGCGGGTAACGCGAGAGTCCTTCGCGGCAGGGTAATTGCGTCGCTTGAACTGTTGAGTAGAAATAATAATCTTTTAAGCTGAGTTCGACCACATGGAATATTAGAATTAATTTGGGGAAAGCCAGCATGTGCGGTGCGACGACGTCCTAAAGGATCGAGCATCGTAAGATACGCACTTATTAGCTAATTCATGGCCTGGAAGACTCAACGATCTCACGACGGCTATCGTACGACCAACCAATGCCTCTCTGATGTCCAATGTAAGTTATATCCGCATTTCCTATATCCAACAATCAGGTAGCCCGAGACGCAATTGTCTGTAGGGTTGGTTGTACGCAGTTTCCTTGCGCGAATTTCGCATCCATTCAAGCGGTAATCACTGGCGCAAGGGGGTGAGATTACCAATGAGACTCATCTTACAAGTCTCTGATAATGCCCCCGAGCTTGCGCGGAGGTAGGTTGTAACACGCACCTAACACGGCACGTCTCAGCACTTATATCCCAATTGTACCACCATCCATATCGGCTTCTGCTCCGAAGCAGCCAAAGTGGCAGCTAGGGTAATGAGGCTCTGAACCCTTCGTTCGCATCACCCACCACTCGGGACTCCTGGCTTCCTCGAGCTTCTACTGCGTTCGAGGCCCTAGTCTCAAGCTAACATGTCTTAATTACCTAGGTAGGTAGCTGGTGTGCTAATTTGGTAAATTCATAGGAGTTGGTTCACCTTGCCCATCTCTGAGGGGTTTTAAAACGCCTAATTTGCAGATATCTACGGTGAAGCAATTGCGAAATGAGACTCCCGGCATTGCATATTTATCACCACCGCGACTGACCCGACCCCTTTTACGACCTTTATTTCTGTCCCGCTCCTCACCATGGAATTAAATGAATTGACAAAGAGTGGAGTACAGAATGCCGTTCTGGAATCCGGAATTTCTGGACTGTCCTCAAGCGACGATGCCACCCTAGCGCGACTGGGAAAAAGACCAGTCCTGAAGAGAAACTTTGGCTTCCTTACGATTCTTGGTTTCAGCTGCACCGTTTTGGTTACCTGGGAAGGCTCATTGATGTATTATTCCGGGCCCTTGGTGACGGGAAGAGGCTAATGCGGATATAGACTGTTTCTGTCGGGATTGCAAAAGTGTGTTGATGCTTCTCGCAGGATCGAAACCTCTCACTAATATGACCAAAGTGGCGGACCATCTGGAATTATCTAACCGTGTGGACCACTGATTGCAACACCCTTATCAATGCAACACCTTAGATTTGATACCACATAACTTTATAAGAGGATTATAATAGCAAAACGTACTTAATTAAATTCGAAAAAATTATCGCGAGCCTTACCGTCGCCTCTTATGTAACCTAAGCACTTTTATTATTATATAATTATCTTTTTTTTCGTCCGGTAATAACCCGTTAGGAAGCTTTTTCTTACGCTTAAATTACATATCTTTAATTTATAAAAAGGTTATAAAAACTTTATTAAGATTAAGTTTAATATTTTAACGTATATTAAGAATTTATAAATTGAATTATATTCGTAAATTAAGGTTATTTATATAAAGTTATATAATTTAATTAATATGGAACGTAAATATTTTAATTATTTAATTAATTAAATTATAAATAAAGCGAGAAATAAGTCTTAAATTTTTCTTAATTTTTCTTAATTAATTAAAAAACTCTTTAAAACTTTTAAAAATTAAATAAATATCCTTTAATAATTTATAAAGTAATATATTATAAAAATTAAATATTAATTATTATGATAATATTCTTAATAAAAAAGGTAAAATTTTTATTAAATTTAAAGGTTATAACTTTAATTCACGTCATTTAAATAATATATTATAAAACGAGAAAATTTTCTCATTTATTTTAATATAAATTTAAAACATATATTATTTATATATTAACGTTATTATCACGTAAAATGTAAATAATTTTATTTTTACTTAAAAATAAACTTTTAAAATAAAAATATATTTATATTTAAAAGTTATATTAAATCACTTATATATACCGGTAAATAAAATAATAAAACTTTATTTTAATAAACCATTTATATAAATGCCGGTAATATATATAAAATATAACCATTTAAAATAAATAATTTATATTCCCTTTAAACTTTAAACTTTATTTCAATAAAAAAGATATATTTTAACTAATCTTTTATAATCCTTTTATTAATCTACTTTTTAAAAAATGTTATATACTTTTATTTTATTACCTTCTTACTAAACCATTACGTTTATATTTTCTTTCTATTAAATATCATAATTAAATAACTTTTAACACCTTTTTTAAATATATATTTAATTATCATTACTTATATTATCGCATCAAATTTAACAATATATATATAATAAAATTAAAATATTTTAAACATTATATACTTATTAATCTCCTTTTTTTATAACTTTATTTCATTTATATTATACTCATTCATTAATTTAATATTATACTATTTCTATATATTATTTAAAAGAATATAAAAATTTTAAATCTTTTATTTATAACTTATATATAATTATATAATTTCCATTAACCTTTTTATCTTATTACGTATAATATCGTTACATTTTTTAAACCAATAAATCCATTTTTTACTAAGTAATTTTATATCTCTTTAATTTTATAACATAACTTAAATAAATACAATAACGATAACTTTAAAAAAAGCTCTTTTATAAACTTCTTCTCGTAATATCCAATCAATTATATCCTTCTCTTATTCAAAATATAACCTTTAACAATCGTAAAAAACTTCTTAATAAGATTTTATTACCCTAAACCGCCGCAAAAATATTAACAACACTAATAAATATTTCTTAACAACACACCGCACTAACATACCCTAATGCACTTTTATTATAACGCGCATAATACGCTTCTCATAATCTTTCATATCCTTCATTTTTAACGATTAATTCAAAATGATAATATTATTATAAGAGATGAAAAATATGATGTAAATCATCGAAAAGGCGGTCAAGGTATTACATTAATAAGGATATTCCACTCAGTGGTCCACACGGTTACGGGTTTATAGTGGTCTGGGCCGGAACACTATCCGTCTTCGCTACTCTCTCCGAACTGGTGTCCATGGCGCCCACGTCAGGGGGCCAGTATCACTGGGTTTCGATGCTAGCACCGCCTTCGTGTCGAAAATTCCTCAGTTATATCACGGGCTGGCTTACCTTGAGCGGGTGGCAGGCTTTTGTTGCGTCTGGCGGCTACTTAACAGGCACCATGATTCAAGGTCTCATACTTCTTACTCATCCCGATTATATAGCAAATATGCAGAATTGGCACGGCACGCTCCTGTTCTGGGGAGTCATCTTGCTCAGTTATGCGATCAACACTTCCATCGGGTCGGTTCTTGCCAAGTTCGAAGGTTTTGTTCTCGTCCTCCATATCGTAGGCTTTTTCGGCGTTATCTTGCCTCTCACGCTGCTTGGCCGGCCCGCAGACCCAGACGCTGTTTGGAACACATGGCTTAACCTAGGCGGCTGGCAGACACAAGGGCTGTCATTTTGCATTGGAATCATAGGGAATGTTTTCGCATTCGTTGGCGCAGATGGAGCCATTCACGTGAGAGTTGCAAGAAAAGAACATCGTGGGACCGCTAATCTGATTTTCTCCCTAATAGATGTCCGAAGAAATTCGAAACGCTGCTCTCGTGATCCCTCGATCTTTGCTAACAGGACTGATGGTTAATGGGTGCTTGGGGTTTGCGATGTTGGTTGGCACCTTGTACTATATGGGCGATGTCGAGTCAGCTCTGGCTGAGAATCCTAGCTACCCGTTTATGGCCATATTCAAAAATGTCGTGGGTTCGACTGCTGCCGCCGCTGCCATGTCTGCAGTTCCTACCGTTATGGCATTTAGCGCCACAACAGGCATATTAGCCTCCGCGTCTAGGATCTATTGGGCATTCGCTCGTGACCGAGGTCTTCCTGGATGGAAATTTCTTAAGAGGGTCAACTCGCGTACTGGCGTCCCCTTATACGCTGTCCTAACTACCGCCATCATCTCCGTCTGTCTGTCCCTCATCAACATAGGGGGGAGTGCAGCGTTCAATGGAGCCATATCGATTTCAATCGCTGGTCTTTTTGGGTCCTATCTCATTGCGGCATCGCTTCTTCTTTATCGCCGGGTTTCTGGACGCATTGTCGCCCCTGGATTCCGCTCTAGCGATACCCTCGTTAATAGCACCGGCCCGAATTTGACGTGGGGTCCTTGGCGTCTCCATGGTGTCTGGGGAGTTGCGAATAATCTTCTTTCATGCATTTTCCTTTTATACGTCTTATTTTTCAGCTTCTGGCCGGCTTTTATTGAAGTCACACCCCAGAATATGAATTGGGCAATCCTGGTGAGTGGAACCGTCGTTGTTTTCAGTGTTCTGTATTATCTAGTGTGGGCTAGAACGGTGTACGCAGGGCCGATCGTTGAAATTGCCTATGCATCGAGATGACTGTATATAAATTCCTCTTGCGTTCGCTGGTGGCCCGTTTGATTACTGGCCCTCGTACCCTAATCCCATGTGCCCTCTATATAACAAGAATCCGGGCAAGAGCATTGTATCTGATGAACATTGAGTGCTCAATTCTCCGATGCTACCTCCTCCACCACATGCGGAGATAAGTAGGGCCCCCATGCCAAACCATCTTCACTGTGCTACTTCCTAGGTCTAGAACCCTGCATGGAATCATCCCGCACTGCAACTTATTGCCTTTTTCTGATAGACATTGGTTGATGATTGGTTACCCTGCCTTCTCGCGTATCTGCGCCTGGCAGCTCCGCCGCTTCGTAGAGCCTGTTTGTATCCAAGACTTTGGGGTGACACGGAAAGTGAGAATTCCAAGAGGTACATAATGTTTTGTTTCCTGCCGTGTAGAATCCAAGATGAGCAACTCGTTTACTCGTGTGCCAGTTGGATTTAGAAGTTATCATACATTGATTACTGATTGTACGACATGCCCTTTACCTTGCCTCTGTGTGGGATCTTGTTGGCACTCAGAGCAGATTTCGCAAGGCTACGTTGAGACATGCCTGTCAGGTTGGCGTATCCATTGGGGAGGAGACGGGTACCTAGGGCCGCACCCCAATCTATGCACGTCGATCGCAGTTTATTTCCCGGCTTCAATCATATATTAATGTCGGGTGGGTTTCACAAACTATCTTTGCCCTGCGTTTGGGAACCCGGGACTATGTAGACACGTAATCGTGGGCTGTGTAACATTGCGCCACCTGCCATGGGCGTCTTAAGGGGTCCGTCATCTAACAAGATTAATGCCAAGGTCATCTTCCCAGGTTGGACGCTCAACATAGGCTGAGCAAGGAACTAGAAATGATTCATGTGAGGTAGGCTATTTGGCTATCATATTGTCTCGTAGAAACTCTGCCGATCGTTCTCGCATCAAGGCAAAGCAATTGGACTACCGAGCTGAGCAATATGATTGGCTTGCGTGGCGAGCCGAGTTGCATATGGGAATGAGATCAGTTGCGGAGTCCACGTAGAGCGAGTCTGGTCATGAGCCCCAAGCTCCCAGGTAGTCCAGCGCCCCAAGGCCCATATTCTGAAGTTCAATATCAAGACGATACGTTTCCATTCTCGTCAACTAATACTTGAGTCTCCTATTCTGCAGTGACCGAGACCTTCTGGGGCCAAAGTCTCATGCAGCAGAATAAACGGCTCCTGATTGGACTCTCGTGACTTTTGTTGTGATCCGTGCACGGCGCGGCATCTGGTAGCTCCTACATCCGAGGCGACGCGCTGGGCAATTTTGTCGGGCGTTCGGGTGAGTCATAACATGATATTGTGATAATTCATTCTGGGAGCCTTCTCTGGACATGCACGATGGACTCATGACACAAGATGAAGCCCTGTCGGCACTATTGGCCTATATGTTCTCGCAATTGATTCTCCGAAAGGGAAAGGGGTGTGAGTCGGCAGCGTTAGTGGCCCATTGGTCAGCATCATTCCGTGCGCGAGTACCTCCGAGCCTATATCCGGTCCTCGTTTCTAGCCCTCAAAAACCAACAACGCATTGAAGAGTATCTATGAGCGATTCTTGGAGCGTATTAGGGATTTTGTCAACAACAGCATGCATAGAATTCCCCCAGTCGCCGAAGGGGTTCCCATACGTCTCGCTCCAGCGAATCATTGAACTACTTTCCCGAAAGCCTACGCCCAACGGGTTTCGCCTCAAGTACGATAACGCAGACGAACTTCACGAAGCTTTCTGGGGTGCGATCCCCAAGTGGAAGCAGTGGAATCGGAGCGAGGCAACACAGGTTCGACCTCTTCATGAAGGCCTAGCCGCTAAAGCGGGAGATCTTATAGGGCTTGTGCAGGGCTCTTACAGGGTTCAAAAGAGGTAGCCTCCAGTTAGGTACAAGATGGATCTTTTCTTTTAACGGTTAGAAGCCCCTGTAAGATGTTTTGCTTTAGCGGCTGCGAGTGCTATTGGGAGCCCTGCCAAACGGGCGGCTAAGTGCCCAGAGGGGTATCATGGAGATGATACCCTCAACTACATTCTAGGGTATCCTCCTACTTCGAACCTAAATAACTTTAACTATACCTATCACACTAAAGTGTAACCTGAAGCATTAGGTGTGAAATTGAAAAGGCTATGTAAAGGCTATAGTTATACGAATAAATTCCAGTCATCCTCAAGGGACAGTTGATTACAGCTATGACCCTGCCTTTTCAGGATTCTGCCGACAGCATTATGCTGCGCGGGGAAAGATTGCGATCTATACCGTTTGCCCAGCATTGCTCAGCTCATTACGCTTCCTTCTGCGTCAGAAACTCACCAACGACCTTCAGTATCCTCTCCCGACGCCCAT
The DNA here is from genome assembly GCA_022578955.1 of Hypoxylon sp. FL1857. Classification (NCBI taxonomy): domain Eukaryota; kingdom Fungi; phylum Ascomycota; class Sordariomycetes; order Xylariales; family Hypoxylaceae; genus Hypoxylon; species Hypoxylon sp. FL1857. The sequence goes on from MU400384.1 coordinate 403,255, forward strand.
CGCCTTCCAGATGGCACATATGGCCGCCGCCTGAAAACGTGATCCAACGAACCCGTGGGATGAGCTCAAAAAATGGTACTTGAGCGATGTCGTGCGACGTGTCATATTCGCCATTGTAAACCAGGGTCGGAGCGGTGATTTGGTGGAGACGGGGGATGACGGTCCATGTATTCAGTGAACCGTCCGCTGTGAGAGGCGATGGGCCGTTCCTGGGCGGGTTAGAAGCAGTACCATAGCAAAACCGAGATATCAAGAGAAAATGATAAGCCCCTTAACTTAGATTCCTTCAAGAGTAAACCTCAATCACCCTTTTCCGTAAATTCACCGTCGGGAGGCCCCCAAATTGAGAGAATCATAACTTACATTGTGCGGTACACCGTGGTGTCCTCGCTAAGATGCTTCAAAGCTGGGAGCAGCTCTGCTGGTGGGAACGGATCAGCGCGGCACACGTGCTTCCTGTAGTAGAAGTCCAACGCCTGTTTATACTCGGGACTGTCGTATTCGCCCTTCTGCTCTGCCTCGTCAAGCGCCTGACGCATGTCTGGCGGCATTTGGTCTCTCAGCAGGCGAGTGCCGCGGATGGCGAGCTCTTTACTCGCGAGTGCGCTGGCTAGGACCAGCCTCCGGAGACCCTGCGGCTGGCGGGCGGCGAAAGCCGAACCAAGCATGCCCCCCCAACTCTGGCCGAGAAGGTGAAAGCCTGGCTTGCGGCGTAGGTCAAGGTGATCTATCAGGTTATCCAACTCGTCTTGGAACAGCTGCTCCTGCCAGAAAGACTTATCGCCAGCTTTCTGGGGTAGATGGGTGGAGGAGGCACAACCTATCTGGTCGTAGAAGATGACGGGGAGGCCGAATTCCCTCCAGAGATCCGCAAAAGCGAGGAGGTACTCGTGTCCAGCACCTGGCCCGCCATGAGCCACAATAACCGGAGTGGTACTGTCGGAGAGGTCGCCGATAACTTTATAGTAAGTAAAGCAAGGTTCTTTGATTGATGATATATGGAAAGGCGCTTTGCCTTCTCGGACCGGTGTTTCGGCCATGATTTAACGGGTGGGATGATAATGAGGGGGAAAAAAAGGGGGGGAAGGAATCCACGGTCCGAGTTGACAATGTTATATTTATCGCCAACCGATACTTACCTTCCTAGGTAGGTACTCGTTGTATTGCTCTAAGAAATGAATATTCAACAAGGTCATTCTTCAGTACCTTTAAATGGTAAAGATTGATTTTATCATACCTGGTCAAGTTATTGACGCAGAATGAAGCATGTACAACCGAAAACACGCCACTCCTTCCCCTCTTCCCCAATCTGGGTTCACGAAACCCAGATCAACCAACAGTTACATTTAACAGCAATCGCATCAACTAACAGTTGCATCAATGAACGTTCACGTTAACCAACAGCCACATCGATCAAATGAGTGTATGGCCCTTACCACTGCCCATCATACGAATCCTACAGCAAGTAATAGTCAGTAGGATTGCCGCGACAGCGAATCTAGGATAGCACATCGGTCCTCGTAAAATTTGGTCAATATTCTTCAGGGGTGAAACTATGTAAGGCCCAAGAAGTGAGCAACTCTGTCTTCCGAAGCGGCTGCCCTAATCTTTTCGAAATAGAAGGATTCAGATTATGAATGAATTGTGCCCAAGCCACTTTCAAAGTTCTATCTTCAAGGCTCCAACATACCGATATTCCAATCATCCTTGTACTATTCTTTACGTTTTTGACCAAGTGTCCCTATCATAATGCCTATTGATTATGCGCCGGTATCCCAAGAGGTATCTAGTATGGACGAGAAAGGCTTCTTCGACTCTATCCAACGAACGCATTCATCGGTGCGATGGAGACGGAGCTTACTCGTTCTCGGCACAGCCCTTGCGGGCTCTATATGCGCCAACGCCTTTTTCATCTACAGGCAATTCGTCAAGCCCTGGGAACTTCTAGACGAGTTGCCCACCCAGTATGGTAGGGTTAACGTAGTGTACTGTACTGAACAAGCTAACCAGTATATCTAGCTGCCCTCCGTCGAAATATACCGACAGAAATCCTCTCTGGAAGCAACTTTGATAGCATGAACCGGACAGTTCAAGGTGCGGCATGGGGTCATGTCGATATGGAGCCTTGGAACGGTTTTATAGCTCTTGATGAGGACTATGTCATGGCTCAAGGGCTGCCACACTCGCAGCGTTGGCCGTGGGACTTGTCGAAGGGCGTCTACATTATGACTAGCTCGCATGAAATCCACTGCGTCGTAAGTGTTACGGCAGTCAACCCCAACCCGTCATGGAAGCTCATGTTAACACTCAGGTATTTATAGCATGTACTTCGTGATCTTGTCAACGAGGACCACGACGGAGTGCCCGAAGCAGAGCGAACGTGGCACTACCCGCACTTGACGCACTGCCTAAACGTACTGCGGGAATCTGTGATGTGCAATGCCGACGACACACCGCTGTATATTGGGCGCTTGCACAAGAATGTTCACGAGAAGTCCCCTCGGGCTGGTACTGGAACCATGAAAATGTGCCGTGATTGGAACAAGCTCCTGGAGTGGTCTCGCGCGCGGAGTGCGTGTTACCGACCTGTACACTGGGCCGAGAAAGGCTTCAGGGAGATTGACCGGTACAAGACCTGTCCAAACGGTGCAAGACCGTGGGAGAAAGTGGGAGTTATGGAAGGTTAAGAACTAAGACTTGATGGCATGGTGTTAGAATAGGGGTTCTAGCAGATTTATGGAATATCTACTTGTTAAGTGCCTAGTTCATTATGTTGCGATTCACAATTATAGAATGAGACGTGGATAGATAGAGGGACACGAGAAATACTATATATCACTGAGAGCCTGACACCATATTTGCATATGTCAATTTGAACGTTTACATTGCGGGTCATAGTAATTGATAGGCCTCCCGACCCCGTCCCACCGTGCTATCACATTGTTCCTCCACCAGATCACGCCCGCCCCTCATTAGAAATCGGAGGCGATAATGAACCCTGGACTATCATCCCCCAGATCGTCGTCTTCCTCTGCTGAGACTTCGCCACACTTGAACTTTGCAGTTGTAGCCTTGTTGGAAGCGGGAGGGCATGGGCTCCTCTTTGCGTGGTTGACCTGCAGCATGTCTCCTGTATTAGAGATAGTTGTGCTAATCTAAATATACGACAAGGAAAAGGGAAGGCAAATTAGTACCGTCTTTCTGAGCGGGAGCCGGCATGGAGCAGGTCACGGCAGCCAGTGAGGCTAAAATGGTGAGCATGGAGGTTTGGAATTGCATATCGTTGACTAGGTAGGTAGGTAGGTACGTACCTAGTTATAGCGATGATAATAATCAATGGAGCTCTTTGGTTAATCTCTAAAATTTTTAAACCGGGAGAAAGCAGCAAGTCTGACCTAAGTATTATGAAAATCCCCGAAGCCTCGTCTTATCTTCACAACGAACCCCCTGACCGCGCTAGGGGGGCCGAAGCTATTAGTATAATAGTCCAAGTTGCAATTCTCGATACCCGAGTTTCACAATTGAGGGATCAAATAGGACTGGTATTTTTCCAACTTTACTTACCATTGCGCATATTAAAAAGCGCATATAATTAATCCTTCAAACCAAGTCATTGGTTAATCATTGTAATGTTGGTCCTTTCGGTCAATTTTCTGCTGTGGTGCTACCCCTTAACCTCTGGGTGATTGGACAGCGCGAACTAGGGCTGTCCGACTTTGCGTTGTAGTCGCTGCAACGAGGCCCAGCATGTTGGTGGCATAGCAAGAATGGGACCACTGCTAGCTACCAACAGCGGCCGACGACGAAGTTAACAACGCGTTATACTCAGATCATTGCACAGAACCTCTTTGAGGCTTCGAAGCAAAAGAATTCGAACCCCGCTCCAGAGTACTTGCCCCCTTTTCCTCCAGTGAGTACCTAGGTAGGTACCTATCATTATTCAAACAACTTTGATCACTTTCATCTTCAAAATCTTGTGTAAATTGCGAGGAAATCTTTTTCGCCTTGACAACTTGAACCCCTTAGCTTATCATGTCGAAATCTAGTCTCAAATCGTCCTTGATGCGTTAACTAACAACACACTTACTTGTATAAAACTCAGCGCACTCTTTTTCTATAGGCGCATTTTCCGCGCCGGTGGGAAGCAGAAACTGTTTGGGACGGCAACTTGGGTCACAATAATCGTTGTGATTTTGTGGCTTCTTATTTTTCAGTTACTGACAGGCTTTCAATGTGGCACGCAGTTTTTTTTTTGTAGTTTTTATACAAGGCAGTAACAATAACTGAAAACAAAACAATAACCACCATTCGTTCCCACATCCGGTCTATGCTGGTCAGAATAAGTGTACTCGACACACCAACATACCCATGCTAACTTGTGTCATCCCCGAGCCTCTACATTTGACCAGCTCAATGTTATACGCTCTTATCCTCGCACAGTAACACACCTATCCTATAAATGTGCTAGCCACGGCTTTTCCAATAAGTGTAACCGAGGGTGGTGCGGTAAAGGTTATGGTTTGGAGAGGAAAGAACCCGTCACACCCGGTGCCTATAATTACATCATCTGCGCCTTCCTGTACATTGTTACAGCGCGGAGGTGATGTTAATGTAATCGTAGGACCTGGAGGCAGAGTCCGAGTAGGATCTTGATCGTCTGGTGGTAGTATAGTGCAACCGGCTACTCCGCCAAAGGCGTCTGGGTCATTGTCTGGGCAGTCTCTCTTCTCCTCGATGGTAGTATATCGAACCTGCGTGACAGATCGCGGCGAAGCCACTCCAGACACCGGGGACACTGCATGCGAAAGTTAGCGATCTGTTATTTGCTTGATTTGCTCGAGACAAAAAGTCGGCTCATTAATGATGACGTACTGCGAAGACTAACAGCGCCCTCCAACAGGGATAGGACGTAAATTCCACAATAGATTGGCTTCATTTTGGCGATGGTAGGAAGTAAGATATGAACGAATATTCAATGCTGATAGAACAGTGTTTCTGTCTCATCTATCATGTATCCTACTTGGCCGAGCAGGCCTCTTTATACAGGTCTGGCCTCCGAAGGGGCACGTCTTTCTGAAGAGTGCTATTCTTCCCCTACATGATCCGCCATTTGTGACCGAATACAAGATCCAAATTTAGCAAATTGCGTAGTGCTAAGGCTGCAGGGCATTAGAATTTTAAAAACTTGAAGTATCACTTAAACTGTTTCACAGCACGACGCCTTTACTACAACTCATATCTTAATGTTGTCTACCGATATTTATAGACCTGTTGTCGTACGCCACGCTAGAGGATACTCTCGAGAAATGTCCAACGAGACATAAATGAAGCCCAGCTAAGCGAAATCGGCAAACCAACCTAGATTTACGACAGGTATTCAATTACAGATCTAAGATCCAAAAATAGAACTGATGAGAACTAACCGGGCGGAAGCCAAATGTCCGGCTTTGGCTTTACTCAACACATCTCCCTTGCAGCCTAGAGGAAGAAGATAATTAGCCCTAGGAACTCGAAATCAAATACCGCACCTTACGTATAATATCAATTCAGGGTAGATGACAATATCAAACCTGCCGAAGCAACATATCGTCTCAGATTCTCCAGCAATGCCACGGTCTAGAATAGCCTCCTTTCACTTTGCTGATTCTTCTAAATTTCATAGAAAACCCTAGTGTTTATGAACTGCTTATTCATTCAAGGTTACTATTCTCATCAGTACCTCGTTTGTTGACCACCTGCTGATGGAGATATAAGGAACAGTGCGTATTAGAGGTTTAAGAAGCTCATCTATTAACAGCTGGTGGGGATATATAGAGGCGGATACAGATCAAGGGGTGAACCGGACCTCCGATACTTACATCCGAAGTCATACTTCGCATAGGAAGTAGCCTTGATCTTCCCTCTCTGCGAGCTAGTCAGCCTCTTCAAGACGGTTGAGAAAAAGATTCACATCTAAATTCTTGGTCTACTTGACATTCAAAGTGACAACCTCACCCGGCGGGCTCTCCAATGGCTAAAGATCTCACCATGAACCCGGGATTCGTCGCAGCATTCGCATGCTGAATCCGACCCGAATTCATATCGCGAGTGCCACGAGGCCGACCATAGGATGAGGGAAAGACCAACGTTGTTGCGCAAGGAGCTCTAAACTAACCGGCCGAAGGCCGGGTATACATACAAGATACTCTTTGTCTACCTAAGTATCCCTTACGAGATCCGAACTATCCGAATCTTGACAGCGAGGAGATTATTGGAGTACTTTGGGTTTCGTGGAGAAGCATCACTGACCGGCCTGGGGGACTCAAGACGGCCTTAGAGAAGAGAATTCAATATAAATGGCTGAGAAACAGGCAGCTCTCGCAGGTTTTGGTATGAGGTATGAGTAAGGTTCTTTAAGGGTATGGTCGATGTTCTCCACTTGATGCTGATACCGAGTTCCTTTGAAATCCACTTATACATACGACCAGCTCTACGAGTACTCTTTAATAGCTCCCTTACCAACTCTACTTAAGCTTGCATACATCAAATGACGCCTAATTTACATGGAAGCCTCCAGAGTTTGAAGTTTTGGGATCAAGGATTGGAAGCCTGTATACCACATGCGACCTATCCCACCCATCGGGAGAGATCCCCAAGGAGTCGCACGGACCACCCCAAGATTCCCGTAAGGCGGTGTACAACGACAGTATAATCGGACAAGCCGGTGTCTCTTAACCGTCACTATCTTCCACGCTATCACGTAAAGTGTGGTCGAAACTGAGTAAGAACCAACTACTTCGTCTCATAATGATGATATAGACCTTAGAAATGTCATTTATCTGCAGTGTCGTCCAGTCCTTTGGTTTATCCCCTTACCATCACTTGATCCCACTACTCTAACCTAAGTTCTAAGCGATAGTAGAGATGGATTCACAAAAGTATCTGTTCGTCAACTTCACGCAGGATAAGAGGTCTAAGGACCACAAAACGGCAAAAGAGATTCGGACGTATGTAATGCAAGACATAGGCAAAACGCGGCGAAAGACGAGGAAGAATGTGAAAGTTCCACTGAAGTTACGCTCGTCCCCGCCGCCACTGGCTCAGTCGATGCTCGACATCACCTCCGTGGTAAAGCCCGTTGATTCCACAGTGCGGAGTGTACAGGGCGAAGATCTGGAGGTCGAATCTCACACAACAGAACGCTCCGTCGCCGTCGGCTTATCTCGTCCATTCTGGGACCAAAATCCGCTTCAATTCCTCGACGACCGCTGGGGTATGGACCCATTTGCCCTGTATACTATCGCCTTGGCCCTAGACAGCAATACGACAAGTTAGTCTCGTATTCTAAAATCTACCTTCTTGCACAAAATCCGGTCCCGACGCTGATCTTCCTCAGCATCATCTAGCTACGCGGCTCTCCCACAGCGGCGGCAGTATTTCCTGTTCCCATTCGCGTCCGCCAATTCCCGGTCATTCCGAGATTTTCTCGGAAGCCCAATCATGCGCGATGCTGTCGTTCGTGACTTTGGCAAAGGGATGTCGATCTGTCTACGCCGATACGCGAGTGGGCTGCGCTGCATCAACTCCTCGATCGCTAGGATGCATCCACAGGTTAGCTTAGATACGCCCGTTATGATGGCTATTATCGGGTTCATATGCTATAACGTATGAGATTGCGATGGTCAGGAGAAACGCTTTTTTCATTTGCTTACCGATTTGTTAGTACGTGTGTCAGGACTTTGCTCAGGCGGAAATCCATTTCGCGGGCCTGCGAGGGATAGTCGACCTCGGAGGGGGCCCCGACACTCTGCCGGCTCAAGTCAGGCTCATGATCATGTGGTAAGCTCCCTGACCTTCCCATGAGAGTCCTGGAGAGTTAATCAAGACGTCTTAGGATTGACATTACCACAGCCTTGATGCAGAACCACCCGCCTCACTACGCTTTGCCGGCTGACCTCCTCCCGGAATTGCCGCCGCTATCGCTAGAAAGCTCGCGCGAAATGGAAAATACTACTGCGCTCATGCTCAGTATATTACCGGAGATGCCGAGTGTCGTACATGTATACCGTGACCTGAAGAGATTAGCTGCCTGGCTTGAAACCCCGCCGGCAACGCCAGGTACCGAAGAAGACAGCCTATCCGTTAGTCTCTTTCTCGATCCGATAGCCCACCGCGCACTTTCCGATTCCGCTCCAATAATATCTATCACCTCCTCCCCCATCGCAAAGGCCTGTGCGCTGGCGGCTCTTGTGATTATCATATTGCTTAGACGCAAACATGACAGCTTCCCGGGCGCTCTTCCGTCCTATTCGATCACCATCACCGACGCTGTAAAGAATTCCGGGATGGACGGACCCGAATTTCTTATGCTGCGGTTGTGGCTGCTGACTATCGCGGGAATCTCGACGACGGAGCGGAACGAGCGACAGAGTGCGCAGGTGAAACTCGTGGCCGAGATGAGGGCTGCAGGGTTACAGAACTGGAGAGACGTCATAGAGAGAATAAGTCCTATGCCGTGGTTCAAAAGCCTCTGGGAAGAAGAGTGTACGTCGTTAGGGGAGGACGTAATGTCGCAGCTACCTCTCTCCGAGACCGCTACGTGTGGAATATCATATGATCACGCCGCGTAGAGTAAGGCTAGCAGACAGAAGGGCGTCAGACCAAGTGCTCCATGTGTGGTTAATACTGTAATATACAGTACATCAGACAAGAGAGGATTGCATAGTGCGTCACAGTGTTAATCGCACAAAGGGGCATTTAGTCTGACGCTATTCTGGCGGACTGCCGAGTATGCAGTACAGGGATGACCCATTTCCCTTTTAGTCCTAGTCTCGTCCTTCAGATCCATATGTACCTAGGTACATATACCGGTTCTCTGCCTACTCTGCCCCCTTTCCTTCTAGGCGCCGAAGCATTTGGGAGATACTAATCGCCTAATTGCGGAATTAAACGGCTGGTATGGAGAGAGCAAGTCTGCTGAATAATTCTCTGATTAGAAATCGATCGAAGGTTGATTCTGAGGTCTATATAAAGGGGTTTAAGGGGAGATGCCGACTCACGACTCGTTGTTTCTCAGCAGACACGAGTCACCACTGCATCCTTCGTAAGCCTTAAAACAGCAAACATCTGCTTCAACCTCTCAGAGTAATTTCAAATGTCTGCCACAAACGATCTGTCCTTCCATGGCAAGGTTGCCATCGTCACCGGCTCGGGAAGGCCCACTGGTATCGGTGCCGCAATAGCTATGGCTCTTGCTGCTCGAGGCGCGTCAGTCACCATCAACTACGTTTCCGACTCCAGCGCGCCCAGGGCAGTTGAGCTTGCAGAGAGTATCAGGGCCAAAGGCGGAAAGGCCACCGTCGTCCGTGGAGATGTCGGGGACCCGGAAGTTGCAATGAAACTCGTCAAAGAGACTCTAGCCGCCTTTAAAACCGACAAGATCGATATTCTCGGTGGGTTTCCTCCTAGCTCACAAAGCGAGACTCGAGTGACTATCGCGATAACGCAAGTTCAGCTGCTAACAAGTCCACTACAGTCAACAACGCCGCGATCGCCCCGATGACTCCGACAGTCGAAGTTACACCTAAAGAGATGACATCGGTATTCAGTACCAATGTCCAGGGACCATTGTTTCTCGTCCAGGCTGCTCTTCCGTACATGCCTCGCGGCGGACGTATCATCAACATTAGCACATGCTTATCCAGGATGGGTCTGCATTCTCCTGTCTACGCCGCATCGAAAGCGGCACTCGACTCGCTTACTTATACCTGGGCTTTGGAGGTAATGTCCCGCATATCGGCGACCGCTTCTGCCTGATGGTCAAACACTAATGCTTTACGTCGCGTAGTTTGGCAGGAAGTTCGGTATCACTGTTAATGCGATCGCCCCCGGCCTTACGAAAACCGAGATAGTGCCTCCTGACGATCACCCCGAGGTACACAGGATGTTGGGCATGACCAGACTGGAGGGAAGGATGGGAACCGTAGAAGAAATCGCGGACGCCGTGCTGCTCGTCGCGTCACCCCTGAGCGGTTGGATCACCGGACAGTATATCAGCGTCAGCGGTGGGGTTAACTGGATTTGATTGACAGGATGTTATCTAGGGTATTAATCTTAGTATAAATCTTGAGAACGGTATAGTTTTAGCATAGCTAAAGGGTATCTAATCTTGTGGGTAGATCTTGTCAACACAAATTGAACATTGGGGTTGCTCGGAGGCTCAAGGGCTCACAAGCTTTAGACACTCCTTGAATGAGTCGTTGATTATCGGATCAATGAGGATGCCGAAATTGTTACTCGGATGGTATTCAATTTAATCCGACACACAAAGTATGAAAGCTGTGGTGACATTGTAAACATAGAACCGATATCGTGGTTTCCGATAGGGGTGAGGGTTATAAGGCGTATAGCGGGAATAAGCCACTATAATCCTAGTACATGATAATAAATAACCTTTCTGTGACCAGGGTCATCTACCCACTATTTAAAGTTCCTCAGGGTTTCTGGAATAACAAATGTTCCAGTAATTAGTGCTCTGGAGGATGGGTGGCGTACTAACGCCAAGCGGAAAGTGCGAGGCCCTGTAGAGGACTTGACTTGTTCTGGATTTATAAGGTTTCCAATCGTCTCCCCCACAGTTGCCCGGCTTCATCCCTTTTGCCAACACCAGCGGCCCCAAAATATTCGTCGCGCGGGCTGCTAGCGACGCTAACATGCGGCGGAAACCCAGGACAATCATTGATCTCCCTGTTGGAGTTAGGGAGAAAATCTATTTTACGGCCGGTCTCGTCACTGGGGCTAGTATCGTCTTAGAGCCTCGACGGCAACCGGCCGTCTCTCAATCATCTTCAACAGACGCACAGTATCAAGTCACATACAATCTACTCCAGACATGCAGCTTTATTTACTCCGAAGTTAAAACCCTTGTTTGCGCTCATAATAAGTTAGTCATCTCTTCAGAAAATGTAGACGGCGGCCTCGAATTTCTTCGTAAGCTCTCACCTAGGGACTGTTCTGAGCTGAGACACCTCTTCATCCACCTGCTCGTAAGAGAGCCATCCTTCAATGGAGAAAACCCACAGTCACCTTCTGCCATTCCCAACGATAACCAGATCGCAGCGTGGCAGGCTGCTGTTAGACATGTCTTATCACATGTAACACCGCAAAGACTAAAGTTGTATTTGATCTGCGATGTAGGGGCCGATAACGACAGCTTCACCGCGTCAGTTTTAAAGCCCCTGCTAGACTTCCAGGGGGTTCTCGGCGACTTTGAACTTCGACTGGACTCGAAGAGACGATCTCGCGCATCCGCCTTGGCCCGACAGAAAGTCGCTCAGGTCAAAGGCCTAGACACGTACTTGCATAGCCGGCCTCTCCCGTTCTTGAAGCTTCCGGCGGAGATTAGACGCGAAATCCTCAAGTATACCGACCTGGTCACACCAAACAGCCAAGTTCAGTGGAATTCAGAGCGCGGCTTTTACGTTGAATTCTTGCGCCTTTGCGGCAAAGCCGCTTGTAACCCCAACCATCATCATGGCTGTCAATTTCGATCCTGCGATGTATTACGCGGCTCTGTCACCGGCTCGTTCTGTCGTGCTCGTCGCAGCGCGTATTCCTCGCGTTGCAAATGCTGGATTCCGCCACGAGCTCTATTTTTGGTCAATCGGACGATGTACAGGGATGCGTGCGACGTCTTTTACTCTAACAACCGCGCCATTGTTACCCCATCTGAAGGCCTGATAACCGGCATCTGTTCCTGCGTACAACGACTACGTTTAGACGCGTCAAGGTTCATAACGAGGCAATTGCAGCCAGATATCTTACATCGTCTACACCATCTCGAGATTGTGTTTCCGCCCTTTGACCCGGCCCTGTTTACTAGAGACCCGAGCCCTCCATACCTCTTAGACTGGACCTTTGCTGTCGATCATTTGAAGGCCCATGCAAATGTCGCCAACTTAACGATCGTCATTCATATGACCTTTGCCAATTCTATCAAGGACGGCTCCCGGGCTTTCTATCGCGAATCGAGATGGAGAGATAACGATATTGCGTCTGTAGTCAGGACACACGCCCGCTTTCTGGAGCCATTACAAGCTCTGCGGCAAATGAAGCGCCTTTTTGTTTATCTAGAATGGCCATGGCATTGGTCAGGGATGAAGTACGGGAATGGAATAGCGTCTAAAACATGCAAAAATTGCCGCGTTGACGAAATGGAAAAGTGGTTAGAAAGAATGGTGATGGGCGATGATTACGATAGTTCTGTTGTAGGAAAGGCAACGGAACCAACGAGTGAATGGTTATACACCATTTATCGGGTAGCTGCTAACTTACGTCCATCATAGAGGCCGCCTAGATCACGCTATAAATAATCCATTTCGGGGCTACCAATCCACTGTCTTACCCTAGTCTGTTGGGTGGTGAGCTGAGATGGTCAGCGCTGTCGATCCTTGCTAACTGCTGCCCGTCTCTATCGGGATTATGCACTGACAACTTCGAAATGTCCTCTTCCTCTCTCTTCTTCTCTGCGAAGCGTTCCGATTTAGCTCTTTTAAAAACGCTGCACTGGCACTCATTTCCGCAGCTGCTTACCTCGACTTCGATCTCGGTCGCATTAACCGTCCCTTGAATGCAACTTTCAACGACAATCCCGACCGTGCTCTTATTTGGGATCATGCCTACAACGCCGCCACCGAATTCACCTCACCTTCCCAGTCGATAGCGTCGTCCATCCAACACACCCCGTGGCTTCGCAAAACAAGCAGCCTCACTCAGGGACGTGGATGGTGAGCCTGAAGAGCTCAGCCCTATGAACGCCGGGCTCCATCGCTTCCACGATCCATACCTCTTTGGAGATTAGCCTACTACGCAGCGATCCACGAGCACGAGTCCTAACGCTCCATAGAACGAACCGCTAGCCTACAATCTCCCGTTCCCATAGCAAACGATTTTGCGTAACCTCTCCGATAGGGTATATACCAGCAATGCCCCGTTACGTCGGACACGCCGTCGCGTCACTCTTCCTAACCATGGGAAACCCATTCATAAAATATTCTCGAGCGGCTCTGTTTGATGCAGTAGAGGTTTGACGCCGGTGAACGTGAATCGTCGCGCAAGGCTGGGTTCTCCTGCAGGATCAAGGAAGACGAGAATTGGACAATAATCAGTGCCATTCTATGTTATTCTATCTCAACATAGCGATCTATTTACCCTCGATATCCCCCGCTATGGCCCCGGTTTGGACGTAGTATGGATCAGGAATCGGCGCTCGGTGCGTGCCCGGAGAATACACGGACACAAGCGTCTCATTTTGGGGTTTCGGGAATACCCCCGTTCTAAGAAATTCTTTCGTGATCAACGACGACGGCTGGCTCGGAACTAGAAAGTCATTTAGTCTTTGCGGAGCTACGTCTAGCTTAGGATACGGCAACTCACGTTGGAAAGAGACGTGCCCGTCTCCATGTCGAACAACCAATGCCGACTCCCGTGCCTGTTTCTCCCAGATATACGATGTCCATTCCGTTGGGGCGCTGAGAGCTTTATGTTAGATAGCCCGCTCGACGACTAGACTTGAAGACTTACTCCGCGTCATAATCAGCTGTTACTAAGAGCATCTTGTGGGGATTTAGCTTATTGGTCTCTCCCGCCACAGGAAATGGCCAGCCGGAACAGGCAAGCTACACGATCATTGTTAGTGACGAGTGCGATCCCGAAATAGATGCGCGATTTACCTGAAGGGTCCACGTTAGGGTCATTTCGATGCCGGTTTCGTCACGCTATGGATCGCGTCAATAATAGAGTCGGAACATCGGAGATCGCGAGACTTACAGCTAGCCCTGCATCAAGAGACGACTTGAATTCCTCATACGTCGTTTTGCTATAATCTGATATAACAGTTGAGTTAGCAGCGCGGTTCCCGGCAGAAGATGGGAGTATAATAGCAGTACCTATATCCCCGCACTCCAAGGGTATGGCCACGATCGATTCGACAGTTAGGGTACCGTCCCCGAGTAGTGTTGTGCAGTTTCCGTTCAATGCATTCATCACTCCACTCAACAATAATGAGAAATCGGGAAGGCCGCCGAGCATACCGAGAACCGCTTGTTGAAGCTGCTGAACAGGCACAGGTTCCGAGCAAGGCGACGTCGCGAAGAGGGAGTGGACAGCCTTTTCACGAACTTAGCAAACCATATGCGATCTGCTTGGGGACTAGGAGAGAGTTCTACCTTGGGCACGCCCCCAACACCCTCGCTGTGGAAGGGACACGAAGGGTCGTTCTGACAATATGCATCCGCTCTCAGTAGCGCCCGGTTGCCGGAATTGATTTGCGCTTGTGCCCTATCGAATACAGTCTGCGCGATAACAGTTAGTCTATTAAAAGCGCCAATATTCCAAACCGGTCGGCGTACCATTCCATAGGGCACCCCCGCATCGAGGGCGAAGTGGCCTACTCGGTTTGGGAAAGTGAACGCATATTCTTGCGCCCGGTAGGTGCCACTATTCGAAAGTCAGCATGAAGTTCGAGCTTTTCAGACTTAAAAGGTCACGCTCACTACGACTCCCCAAGGAAGTGGACCTTGCAGTATCCGAGCGCCTTGCGGATCTGCTCATAGTCCTGAACCGCTTCCCTGGTTGACACGAACTGGAGGATCCCCGGCGGCGAGCTGTGGTCGATCCAAGATTGGAAAAAGGCTGTTGAGGCTTGCTTGTATATGTTGAAATCGGACTCGTTCTGCGGGCTATTCGTAGCCAGTCAACGCGCGTGCTAGTGTTGAAGGAGCCACACCCTAACTTACTATGTTGAAGGGAGTGCGGCAGCGGCATCCAGCGATAGGGATATCGGATTGGAGCCATATGTCCCCCTAATATCCATGAACATTAGATCATAGCAGTCTGATAGGCCAGAGAACATTGCTGTTTGGTTCAGAGCAACCTGCCATGCAACCACCACGTTAGGGTCACTACCACCCGTGTTCCTGTTGTCCGCAGATTGGTGTTAGCGGTTTTCGGTGGTCTCGTCATATTCATGAACAGTTACGCACACAAACAAGGCCCCTTTTGGGCGTGGAGGTCGAATCATAGCCAAGCTCAGGGTGATTGTATTGTTTGAATCCTGTGGCCGGCCATAATTCATGGGTACGGATATCTGGCCGCAATGAAGCTCGGATGGTAGATTTGCGAGGTCAACCCCGGTGCGGTCAAGGGTGCTCGGGACGTTTTCGCTGCAGTTCACCCAACGGATGTGATTCTCGTGACTAGCATTGACTTGCGTGCAGGCAGCGAGACGCAGCCACACCGCTGTTGATAACAGGAGCTTCAGACGCAACATGTTCTTGATGGAAGAATTAGAGAGCTGGAGTAAATAATCGTCAAGATGCTACCTTCTAAGAATGCATGAAGCTTTTCAATACCGCACCGAAAATCGAGGGGCGTGGTATGCTTATTTATTGCCCTCGGAGCGATTTCCTGGCCCAGGTACAGAGCCATAGTGTTGAATTTGATTCATCATCATGCTTATGAGCTTCATGATAGGATTCTAGAGGCGAGTCGAACGCCCTATTTCCAGGCGCGGCACAGCACAATTCCCAGCCGCCTGATTGGCCCGCTCGCTATTAACTCTCGACTTTGGGAGCTATATTTCTAGGCCTAAGCTCGCTACAGCCAGCATCCGAGGCAGTCCAGAGACACGACATATTATCACAGGTCCTCAGCCACGCCATAGGCTGCGTATCCTCTCGTTTCGCCCGCCGACGTGGAATCTCATTACAGCACAGCCCGGAATTCCAACACCCTATTTAGGCAACCTACAATATGATCTATTTCTACATTATTAATATTCCTATTATAGCTGTTATTCACATCTTTATTCATCTTTTTCACATCATATCACCCAACCTAGAAAGGAGACCGTTCAGTTCCCATTCGGTAATGGAGCTCCCCGCCGGGCCACCATCAAAGCGCACTACTGCGGACTTTCCGTCCATACTCGCGTCTCGGACCTTTTCCCGGTAGATGCGCGCAGATATAGGGAGTGGACTCTGATCTACACCCAACACTCCAGCAGCCAATCTTTCCTCTACTGTGACCTTCCAATTTGTTGCCACGATAATGCTGTCTCTATGCCACATGCCCTCGCGCTCAGGGGCGCTTTTCAAAAGTTCCATAGCCTTGTATCTTATCGATCTCTCGCGACACTTGAGAATGATGTAGCACAGTGCTGGGATGATGCCCATATCGAGCGAGAGAACAGGACATTGTCTATTAGGTCTAGACTGCAAGATCTTCTCGATAAGAGTCAACATCTGCCGGAACTCGGTGGTGTACTCGTCATACTGCATCTCAGAGTCGAAAAACAGTGTCTTCAGCACTGTAAAAGCTACCTCGAAGTTGAGCTGAAGGAGGAGAATTGCAATGGAATTGGCAGAATTTCCAGCCCCCAACAGCGAGCTCTGCTGAAAAGCAGCGTTCCACTCCATGAGTTCTGTAATATGAGCGTCACGTTTAGCTGCAAGCTGTGGCCACTCCGGACACTCGCTAGCTTGGGTTCCTCTACTAGTCTCAATGGTTTGCTTCTCCCTAACAAATTGAAATACGTATACCAGCTTGCTGTCAAGAGAGTAGCGTGCCTCAGCCAATGTGAAAAATGCCGATGGGTGTGAATTGATAATGGCCTCGGATGGACATTTCATGGGTGAAGAGTTGAAATCGGAAGCTGGACAGCCGTGGAGAGTGGCTTGAATTTGAAGACGGGTGAAGACATGCGGGATCGACTCGTCAATTGCTACGAGTGCGGGACTAGATCGATTACACCTCCCGGGAGCTTCCTGTAAAATCGCCAGGCCACTTTGAAGATGTTTCATACCGGTTGCGAAGTCGTTCCGCAAAAACTCGAGCCATATAAATAGGAGGCAGCAGATGAGAACAGCCTGGAGCGGGATTTTACCAGCAGCAAGATCGTCCGATATGAGCTTGACAGCTTTGTTGTAGCACAATAGAGCTAAACGAGTCGTGGGGGTGTCCAGTACGCCCTGCGACTGATGTGTAGCATGCTCCCGCGTCATGTAGGCTTTGTACAGACTGCTCACGGCGTCGAGTGCATACTGCACCGTAGAGTACTCCCTCGAAGCTTGCAGCACTACCCGGCCCCAGAAGTGCGGCTCAAAGTTCCGAGAGACATCGTGCTCGGTTGCTGCCCAGAAGAAGTGCAGCGATTCCCGCTCGACGGCACTGATATTAAGCGCGGGGTTAGGTGATACAGCAGGCAGCTGAAAGACACTGTACCCGGTGATGGCGGCCCCGCTAGAGGCAATGGGTGCCCTGTCTGTTGCTGCATTCCCCCTCCTGGGCTTTCTCTCCGGAACTAGTGCGTATCCCTCACATTTCCTCCCCGTCGAGGTACATCGGATGCAATAGGGCTTGGTCTCGTCGCATTTAACCCTCCTGATTCTAACAGCACTAGTTAGAGCGCAGATCTCGACGAGAACTTGCTCCACAAGGCGCAAAGCCAGAGCCCGGTTACACAACAGCACAACTCACTTGCAAACGACGCAGCCCGTACGTACTTTCCGCATCCCAAACCTGGGCCTGTGTTCCATTTCAGGCTGACTCTCAATGCCCGAAGCAGGTAGACAGGCTGCGGAAGATCCTGGGGTTACAGCGAGAGGGCCATCAAGTTTCTCCAAGTAGCCCAACGACCTGTCCTCTTCTGACAGAATCAAGTCCATATTTCCGAGCGTACCAGTTAGAGCCTGAAGTATGTCTTACGATTTCTACAAAGTTTTATTACTTCGCCGGCTTGATGAGACGAGATGCACCACGGACTGAAAGCGGCGCAGCCAAACTAACTAACTGAATATGGCGTTTTAATACCGACTCAGCCAATCAAACCATTTCACCTGTGCTCATCCGCTGCCCTACCTACCCCTGTTGCTGTCGTGGATGCAGCCGCAGTGAGGCACAGCGGTACTCCCCCTATTACTAGCGCTGCCTCGATTGGTAATTAGAGGAAGCGAAAAAAGAAAACCACAACAAACAAACTTCGTATTGATGTGTGAGCTCTACCAGAAAGTACCAGGCTTTAATAACGCCCACCAAGAATTTGCCAGAGGAATACTTCCATTGAGAATATACGGACGCTCTGTCAGGCCGAGCGGAATCTTGACTATTTTTGGGCAGCCATTGACCAACATGTGTACGCCGAGTGTGGAAATCTAGAGGGCACGGCCTTAGGAGGGCTCTTATCGCAGTCTCGCATTCTACAGCGCACTCCAGGGTGAACCGGTCAAGGGGCCAGCCACAATTCAAAAGGAAGGAAGATATCTAGAGACTGTGTCTAGTGGCGACGATCTCTATAGACATCTGTCTACACTGTATTTTGGACTGCTAACTGACGCATCCAAATAAAACAGAACAGGCTCAAAAGGTCAAGACAAAGACTATAGGGGCTCACCAAGCCAACAATCCTGTGACTAATCCAGCTGGTGACGTCGGATTAGACTTTGAACCGATGTCCATTCCGGTAGATTCCAAGTCCCTGGAGGTATTCCGAATCATATTTTTCAACCCCAACGTAACTTCGACGCCGGGCGAGATCGTATAGAGCTACTTCCTCCACGCAATGACATCAACGGGATTGTTCACAGCAGAGAAACTTTACAGGTCAGCCCGGCAGTTCCAGTGGTCGAACAGTCGGGGTAGGACCCAGTCTCACGAACCGCACCCTCGAGGTAAGATACCATTCACGTTAGGTTACTTGTTTTCGACTCAGAAGATATACGGAGGTTATCTCAAAACAGAATACAATGAAGTCTCATGCCTTGACCTCGGTGTGTTCTGAGGGGCAGAATGAGTTTGAGTATTAACGGGTAGGTACCTATATAATAAAACAGAGGTGTGCTTATACATGTAGGTACCCTCGTTCACATAGGGAAACAATATACCTTGGCCTATATTATCCCATGATCTTAAGCCTTTCTGCGCCTTACCCTCAATGTCTCATGCATGGGTGGCGCGATGTGTCCAAAGAACCACTTGTTAACAGGCCGCTCAGGGATGGGTTCGATCTCGTAGAGCAAAGCGATATGCGCCAATGTAATCTTGAGTTGGTTCGCAGCAAAGAACCGACCGGGGCTAAGTAAATTTATGCATTAGCTTTCACTAGTATCGCAGTTCTTAATAAGTGATTCTTCTTCGGGAACTTACCAAGCATGAGAGCCATGGCTGAAGCCCAAAAACTTCTCGCTCGTGTTGACGAGTGCCTGCGGTTCTTTCCTCTCGGACCCACCCGAGTCTTCTCGAGCGAAGCGGAAGGCGTGGTATTTATTTGCGTCAGGGTAGACGGCCTCGTCATGGTGGATACTGTAGCCCGAAACCCCGACTTTGGTGCCGTACGGGATGTGCGAGCCGTCAGGCAGCGTGACACCCTCTGGCGCGACGACCATCTTCATGATGCCTCGCTCTATGAAGCCATTTAGGCGAAGGCTCTCACGTAATGAGGAGTCTACGCATGTCATATGGGATAAACTCGCTTTGGACCATGGTCTGCTTGGGGATGCGAATGCTATTTCCCTGGCCACTTCGTCATGCATAGACGATAGGGAGATAGCGCAGTCAGGTGAGGCGGCCAGGTCAAATAACGTGTTCGTGAGTGTGATGACGGAGGACTGTATTGCTGCAAAAGAGAGGACGGAGAACCGGCAAGCTATAACACGGGGGTCCAACTCCAGGGGGTTGACGACTGACTTAGCAAGGGCATGGTCGATCGCCCATTCAATGTAATCATTCTGAATGCCACATTAATCTACCAACATAGACGGTAATTAGGGGTAAGGCATACCGGCAATGGAGAGTACAGCTTCTCTTCGGATTCTGGGTTTCTCAAGCGGCCAAGTCGAGCATGTATGGTTGGCAGGATAAACCTACTGCACCGATGATACTGGATACGATCATACAAGGTGAAAATAGGTGCGATAAGCCTATTAGGGTACTATGTTAGCGCTGAGTGCTGGTGCCGATGAGGGGAAGCTAGTACTTGATCGTAGAAACTCACGGCTTGAGAAAACCTGGGAAAACGCTTATAGCAGCAGCAGCTAGGGCGACTTTCCGAATAAACTCGCTACAGGCCTTCAAGAAGTCCGGATTACGACATAGGGGTAACCCCACGAGCACCCTAGTCGAGAGTCGGGCGATGAGGATAAGCATTGTATCATACACCTCCACTTCACGCCATTCTTCTGTATCCAGACCCCAATTCTCTTCCAAGCACAAGTTCACCTCCTCGACAATATCGAAGACGAAGGTGTCGACCTTCTTAGTGAGTTGGTGCTTGATAACTTCAGGGTGGACAGGGGAGTCGACGAGGTTGGCGTGGAAGAATGTGTGATCCGCTTCAAGGAACTGGCGGTTGACTTTTTCTTGGTTGAGGACCGAGTCGGGCTGTTCCAGAAGCCATCGGATTTGGGAATTAGGTATGATGACTTGAGGTCCGTTTAATAAATATGGCAGTACGTAAGTCTGGTTACTCTTGGAATACTGGTAAGGTATCACGTTAGACCTTATACAGAACGATGACGAAAATGGTGCTGGAGTGTCGTACTTTCCTGTAACCTTCATCGAGTAGACCATTCAAATTACCAATACTCGCGAGGTTGGCCTTCGCTCGAGCGCATGCATTGTCTTGGCCTTTTGTCCCTACCCAAGGCAGGTTAGATGGCAGTGAAGCGCCGGAGAAGAGGCGTAGGGCAAGGTTGACCAAGACAATTGTTGCGATGGTGGAGAGCACCACTAGGATAGCAGCAAGAGCGCTGAAAGTAATGTTCGCCATTATTAGAAGTAGACCTAAAATTGGCGTACAACCCCTCGATATGTTATGAAGTTTAGAAAGTGATAATATTAATAAAAATATGATGACGTATAGGTTTAGGGGTTAGCGATGTTGGTGTAGGGGGGTGGTAGTGTTGGTCTCGTGAGAGTAGCCACAGCTGGTTGATCATACGCCTCCACACCAGTTATTATCTTGGGGCGAGGCTAAATGGATACCACTACTTGGTTTTATGCGAGCTTTCTCCCTCAAGAGCCCTTATTACCAGAGCGCCTTCCGTATAAACCTTTGAGAAACTATAGCAGTGGATAGGTTGGTGGCTGAGATACGGGACGGGACGAGCATGACTCTAATGATATTCGAAGATCTTCAGACTTAGGAGCAGAGACCGAGACATTGTCTTGCGTGGCGTGTAGATTCGGTCTACAAGATGAACATGTGATGTAAGTCAACGAATTCGAGTTTAGGGTCTAACATACCGACTACCCTATGACCTGTAAGGCTCTAGCTATTACACAGCCCGTTGTATATGTATATGGCTTATATGCATATATATGTAGATCCAAGGGTATAAATATGTATATAGACAAGATAGCCGTGTATCAAATAGTTTAATAATGTAACCTAGGTGATTCGAGCCCTGCTATCAAGGAAATCAACTGAATAAGAGAGACTTTGGCTTTTACACTTGGGCATCTACTATCCAAACATTTACTAAAGAAACGGAAGAACATTTGGTCGCCACTTAGACAAAATCGATTCCTGGATCATCCATTGGCCCTTGATGATAAATGTGAACTATCACAGCAAGGTTTGATTCATATATGATTGGTCAACTTTTGGGAATATTGAAACTTCTCTTCCCCATTAAGGAGCGTAATCACGGAGACGAGAATGCTATAACAAGGGAGACTCGACGGCAAGCATACCCAATGCATCCTTGGCATTGCCGAGAAACGGAGCTGAATGAAGGCCAGTTGTTGTAAACATTTCTCAGAACCCACCAATAGGGTACGGGATAGAACAAGTACATTATTCTTTCACCCGCTCAGCTCTAGATACCGGTCGCCAATGCAACCACAGTCCAGCAAGGTCCGTGTTGTTAGACTGCCCCTATCTTCAAGCCATATCTAGTGCAACGGCTACGGCTACTATTTGCGAGCCTATCGTTCTGGCGCTTTTCGGGCTGTTCCAAAGACTTTTCTAGAAGTAATAGAACGTTTCCCCTGAGACACGTCTTGCCCCATTCAAGCTCAAAAACGAGGACTTTTATTATGTAACACATAATAAGTTGGGACTGGACAAGGGGTAGGTTACTTACGATGCAGCTTGGGACCAATCAGCTTCGAGTACCAGGAACCGGGAATCTGATGATCGCGGGTTGGAACTCCACAAGGCGATCCATCGTAGATTAAGCAGATCTAATTACAAGGGTCCCATGCCTCTTAGATCACCTGTATGTAGGCAGGTATTGGAACTTTGAAGAAATTGCCCGAGTCTCTAGGCTCTTCACCTTCACTATCATCATTTGGAACTCGACTCATTCACAAGCATGATCAAGATGCTAGGTTAGGCATAGCTAAAGATCTGGGCCCTGTTACCGTAGCATGATAAATTCTGTGACAAGCCATAGCTGATAGGCGCAGCTTGCCAGGTTACCAAGCCCCATTCCACGCCCCCAAGAATCCCCACCAATTCTAGAATCTCTTGGCCGAATTCGAAACCAGGTCACGGAGGATTAGCTGAAGTAGAGCAGGTGGCTTGCAGCTCTAATATGAAGCAATGTCATGCGACACATGATCGAACGATTACCCACCAATGAGAAGAATGTTTCATATGGCGGTCAATATATTGGCTCTGTACCTATGTAGATATACAGTTTTAGTGTAACAGATCTGAGTTGTGAGTCAGCTGAGTCTCGCTGTTCAGGAACTGGTTCCTGAAGATCATATCCCGCTGCCTGGAACTTTTATACATGGCCCTACAGTCGTGTTGAGTCGCGTCCACATGATAATCGGGAAAATTCTAGATATCCTACTCACGGAGGTTACATCGAAATCCAACTGTAACGTTGGTCAATGAATGTCTCCAACCTTGCAAGTCTACAGTGATCGGCAACTTTACAGCTGTGTGAGGGTGAAGGGGTTATGACCGGTGAGGATCACAAACAAGATTTCCTCCCAATCTTATCCTTTATTGCAACCAACGGCGATGCAGGGTACCTCCGACTTCACATTTTTTTACATCTCGCTTTGCCTGTGGACCAACTCCGGCGGCATTATCCCCCAAGCTCTAGAGTTGACCGAATAAATGTCGACAGATTATGCACATGGATCAGCCATGACGGATTCGCACTGGGAGTAACGCGCTGGTCCCCAACTCGCATTGATGCTAAATATACCTAACTTGTAGTATCTGGCGAGGAACTCTTATACAAGAGCACTAGCCATTCCTCACTACATCCGGGGGGTCTTCCTTAGGTACCTACACATAGCTATCATGCGTACCTCAATCCTATCTTTCGCTGCCCTTACGCTTCTGAGCAGTTTCGCATCGGCCGCCCCGAGCCCCGAATCTAGCCCGATTCTTCTAGAGCCGTTAAGCATCCTCCAGGTCATTGGCGATGCGCCGCCCCCAGAGATCATCTGGACACCAAATCCGTCGCCCGAATGTGCCACAATCAACCGGGGAGAGCTGCAATGCTGCCTGGGGACGTTGGCCGGCGATCTGCCTCTCATCCAGTTTCTCGCGGCCGTCTATGGGTACCATTTGAACCCAAACGACATTAGTGGCATTCTATGTAAGTAATGGCTACGTTAATTAGTTATTCTGATTGTAAAAGACATACGAATTGTTGACCCAATCCTGTTATCAGGCAACGACCAGTTGGATACTTGTCCTGGTGTCAAGGTGTGCTGCCAAGTCATAGCCTTGGTGAGTACAGTCCCAGTCCCGGATTGCGGGATGTAATTATTTATCTACCCGTCTAACCAAACTTCGTCGCAGAACCCGCTCCTCTCCTTGTACTGCCAGGACTATAAGTAAAAGAGCGATTGGCAGTAATGGTTACCTACTTGATCTTGGTCTGAACAGGGAGGCGTTATACCGACGCGAGAAGCGCGATGATGCCAGAGAAGGGACAAGATGATGCGGTCGTAATTCCGGAAAACTGTCTTCTAATGCTCAATGCTGAGTTTGGTGGTTCTGTCTAAATATGCTGTTCATAATTGTACATCTTGATACAACACAGGTCGTCGTCTGCGTTCGTGCCCCGAAACACATATACAAGGGGCACCTCGCACTCAACCATCTAATACCAATACGCTTGTCAATGCCTGCGAGTGGTGATGCTGAGGTCTATATGGTATTATTTCTGGCGTTTTAGCGTATTTATCGCCATCTCTATGAGGCCGTCCTTAGCTTCGCTATCTGGGAATGTTTGAAGAGCCGCGATGGCCTGTTGCGAGTAATCCTCTGCTAGCGCTCTAGTTTGTTCGATCCCGTCACTCTTATAGACTAGATCGCGGGCCTGAATATAAGATTAGCAAATCATCGATCCGATGAAATAAGTGATGGTCGAGGAGACTCACTCTTTGAATATCGCCTTCTTGCTCGAACTTTCTCCCCACTAATATCCCCAACTCCGGCGTCGACTTCCACGCAAACAATAAAGGCGCAGTCGCAAGACCTAACTGTAAATCTGCTCCAGCTGGCTTTCCTAAGTCTGCCCCGGATTTGGTATAATCTAACATGTCATCTACTAGCTGGAATGCTAGACCCAAATTCCTGCCATAAGAATAAGCAGCTTCAACCGTAGTCGCATCCGCTCGACCAAGAAGCGCTGCAGCCCGGCACGACTTCGATATCAAGCTGGCCGTCTTGAGATATGTCTTTTGTAGGTAATATGTAAATATGTCCTCCGACCATTTGGGATTCCGTTCGTCCCGCGCAGTGTTCTTCAGCTGCATGAATTCGCCCTCGACTAAGTTCGCTATCACGGTCGCAAGGAGCTCGACCACTTCGGCGTTGCGCAATCGCGCCAAGGCAACTGAAGCCCTTCCCAAGAGGAAGTCCCCGGCCAAAACGGCCATCTTGTTCCCGAACTCGTAATTTGCAGACGGAGATCCCCGCCGGGAGACCGAGTGGTCTATGACATCGTCGTGAAGAAGCGATGCAGTATGGATCAACTCTGTGATTTCGGCTAAGCGGCGCTGGGAGGGAAGGACGTCGCTTTCTGTGGACTCGGGCTGCGACGAGAAATCGGGAGACGAAGGATTTACATCGGCAAGGACGCTGAGCGGGGATATTGAAGAGTCTATTGTCGCCGTTGTATGGGTCGGCGGGGACTCCGGAGCTTTGGGACATATCGAGGTTGCTCTCGACATGAGTAAAACTATTAAAGGTCGCACATGTTTCCCCTCGGCTTGTGTGTAATACTTTGCGACTCGGTCTAAGGACGGGTGTCCGGAGCCCAGAAGTTGCCGGATATTCCCCGTTAAATGCTTCATTTCTTTTGCGACGATCCGCAGAGGGTCGATGGGCAGTTCGGATTTGGTAGCTCGAGTAACTGCGTTAGAGACCATATTCGAGGCCACAGAGACTGCGGCCGCCCATGCTGAAGATCGCTTCGGGCTATTATGATATAATAACTTGGAAATGCGTATCCTCAGGTCTAGCGATGTCGCTCTTTGGCAATCCGAGCATGGCGAAAAGACTGAGGGTCGACCGGCGGCTGCGCGGGTTCTGAGGAGCGCTGAAGCTCCGGTTCGAAGCTGCATTGCGTCCGATTTCCTGGCCTTGGGATGGCTCCGAGGGCCCAATTGGTCTAGGAGAGTCTTGTAATAGGTGGTCGAAGCATTGGTGGTATGAAAATGTCGGATTTGGAGCTCAAGCGGGATCGCGGGACCTCAAATGCTGACGCATATGACGCTGACAAGGTTCACGAGCAAAAATTCATTGATACAAACGCCGTACGATATTGAATTGAGCCGTTGTGGGCCGGTTTTCTGTGGCTGGGCTAGTTGGCTTTCGGCAGGTCGGGATTGGAACGACCGGTATGTGTGGCTGAAGCTGCCGATACTAGGTGGCTCTTTGGCGTTAAGGCGGGTGCAATCCACTGTAACTTTTAGTTGGATCCATTGCTGCCTTCAGTGCTGCTTCCGACGCAGCAGCGCAGTTCCATACCTCTCATCTACGAAAACCATGTTCACATAGCACGACGCAGCATGGTGCTTCTTACTATGACTCCCTCCATAGTGGAGGCCCTAAATCGACTGGCTGAAATGAGCGCCGATGATTCTCCTCTTCAAGATGCCGAGGGAGAGTCCAATTCGGCAAACAACGAACCGTCGCTCAAAGATCCCGCGGCCGGAAATCCTATAAGTCATGGCCAGATAGTCGATATATGGAAACGCCTGAAGAATGAGACCGCAAATGCGACAAGATTAGAAGATTTACTTCGTGGAGCGACTGTCTACATACCTCCCCCACCTCCGAAGCCAGAGCCGGTTCGTCTCCTACGTAACATCAATGCCATTTAGCTTGACTAATGAAAGTGTCAATAGACCGACGAGTATAAAGCACTAATGGCTCGATTACGTCGCCAAGAAGAAGAAAGATCCTACGAGCGCATGCTGAAGAAAGCTCCCCCGAGAGAGTCGTTTGCTCCGAGGGCTCCCTCGGCTCCTATGGCACATTCGTTCGCCGAAGTCAACCGACCCTTTAGAACCGAAGACATAGGCGACGATATTGAACATGGCGACGTCCAGAAGCAAATCACCCTTGTTATCAATTTCGTTGTTAGCATTTTCGGCTGTGGTGCCGCGCTCTGGATGGCAGCCAGATGGTGGAGCATCCCAGCGCGACTATTCTTGAGTTTGGGCGGTAGCATCGTCGTTGCTATCGCCGAAGTCGCCGTTTACTCTGCTTACACGTGGCGAATGGCCGAGGGCGAAAAGAACCAGAAAAAGAAGAAAGAAATCAAAGAGATAGTTCAAACCTGGGTCATCGGAGAAGATGACGATGATAAGAAGGGCAACGGTGGACCTCTCCCGCTGGATGAAGAAACAAAACCCGAAACGAACCTTCGCCGAAGAATCAAAGGTCCAACATGAAATCCTTGACAAAGTATCATTTTTATCCAACTCACATATTTATCCACATATATACCTTCTTGGTCCTGTTTGGTTGTGATGCTGAATTTGTTACTTCGGTTGCTTTGGGCGGGCAGCTGCCAACAATCCTTTACACCTGTCAGTGCACCGGCACCGACCCCAATTTCATCATCGCCCCCACATTCGCGTTCCGCTGCGACGCGACTATGGAATTTCCACTATGCCAATTTACGCGTCTCTTAGGTGTTTTTACAATCTTCTAATTTTCACATTCCTCGATGGTTCGTCATTATCAATATTAGCAAGGAGAGAAACTCATTCCAGGATATTCGAAATTCCAATCCCTTCGAACCATAGTCCATTTAGCGATCATCCTTTTTGACGATCAAATCCATTAGATTTCAGACGATATTCACCTGGTGTTGGAAGATCGGACATTCTAGATATCATGGAGCAGCCAACTGCGGCCCCCAAGATTAAGCCCAGGTATGCCTATGAATAGCTACTAGCACACATTATGTATTAATAAGAATGCTACAGGCTCGCTGGGAAGTCCATGCGCACGTTAGTGTCTTCGCGACATCTCTACTCACCCCGAATGTCTACTGACTATAGTAGGCGACCTTTACGAACCTACAGCAAACGCACCTCATCAACCGAAACGGCAGATCCCTTGCCGAAAAAGCGGCGTATTGAGGCCACAAGTACGATTACAGCGCCGGAGGATGGGCCGGCAGAAATATCGCACCAACCTAACGTCCCTCATCCCTCCCCAACTCTCCCTCCCTCCCAACCCGCAAAGAAGGGGACAATCACCGGCTATTTCAAGGTCCTTCCACCATCGTCGAATAGCATATTAGATTCATCGGAGCCGCCCTCCGGATCTGTCGAGCCTAGTAGCACGCCTCCGTCGTCACCGCCCATTTCCGACCGTCAACCTAAGAAAAGGCGAAGACTCACTACGCGCGTGGTATCTCGAAGTGTCTCCGAGGACCCACAAATAGAAGACGTCGATAGGGACCGAGAGAACGAAGAGTCGAACACCGTGGACGATCGATCTGCGGTATCAGAAGGATGTACGAATGTGTTGTTGGATGCCAGTTCGGATATTCTGAATCGACCGATTGCGAGGCATAAGACTCGGTCAGACGCTGGAAAATGTGGGCGCGGTCCCAAATCAGCTACGGTTCAGACAACTCTAAGTCTCTCTGCCGCGGAGAAAGGATTTACGGAGTGCAAGGCATGCAACATGCTGTATAATCCCCTACACAAGCAGGATGCGAAGTGCCACGCCAGGCGCCACGCAGCCATGCTCAAGGCGAGGGCAAGCTCTAATGATGATGAAGCCCTGAATTAGACCAGAAGACTCGACAAGATCCAGTGACAACAAGTCTTCCATGTACAGCCAATCGTGGGCCGCCAGGTACTCTTCAGCTGACCTGGAAGATTGCATCAATGTGGAATGAGAACTGACTTCGCTTTCTGAAGCGAAAATGCCTTTATTTGGGATTACGTGTTTGTGTTGTTTAAGAAGTTCAGCAAGCACGCAGCAGGCTGACCCCTATGTGACCAACAATAGCCCCGTCTACATGATCATTCGTCTGCAGGCTTATCCGAAACGGAAATAGTTCTATTCTCAAGGTACACGAAAGTGTTGGTGCAACCAGCGTGTTTGCATCTTGGGATCCAAACAAAGCCGACAACCCCCGAACTCGCATGTAAGCCCATGAGAGACAAGATTGACTGTGTGAATACGATAAGTCACGCATGTCTCACCATCTATGTGCTGTCGAGGGTTTCGTTCGGAATCAGCTTCCAGGGAGCAGCCAAACCAAGAGCACAACCGAAGGCGGTATACGGATTCCAAGTCTATAGCTCAACCCGATATGAACTTCCAGTGGGGGTGACATGCAACCAAGCATTTGAAGTCGGCATCACGGCCGTCCCAACCTTCAGCCGCAGCACGATTAATCTATCGATAGGCGAATTTTAACGAGTCATTGACGAGAGGACCCCGGTCATCCCCCCTGGCATCGTATGCCGGCAAAGCTTGGCGCAAATTGTGTCAGCAATTCTATCGGCATTCCCCTTTTTCCCAGCCGCCGAACCAGTAAAGCGTCATTTATAATAAATGACATTGCGCGCCGTGCCCTAGAATCAAATCGCGTCTCTCCCCACATTTGAGAAGCCATGACAGATATCCGGATATTGTGTCGTCCCAGGTCGCGATGGGCGGGAAACAGGCGAACTCGCCTCCCAACTCGCCTACCGCTTGAACCCTCGCTTGTTTAGACACCTCTACGTTTAAAATATTATTTACACAATATGGGCTATTCTCGACTCCCCCGCCTCAAAGCGGGATACCGACTCAAGTTTGTGTCTTTGTGCCACTTAGTTACCGCATTGTTTGTGAAGACCGATGGCAGATTTCGTCAATTCTATTCTTCAACGCTATTTCAACTTTCATGTCAGCTCATCCCTACGCTATCCTTGATTCGGTTGGTAGATGAATCACTGAAACCAGGATATCCTGATTCATAATCTAAGGACATGGAGCATTGAGATACTTTCGGTATCCCATCGTTCTCTTTGCCGCTATCCGCCTTTCCCAATTACTAAATTCAAGCCCGGTAGAAGAAGACCAGAGAGGCATATCATCGGAGATTGTTTACGGCTGTTCACACAGCGCCCTCCAGGCACCATATACGAATGGAATGTCGGGACGATGATAAGCCTCCAGTTATTTAGAATCAAACAGATCGCAATCAAGGAATCTCCTTGCGTCCACGTGCTACCCCCATGCCGACTTGAGAAAAATGAGTTCAACATGTGGCACTTTTGTGTAAGGTGAGGGCCAGCTTTATTCGCAATTCACCCGATTAGGATTCCCTGACCCTTGCATATAACGTGGTCTTGGTATATTGCGTACCTGACTACAGATTACAGATGCGTACTAGTTTGAGCGGTGTTAAGGAGTCGTATGTCGATTCCGGCTCACACTGCCATCTACACAGCTCTGCAATATTGTGACTGAGCCCCCTAATATACTAGAGCAATATAAATGATTATTCGATTCTCCTAACTTGCAGAAGTGCTATGATTGCTAACAGCGACCCAACATTAGGCGATTATGAATGTTATTTGTAAGGCTGCTTGAGCGCGGGGTCGACGAACCGGTGTGGTACAACGGGTCGGCCGTGTGGAGCATGTAGCTCCGACACTGGGAGTCTCATACACACAATGTGGTGTAGCGGTTCGCGATAGTGGCAGAGTAGTAGGGCCTCGAGGCAAGACACGCGCGTTGAGTACGCATGCATCACCTACTTACTCCAAAGATACAGGACACAGCATAATATCACAACTTCGAATACCGGGTTTGAGTCAAGAAGTAGCCACTCCATGTACGATGCAAACACCCAATTTAGCCACTAACCTTCCTTCGATCTGCCGATCTACTATGTCTTGTCAGGGGTCCAAATTGCTTGGATCTCTCTCGCTTTCGACCCAACTATAGAATGAGCGTTTTATACGTACCTACGGTAAATTATTTATCTAACCCAGGCTGTGGACATCCCCAAAGCAATCAATCAACGTCGTTTTACGCGCGGTCCAGAACACGGTTTCTCATGCCCCTTAATGTGGGGCTAATAGACGATTACCGAAAAGGGCAACTCAATCCGCGGAGGGCCAATCACGTAAGAGAGAGCTAGACCAATTACGGACAGTTTGATAACGGTAGTTACAATGTTGCCCCTATCTTTACTATGTCTTCGCCCCGTCTATCTAGATTCTGTTTGATGCCTACGGCTATGAGGTTTGCCACGGAAGACGTCTCTTCCCCAGGAACATGTAACGGAGCAGATAGCTGAGATAGGTACAAACTTTGGTTCTGCTACACTTGTGACCTCATATAGGGCGTGCTTTTGTGACTAGCAGTCATTCCATCGAGTCGTTTCAACCTTACCTCCAATTCTCTCCAACTTAATCTATCTTAAAGGAGCACAGCATATCTGTGTACAAGCCTAAGACCTAGTTATGACTCTTGGGTGACTTCCATTGCATCATGCCCCTCTATCTACAGAAATGCCCCAAGCGTTATACGAAGGTTCTTTGATGCCGCCATGATAGATGCCGTGAATATTCCGTTCTACCATACATTAAACCGCTTCATACGATCCGAGCCACCCGTGTATTGCCAAGCAGTCCCAATCTTCTACTCGGTTCCCTAAATCACCTCGGTGTCTCGCTATTAGTGCATTGTCTGTCTATAGTGAAAATACCCCTTAGGTAGTTTACAAGCATGGCTCTACACCGCTCTCCTACAAAGTAACAGGTAAGTATCCGACATCCGTGAAGTCATATATATGTCATGTTCTCCCTCAGGGCACAGGCCCAAGATCCATCGGATAGCAGCATCCAATAACTAGCTCGATCTAACTCCTACCCGTGTCTCCAAGGACAGGATATGACAATAGTCATGGGCACCTTCAAGAACCTGGGCATCAGGTCCTTGTTGACTCTTGCTACCATTACCACGAGTTCAGGAGCTCAGACACATAATCCACCTCCATTCACCAACTTCACTGTTTACCCAAATCGCGATGCTATAAATCCTCCAAAATATTACCCTCTCAGGCCACCCGCTATCCCTCTGGCCGTCAGGAGCCCTTACACCAGTGCCTGGTCTTCTACATCTGAATCTAAGACCCTGAACAGCCAGATGCCGATATTCTGGTTCGGGCAAGAACTGGGATGGGAAGGGATTGTCGTAGTTGACGGCAACTCGTTCGAGTATATGGGTCCCGTCATCGATGATTTTCCCGAGCTACCATATTTCAATACGACTATACCGCTTGAAGTCAGATACGACTCCCAGTATTCCAACTTCACTTTTCTAGCTGGACCAGTTATCATCACGGCAAGCTTCTTCTCGCCTGTGACACCCAAGGACATTTGTCGGACCTCTATCCCACTGAGTTACCTGACGACTACGGTACAGTCAAATGATGGCAAACCACACCATGTTCAATTCTACTCCGATGTAACATCGAACTGGATGGAGCTCTTGAAAGACTCAGACGTCATCAAGGAATTCCATACAGGTCCATTGAATGGGAACGGGACGGGAAATGTCACCGACGTGCCAACCAGCTGGATATTGAGGTCTCAAAAACCATCAACGTTTATAGAGCAGTCGCAAATTGCGCAATGGGGAAATTTCTCTTTTACCACGAGTTCCTTTGGGTCTGAGAATTTCACGTACCAGAGTGGTTCTTCAACCAGCGTCCGATTTGGTTTTGTGAACAATCGCCAACTCAACAACGACGTCGGGTCGGGAGTTCGTGGTTTTGGGGACCAAGTACCAGTCTATGCTTTTGCCCACGATATGGGCACTGTATTAGAAACGTCCGTTCGCTACACCATTGGCTCAATTCAGTCTCCTGCAATAAGATACCTCCACAAAGGAGGGCTGTCTGACTTGGCTCCTTGGTGGGAGAAGTGTTATGGAGAAATGCACGATATGATCCGTTTCCATTGGAATGACTTTGATACCGTCGCAGCACTTGGCCACGAATTCGAGACAAAGCTGCGGGCTGACGTCAACGCCTTCTACAAAGGCAGTGAGCCCCCAATCTACGGCAATGGTACACCTATTGCCCATGCGAATACTTCAGCTTTCAGGACATTTGATACCCAGAATGGAACTGACCAGTACGGCCAACAGTACGAGTTCTACCCGGACTCAGCTTACGGATTCCTTGAGCCAGGAAACGGTACCGGAATAGCAGTTCCTTTCGTCTCCGAAGCGGAGTCCTACTACGGGATAGTAGCATTATCAGCGCGGCAAGTCATGGGGGCCTATGTCCTCGCAGTTCCCCCCTCAGACCCCGACAACCCGGATTCGTCGGCCGACAACGTAGAGCCTCTCATGTTCCAAAAGGAAATATCCAGTAATGGTAATATCAATACTGTCGATGTCCTTTATCCAGCATCCCCCTTTTTCCTCTACGCGAACCCGACCCTGCTCAAATATGTCATGCAACCCTTACTAGAGCTACAAGAAGGCGATTTCTACCCAAACACATATTCAACCCACGATATCGGCGCAAGTTTCCCCCTAGCAACTGGCCACGTAGAAGGCTCGGACGAATACATGCCCGTTGAGAACAGTGGAAACTTCATACTCATGGCCTACGCATACTACAAGTTCACGGGTGACTCTACTTGGCTAAAGAATCACTACGACCTGTTGGCGCAGTTTGCCCAGTACCTGATCCAATATTCACTTGTTCCAGCTGCCCAGCTTAGTACTGATGATTTCGCCGGTGAATTGGCAAACCAGACCAACCTTGCCATCAAGGGCATCGTCGGTCTACAAGCCATGTCTGCCGTTGCCCGAGTTGCTGGGAAGGACGACGACGCTGCCAAATTTGCCGACAGGGCAACCACTTTCTACGACCAATGGGAAGGCCTCGCAATTGACCCCTCTGGGAAACACACCGTCCTAGCCTACCAGTGGAGGTCTAGCTGGGGCTTGCTTTACAATGTTTTCTTCGACAAGCTCCTCAACATGGGCCTCGTCAACCCAAAAGTCTACGAGATGCAGTCCGCTTGGTACGCCCAGGTCTCCCAGATCTTCGGTGTACCCCTCGATAACCGCCATCATTACACCAAATCGGACTGGGAGATTTGGACAGCGGCTACCTGCTCGCCGACTACGAGGAGGCTGTTCATCAATGCTCTCGCATATTGGCTCAACGAAACGAACACCGACCTTCCATTTACGGACCTGTACGAAGTCGTAGGGCTCGGAGAATACCCCCTGGCGATCCCCCACTTTAGTGCTCGCCCCGTCGCTGGTGGTCACTTTGCGTTGCTGGCTCTGGGGAAGACGGGCCAGCTTTCCACCGCTACTGGAGGAGACACCACAGGGAGCTTGTTTGCGAAGAATAGTACTGATGCTTTGCCTCAACCCGACGTACCTACAATCCCACCTTCGTATGTAGGGGCGCCGTATAAGCAGAGGACTGTTAGGAAATCGGGCCCACGTAAAGATACACTGCATTCAAAGAACCATATCTATACCTGAGGTAAAAACCTTGTTTGGATGCATTGCATGTATGGAAGATCGTACCACAGAAGAAGGTCTCGGTGCGATTGGTTTGAGCAATTCAGTTTCATTTTGTTTCTTTCCTTCTTTTATAACCGAGGTTATCCATGGGGAAACTTACAATGCACGCTGTTTACACTCATGTACAAGAGATAAGGGGCGTTGAGAGGTTCGGTAGAATATTCTAAATGAAACTCAATGCATTACCAATTGTCATTCTGCATTGCTACGTTAGGTACCTCTCTTATCTATCAATATTTCTTTTCAAATATAATATAGTCGTCAGCTAGCCCCGT
Source organism: Hypoxylon sp. FL1857 (assembly GCA_022578955.1). NCBI lineage: Eukaryota > Fungi > Ascomycota > Sordariomycetes > Xylariales > Hypoxylaceae > Hypoxylon > Hypoxylon sp. FL1857. The sequence goes on from MU400384.1 coordinate 437,572, forward strand.
ATTTATATCCCGATCACACCATATCTCGTCATTGAGAACATGGCGAATTTCAGGAGTGACTTCGAGCCACCTGCAGGATTAGACAGAGAGCTTCACGTAAAATCTCATCTCAACTACATCATTTAGATTTTTGGACACTAGAAGGCGTCTCTGACCAACGCATATATTATTTTTTGTGCAACCGCATCTCGGCTGTGAGGACATCGAGTTATAAGCATTTTCACGTGATGTCTTGCAAGTCGAATAGGGGCCCCCTATCCGCTCGACCTGGGTACCTTCTAACCTAACATAGAACCCAGACGAGGAATACCACACTAACACATTTAAATAATAATCTCTCCACGAACCCATAATGGATAGCTACCTAATACAACCCTCGCATGGGCATATTCAAGTCTTTAGGACATAAAGGAGTTCATAGCCTTCTCACTTCATCCCGTCCGAGAATTGATAAGATAGGACTCATTCTAGAGAACTCTTATTACGTTACGGGGGCTGTTTACACAGAATTCTTTCTTCTCTTCACCTCGATATTAGTTTCAAATGGTGGAATAATAGCTTGCCCAATCCATGTGGATTTGGGCCTTTCTTGAAGAGGTCGAATCTCCCAGTTCTGCAGCAGGTAGGCGAGGATCATCTTCATCTCGTGAGCGACGAAGAATCGGCCAGGACTAAACGTGAATAAGTACGTTGAATCTTTCGCCTGAACGGAATGAAAAGAATGCGAAGTATAAGGCTTAATACATACCACGCATGCCTCCCGTGGCCAAACGCTAAGTGCTTGTCGCTTGTTGTAACCATACTCAAATTCATGACTTTGAGGTGATCCTCGTATGTCTTCTCCTCATCTGGTCTTGCCTCAAATTCCTTTCTAACCCTAGAGAAACGAAACGCGTCGTATTCTTCTGGGTTCTCGTAAAGCTTTTCGTCAAGATGGATTGGAGAAAGACTTAGCATCAAGTAAGACCCGTAAGGTGCGTGCCAACCTTCAACCGGATTGGTAACGCCCTCTTTGGCAATGACTTTCCTCTTGGTAAGCGAAGGGGCTAAGCAACTAAGTCGCATGCTTTCGCGGATAGCGCTGTCAGTGCAGTACAGTCTGGACAACCCCTGCTTGGTCCATTTCCCGCCTTCTTCTCTCAAGACAGTAGTCATCTCTTCACGTATAGCCTCTAAGAAACCTTTCGATGGGTCAGATGATAAAAGGTCAAGAACGAGGCTATGGCCCGTAAGGACTGTAGTGTGAATCGCCGCGAATTCGACTTGAAGCATTCGCCTGGATATCACGAAAGGACTAAGTACGTCAAATCTACCCTCTTCCTTGGCCAAGCGGATGAACCAGGTAACGAAATTCTCAGGGGGGTTCCAATTGTCATAGGAAGGATCACTACGCTCCTGGCGTTCCATATCGTACAGACGTTTTTCCAGAATCGGCAAAATAATGTCGTACGATTTCCTCCAGTGCCACCAGTTCGGGATCGCTAAAAGACGCCCGACAACGGGGTGTGTCACCTTAGGAAACATGTTTAGAATACAGATGTTCCTAACGACATCTGCAGTGAACTTAACCATATTGTCGAGAAACACTTGGTCTCTAGACACTGGGTGTCCCACGAGCAGGCGGGTAACGACGCGTGGGACAATAATCATCCACGCGTCCCACACGTTCACAGATTTCCAGTTATCCGTATCTGTCCCAAAGGCGAGATCCATTGCATCAATGATCTCGTCTTCTAAATCGGGTATGATGAGAGGAAGTTTGCGGGCCAGGCATCGATGGATGACGTGTATGCCGTACTGACCATTGGCAAAACCGGGTTCAAGGAAGTTATAGTCGGTAAATAAAACATCATTGAGAGCGTGTAGGGATGATAGTACGCTATCTGGTTGATCGAGCATCCACTTTGTTTGAGAGCGAGGAACAACAATTTCCATGGGTCGACTCGGGCCCGAAGGAATGAGATATGACCGGTTATCTTTAGAATACTGGTTCAAATCTTAAAGTTAGCGTACCGATACTTTGGACAAAACATATTCCCGTCTAAGAGTGAGGGGGAAAGGGGAGCGAGTGGGTGGGGTTATGCTGACTCTTTCATATCCATCATCTTGCCATTTTCCATATTCTCTTATATACCCGACCCAGTCCTTTACTGTGGCTGTAATTCCCTTTCCATTACCAACTCTTGGAAAGAGCTTTGAGAGACGGGGCTGGGTCCATAGATCATACAGAAATGAAAGGGCGAGGAAGAGAGCGCTGAAGGTGGTCGCCTGCCACAAAGTGATTGCCTCGAGCAACGTGAAGGTAAGACTGTTTGCCATTATTGAAAAATTATTAATGGGAACAGTGATTGACGGATATTGCTATCCCCTAAGCCTGGGCTTACATTACTTACCGTATTAATTCTCTGGGGAAGATGGATAGCTATTGTACTCATATCGGCCATTGCCTATCTGCAGACAAGGCTACCAATAGATGTGGCATCTATGCACCTATGACCTGTCTATAGTAAAGTCCTATCGTGTTCGACGCTGTTGTTACATCAATTGACCTACTTGCAGGACGGGATGAGTAATTAATTCACGGCCGTGAGTAATCCCTGTATGGGGTCCTGAGTAATCGCTTCATGCCTGTGAGATTCTAGGCACTACCAAATGAGGTGGGTTACATAGACTGGCGGATATAACTCTGCAGAGTCTTAATGGGTATAGAACTTTAGGCGATGAAGTCGGTGTTTAGATGAGCGCTTAAATAATCCGAACATAGCGGCTCCGTCAAACCTCGAGATGACTTACTGATCGGGGTTAGATTAACGTAGTATTAGGCCGAAAACTTCAACTTTCGTCTCAATAAGCTTTCTTATTAACTACATAAGCACGAGCTGGAGAGCGCCCAGTTGTCAATCCTCCCCAATTATAGTATAGGTGCGTAGGGGTAGCAATATCGTAAAATTCTCTATCAGGAAGCATCTAGAGCTCGCTCAAAGCCTATCGAAGGGGTAAATTTTCCCCTTGAAATTAAGAAAACTGGGCTCCAATAGTCTGGCTATGCTGTCTCAAACAGCTAGGTGTTGCCATATCATGCAAATCGTTTACCTCCAGGTTCTCAGGCTATATCCTAATACGATACCTTCTCGGTCATCGAGAAAGCGTCATGTCCAGGGGCAGTATTGAATTTAGTATGGTTACCGACATAGCTTCCTTACGAAGTAATGTTAAGTCTAATGCAGCAAACAGGCCCGGCCGATTAACCACTCTTCGATGCTGAGGGTAGGGCCGTTTTCCCCTCCTCCAAGTCTGTCGGTAGTGCAGCCGAGTGTTATGGGGCCCTCTATACTCCACAGGGTATGGAGAGGGATCCTTACCTTGGAAGTAGTTGTAAAATTTGACAGTCACTATATCGACACGAAGGGAGAATTTCTATACTTGCCCCATAGGTTCAAGGCACCTGGTTTATACAATATAAACAATACAGTTCCTGCCCCTAAATCTACTGTCATTCGTTCTTGCAGACATACCCAGTATCCATATCATATTCCCAAAGCTCGCTGTCAATACCACTAATCACAAAAAGTGTAGAGGTCGGATCATATTACCTCTTGACTTGCACAAGTCTGGCGTAACTTGATCCGTAGAAGTCATGCTGCCACTGGCCATTGAAAGGATTGGCCTCGTTCATGTATGCGCCAGTCTCCGGTGCCCATTAACGCCAAACGCCCTCCTTATTTACCTCAGCCCACTCAGCGGCTTCCTTGAGTGCTTTCCCTGGTGTTTTTCCGTCTAGGTCAACGTTGATGCCCGTAACGATTGCATGTAGATATACTTGGCGCCATACGGGATTGAGAGCTCCGCGTCTCTCAATAGGAACATTTCTCGGTCCCAACCCACCTTGTAAACCCACTGTGAGAAATGATCCAGCCCCATCTACTTGCGACGCCATAATTCGTTTCAAATAGCTAGCAACCTCTGTCGAATTACGATCACTCAGCTCGAGGCGCCCGAGAAGGCGGCTGGATGATAGACTGATCTCACCTGCTGGACTGGGAGATGAGTTCATACTTTCAAAGAAAGTAGTGTAGTTCAAAGTTGTCGATAGATCGCCAATCGAGAGCGTGATTTGCGATGCGTTATCGCCAAGTCCATCGAGGATATTGCGGCGCAACGAACCCAGGAGATCCTCAAATGCTTCTGTCGTTGAGTTGTACGCCCAAACTGAGAAACTGGCTATGACACCCGGAGGAGGTGTAGGCAAGCCAAGAATGCTCTGAGCAGAGGTTCCGATATATCCACCGCCACTACCAACGAGTCCTTGATCCATTAGGTCAGGCAAACTTGACATAAGAAGGGCGAATGAATTCCAAGTAGCATCGACCGTGGCGTTGCTGAAGTCGGACATGTTGGCAGCCGAGATATAAACATTTGTCGAGACAATGTCCACAGGGGAAGGATATGTTAGCATCACGTATTCCGTCACAACGCCGTACTGACCACCGCCGCCCCCTCGAATGGCCCAGAACAGATCCTTGTTACTTTGGCCATTGGCGATAAGCACATCCCCTGTCGTAGTAACAACAGTTGCCTGCAAGATCTGATCGGTGGATAACCCGTATGTGCTTGATAGCGGGCCATGCCCTCCACCTTGTATGAAACCCCCAAGCCCAACTGTCTTGTCAACGCCACTGACAACAGCGCGGTTATGTTCAAGGGCGAACCCTAAAGCGTGGCCCCAAGTATTACCACTTCCAGCTATCAGGACCTGGGCCGTTCGATTCTCACCAGGGATCGGCCAGGCATCGTTGATTGATAGCCTTTTCAAATTGTGCGTCCAAATAGATAATGAGTATGCACCGGAGGACCTAGAACAGCATTAGTTGATGGCTTTCACAGTATTAGGCGACAGAATCATACCGTCCATTCAAATCATGCCCGGTGCCCTTGACCACTACGCGGATATTCGAATCAGAGGCCCATTTCAAGGCTGTCGCAATCTGTTCGGCTGTTGTCACATTTGCGACATATTGAGGAAATCTACCAATATGACAGCCTAGTGACTCGTCGTATCCGGTCGAGTTAGGGGGCAGACACGAGTTGTTCGCCCATATCGGATAGTCGATCGATTCCGGGATCGATGCGTGGAAACTAGAATATCCCCAATTCTTCGCTACTTCGGAGCAGGGTTCCGTCGAGTCGAATGGATTATCTTCGTAGCATGATGATCCGACTGGCTTGGTCGCAATCAAAGCTCCTCCTATTGAAGCGTTCAAACGAGACCACTCATCTTGAGATGGCCAAGATGGGTCTAAAGGAGTAGCTTTGCATCTGGGAAGAGCATCATACGGATGGGTATAGTTGGAAAGAGCTTGGGCTCCTAGGGGAGCCAAGAATGATAGGAAACTGATTAAGCTCGGCATCGAGGCAAGATTCGAGCAGGAAGCTACCTCTCATAGTAGGTACCTAGGAGGTAGGCAGTAAAATGAAATCAGGCATGAATAGAAGTCAGGATTTCCCATCGTTTATGACTGCACGTTCTCAGATGAATTGTCCTTGACGCGTAACAGCTTAGTATAGCGCAAAAGGCTTGGCTGCATCGATACCCAATTCAAGGTCGGATACGAAAAAGGGGCTAAAATTATGAGACCAATAATTCCCTACGTTCCCAACGGGATTACTTATGAACGACGAACGTTTACAAGGTTAAATGACTCGACTTTTCTATCACATAATTATTCTATGACGGCAATATTTCGCGTATACACCCATGTGTCCCATAGATCCACACTGGCAGTTGTAACCATACAACTGCGCCCCATCTCCCAAGTGATGCGAAAATTCAGCGATTGGCTGTCGCGAATCCACCCGTCATGGGTGCGCAATCTTGTTCGAGTATTGGGCCTACGCAAGGTTGCCATTGATTCATCAATGAGCATTTTGCAACTCTGTACATATTTCGCCATTCGTAATGCTAGACGTCATGGTACTTAGGTCGGCTTCACATCCAAGTTGGCAACCCGCTAGGCTCGAGATGGCCGAGATACAAGGTCTACGGCATACCCTTTGTATGCCATAGATCTCTGTACTCCACAGCTACGTCGTAGGGCTGCTTCAAAGATTCTTCAATGCTTTCATTGAGTTCGGCGTAGAAATGCCCGGACAAATCTACCCCTGAGGGCCTACAGGCTAGAATGGATCGAGCACATATCAAATTCGAATCCGTCTAAATTGCGCACCTATATACATGTTCATAGCTCCGATAATTAAGACCTTAAGAAGGGATGAGCCTCGGTATTGAGCACATACTCGTCTAGGCTGACTACATCAGGCGGGCAGAAAAGCAAGTAGAAATACTTAAGAGTCTCCGCCAGCCAGAAGCTCTGGGATCGTATTAGCAGATGCCTAGGGAAAGGTTGAAAGAGTGTAGTTACCTCCATATAATCAGATTGCGGCAGCGACTCACCCGCCCGGGTGACGTCCTCGACTGCTGCGTGGGTTCCTCGGTCCGTTTTTGTGCCATTCGCTATCGCTGTGAACATTTCCCAGCCTAGATCCTGCCAGACTGGGTTTCCAGTAATGCGGTACATGATGAATACACTTTCGATAGCCTCGGGTCTCAGGATGTAGCGAGGGTCTTTGGCGGTAGTGAATCCCAATGGCAGATGTTTTTTATCTGCAGTGCAGTTAGTAAATGCACATGCTAGGAGTACCACTTAACCGTTATGGGTGACCTACATTCAGGTCGTTTCTTCTTTTCCTCGTCGAAATATTCCCGATCCCACTCGCAGTCGTCCCAGGCCTTACACGCAACCATGTTGATTCTCTCGGGCATCATTCCGGTCGGGAAATTTTGGTACCCGTATACACAACCACGCGTTAACTTCGCGCCAATTTCAACATACTCCCTGTTATTGAGTAGCTTCCCGCCGAGGGCATATATCCCCCCAAGAAAGCATCCTAGATGTTCGATTTCTTCATCGAGATTGACATTTGCGTCTTCGCCAACCCACCCGCTACTCGGCATAAGTATATCCTCATTACCAGGAACCATGGGCCTAAAAAAGAGCTTTTTAGCTGCTTCCATGAACCCCTTACTCATGACCTCATATTTCGGTTCCCGGCCGCCCAAGAGTGCATAAGTTTTCGGTAAGTATTCATAAAGCTACTACATGTTAGCATCAGGGCTTGAAGGAATAAGATATTCCGAGGTTCGGTGAAATACAATAGGGAACATACTGGAATGAGTTAGCCTTGCCGGATGAAAAGTAAAAAAAGGGGGGCTTAGTAGAAGTTTCCTAGGTACATACCACTATCTGCACAGCCAGCAAGAGTGAACTGGTTTCCTGACACCACGTCCTGTCGACTCATCGATACCATCATGGGCCAGAGCCCTGGAAGTTTTGTTTTGTTCTGCCCTTCATAAAATACGTCCATGACGTGCGAAACGGCATCATAGTACTTGGGATCACCCGTGAGTAGCGACAGCCGCGCAAATTCAAGTGATATCGTGCCAGGTGAGGCAGAAACCACTGAGCCCTCCACGACAAGGCCCTGCCCAGTCTTAGCAGCTTCAAAGTCGATGAAGTCGACAGGCATGCGGTTCCCGGTATTGAAAGCACCATATAGTAGATCTCCAAGTTCGATGGCTTTCGTGAGCAAAACTTTCCGTTTGCTAAGATCATAGGCAGCCATTAGGCCACCCAAGTACCGAATATTCGTTTCGAATGTGTTGACTCTGCCAGAGCTAGATTTCCCAAAGTCTATCTCGGAAACCGCATCTACTGCTTCATCAAACTCTTCTCTAAGACCCATGATCCAGAGAGAGTCGAGGGAATCGACGAGCGTAGCAGCCCATCCGCTAAACTGGTCCTGGAAGCCCCCAGATAGGGGCTTTAAGGCATCCTTCATCCAAGCATGCTTCTTGTACGCATCCCAATCGCCTATGAAGGTTTCCTTAACCTTGAGACGTCTCGTCTCTCGGAGGTTTGATGCCTGGAGTCCTCCTGACTGGAACTTGGCCTGAACGGCTGGAAGGGGGTGAGGTGGGTCACTCGTAGGGAGTGGCGTCAACGGTCCTGGTGGGTAACGAAAAGTTACGCTACTCCAGTCAAAACTACTTGTCTTCAAGGCTTGCGAAGAAGAATGTATTTTGCTGTTCATATGTCGTTGGAGTCGAGCGAACTCTGATTTGGACTCGCCATTGAAGAGTGCCGAAAGTGACCACCATATTGATATGGCTCCCACTATCAAAATCAATGTGTCACGATGTTTGCGCGATCGGTGTCCCATAATGTTGGCATGGGCGGGCTCAATGGCAGGATGTCTTTATGAGATGAGAGTGAAACTAACAGATGGGAGATACTTGTGATTTGGATACTATCTATTAAACTAGATGAGATCGCCGGATGGCGCCATCGAGTTAAGATTATAACCCACCACATTTTAACAGCCTGTCAATAACAGTCCTATCTAATTTTATCAACTAATGTCGTAACAACTGTTATAGCCAAGATCACTTAGCGCCTCCATCTTTAACAGTAAGAACCAACGTCACTAACGTACTGTAAGAATGTCATAGTGGGGTGACCAATTAGGAGAGCCCCGACGGCCAGGATATACAGGGGCAGAGACGTGATTTCCCTTTTTGGGTCCGCCAAGGGTCGCCTAAACCAACGTCTCGGGTCGATCCAAGCCCTATTCGACAGTGCAGTCAAACCAGCTACGAAATACACGCAGTTAGGTCAGCATTTGCTCGAGAAAAAAAAAACTCGTGAAAACTAACGTGTAAGATATCAGCCCGAGCTTGAGCGGTCTACCGGATGCGATAGCTATAATAGATATAGAGAAAGATGACATAATAATCGAAGGATCATTTCGAGAGGCTTCTTGTTTGATGCTCTGATATCGTCTCTACGTGCTCTTCTACTTAGTGATCTATTCCACATAAATCGCTCTCTAGACTAACTTGACCTATTAACAGATCTGCTGTTGGGGTTACGGCCGAGACAAGTTGTCTTCGGAAGAAAGACACCTGGAAAAGCTTCAGAACTCAACCTTCCCTAGTCCTGATGATAATCTTTTCGTTAATAATTCCTTCAAACTGACGGGTGCAGCCGCTGGCGGCAGCAGTGGTTTGACGGCATTAGGTTTCTCAGCTTTCTAGGTTATCCAAAAAAGGAGAGAATCGCTATGGAAAGCATTCCAGCGGAGTCAGCCATGCACCCCTACATACACCGAAGCCGATCCCCCTCAGCAGTCCGCTCCAAAGTCAGAGCTTCTGTAGTTCATTCCCAGTTTCAGGAGAATCAGAACACCTTAGGTTACCAGGCAAAGCGCTAGTTGATATTCATAGTCGGAAGTGTCAAGCCATGATTGTACATAAAAGTCGGCACTAATAGAGACGTATGCCGAGCTAACATACGAAATGGAAACTTCAACATATATCACAATGCACGTAACTTATCTCCATTCGAGAACATTACCCCTTTGATTTGAGTGGGTCCCAATATTAATGAGGTTATCCAGACCCACCTAGTAGACCCATTTGGGTTCGACATGGTGTCGATACCGTCGATCAAACGTGTTTAGCCGTCATCTGTGGATGTTCCATTGCTATTAAGCGTTCTTGGACACTGTAAAAGCCAATGAGGCTCAACAGGAACAAATCTACTCCTGTTGATCAATATCGAGCTCCCGGCTAGGCGTTCTTTTATAATGCTCTTACATATCTGCGTAATGCTTGAATCTGCATGGTAAGTCTACGTCATTCTTGTGTCGCCACATACAAGCCTAAGAAAGGGGTTGCAACATTAAAGATAGGCCTCGTTCGGGGGCTGAACCACCCCCTGAACTCCATTGCTGACTAATACAAGTATACTAGGAGTCTGATGACGACCCGATTTAGGCTTGCCGCCTTATAACATTCTCTATTCCAAATTTAGACACAAGGGCAGCGGGTCGATGACAGATGAACTAAAGCGATAAGAGATGCGAAATATAGGTTAGGGTATTTCGACAGCGCTGCTTTGAAAATGTACGCTAAGGTACCCGATGCTATAAGCTACCTACGATAGCTACAGCGCATTACAGCACACTTCTCCCTATAGAGGTTTGGCCAATCAGAACGCGGGCTCTAATAAAGGCTTGTATTACATAATCCCTACATTCTCCCTCAACACCAACCGTACAATATTGCAACAGGTATCAATGCCTAATAGACTTAGGTACCTACATGCAGATAATCAAGTTAACTGAACGACAGATTGACGTATGTATTAAGTGTTAACCGACTGGTTAGTTTGCTAGAAGTTGGCAAGCCAGTAAATTAAGGTCCTCGCCAAAACTATAAGGCGTATGCGTTACAATCAAACGGCTGGCCATTTGACACTAAACCGCCAACCTGCCAAAATTGTGAAAATTGATGACATAATCTTAGATTTATGTATATATCGGAGGTTGAAGCTTCGCTTTTTATATATAATAATATAATATATAAATATATGAATATAACGTAATTTTGAATTTTCATTATATTATATAAATAAAATTTTTTAAAAAAATATTTGCTTAAATAATTTAAAGATAAGTAAAATATTAATGAATGATTTTTAATGAATAATGTTATATTTTTCATTAAATTAATATTTTATTTAAGAATTTTTCGAACTTTTATTATTAATGTCGAATATATTATTATTTTTTATGTTTTAATTTAATTAATTTAGAAAATGTGATAACGATAAATAATTTTATTAATTAATATTAATATTAAGTTTTAATATTATGAAATAACGATAAAGCATATTTTATAATTTAATGTTAATAAAAGATTTTAATTAATTAATATTTAGTATTGAAATATTAATATGTTAATTAATATATTTAATCGTGTTAAATATTAAAGATGTAATTATTTTATTAAACTTATTAAATAAATTAATTATTATATTAAAGATTATAAATTAAGATTATCGATTTAATGAATTTGTTAATATAACTTAAGGTATTTTTATAAGAAATTATGATTATTATAAAGCATTTAATGGGTTAATTAACACTTTTCGAGATTTTATAAAACGTGGTGGTAATGGAGGTAATATATTTATTAAGGTATTTTAAGATTTATTTATTATAATATTAAATAGTGATAATATTTTTACTTATGGTTATTATTATTAAATAAAGTTATGATAAAATAATATCATGATTAATGGGATGTATACGTTTATATTAAATGTGTAACTTAATTAATAATGTAATTAATTTAATTATTGTTGGATTATTTTTTTTTTTGCATTTTTAATGTTGTAAAACTTTATTTAATCGTTAAGCCTTTTTCTTATAAATGTTTAAATAAAGTTAATTATTATTAACCCATAAATTTAAAAGCGACGTTATTTTATAATATAATAAATAATATTATGTTATTGAATGAATTTATTTTAAAATATATCCGAGGTTATTTTATTTCTTATTAATTATTGTCGTAAATGTTGAAACGTTAAATTAAACCGATTTTTACGGTTAAATGGTTATAAGTTTACGAAAATTTAACGTTAGTTTCGATAATTATAAATTAAAACCGCGAAATGATTATTCCCGTTTAAAAATCAAATTAAATATACGATTAACTTTATTTTTAATGCTTTATTTTTATCTTTTATAAATATCGGTAATACGATATTTTAATTAAATATGATATAATTTAAGGTTTAAAAAAAAGCTTTTTTATTTTATATATTTTTTTAAATTATTTAAAGGAATAACCGAAGATTAAAATTAGATAAATATTCGTTTTTATTAATCTTTCTTATTATATTATAATAAGTTATTAAACGATTTTATTATGTTTCCGGTTCCATATTTTAAAACTATTAAAGTATATTCGGTAAAAAATATTTCTCGATCTTAGCATAATTTATATCTTTAAAAGGAAAGAATATTAAACGTTACTTTATAAAGTGGTTAATTTATAAAATCAGCTTATGATTTAAAATATTAAGTAATATTTATAAAAGTTAAAGATATTTTAAGTAATAAACGTTATATAATTAGTAAAAATTTTCCGATAAAATAAATAATATTTAAAGTAATTATAATAAAGAACACCTTAACTTATATTCCGGCATTTTATTAAAATATATTATATTTCTAAATATTTTATTAATAAGTTATATAACGTTATTAATTAATTTATTACGTAATAATTAATTTATTATTAATAGATTTAAAAATTATTATCGTAAGGTTTAAAATGCGGTTAATGGAAAAAAGGAAAGGTAAATAAAACGTGGTATAAAAATACATTATATATTTAAATATTTACTTTAAAAGGTATATATTGAGAAAAAGAAAGAATTAATTAAAGATAAATATATTATTAATAATTAATATGTAAAAATTCTTCTTTATATCATTTATATTTATAAAAAGGTTAAAATAATTTAATATTTTATTTATTTTTTTAATATAATATTATTTTAATTATTTAAGTAAATAGAAAAATACCTACTTTTTTAACATAAATAATTTTTAAAAAGCATATTAATAGATTAATTCTTAGTTTAATTAAATTGGAAACGTTTAAAACTTAAAGATTATAAATTTGAGTTTAATATAATTTAAGTTATTATAAATCTTTTTATTTATTCTTTTTTAATTATAAATTATTAAATAAAAAATATTATTATATTATTAATGTATATAAATTATTAGGGAAGGGTAAAAATATATATTATAAATGGGAAATTAACTTTAACCGGGAAAATATGTTTTAAAGAATGATTAACTTATGTTTAAAAATATAAAATATTTTATAAGAATATTTTAAGTAAATGCGTTAAATTTATATTGAAATAATTTATAATCATCTCTTAAATTATTATATATATTAACTTTCTCATAACCTTTAATAATTTTAAAGTTTATTTATTATAAGTAAAAAAGAATGTAATATTATCCCATATTAAAAATATAATAAATGATATTATAACTTAATGGGTAAATTAAACCTTACTTTTCTTATTTTAATTATGTAACCGTTCTTTAAATGTATTAATTTAAAAGGAAAATATAAAGATGGATACGTTAATTATATCTAAGGGGGAAAAAATTTATATATTTATAATAATAATATTTATAAGCGATATATAAACATATTTATAAACTTAAAAAAGTTAAATTTAAAGAATTTTCTTAAAGGCCGTTATATTTAAAATAAGTTAAGAAATATCGCTTAAATCATTAAATAGTAACGTATAAAATAAAAAAATAATTAAGATAATTTAAACTATTCATTATAATAAAAATAATATTATAAGAAATAAAAAAGATATTATAAGAAAGTAAAAAAGGTAATAATTAAATTATCCATTTAAATAATTCATTTATCTTAAATTAAATTAACATTTTAAAAATTATTATCTTTATAATTTAACCTTTATATTTTTAACTTATATTATTCATTTATTTTCCTTTAAGATTAATGATTATAAATTATAATATATAAAAATGTATAAATCCTTAAAGAACTCCACGATATAATCCCGAAAAGTAAATATTATTTTTTTATATAAAGAAAATATTAAAAGGGAAAAATTAAACAATAAAAAATATTTATAATCTTTCATATAAATCATACCAAAACGTTTAATCTTAAATTTCTTCTTCCATTAAATAATGATTTTTTAAAAATAATGTTATTAATGCATAATATAAGTTAAAAACTTTAATAACGCGTTTTAATTTAAAAAATTTAATTACTTTTTAATTAATGATTCTTACAATTTTTTCGTTTCGAATAATAATATTTAACTAATTAAAAATCATTATAAATGAGTTTAAGTTCCGCTTTACATTTTTTACCATTAGTTATCGTAAATAATATATTATATTTCTTTAATAAACTTTCCTAAATTTAATAAGATTAAAATCATCATAAACATATAATGATTTCTTTAAATTTAAAGGGAATATTTATTTAATTTAGTTTAATTTTCTTAAAATATTCTTTACTTAATTTTTAAATGAACTTTTTTTTAAATAAATAAGGTAAAATTATATAACATTAAAAATAACACCGGGAATATATATTTAAATTAATATATCTTACTTATTAATTTAAATAAAATCATTTATTAATTATAATAAATAAATATATAATGGATATAATTAATATAAATATATTTTACCTTAAAAAAAGGTAATAAAAACTTTAATATTTATATCGTATAAATGAACATAAGTTAAATTAATAACCTTTACATTATTAACATTAAATAAAACATGATTAAAAAAAAGCGATATATCGTTTAAATAATTAAACTTAACGATAATACCCTTAATAACGAAAATATCTCTTTAATTAAACATTTTATATATATAGTTAATTATAATGTATCAATTATAAAAAACCAATTCCTAATATTAAATAATAATTACATTTATATAAAGATCTAAAGGTAAAACAAAGATAAAATCATTAAAATAATGTTAATATTAATTATAAAACGAAACCTTTTTATATTAATTTTAAGTCGAGATTTTTACAAGGTTTATTTCATATAAATTAACTTTTATAAGTAGATTTTTATACTTAAATATAAATTAAAAGATAGAAAAAAAAAAATGTAATATTTAAAATTGAAAAGTTAAATAATATATATATTTTTAATATTATTTAAAATAATATAATATTATATAATTAAAATTTCGTATTTCTAAATGATATATAAAAGGTATTTATATATTTATAAACATATAAATTAATTATATAAGATTTTATTATATTATTAATTAAAAATATATTTATATTCGAAGTCGAATTTTCAATATAAAATTTCGTAAACGTGAAAAATTTTTAAGATTTTCTTTCTTTTAATTATCATTTTTACCTTAATATTAAAAATCATATTAAATTATTATTATATTCATCCTTTTAATATTTATAATAGTTATAAAATATATTAATTATAATTTTTAAATTAAAATTATAGATAGAATAATTTAACCTTATAATTACTTTAAAAGTTAAAAAAAAAATTATTAATTAAAGTTAAATTTAAAGTTAAATCTAATTAAAAATAAGATTAATAATTAAACCGGAAATAAAATTAAAACTTAATATTTAAGTTTAATAAATGAGGTAATTATAAATCATCAACTTATTTAAATATATAATAAGGTAATTAATTTTATATAATTTTTCATAAGTTATAACTTTTTATAATATATATATAATATGAAAGACTTTTTATTATATAATATTTATTTATTTATTCTTAATTATAATTAGAATTATTTTAATTTTTATTTAAAAGGTTAATTTTCTTTTATATATAATAGGAAATAAAAATAATATATAATAATATAAATAAATGATCTTTTATAAGACAAATATTATAAATTAAATAGGTTAAAATTAACCTTAATAATAAGATCGAAATTAAAGTAATGAATTAATTATATTAATTTATGAAATTATTAATAATAAAATTATTTTAACTTATTAACATATTTTCTCGCTTTTTTTTTAAAAATATTAAAACAGATATTTCGTTTAAAGTTACAAATATAATTAAAGTGATTAATAAAGATTACATTATAACCAAGATAAATAAATTATATCATGGTTAAATTAATATATATATTATAATTATAATTAAAATAATTTACGAAATTATAAAAAGTTACATTAAATTTAATTAAAATTTTTAATTACCCCACATAAATCTTAACTTTAATTTAACAACAATTTAATTAAAACTTAATTAAGATTTAACTAAGATTTAATATTATCATCATTATTAATATATCATTAACAACTTTTATAATAATTAACTTCTCATTTTCGGAAAAAAACTTAAATAAAATTAAACATAAATATTTACTTTATTACATAATAAAGACACATATAAGTTTTATAAACTAAAAAGAATTAATTATTAATTATAAAAAAGAGAAAATAAAATTAACTCGAACGAAAAATTAAAATTATAAATTAAATTAAAAAAATATATATACGAAGATATTAAATTAACATTTCTTTATATATTAAATTATTATTAAACCAATATTAAGTTATTATATATATTTAAAAATTTAATAAATTTCTATAATTTTTAATTTAAAATATTTATAAATTTAATTTCTATTTTTAAACTTATATTTATATTTAATATTTAATAACGTTTTCCTTTTCTTAAACCTTAAATGTTTTATATCACTTTAAGCCTTTTTTACCTATGTTTATTGATAAATTTTACTTAGAATAAAGCTTAATTTAAGGTATAAAATAATATTAAAATAACCCGGGTCGAGAAGAAATTAAATAATGATTAAAAAGGCAAGATTATTATTATCTTCACTATTTTCCAATTATTTCTCAATATCATTATCCACGTTAAAACTTTTCAACTCATTATTATCCTTAAAATATTCGTAAAAAGCTACTTTATTAACCTTTTCTTCAGCTATTTTAATAACAAATACATTTATAAATATCTTAATAAATTATTCGATAAATATATCAATAAAAGCTTCGAAGAAATGATTAATTAACGTTTCCGAAAAAGATATCAACGGTGACGTCTTTCGAGAATAGAAAAGAAAGCCTTTATAACTTAACCTTAACTTAATATCGATTAAGCCGAGGTGAAATATATTAAGAAAATTTATCTCATTAAGATATTAAAGGTTAAAAAATAATATCGGTATAAGTAATTAAGTATCGTGAGGATTTACGATTATTTTTATATATATGGTTGTTAATAGGTTAGAAAAATAAAGGTTATTTATTATAATTAATAAATTGATATTTAATATTAATTAAGGCGTTATTAATGTGACCTTAATTTTAAGGAATAACCTTTATGAAAGAAGTTTATCGTTATTAAATTTTAGTTTTAACGATTTAAAATTTATATCATTTTTTAATATATAACCATCCTTATCAGATTTATTATTATATATAAATACCCGTGATATATATTAAAACCATTATTTCTTATTAATTTTTAAATTTTTAACGGTTTTAAGAAATTAATAACGAGGAATATATATTAAATAAAAATTTAATATATTTTACGATAAAAAAATAAGCTTTATTTAATTATAAATTCTTAATTTTCACGTTTATAAACATATTAATTTATGTTTAATATATATTTAATAAATATAATATATATATAATAATTTTTAATTAGTTTATAATAAAACCGATTTTTGAAATAAATGGAAATTAAAGTTCGTAATTAATTTATATTAATAATAAAAGATATAAATTTTAAATATATTATTTTATTTAAGTTCATAAATAAATGTTATATTTTATTATATTTTTATTAAAACGAATTTATAAAAAGCTTTATAATATTAATTTAATTTATATTTAATATAAAATGTTTATAAAAACATATAAATCTCTTATAATATTATTAATTATAAATATTATTATTAATTATGGAACTTTAATTATAATATAATTATTATTATATTTAAGATAAATTTAATATAAATAGATATATATATATTAATTTTAATGTGAAAATTTTATTAATGACGTTAAAATTAGATATATTAAATAAAGAATATTAAATTTATGGTAAACTTATATTAACGTTATTTTCAAAAATTACTAAGGATATTCGTTGCCATAAGGATAGTTTTATAGGGCTAACCTTATTTTTATAAATTTATATATATTAACAAGCTTTTTTAATAAACTTATAATCATTTATTAAGTAATTAGAAATATATTCTTTATTTAAATTTGAATACTTTTACGATTAAGTTAATAGCTTTATCGTATTATTTATAATATAACTTTATTAATTATTTTATAATTTATAATATTTAATGTTTATTATTATATTCGAATTAGCTTTTTTATTTCTTTCGTTATTAATAAATTATTACCATGACGAGGGGAGATTAGATATAAAATTATCGTAAATTAGTTATATTTCTTAATATCTTATTTTAGGTAGCGTTAATGTTTTTTATATAATTAAGAGATTAAAGTTATGCGTAAAAAAAGTTATAACGATTTATATCATAAGTTAATTATATTTCTTAATATTTTATTTTAAGTAATGTTAATATCTTTTATATAATTAAGAAATTAAAAGAGATTTATAAAGATTAATATAATTAAAACCAAATATATCAACCTTTTTAATAAGTTTGTTAACGAATGATAATATGGTTGTAAAAAAGTCTTTTTTATAACCTTAAGAACACTTATTTATAGCCTTAGAAAAAGCCCTTTAAGAGCCTTAAAAAGAGCCTTTTAAAAGCTTTAAAAAGAGCTTTTTAAGAGCTTTGGAAAGAGTTTTTTAAAAGCCTTAGAAATTATTTTTAAAGTTATTAAAACCTTTAAACATTTCTGTAAAATTGAATTATAATTTCGAGAAACTTTTCTTAAAGTTATTAAAGAGTTTTTAATAAGGTTATTAAAAAGCCTTTTAATAAAGTTTATAATAATCTGGTTATGGGATATTTAAAAGTAATCGAAATAACTTTATTAAGTTTTGATAATTAAAATAGAAAAGAACGATTTCTATTGAATTAAGTTTATTTTTAATTATTTATAGCAATAATTATAATTCTTAAAAAAGCATAATAAAGAGCTTTTATAAGATATCGAAATATTAATTAAGTGGTGGCTTACCGATAATTATGGTTATATTATCCATTTTAAAGATTAGCCTGAATAATTTATATGAAGATTTATTATTAATTAAGTTTTTGGAAAACTTTAAGAAAAAGTTTAACGAATTATCATTAAAGTTAAAAAAGATAGGATTTTCGATTAACTTCGAAACTTAAGATTTAACGAGATTTTAAAAATTTAAAAGCTTTTTATAAACTTTATAAATCTAATTTTATAAGATTTTAATAAGTTATTGGTAAGGATCGATAACTTTATAAACTTTATAAAAGATTTAGAAAATAAAAGCGATAAGGATAATAAAGATAAATTAAATATCGACGATAATATTAATGAGGATAATAAGGAGAGTAACTTTATAAAAAGAAACCAAAAAGTTTTATAAAAAGTTTTTAATAAGGATGAGAATTTATTTAAAGAGGGGTCGTTCCTTATTAATAAAGAATTTTATCTTATAAACGAGGAAATAAATATGTAAATCGAATAAGAGATTTATTTTTAAACTTTAAATTTTGGAAAATAAGGTTAATAGATTTAATATTAAATTAGTCATGATAACCTTAACTTAAAATAAAAAGTCATAATGTTATAACAACTTATTAATAATAAATAATTATTTATTAACCTTAGTTAATATATTATTATTAAAGATATAGATAATATTAACGATAATTATAATAGTTTTAATGTTAAAATTATTCGTAATAAAAAGATTCTTAGCTTTAAAGCTTCAATATTAAAAAATATTAATATTTTTATAATAATAGCGATAGCGTTATTTAACTTTAAAAGTAAAAGTATATAGCTATCCGTTAAAGTTTAAGAAGAGTTTAATAAATTTAACGAAAAAAAGTTGTTAAAGTTTAATAATTGAAGGTTTATATTAACCTTGTTAAAAAAAGTTAATTATGTTAAAAGATTATTTTCGTAAAGTTATGATAACTTTTACTTTATAAACTTTAATTATGTTAAGTTTTACAATGGATAATATCGTAATTTGATTTAAATAAAAAGTCTTTAATATAAGTATTTTTCATTTTAAATTAAGGTTTAATATTAAAAAAAAAAAATAATAACGTAAGGGTAAAATTAATTATTATAACAACCTGAATATATAAATCTAACGATTTAAAAAAGTTATAAAAAATAGCGATAAACGTAAAAAGGTTATACTTAATAACCTTTATTTATTTTTCGACGAAAATGTTTTGAATTAATGGTAAGTTCGTTTTTTAACGAAAGAAAAAATAGCCTTAAAAAACAACCTTAATAATTTTAAAAATGGCATATTTAACGAATATAATATTAAACATAATAACGTTATCAAATGGTTTAAAACTATCCGATATACTTTCAATAATATTAAAAAAGGTAATTCTTTAAAAAAATTTATTAATAATATGTTTCGATATGTTATAATTTAGGGAAATAAATAGGATTATTAAAAGTTTATATACTTATATTATATATTATTATTAACCTTATAAAAATTAATTCCAATTCTTAACAAAAAGTTAAAACTAATAGCTTAACTTAATTTCGTTATAAAGAAAGAAAAAACCTTACGATTAAAATTAAAGAACTTTATAAAAAGTAATATAACTTTATAAATTAACTATAACATAAGGTATTTTAATAATAATTCATATAATGGAAAAGAAACATATTAATTAAATAATTAAAATTTAAAACCTTTTTGAAATAAAGATCGTTACGACGATAAATACGATTAATAACCTTTGAAAATTAATTACATTAAATTTCAACTATTTAACCGATAATTATCTTTTAACAAAAATAATAATAAAAACTTATTTAAACTTACGTATAAAGACGTTAAATTTATTCTTTAAAATTTTAACGGAAAAGGATGAATAAGATTTAATGATTAATATAACCGTTATTTTATTAAATATTAACATTATAAAAAATGATTACTATTAAAAAATAATATCTTTATATATCATGTTAATAAAATTATATAAAAATATAAAGATAATGTTTAAAAGTTAATTAAATAACTTATTACCGAAAGTTACGTATTAATTTTGGAAGGAGAAATAAAAATTAAAATAAATGGAGAGATAGGTTTTATTTATGAAAAAAAAGAAAGTCTTAATGATTTTTACTTTATATATTTAATAAAGATAAAAAATAAAGAAAAATATTAATTAAATCCGTTAATAACTTTATCATTAAAAGTTATAACTTTCTATGTGATGGTGTATAAAAATTTATTAAGTTTAACTTATATATATTATAAGGTTCCTTTCTTTATAAAAATAACTTTGTAAAAACATAAAAATACGAAAAAGTGTTAATAATAAACGAGATAGGTTTTAGTTATCGAATTTAAAATAAATCCTTGATATTATCTTATAAAAATATGATTAATAAAAAGATAAATAATTAAAGTTAACCTTATTTTAAGATAAAAATCTAAAAATCTTAAGAAGAAAATTTTATATCTTAAAATCGGTATTAAATTTAATTTAAATATTTTTAATGTTTATATATATATGGATATAAAGAGTTCTAACGTTATGGTTAATCGTGAATAGGTTAAAAATTAGGTAAAAAACCTTATTTTCACGAAAATTAACTTAGTATCGTTAAAAGAAATGTAATCTCGAACGTTAATTAATATTTAAATCAAATTTAATTTTTATATTAAAGGTTTAATTGATGATATGGAAATTTATAGTTATTTTTAGATTATTACCTTCGTTTTTAATAATTTAAAGTTTAAAATATTAATAAAGATAAATTTCATAATTAAACATAACATAAAGTTTAATTTTATATAAGGCAATTATTTATTTAAATTAATCTTTAATATGGAAGTTAAAAGAAAATTAAATAACTTATTTAAAATACTTATTGTTTTTAAGAAAGTTATAATAACCGAGATGGTAATTATATTTATAATAAAGGAAATTTTAATATAAATTAATTATGTAAATTTGTTAAAACTTTTAAATTAAACCAATAAGTTAACATAACTATATTATTTTAACATAGAATATGAAATTATTCTTAACGTTATAATAGATAAATTTACGGTTAAAAAAGTCTTAATTAATAATAATAAACTTTAGTTTATAATAATATAAAAAGATTAAAAATTAAAGCGTATATAGCTTTATTTAAATAATATATAGGCTTAATTAATTAATTAGGAAGATTTTAAAAGTTATTAATATAAAGATATAAATTAAGAGGAATGGAATAACTTTATAAATATCTGGGGAAATAAAAACCAATAAAAATACCATAGATATTATGGTAAGATATTGTTTATAATAAAGTTTATAAAAGATAAAAATAGTTTATTCTTTATTAAAAGAAATAAAGATAAGAAGTTAGAACATTTTAAACTTAACTTTTATACTCTTTTTTATGGAATTAATAAACTTAAAAATATCTTTATTATTAAATCGAAAACAAGGGTATTTATTAATACCCTTAAACTTAATATGGTTAAAAAAGTTAAGATGTTTATTAATAAATATAATGTCTTTTATGATAAAGGTATAATATTTATACTTAAGGATAAAAAAATATATATTAATTTTATTAATAATTAATAATAATAATTTAAACTAGTTAAGAGTTATCTTTTAAAGATAAAAGATTACCTTTTCTTTAATAAAGTTAATAATAACTTATATATATAAAGAAAAATATTATATAAAACTTAATTAATACCTATAATTTACCTTATATTTATCGTATGGAAATAAGTTAAGAACGAGGAAAAAAAGCGTGTTATTGTAAATTTAAAACCTTTAAATTAAATCGTTATCTTTAACGTATATCCTTTATTTAATTAAAAAGATATTATAGGAAATATGGTTAAATATTATTATTTTATATTAATAAATGCGTTTAATTTCTTCTTTTAATTATCCGTTAGGAAGGAATATAATAACCGGATGGTTATTATAAGTCATAAAGGTTTAAAACGTTTGTATATAATTTTAATGGGATTTAAAAATTCGTTAATGTTTATATAATATTTTATGAATAAGCTTTTTAAAAACCTTAATTTTATCAAAATATATATCGATAATATTATTATTTTTAATAAGATTGCTGAAGAATATTTAAGTTATTTAAAGTAAATGTTAAAGATATTTGATAAAGTTTATATTTATATTAACCTTTAAAAATCTTTTACCGCGTACTTTATAATATAACTTTTAGGATATATTATTAATGGCGATGGAATTTTAAAAATTAATGATAAAATTAAAGCTTTTAAAAAATTAAGTTTCCTTAATATTTTAAACGCCTTAAAAACTTATTTAAATATAATAAAATAGTTAAAGAAAAGGATAACTTAATATGAAATTAAAGCCATATCATTATAAGCATGTAAAATAATATTATTAATAAAAATAAAAAAAATGGGATAATTATTTATGAAAGTATTAAAGTAAATTAAATAGTTACATATATTTAAAATTAAATTTAAACTAATTAAAGAAGAGTTAAAAACTTTCGTAAAACTATAAAAGCATTTATATATGTAATATACCATATATTATAATAATTGTAACAAATTTATTTTCGTTAAAGTAAATGTTTATTTTAAAGTTTAAGAAGTTATGATCTTTTAATTTAATGTTAAATAAAATAAAAAGTTAATATTTAGGAAGGATATATTTATTGATTTAATTAAATCGATCCTTTTTATATTAAAAATTATTATAAGAATAAAGAAAAAGTATAAATCGATTAAATCAAAAGTTATAACCTTAATATAAATTTACCGAAAAAACTAGAAATTTTTAATGTTAATGCTTTTCTTGGTAATTATGTTTATAAATCACGTCGTTATTAAAAGGATAATTAATCATACATTTATAAAAATGTTTAATTTAAATAAAGCAAATTTATAACTTATAAACATTACGTCTTTTTTATTATAATTTAACCTTAATATCATATATATCTTTAATTTTTTAAACGTTATGCTAAATACATTATCAAGGTTACTATAAATAATATAAGAAGAAAAAATAACTTTAATAGCTTAAATGGAAGTTAATAAGTTTAATAATATTTAAGAAAATATTAATATAGTATATTTAACCATCGAAAATAATTTTAATTAAAAGATTATAATATTTATAATTAATGATTAATTTAAGGAATAAATTATAAAAGGATATGTCTCAGATTTTAAATATGGTAAAGTTTATTAAATCTTAAAAAATAAAGCGTCGTAAAAGTTAAAAACGACCGAAATATACATTAAAAAGTAAGGTAATAATCTTAAGGAAAATTTTAACGAAAAATTTAATTATATTAAAAAGGAATTTATAAAGTTTATTTACCGGATTAAATACTTGGTATCATTTATTATTTAAGACAACCTCTTATATCATGTTAATTTAAAAGGTAATAAAAATCTTTACATCCTTAAAACCTATATTAAATTTATTCTTAAATTAATATATGATAAAAAATACCATTTCGGTAAGAATAAGATAATAAATGATTTATAAAGCATTCATTTCTTTTAAAAATATTAACACGTTAAATAATTTTATTAATATTATCCGGTTTATCACAAAAATTAATAAAATCGATAAACTCCTTTAAGTTATTTAATATTTATTTACATGTTTAATATATTATATCATATAATTATCATCAATATAATCACTAATATATTTAACGTTAACATTAATAAATATTATTAAGGGATAGAAAGTCACAACGATTTTAATATATTACTTATGGTTATTTATAAATATAATAAAAAAACCCTTTTAATATTTAATAATAAAAAATATAACATTAAAAATTAAATATAAGTTATATTAATAACTTTATAAATAACTAATTAAAGATTACCCATGATAATTATATATAATAAAAATCTTAAATAAATATTAAACCTATGGAAAGAAATATTTACTCTTTTAAAAATAAATATATTATTTTTAATAACTTATCATCCATAAATTAATGACATTTCTAAAAGAAAAAACTATATTATTAAGATAATTATTCATTTCCACATGGTAACTAACTTTAATACACTTTAAATAATTATTATAATAAAGTTATAATATAATTTAAATAATTTAATAATGAATTTAATAAAGAAAAACTTTAACGAATTAATATTAAACTTTTAACCACGATTAATATTAAATATATTAAATAGTTAAAAAAGGAAATTAATTATTAACGATGTTAAAGATATAATAAAAATTGAAAGGTTTAAAAAAGTTATATACCTATTAAATATTGTTATAATCTTCGTTAAAAAAAGATATAATAATAAATATACTTTAATAAAGTTAAAAGTCGATAATAAGGTATATTTACGATTGTATAAAGGTTACCACTTATTAAGGAAACTTAAAAAGAAGTAATTATCAACCCGAATAAGCTTATTTAAGGTCGTATGTAAAATATCACCTTTAGTTTATGAGTTTGACTTCTTTATAACTTAGGGCATTCACTTTATTATATTAATTTCATACTTTTATAAATTAACTCAAGGATTAAACCTTTTTAAAAAAGTAATCCTTAAATTAAAACTTATTGTTATTAATGTTTATAACGATTAAAAATAAGAGGTTAAATGTTTAATCGATAAATATATTAAATAATATTACCGTAAGTTTAAAATTTAATATCTTTACCGTTATATAAACTTTATAATTAAAGATAATTAATAAAGATTTAAGTAAAAATTTAAAAAAATAACTTTAAAGTTTATAAAAATTTATAATTAAAAATATCCTTTAAATTAACCTTAAATCTATAAGTAAAAAAGGTTGCTAATCTTAAAAACCATCTCGTAATAAATTTACTTAAATGATTAAAGGTTAAATCCAAAGTTATATTTAAATAACCCTTAATAAATTAATTAAATCTTATTAAGGAAAAAGATTTATTAACTTTAATCATAAAAAGTATTATTAAATAATCAAGCCTTAATATTAATATATATAAATAACCTGTTAATATTATTATATTTCCACTTAATCCAAGGGGGAAATTATGAATAACCTTTTTTTAAATAAATCGCTTATTACCTTATAAAAAATTATATAATTTATCTTTTATATCTTTATTAAATTATTATTATTTAACATATATATTTAAATAATTAACAATTTAGTTTAATATATTTTCTTTGTTAAATATTAATAATTAAAAATTTATCCTAATTAATTTAATAATAAACCTTAACGAAAAATTTAATAATAACCTTATTAAAGAATAATTAATTATCGATAAAATTAAACCGCTATAAGAATAATTACGTGAATTTAATGTTATATAAAAAAAAAGGGAAGTTACGAAATAAGTTTTATAACGCTTAAAATAATAATTTTTATTACCTCCGATAACATTTATAACACCTATTATAATTAACTTGATAAAAATTCTTATATTAATATTTATATTACTTATAATAATATTATTAATAAAACCTACCGTTTGTAATTTATTACCAATGCTTTTTAATAAACTTAATAAAGATAATCCTTTATTTAATTAAGATTTTTTTATAAACCTTAAAAAATGGTTAAAGAATGTAAAAATGGAAGATAAAATATATAACAACGATAATAAAAACATAATTACTTAATTTATCTAAAATATCGTAAATAATTATAAACTTAATTAATAAATGCTTTTATTTAAATATAAAAATTTATACCTTTATAAAATAAATTTATAAAATAAAGGAAAAGATTTATAATTATATGAAACGCCTATTTTAGCTCGTAAAAAACTTGCCAATACTTATCAAAACTTAATCATGGTTAAAACATATATATAATAAGAATTATAATTAAGAAAACCGGTATAACCGGTTAAGAAAAATTTATTAATAATTAAAAAAAGGTTGATTAAGATAATTCTTAAGTTAAATCTATTTTTAAACGATTACGATAATAATTATGAAAATTTGAATAAGCCCGAAAAAACCGTTTTTAATATTTATAAAGTTATCGAAAATGTAAATATCTTATACGTAATTTTTAATAACTTTATTAAGAATAAAAATAATAAAGTCTTAATCCTAAAAAAAATTACAATTAAAAAAGTTATCATTGAATTAAACAACCATTCCGGAAATTTATTAACTTAAATTTTTAAAGATATTAATTATTTCATTAAATAATTTATATCCGGGAGTTTTATATTATACGTCATTATTCATAAAATATATATTATATTAATTAAAATTATATAAGTTTATTATGAGAATAACGATAATTTAATGGATATTAAATTATTAATAAAATCGATAATATTAACCTTTTATTATTATGAAAGTTAAGATATTTTAAATATTATAATCATGGAAAAGTTAATTTATTTAAATCGCTTTAACTTAATATAACTTAATAATCTTATTCCTAAAACCTTTAATATATTTTTAATATCTTTAATAAATTCTATATTATATTTATAAAATGAGATTAAGGTTATTAAAAATTATATTATCGTTAATTATAATTTTATAACCCTTAACGAACATTGCGATAAAGATTTAATCATTTATTAA
The DNA here is from genome assembly GCA_022578955.1 of Hypoxylon sp. FL1857. Lineage (NCBI taxonomy): Eukaryota > Fungi > Ascomycota > Sordariomycetes > Xylariales > Hypoxylaceae > Hypoxylon > Hypoxylon sp. FL1857. The sequence goes on from MU400384.1 coordinate 464,775, forward strand.
AACGTAAAAAATAAGATTTAATATTAATTAATTAATTATTAAAAGATAATTAAATATATAGTTTGGTAAACGTTTAATAAATTTATAATTAATATTTATAAAGAGATTAATCGTTATATCATTAATAATATCAAAGATTTAAAATTTTCGTAATGGCTTAAAAAGTTTATAAAATAATTAGGAAAATAAGCTTTTTTAATTATGCTTATTACTTTAACTTTTAAAGTTATAATAACGTTAAAAAAACCTAATCGCCTTTGTAAGAAACGTCCGACAAGCCTTAAAATCGGCTTTATTTTCAAAAAGTCACGCTTTATATTATAAATAAACCATGGATTGATAAAAATTAAAAAAAACTTATTACCGGCTAAATTAATAATAAAGCTTTTATTTCTAATCGAAAAAGAAATATTAAAAATATTCGTTATTATAAAGATAACCTCATAAAGTTAACCCTATTTCCATAAATCTATATATATTAACAAGCTTTTTTAATAAATTTATAATCACTTATTAAATAATTAAAAATACACTCCTTATTCAAATCTAAATACCTTCACAATTAAACTAATAACCCTATCATACTACCTATAATATAACTTTATTAATTACCTTGCAATTTATAATAAAAATAATCTTATATATAATACCTAATTTAAGAATATTTTCGGTTATATAATTATATAAATATTATAAACTACCGTTAAATATCCATTAAACATCCATTAAACATTTATTAAATATTTATTAAACGGTAGAAATTTACATTTTACCATTACATTTAAAAATTATTACTTATTAATTCGGAAACTTTAATATAATTAATAATGATTTAAAAGAAAATAAATTAATATCTTTTCATATTAACATTCATTATAATTATCACGTTATAAAATTTTTCTTAATATTAACGCAATATTATTATTTTAATAAACCATTAACTTTAACTTTAATTTAACTTAATATTCATTATATTTAATAACACTTATCTTATAATATTTTAATTTAATATAAGACTTATAATATATTAATAAATTTCTTATATTATTAATCATTATTTAATAACATTTAAATAACGATATTATACCATAAAAATAACCAAATTTTAGGTATAAATTTATCACGTTTAAAATCTTAAATAAATCTTAATAAATAATTAACGACGGTTAAATAAAATTTTAATATAAAATATTAACTTATTAAAAATTATAACCATTATTTTAATTAAGAAGATATTATTAAAACTGAAATTATTAAATAAATAAAATTATTAATAATAATATTAATTTAAATAACTTATCTTAATTAAATATAATAATAATAATTTAATCTTAATATTATTAATAATATTAAAGAAAAAAAAAGTTTTATATTTTTAAGATTTTGAAAATTTTTTTAACTTAAATTTATAATATATATAGATTTTTTATATGAATTTTAATCCCTTTTTAACCACCATTTAACCATTATTTAACCATTATTCAATTATTAATAAATTAATATTTTATTTTATATATAATATATTTACATTAATTAATTTAATATAATATATTCTTTATATTTTTATTAATTTTTATTATTATTTATTTTTAAACGTTTTTCATATATTTAATTAAATTTAAAAAGATTTTTTTTACTTTTATAATAAACCATTATTAAGCTTCCGTTAAACCACCATTATAACTTATAAAAGTTTTATTATAATTATTTTTTAAAATAAAATAAGTTAATATATTTAAATATAAATATATTATAATAATATAATTAAAGTAATTTTTTAAAAATTTTATCATAAAAATTTCTATTATAAATAATCAATATATTTAAATAAAAATATATTATAAATTTAATTAAAGTTAATTAAATAAAAAAGTTTAAAATTAAAATACACTTATTATATATAACTTAATATTAATTCTTAAAAATTTATAATTAAACTTTTATTTATAAAAAATCATTTATATTATATCTTTACATTTAATGGAAAGTTTATAATTAATTTATATTTTTAATAAAATATATTAAATCTTCAATTAAATAATCATAAAAAAGATAAATAAAATATCATATAAATCTTCTTCTTCCCAAATTTAATAACTTATAAAAATGTTTCGTTATATTATCCTTATATTCCCATTCCTCATAAAATTATTTAAACATAACGTAATAAACCTTAAGTATTTAAAATAAGTGGAATTATTATATCGTTTCGGTATAAAACGTTATTCATATATTAATAAATAAATAATCCTTAATGTTAAATATAATTTACATATTCGTAAGTTTATTATCCTTATTATAAATATTAAAATAATATTATATATATTATTTTCTTAGATAATAATAATAAAAAAATTTATCTTATATATTTAATAAGCGGTTTTTAATATAACATTAGTAAAATAATTATTTTAAAATTTTAAGATTTAAATATTTAAACATCTTATTTTATATATTAATATTAATAAAACACATTTATATATTAAAATAAAATTAACATTACATCTTAAAGATATTACGATAATTATTTATATTATTATCGCTTTAATATTATTAAAATTAATATATTAATAACTCATTATTAAATAACTTTAAAAGTTTATTAAAAAATTAATTTATCTTAACGTAAATATAAAATTTAATAAATATAAAATAAATTATAAATCAAGTTAACATTCTTAAATAATGAAATTTAAAAGATTAAAAAATGATATAATATATCTTTAATTTTTTTTTTTTTTAGAAAAAAAAGTTAAGGTTTTTAATTTAACTTTTATTATATTTCATATTATAAAAATAATTATAAATAAAGGAAACAAGAAGCGAAAAGTAATAAATAAAAAATAAAAAACGATAAACAAGAAATGGTAATATATTTAATTATATAACTAAATATTAATATATTATAATATATAATAAATAACCATATATATTTTCCCATATATATTTAAATATATCAAGTTAATTATTAAAATTTATAAAAATAAAAAAAACTTTTTTAAATTATATATTATATATTAAAATATATTTTAATTAATTTATATATATTATAATAAATGGCTTTAAAATTAATATATTTAATAATTTAATATTAATTACATATATAAATATAAATACTTACTTATTTATATATAATAAATATACATTAAATATATAAATTAATTTAAACGAATAACCTTTATTTTATTCCATATCATAAAGTTAAATAAAGCGACACGTATATTTAACATTTATTAACCGGCTTTATATTTTTAAATAATGATATAAAACATTTATTTCGGTTAAAAACTTAAAGTAATACTTACGATAAAAATATTATTATTAAATAACAACAAATATTTTTTATTAATATTTAACGTTATAATTAATGATATATCGTTTTTAAAACTTAATAATAAATTCCCTTAAATAATATGTAATTATTTTAAACGAATTAAATCTTAACTTTATATTTTTTACGATATAATATTATATAAAATTATATCATTTAAACGTGATAAATTAATAAAAATGATATTTATCATACTTATATTTTATCTTTTAATTCTAAACGATAATAATATAACGATTTATATCGGTGACTTTATAAGTTTATATATAATGATAAAAAATGGAAATAAGATTTCTTTTTTAATCATATTTTAATCTTATAATTATAATAAGGATTTTAATTATTAACTTAATAAAAATATTTATATTTAATTTTAAAAAAGCATAAATTTAATAAAAAGGAATTTATTATCGACGTTAAAATCATTATTAAAATTCATTTCTTAATTTAATATCGATATAATAAAATATCGAATAAATATAATATTTTATTATATAATATTAACTTATAATTATAAAAAAAATATAATAAAATGAAATTAAAAAGATTAAACTTTTACTTATTTTTTAAATGATTTATTTTATTTATTATTAAGTTATAAAATATAATTTTACCATGAGAATTTTAATATAAAATGTTTTATTAAAGTTTCCAAATTTATTTATATAAAAGTTATTAACATACGTAATGTCGTTTAAAATAATGGTTTTTAAAATTAAATATTATCGCTTATATTTATAAGTTGTTAATTTATTTTTACCCGTGGTGTAAAAATTATGAAAGGTATATTAACCATTTTTATTAATGAAAAAGTTAAAAAGGATATACCGATTATCTTTACCGGTAAAAAGGTTAAAAAGGACGTATCGATCGTTTTTACCGGCGAAAAGGTTAGAAAAGACGCATTAATCGTTTTTACCGGCGAAAAGGTTAAAAAAAACACATCGATCGTTTTTACCGGTAAAAAAGTTAAAAATGGTAAATTAAACCATGGTGTAAATGTCGTTAAAGATGAAATTATTAATCCTTTCGATATTATTAACGATTTCGTTTATAATAAATTATCGATTTTAATTTAATATATAATTACATAAACCTTATATATTTCTTACGTTATAATATTTTTTAATAAATTTTATAATATATTATCGTTATAAAAGTTAATAATTATTAATTTATTATAAAAATTAAAATTAATTACGTTAACATTATTCTTAATCTTTTAAATATATTAAACGAATTTATAAAATTATGCGTTTTAAAAAATATTCTATATATTATATACATATTTATTAATTATATAATTAATGAGTTAATTATATAATAAAAAATTTATATAAGGAATTTTAAGTTAAATTTTTATTATTATATATATTTTACTTAACTTAACATAAAAATAAATTAAGTAAATAAGTATTAATATATATACTTAAATTACTTTTTAATTAATTCATATATTTCTTCATTTAATTCGTTTATAACATAGAAATTATAAGTAATAATGTAAATTTAAAAAGATATTATGTTGTTATTTTACTTAAATATTAAAAAGTTTAAGCTTAATTTCTTAAAATTTTTTCGTTTCGTTTATTAAAACCTTTTTATAATTTTTATATTCGTGGGATTTAAGTTATTTAAGAAGTTATTAAACTTATATTAAATTAACTTAAACTTAATTTATCATTATTATTAATTAAAGAAGTTTTTTTCTTAAAGAGTTATAATTATATTTAATTATTTCGTAATTAATTTATCATTTATAAAATTAATTAAAAGTTAATAAAAACGTTAAAAATTTTTTAAATTAATGTTTATTATATATATAATAAATCTTTAAAAACTTTATTATAATCGTTATATTTATTTTATTTATTCGTTTAATATTTTTTATTATATATATGGTTATTATTTATTCTTTTATACGTAATTAAATATAATAACATTAAAGAATAATTTTTAATAAAATAAATAATCCTCATTTTTAAAGTTATAATATAAATAAATCTCTTTATATAATATTATTAAATTACATTTACCACATTCCCTTAAAAACGTAAAAATTACATTTTCTTAATATTTATCCATAATAATATAACGAAAATTTTCTCGAATAAATTATTAAAAAGTAATAAAAGAGGTTATATATTAAATTACTTAAATTAAAAAATGTTAAATCTTTTATATTATTTAAAATATAAATAATTTTTCCTTCCTTAAATTTAATATTTACTATTTACCGATTTAATAAATTATATTAACCTTTATTTTCGGTTATAAATTTATAACTTAATTTCACTTTTTTATCTTTTATTTTACTTTTCGAAATTAAGAATTGAATTATATTCTTAACCATTTTTATTTTAATGAATTTCATGTCATGTATAAAGTAATTATTTAAAGGTAGTTAAAAGTTAATATACATTTTAATCCATTATAATGTAAAATTACTTATTTAAATAATTACTTATTTATTCACTTATATATATTAAACATAATTTATATAGAATTTAAAGATTAAAGAAATGATTTAACTTTAAGTTAAATTTATAATCGGAATTAAAATCCCGGCTATTATATTTATAATTTATCTTTTAACTTTAAACTTTTCCAAATAAATTAATCCATTAATGATTATTAAGTTAAATTTTTTAACCTATATAATTAAGCTTTAAACTTAAAATATGTTAAATTATTTACTTTATCCACTTTATCCACCTTATCTACTTCATTTATTTCCTTTATTATCCAATCGGAATTAAGTTAAAAGTTATATTTATTTAAATGTTTAAAGGTTTTCACATTGAATATAATTTAAATCATTAAGTTCCGAGCCGTTATATCCATTTAATAAGTTTTATTCGTAAAATGAGAAATAAATATTTCTTTAATATAACGTAATAACCGGTAAAAATATTTTACGAATTACTCGTTTAACTCGAATATAAAAGTTATAATACCACGTAATATATTGGTGAATTTATCGTAAATAATTTAAGAATAAAAAGATCGAGCTTTAACTTTTTAAAAAGTATTTAATAAACGTAATTATTAAAAATTAAAAAGCCTTTTCATAATTCGGTTAATATTTACATATTATTCATAAGATTATAAAAAATCGATCATTTTTATCATGATGTCGTTAATTTTATAGTTAAATTTAATTAAAATTTTAGTTAAGTTATTTAAAGTAAGTAAATTAGTTATAATGTAATCGAATATTTCATTAACGGTAATATTAAATAATTTATACTTTTATAAAATATTTTTTACTTAACGGTTTATATGATTAATACGAGAAATCATTTTATTTTCGATAATCCGAAAAAAACGCCGACTTAATATAATGTTTATAAGGGTTTTAAAGTTAATGCTTAAAGTAATGCTTAAATTATATAAAAAGTTTAAATCTATTATAATAAAACTTATAATAATATTAAAACTATTTAAATAATTAAGAAAAAGTAATATATATAATAAGAAAAGGAAATAATTATAAATATAAATACTTATTTAAAATAATTTAATATTTAAAATATAAATTCAAAAAAAAGGAAGGCTTAATTTAATGTAATTAAAACGAAAGCCGATCGTTATTTAAATGAAAATAAGTAAAATTTCAATTATAATAAAAGATATAAATATTAATAATAACTAAATATATAAAGTAAATAAATGTATAATTTTAAACCTTAACGAGAAAATATATATATTAATTATTAATATATAACTTATTTATTTATATTATAAAGTAAAAATATAATCTTTATAAAAAATATTTTATTCGTTTTTATAAATAAAGAGATAAATTAAACGTTTAAATTATGTTAAAAAAATATTATTAAAATAATAAATATATTTAACATAAAAATTATAAAAGGAATATCATAAATATATTTTAATATTTAATAAATAATTAAAATAATATATTTTATTTTAAAGAAATATTCCGATTAAATATTAAATATATCATAATTTAAAGTTATTATATTATAATTAATTAATAATATAAATATTTATAAAGTAAAAATTATTTAATAATATTAAAATGGCGGGTTTTTTTAACGTTAAATTATCGATAAACTTAAAAAAAAACATGGTTTCCAAATTTTAAAACGTTCTTTTTAATAAACTATATGGAAATAATGTTTTTATAAAAATAAATAAAATATTAATATTGTTAAAATGGAATTTCGCATTCTTTTTAAAATAAAGTTATAAATACTTAATATTATTTATCATTTTAAATAAGAATAATTTAAAATTAAGTTTAAATTATAATTTATTAAACGTTAAATAATAAAATGGGGATTATTTTATTATAATTTTATAGAATATATTTCCACACTTTTAATATTTATTTAATATTATTTTTTTATGGAAAGTTTAAAAAATGATGAAATATTAATTAAATTATAATATAAACATTATATTAATATTTTATATATTTTTTTAATTTAGATTTAAATTGAAAATAATATAAATAAAAAAGTTTTAATTAAGGAAAATTAAATTTAATTAATAAATTTATTAAAAAGTTTTTTCAATAATTATTAATAATATTCAAATATATTAATTAATTATAAAAAGGAATATATTTATAAATTTATTTATAAAAATATAAAGTTTCTTTTATTAAAAAATATAATTTAAGAAATATATTATTAATAATATTAAGAAATAATAAATTAATAAAAGGAAATAAAATTCTTTATATAAAGAAAAAGGAAATTTATTATTCCCGATTTAAATTATATATGGTTTATGAATAATTATTAAAAACTTTAATTTATTGGATTAAAAATATATGGCATAATTAACGTATATTCTCGTTATATTATATAATGTATTATTTACCGATCTACTTCTTTATTAGTAAATATTATAAAGTAATATTTTATTATTATAATTAAGTTAAAATTTTAATCATGGTTTATCCGGACAAATTATAAAGTTAAATCACCTTTTATAACTTAAGCTTAATATAACTTAATTAAGGTTATTTAATTAAAGATAAAAATTATATATTTAAATGATACTTAACGGGTATAAAAACAAAGTTATTATATCTTAAATTTTCATATTTAAAGAGCGAATAAAAGAAATAAGAAAATTAAATAATGGTAGCGATAATTATATAACGAAACGACAAACCGTTAAATAATATATACTTATATTCAATATTTATACTCGTTTTAAATCAATAATAACCTCGAATAAAAATATTTTAAAAACTTAAAAACTTTTAAATGATTTCATAAAGCGAATATAACCGATTAAATTATATTATATACCATTTTTAAAGATATTATATATTGTGATATTAATTAATTTATGGAATAATGGAATAATCATAAAATTAAATATTAGTTAAATAATTCCTATTTAATTTTTAGCCACGTTAAAATTTTATGGAAGAATTATAACGAAATTAATGTTTAAAATTAAGGAATGAATATATTAAATATCCCAAAATTACTTATTAAAATTAATGAGTTTTTAAATCTTATCCGTCATTATGATTTTGATAATCTTTTAATACCGGAAACGTAACGAATTTATAATAATTAACTTATAACATATCCATTTAAAAACCTCATAAATAATAAACTTTAACCTTATTTTAATATTTATATAAAACTTAAAGAATATTTAAAAAATTATTAAAAAAAGGAGCGGTAACTTAAGTTAAATTATAACGAATTACCACGTGGAGGCGTAATATAATATCGTCGATAATTATAAAGATTATAAAAGTATTTACTTAATATATTAAAAGTAAAGAAAAATAATAAGAAAAATGGAAATGAATATAATGAATAATTAAATTTCCCATTATATCATAATAATTAAATAATGAATATATAATTATATATATCTCAAATATTTAAATAACTTTTAAACATTTATAAATATTTTATTAATATTATTAAAATTATCATTATTAAATATTTACTTTTTTTAAATAATATCATGATATAAATTATTATATTATGAATAAAAAATATATATAACATTCTATATAATTTTAAGTTTTAAACCTCTTTTATTATATATATTTAAATGTTATATAAGTTTAAATGTTAAAAAATTATTAATAATAAAAAATTATAAAATGAATAATTAATATATTATTAAATATAAATAATTGAAAATTAAAGAATTAAGTGTTATTATAAAGCCGATTATAAAATAAAAGTAAAAATAACATTATTACATGAAGAATTATATTTTAATGGTTAAAAAGTTAATTATATATATAAGGAATTTTTTTATTTTAAATATCTTTTATGGGATTTAAATTATTTAAATTTTAATAAATGTTTAATATTTAATATATATAAGTATATATTAATATAAGGTTATTTAAGATATTTTAAGTTAAAATATAACGTTATAAATGAAAATATATAAGGTTATTTTAAATTTTCGAAGAAAAGGAGAAAATAAAAACTTTAAAATTTAAGAGAATTATTAAATGAAATCGAATTATTATTTTAAACTTTTTAACTTTAATTATATTAAAATATTTAAAATAAACTTTAATGTAATTAAATATTTAATATTTTATATTTAAATTTAAATATTTCAAATTTAATAAATAATACTTAAAATAAAGAATAACTAATTATTTAATTTATAAAATTAACGATATTAATAAAGTTAAATGAAAATTAAAAATAAAAATAATATACGAATTAAAAGAAATGGGAATTAAAAAGGTAAAAATTAAAAGGGTAAAAATTAAAAGGATAAAAATTAAAAAGGTATAAATTAAAAAGATAAGAATTAAAAAGACGAAAATTAAAGGGACGAAAATTAAAAAAACGAAAACTAAAAAGATGAAAATTAAAGAGACAAAAATTAAAAAGGTAAAAATTAAAAGAAGTGGGAATTAAAAGGGTTAAATATAAAAAATTTAATAATATATTATATTTAAAATTACAAAAAACGTAATATATATTATTTACCATGGTTTTTTATAATTCCGGAATAAAACTTAATTAAAATATTATTAAATTTTCATTTTATTAAAAAGTAAAGAAAAATAAAAAAGCTAATATTTTATTTAAATAATAAATATATAAATGATAATTATATATTATAAAGATAATATATTTATTTTTAAATGGTATATTAATAAAGGAATAATATTTAAAATTACTTAATTTAAAAAACTTAAATTAATATAATAACCTTAATAATATTTTAATATTTTTATATCTTAAATATTAAAACAAATATAATATCATATTTAAGAACCTTAAAATTTTTTAACCTTTTTAAAACATAATGATTTATACGTATAAAATATATATAAAGTTAAATTAAAGTAAAAGTTTTAAAGGAATAATTTCCTTAATTTTAAGGTTAAATTTTAAAACCTTTAAATTAATAATTATATCAACCTTAATTTCCGCGTTATTATTACTCCGTAAATTATATGGAAAGGTTATTAATAACTTAATTATAAAGGTAAATAAAAAAGGTGTAACTTGAAATGAAAGGCGGCTTTATTTAACTAAGTAACGATTAAAATCTTTAACTTTCAAATTAACGTTATTTTTATTATCATTATTTAAATCACGTCTTTTATTAATATAAAAATCCTACCGAATATTATAATTTAAGTTATTATTAATGGAATTAGAATCGGAATTATCATTATTAAAGTCTTTTTTAATAAAAGTATCGTTATTAAAAACGTTATTATTAAATAAGGGATGTTTTTTAAAAAAAGGTTCGATAAGAAACGTGGTTTAAGGTATTTCTTTTACGTCATTTACGTTAATGACCTGAGAAGTTATAAATTTACTACTTTTTATATTTTTACGGATATAAATGGTAAATATCATCGACGGGTCAAACTTAAGGAATTATATCATATAATTTCTTAATATATTTCACGTAAAATAAGCAAAAAGGAATTTAAAAAAGATATTATATAATTAATATAAAATATGGTTATGATATAACGCCTTAATTTTATATATTATTTTCAATATTTTATAAATTATATATATTATTAATACGTGTCGGTTATTATATAATTTAAGGAAAACCGTAATTTTTTTATAATTAAATATTTTATATATATTAATATAAAGAAGGAAAAGGTTATTAATATCGTTAATTTTTTTAAAAATATTTAACGTTTAAATATACCGGTTTATATTATTATCGATAAATTAAACCATTTTAATTTTTGGGATAATATATATTTTATTAATGTTGGTAATAATTTATATTATATAATAATATTTATTACGTATTATTATCGAATTATAATTTTTAATTCGTAAAAGTAAAATTTTATAACTTAAAATTAAGGCGATATTAAAATCATATTATAATAATAATACGTTACCATATAAGAACTCTTAATAAATAAAGCTTAAAATAATTAAATATAATTTTATATAAAATAAATATTAAAAAAACCAATAAAATAATAAAAAACATTAATTATTAATACCGATAAATATAAAATTAATAAAGTAATAAATATTTAAAAATAAAATATTATTATCATAACATATAATATAATTTATCATGTTTTAAAAATTAAATAAAAACGAAAAATAAAACCGATTAATTTTTAACTTAATTTAAACATTTTCAATTAAAAAGTAATAAATATAATATATAAAATTATAATAAATACCCTTATTATTTATAATAAAAAACTCCATTAATAATTTATATTTAAACGAATAATTAAAATGTAAAATTTTAATAATAAAGTTAATATTTATTTATAACGTAAAAATTATTATGTGAAATAAATAAAAAAGTTAAACCGTTAAGTCGAAAAATTTTTAAAATTATATATTTCTTAATTAATATTAAAAAAACTCTTATAATAATTAAATAAAAAAATTCAAAAAAGAAATTATTTAAATCATAATTATAAATAACATTATTTTTACTTAATTAATAATAAATTAAAAATAAAAAATCTTAACTATAAAATTAATTAATTATAACATAACAATTATATAATAAATATATAGCACATATATTAATATATATATTATGTAATCAATATACATATTATGTATATATACTATGTTTTATGTCATTAATTTTTAAGGTTTTAACGGGTTGGCGGTTTACAGGGAATGGCCCACCGAAAATCAGTTTAATTACAGTGCCTTGGGGTGCTATGCTACTCTAAAAACGGCGAAATGCAGTGTATAAGTACAGTTCATACAGGGATATGCACAGTATACATTTCAATATACCGATCTGACTGAAAATAAAACGTCGGCTGTGTAGGATAAGAAACAAGACTATGAGAAAGTACAAAATGTAAAAGGCCAGAAACCAATTGAAGGGATAAATATTGTACGCGCCTAGTAAGTAACCACCGGCCCTTTCGACCATTTCCTCCATCCAGTGCAACCTTCGTCTCTTCCCAGACGCAGTCCAACCCCTATTCCCTATAATCCTACCGCCCGCAGTACTCGGAATATTGTTAGTTTCAATACTGTTGGACACCGGGCATCATTCGTCCTTCGCCTCTATGACCCAAATACCGAAGCGTTGATCCGTTTCTTCCTCGATAGTTCCGGGTGGACCCCAGCCCATCCAGAACTTGCAGCCTTCTGGAAATACCGACTTCACGTCTTCCACGGTCTCCCACTGTCTCTCTCCGTCCTTGTACATATACTCCAGTACATTGCCACCCGCTAGAAGTGCTAGTACACTTGCAATGCTCGTAGGACTCCGCGGTAGTATAGCTTTCCGCGGACCTAAGATCCAGCCCAGCAGCGAGAGTGTCAATGTGGCAAGTAATAAACACTGAATGATACGCGTAGGCACCGGGTCCTGTATAAGACGGTGCCTAGCATTTGGGTGTACAGCCGTGCCAGTGTACACTCCGGTGTCGTTTGTCGAGAGGTTAGATAACGATGGGAAAACTGTTTTCATTGACCCCATTGCACCAGCCGAGGGTTCCTCTATTCGAATACGAAAATACTTGCTATAATACTGAGCAGCAATAACCTCATGTTGAAAAATGATGGCATCTTTAACAGCATCGACTTGGGAAGGGTCGCCTATGCTGGAGACTGGAATAGCATAGCGAGAAGTAACGAGCTGCTCGAAAAAGGAATCGAGTAGCGTGTCGTTACTGTATGGTGGGAGCGATGCCAACGAGTCATATAAAGTGAACGTCAAGAGAGCGCCAACGGCATACGATGTACCATTGACTATAATGTCGGCTGAGGTCGGTCGAGACGTCGATTCAATTGGCTGGGGTGGGTGTGATGGGTCGAGTTGCAGCTGACTCCCTATAAATGACATGGCGACGTCGACTATCTCGAGGGTATTATTGCAGCCCAATACCGAAGTCGATATTGACGGAGGATTTGTGAACGAGGAGAACTTGCCCCATGCATACAGAAAATAGCTACAGCCAGATGATGCTTCCGTTCTGTTATTCCGTGCCGCCGCAAACCGGCCTTCCGTCGGAAGATTCGTCATAAAGGACCTTGAACTATTCAGCGGAAATGTATCAAAATCATCTGGTATGTGATCACCGGCGGCTTCCAGACAACTTTCTTCTGCAATGTTAATTGCAATACCGTCGGAAGTCCAATTCGTAAGACCGTCTACAATTGTTTTGTTATAGAAGAAAGTTCCCGTGATATCCGAGTCGGAATACAAGCGGCAGGATAACCGCGGCCTCAAGGCAGGCACAGTAACGCTGATGAGTGCAGAGGAATTTTTATCTGCCTCAGAGACGTCAATCTTTACATTTCCTTGAAATGATAATTCTGGAAACACGAGATTTTCGTAGACCAGTGGTGTATATGAGAGATAATTCTCTAGAATAAGCGATGCCACGAGACCGACGTCATAAGTTGAATTGGGATCGTTTGAGGGGCCCATGTCCAATCGGTTATTATACAATAAAGGCGAAGGAGCCTGTACCTCTGAGATTCCACTCCCAAAATCTTCGTAAGAGGTAAAATTCGTTCGAAAGGTGCTTGTCGTCCGAAGTACGACGGTACTGGAAGACGGAAGGATTTGGGATTGGTATAACGACCCTATGCTGATAGTGAACATAGAAGAAAATATAGTCGCCATCGATGTCATCAATGCGGCTAGACCCTTGATCCGAATTTGATGATAGACGGCTCGTGGCAGCAAAGGGCGGAGTAAGTCTAGATCAAGCGACGAACCAATGGGTGCTGCACGAGTCAAGAAGTGATGAGGTGTTAGAAGCCGAGTCTGGAAATCAACCGAAGAAAAGTACAGCGCAAGGATGCTAAATATTGTGGCAGGAAGAAGGGTCCATACGTAGTGAAGGTATGTCTCGTTCTGGATATCCCCTAAACCCTGAGAATGGACTGATTCCCGAAGCAGAATTTCCAATGTTGCCACACACCCCAGAATAAGGCTGTATACTGCGACTCGAGAGAGAGGCCTTAGAATAAGTGGAGATATAAGCTTGAAATTTCCAGTCGATTCAGTTGCGTCGCTTGTTTCTTGCATGCTCTCAGTCCTTGCTCGGAACCTCCTGCGTATTAAGCCTTTGGTTGCTGTGGAGTGACAGTCTGCCTCAGCATCATTTTCTCGATTGTTTATCCTCATTTCTAAAGTCTTCTTGTCTGTTACCCCTAGATCACGGGGGAATGTCGAAGCCAGTGGATAATCAACGAGGGCCGCGGCTACTAACATAGATCCCGGTTCTATCGGGCGAGGCATTGTTCCCGGTCTCAATTTGAACAATATTACCAGGATTGCCATAGTGAGAACCATCATACCGGCCATTAATTGGCAGCCCATTTGCCGAACTAATAAGCGGTTCGCAGTCCTCGAGGCAGTGGCTGTAGATGAAATGT
Organism: Hypoxylon sp. FL1857; assembly: GCA_022578955.1. Classification (NCBI taxonomy): domain Eukaryota; kingdom Fungi; phylum Ascomycota; class Sordariomycetes; order Xylariales; family Hypoxylaceae; genus Hypoxylon; species Hypoxylon sp. FL1857. The sequence goes on from MU400384.1 coordinate 479,955, forward strand.
TGACTGGCTGCAGAAGCGACTGAAAATGAAACGCCGCGTATTTTGAATAATATTCGTTGAGTAGAGCTTCCAAAGTTGTAGTGTTTGACGGAGGGGAAAACTGCAAGCATGAATCCCCGCAAGCATCCAAGATAAAAAGAGTGTTGCGGCCTGTTGTGGTATTCGTCGTCTCGTTGAATTCCACCGGGAAGAAATAGGGATCCGCGAAGTCAAGAGGATTCAATAGGCTCTGGATTACGTCCCAGGCATTGATGCTTGAAAAGTTCCTCGAGGAAGTACCCTCACGTCGAGATACGCTCTTTGCCCCTGTGCTATTCTGATACACGTCAACCGACTCTATGCCATAATATGGATCGCAGACTATTGAGGAAGACTGAATATGGGTGACCTCGAAATTTTCCATAAATCCTGATTGTCCCTGATAAACCGTTTCTGTTTGGCTAACAAATCTGTAATGTATCTCAGCAGAGTAGAAAACAAGACGTTTGTGATCTAGGTTTGTGGAACCGCAATGCCCGGGAGAAAGTCCTTCGACCGGGATGAGGTCAACAAAAAACCGCGTGTAGACGGTTCCTATCTGAGGAGATTGGCTACCCGTGGGGATAACACTATCAGAAGTAAATGGTATTACTGATTCGCAATCCTCGTATTCGAATGTGAAATTCGAATCGCTAACGAAGTTGTATGAGCTACTATCATCATAATACTGGACAAACATTTGGGCTAGTTGGACGCGACTAATGTTCGCTTGTGCACAACTAAATCCGAGGAACATCCCATCTACAGTCGCATACAATTCCGTGACCCCAGGCACTGTAGATTCGAACGTCTGGTAGGCAAACTGATTCGACCAGCCGCCTGAGTACGATAGATTGGCGTGAGTAAGCCCCTCAACCGCAAGAACCGGGAGATCCGATGGGCTTTTGAGGCGGTCCGGATTTTCGACAAATTGGCTCTTTAATATTATAGGTACTGCGTTGTCGACGATTTCTATTTGCATAAGTGTAAAGAGGCCCGTAGACAACACAATTAGAGTTGTGAGTATTAGAGAAATAGTTGCAGTCGCTGCTACCAGCCAGTCTCGACGTCTAAATGCCTTCAAGATCACCTGCGGTGGAAGAATATCGAGATAGTCAAGTAACAGAGCATCTCGGCTAATACGCGCAGGATCATCTCGCAGCCACGGTGCTGCTACTTTAGCATCGTAGTCGACACGGTTCCAGAAGGCACGGACTAATGTGAAGATTGCAGTCGGCCCATATGTCCACGAGTACCTATAGCTAGGGCTCGAAGATGTTTCAGCTAGGCCCTGGTACTTTTGGGAGATTGCAAAGAGCACCTCGAGTGCCACTATCATGGCTCCAAATACGATGGTGAAGGTGACGAACACGGACCTTCTCAAGTAGAAAGGTAGCCAAGGTTGGCGTCGCTGTGTTGAGAGCTCTGCCTCCTGAGGCGAAGCGTTTAACAATGTATAAGAACTGTTGCTCGGCGACTGCGATATCTCAATTTGGCCCTGACTAATTTGACTGACTGATTCGGATCGTGCTAGCCGTCCATCTTCGCAAGGAAATGGCGATAATTCTATACGATAGTCTATCCGGAACAACGAGTCAATAAAAGCCTCATTGCTTTTGGGGGCCATATAATTTGTGGACTCCCCCCCTGCGCTGCTGAACTCTCTCCTCTGTGTCTGGTGAGACATGTCGTGCGGATCCGAGGCAGCAGATGAAGAACGAGGACGATGCGGGGATACATTGTCAATGTTGTATTCCATGGCAACTTCGATTTCCACAATACCTGAAATGATTGTAGCACATAAAACTGCGCAAAAATTTACCTACCTACCTACCTAGATAAGTACCCCTAGGCAGCGGTTTTTGTAGGCCATAAGGAAGTTACCACACTTCGCCACAATCTTCGACCCCCAATCCTGAAATCAGGTAAATGGGAGGCGTATTGTTGTGGCTTGAAGGAAGATTATTGTAGCACTACAGAAGATGCATAGCTTCAGATATTCAGCCCCGTGGGTGGCTTAATGTTACCTGTCAGGGGAGGAGTATAGGCGAAAGATCTATACCTTAGGTAGGCTGTTTGCATGAATGTGCATATTGGGGGTGGCGAAGAATTTCCAACACATTCATCCGTTGTGCAACCATATGTCTCCGACCAAGCCACCAAATTAGGAGCGATTTCGCCTTGCGCCAGCTCAAATTGCACAAGCTACGGCGCGATAAATGGAGAATCCGGACGAGTGATGTTAGTCTAGCTACTCATAAGACAAGAAGTCGCCAACGAGCTGCATGAAGCGCTCCCTATCCTCCCAGAGCGAGACGTGGCTTGAGTTCTCAAGCGTAACCCACTTGACCTTATTGATGGTCTTGAAGAATGGTTCCACCACGAAGTCCATCACTTCGTCGTATTTGCCGTTCAAGAGCAACGTTGGCGCCTCAATGTTATGCGCGTCCTTCCAGCCCTCCCAGTCCTTGAGCGAACCAACCGTGTCGAACTCCGAGTGGCCTTGCCTGCGTAAAATTGTTAGGAGATCACGTAATATGAGAGATGGAAAGGGGTCGAGAAGGACTTTTTCTCGGGGGGAAGTGAAGAGAGTTGGAAGAAGGGGAAAGGGCCTACATGGTATTATAAGCAGTCGCATCTTCGCGGACGTTCCTGAAGGTGCGCTGGATGGGCTCGGGTATGGGGTCTAGCCGACAGACGAAATTCTTCATGAAAACGGCAGCAGCGCCCTTGAACTCCGGGCTTTCATGGTCGCCCTTCTTGTCGCACTCCTGGAGAGTCGTGCGGACATCCTCCGGCAGCTCCGCGAGCCGCTGCTTGCAGGCTTTCTTGTAGAGCGGCATGCTGGCGGGTGCGCCGGAGAGGACCAATCTCTTGAGTCCCTTCGGGCGCCGGGACGCGTACGAGCTGCCCAGCATGCCGCCCCAGCTCTGGCCGAGGATGTGGAAGCCCCTCTCGCGAAGACCGAGGTGATCGATCAGTCCATCGAGCTGCTTGATGAACAAGTCGAATGTCCAGAACGACTCGTCACCCAGCTTCTCCCGTAAGTGGGTAGAGCGACCGCAGCCAATCTGGTCGTAGAATACGAGCGGGATCCTATGCGCCTCGTAGATGTCAATCAGCGCCTCAAGGTAGTCGTGGCCAGAGCCGGGGCCACCGTGAAGTGCGATGAGTGGTGGCGTCGCCGATTCCGTCAGATCGCCGATGACCTTGTACCACGTCTTACAGGGCTTCCCCGCGCCAGGGGCCTCAAAGGCGATTTCGCCCTCCGATGTGGGGTAGGCTGACATGCTTTATAGGGCTGAGCGATGCCGGTAAAAATGAGGAGTCAGGGGCAGTGACTAGGTACCTGAGGTAGATTGTGGAAGTGAGAGGATTGGGGAGGAAAAGATGGTGGTTGGCGTTTCTCACGTGGAGGAGCGGAAGGGAGACGATTACCTAAGGCGCCTACGCATTATTACGAGGAATGGAACCCATCACGTTTCTTTGTGCCTCGTACCTGCACCATACATACCTAGGTACCGTCTGGTGTGATTGCTGGTCCGGCGCTGTGATACTCCGAATCAAGGGATGATCCTCGTTGGCGAGCCGCATCTCTAATCCCGCGTTAGGTACATGTAAACGGCGGAACACGGACACAAGTGCATTATAGGCCGAAGTTAGATTACAGGTCCGCATATCGATACTAATATTGTGCATAAGGCATGTTCCGATTGTCTATTCCCTGACTCCTCACGTCTAATTGGTCCGCATTATTCGGATTTTATGCTGGGGGCTATGCAAAAAGTAATACTTCGGACCCCGCACTTACATGGCGGTACCTAGGTATGCAGAGTTATGCCGTAGGGCTATCTCATCAGGGGGTCGACATCCTCCCCCTTCCGTCCTCCTTGCCCGAGGTAGCATGAACGTTGCGACCAATAGGGCTCAGACCGAGTCCAACTGTCTTAAACATATTAAATTTGGCTCGGCATAGCAACCCATCGTGCATGAAAGGGGAGTCACGAGACCTATGATTGGTTGGCACCCGGGACTTCACATGTAAGCCAGGGCGCCCATTTCACCGAGCCAATCTTGGCTACAGTTTATTTCGACATTCAGCCCTGATAAGCAACTGCGTGTTCTGGCTTGTATTACTCTATATGTTTATTCTTCGGCTTGCTGCGCTCAAACGGCCCTGGTCGATAGGTGTAGTTCCCCGCAATGAGGATCCTCTGCCGCGCCCAATTGTCCAAGCTATCCCACTTCGCACATGTTGTCACGGCGTCTAGTCTCTGCTCCTTACCATTAAGTTGATTATCTTCATCCACCCATTCGAAGGTAGTTACTGCGGTATTAGCGTGGCACATCACGGCTTGGCGAAGGGCGTTGATGCAATGGTCTAAGACACAGTCTTTTGTCAGCTTACACCGGTATCGATGTAGAAGTAACTGGCCAGGTAGACATACCTGAGTGCGCTTTTCCAAGATGGTCGAAGTAAGGAGAGCCGGCGAACTTGGATTCGTAGTAATCCCAGTGTACCACCATCCGCAGATTGTTCAGGCAATGTAAATGATGGTAGACGCCCATGGAGCCAATGTAGTAACCACCATTCACTTGGACCAGGTTCGTCTTGTTGACTCCGAGGAAGTCTAGCTCGTCGCCTGTAATCTTGATATTGATGGCTTGAGAAGGGCTCAGCAACTTCCGCACCAGAGATCTCCAAGCGTATGCGACTTACCATGTAGCAGGTCGTCCCATGCTGCATCAAGTTCGTCTGATGGACCTTGGTCAAAGGGAGATTCAGGCGGATACCATTCTGCCCTCTCCTCATACCGTAGGATATCCCCCATCAAAGCTATAATAGCATTCATGTGAGCAAATTTTCGTCATCGACGACAGTAGGGAAGTTAATCGTACTGGGAGAGCCATCTGACATTTGCTTCAGCGGCTGTGCAGCAAGCCTCACGGCAACATCGACTGTTAACGCTATAGCGATATAGAGTAATAAGACGAAGATCGTTAATAGGAGAGCATTTGTCCTCAGCCACAGGCGTATCGGCTGGCGCCCATCCTTCTGTTCACTCGAAGTATTCCGTGGGTGTATACTGCCTCCTTCGACAGAATGAGGGAGCAGAGGATCTTGAGAGTCCTCGGAATGTTTTTCCATGCTGGAAGATATGGTGAAACCGGAAAGAACTATGGTGAGCGATGGGATGTCCTTCGACGGAGTCAAGACTTGGTATAATTTGAACTCTCGCAGAAGGGGCAAGAAGGTGATCGACTGATTCTGGGATGATGAGCCGTAGTATGACCTCAATGTAAACGTAGTATCTGGAGCTTGAGAGACCTGCAGGCATGAGGCATGGATCGGGTCCGTCTGGGCTGCAAGTAGTATAAGATTAGCCTGTTTCTAGGTGCCGAGCCCTTGGATACTACCCACGATGTAGGTTGAGGGTCTGCACATGCATGACCTGAAACCTATATATAATCTTACGGTGAAGCTAACAAAACCCCCCTTTTACGTCAGTGGGTCTGATCACATATACCCCGCTAGTTGTGATATCTATCTCGAAGCATATAACCGTTGGCTGCCCTAGGACTACGCTTCCTAGGACTTCCACCGGCATAAGAGGACCTCACATCCCACTAAGCTAAGGATTCTCCAACACTTTCTACTACCCCAAGATCTCAAGTTGAAAGACCACTCCTACAAATCACTATCACCAGAACAAACCGTCAACATGCTTTACAAGACTGTTCTCTTTGCTCTTCTGGGCTTCACCGGCATTGCCTCCTCCATGGTTCTAGGTACTTAGCTCGTGAACACCATCCTATTGTCTTCACGCCGGTCGCTGACTTGAATCCAGGAAACCGAGACACTAGCCTGAGCCAGCCCGAAGCTAGAACCCCGCCATCTATCATCGCCATCGGAGACGTTGTGGCGGAAGAGGACGAGTAAAGTCAGTGGGGTGTCCCGTTATTCGACATCAAGCCTAGTCAGATGTCGCTTTCGCTATGAGAGGTTGGATTTTAAGCGGACCCATTCACATCGTAGAGAATTATCTCGGCGCTAGGGAGTAACTGAGGGGTCATGGTAGTACGAGATAGGAGAATATCAACAATAATACCCTACACTGCGCATTGACCCCTTGGCGTGATATTGTCTAGATGCTTCATGGGATGTTGTTTCTGATTGATGCCTTGTGGACATCGACGATCTGGGAGACAGCGGCAAACAAAGCCAAGGATCTACGTAGTTATTGTCTTTCCCGTCCAGTAAGTGGGGATGAGGCCCTTTTGAGGGACTAAGTCGAGAGTTGATGGACTAGGATCGCGACCCTCGTGCCGAACCGCCTTCATCTGGGGAAGCGTGCTGGACGCTAGCAGCATAACGAGGAGGAGAGGAAGAAGATCAATCTGGGATAAGACTAGACCGCAAGGTAAGACAAAAGGGCCGTGAATGTTGCACAGCTCCACTTGAGCATCTGTCTGAGGATGATCGACTTTTTTCTCTTTCAGAATATCTTCAAGGCCCGATTAGGGACATATGGTTCGCCAATCGGTATCCTTGCAATGCTACCTCCCGATGCGGTCGGGAGGCTCATGGAAAGACGCCATATCCGACGGCATGTTGTAAGCCCATACCCCCCCATTCGATAGAATATTACGCGTATTTTCGTGTTCGTAATCTGAAGGTTTCAGTCTTGCTGACGAAGTGCACGGAAAAATCAATAAGTGAGATCTGATAATCAAACACGACAACTACCGGGCAGGTCAGCACTAGTGTAGGTAGATCTTGCTTTTCCCTAGCAGATTATCTGGCTATCTTCGGCATCGTACTCCTGTTAATAAGCAAGGGGTACATGTCTGGAATGCGCGGTGATGCTGGCCTGGTAGCGTTACATCGGCCGTGCATGCTGCGCCGTAACGCCACAGCTTATGTCAAATAAGCTCTGTTGCAGGCAATATAGGCGACGTCGGTCTAACCAATAGCAGTCCATATCGGGAGGTGTCTCATTACGAATGTGTCACGGCGTAAATTAACCCCGCGATCAACGCAACGCCCTAAGCATTTTGTGCAATCCGGTCAGCTTATGGTAGTAACGAATTCCGGAGCACAACTCACGTAAGTCGCTTCGAGCTTATCCTGAGATGGAATCTCTATCCCCTGATTCGAATAGTGTATACATGCCTACGTAGCTAGTCATCGGAGATTACCCGGTCGTTGCGGAGCAGCCAAGATAGAGTGCTGATGATGCTACTGCCTTTTGATCCTTCAATGCCTATTGCTCTGGAGACGGCTCATGGACTGGAAGCTTAGGGAAAAGCCACCGGAGTCACCAACGCCTCAACAAGACCAGCATTTGGAGCTAATTTGGATCCCCGAAAAATAAGTTGTATGTTCAAATTTGATATATATATATATGGTTGCCAAGCTAAACTTCCTTGATAGGACCCTTGAAATAATGTCGAGCTCGCACAACGTACCACACGATACTGAACACGAGGACACTCCCATACACAACCACACTCCAATTCAGATCTGCGGGACTAGGATGGTTGTCCTGGGGCCAGAACGACCAAAACAATATGAAGGCGGTATAAACACAGGCAAATGCGTTATTAATGGTCCCGAAAGGCTCCGGCAGCTTCCAAGGACCCCAGTAGAGCCGGCCCGAGTGAATTGGATCTTCATCGATGCCTGGTACGTAGGGATGAAAACCCCCAGTCACGCGGTGATATAGAAGCAATCCGCATGCGAGAAGATATGAGGAATATATAGCGGCCAGTAGAAGCGAGAGTAGAGCAGATAGAACAACGGAGGACCCAAGTACAATGAGTGATACCAACACTGTAGTCCCCATGGTACTCATGATGGCATAAACGGGAAGCGTGTTTTGGTTCAGCTACATAGTGAGTGAGTAAGCGGATGCAATGGCTAGGCGGGGGACGTCGTATATCGTGCGACTACTTACTTTCACCAAGTGCTTATCAAAAGGTAGTCCCTTGTCTCGTGCAAACGACCACATCATCCGCGACGCTGATGCGTAGGTACTGATGCAACTCGCAACTGCGAGGACAAGCACCACGCCAGCCATAATACAAGCGCCCGGAGTTGACTTGACGGCGGACTCGAAGATTTGAAGAAAAGGATAGAACATCGTGTCTGCGGCCGCGACTGCAGCAGGCACATCGCTAATGCAGAACAATAAAGCAATAACCATAGCGAATCCCAAAGCTCCATTGATGAAAATAGTGTAGAGCAGGGCCTGCGGTACTACAACGTTTGCCGACCGGACCTCCTCCGACATGTGGACGGCGCAATCGGCACCAGTCATGGTGCTAGCGACCGTGGGCACGCCGACGAGAAAGGCCAGGCCCTGCGTCGACCAACCGCCGTTATTAGTGAATGTAGTGAATACATCGGCAGGCGTGTTATGAGGCGCAAAATAGACCAATGGGACGAGCACGCCAAAAAAGCCCGTCAGATGCAATATGAGCACTAGACCCTCGAACTTGGCTAGTACGCGGCCGGTAGTTGAGTTGACTAGCACGGAAAACACCGCCGCGGCCCACATGATCAGTACCGTATGCCACGGGATAGCGACATAGGACGGTTCGGCTAGGACTACGATGCCCTGGATAATAGTCGCGACAGAGTAGCTGGTGGTGATGGCTATGGCCTGCCAAGCCAGCGTCGTCATCCAGGCAGTAAGGTAGGATAGGAAGTTGGCGCACGAGTCCGGTGCCATCATCGCAACCCAATGATCTGTCCATCGCGAAAATATTTAGTAAATATCCATCTCTTCGATACGACAATCAAATCCAGCAGAAAACGAAGGGAAAATGCGCTCTTACACTGCCCGCCTGCGGTCGGAGCTACTGAAGCTAGTTCGGCCACAGAGGCGTAGACTGAAGTGATGCCGACCCATCCGATTAAAAACGCCCAAACAACGCCTCCGGAACCCCCGCTGAGAAACGTCGGCACGGACGTCACCAAGATACCCTCCCAGGACAGCAAGACCGAGCAGGAAAGTCCTAAACTTGACATGAACCCGAAGCTGCGATTGAGAAGCGGGCGCTTCCCGAGCCGCCTGAGCGTCGTATCATCGCGTGAGGAGTGGTAGTTGCCACCCGAAAAATCGGAGACGGAGAAGAGGGTGTCTCCATTGTTTTGCGTATTCCGAGATGCGACGCGAAGCTCGATGGAGTCTTTGGAATTGGCGGTTAGGTCCATTGGAGGCCGGAGTCAAGAAAAATGACAACGGCCGGGAATGCGATGAAGAACAAAACAAGAATTGAAAATTGGCGAGGTTGCTTGTGAGCTTGAGGACTAATTCGAGAAGCAAATTTGTGTCAGCACCATGTTACCAACCTCAGTGTCTTACAGCGCTGGTGAGTCCTCGGGTGCAACACCCTTGCAGCTTGTCCTACGGGGTTAGCCGTCAAGGGAACCCTCTGCAGGGTACGAATAGGTATCGGAGCTTGTCGATTTTGTCTCAGCTCCGGAGAGATTGCCCGTAGATCCTCTGTTATAGGGCGTTCAGCGAACCTGATGGTAAGGCGTTAAGGATAAATGCCACGCGAAAGAGACATTACCTCTGGACACCTACCTGCTGAGCCTCAGTCGTGCTGAAGACAGGAGCCCTCCCTAGTACGGGTACCTGGGCATGGCGTTTTCGGACCGGATTTTCGCTGTGACCTTCCCTGACGGGTGCCATGCGCATCATTACTTAAAACCCTCGAAGCTAAAGCGTCGTTTTCGCGATTGGAGGGGTTGAAGGTTACATTGCCTGAAGGATGCTGAGAGCTCGCCGTGATTGGTAGACGCAGAAAGCCGTAAGAATTCTAACCGTGCCATAATTCTGCTTATATCCCTTGGCAAGCAACGGGAAAGGCGTACGGGAGCGGCGTTATCCCCGCCTTACTTACCGTTGACCCCCTACCCATCATTGCTGCATAAGTTCAGCTCGTTTTCGTTTGTTTAAACTTCGAGGCTGTTCTCCATCATATCCCGCGAGTAGATGTAAACTCGTGAGCAAAGCGTGGCATATCTTAATCGATTTTATACGTCGAATTATTCTACGACCTTTGTTGCTCCAGAATGAGAGCAGGCAAGTCCATGTGGACGAGTCTGCAAGTAATCGGATGTGGATGCAGATTCGGTGAGAAAGGCGTGCCGATCCTTGATGCGCAGGACCTTTTGATCGTTCGCCTGCTGCTATCCTCTCTCACTCGGTGTTGCTTTCGGGAAGCACGATGCTTTGGACTTCAAAATATGGCTTTCCTAGGAATATTCCTGACTAGCGATTAATCACGACTCGGATGAAGCTTTTTGAGAAGAGTTATCCTGAGCAGGTTACCATGTTGGCTACAGAGAGATGTATAGCAGGGGGACTGAGACACCTGCAGCCAAGGTAAAATGAATCGCTCACCAGCCACTTTCTCCTGGCAATAGGCGCATTTTGAGTAGGTTCATCCCTGACGCCGTCCGTTTGCCTTTAATTTCGCACCATATCTCCTTCCACAACCCGTTTATGGATGGTTATCATAGCCCTGTACTTCAGGATCCTCACGGCTAGTTCAATATTATCGCATCACAACCGAGGTTCATCAAGCGAAAAAGACTTGGTTCAGGTTACAAGGGCCGAATCCTCAACTTCCTAAAACATTACGTCAATTTCAGCTAGCTGTAGTGCATCTCTATATGATACCCTTTTACCTTTATGATTAGCATACGGAATTCAAGTAGAACATTATCCTGCATTCGAACCCAACATCCCCGAGTTTTTCCATCCGAGTGAACCCTAAACCTAAATCGACGTTGTTCAATGAATGCTAACATCAGGTTCCAATCCCAACGCCGCGTTCAATCATCACGAACCCTGAGAAAAGACCAATCGACCATACCGTCCGTGCCATGCTTCCATTTCCAATACTCAGAGTCTTCATACATCCAACATGCTCTTGATCTGTTGTGGGGGTCCGCTCGTAGATACGCCACTTGCTGTACTCGAGCTCCTCTCACTCGTGCCTGGACGTCGAGTGGACTCATTAGCTGCATCTAGACCTCTGCCTCGTTCCGCAGGGGTAGAGGCTTCGGGATTAGCGCCTGGGAACAGGAGGCTAGCTGCCATCTGCATCGTGCGTTCAGATCTGCGCTGGTCCGACTTGCCCCCATAAGGCGTAGGCGTATACGGTGGTGGCGCAGCAGATCCGGCGGCGCCACTCCGAAGACTGTTTGTGCGCCGTATTTCATTCATCTCTATGTTATTGCTTCGATTGTTCGCCTCGGCTTCGGCTTCCGCAGCTCTCCGCTCTGCAAGCCTTTCAATCTCCCTCGCTGTCGCCCGTCCACCGCCAACCTCCCGTACGTTCCGCATGATGCGGTCTCGCATGCTACCCGTCGGGATGTCGCCGTTAACACGGCGCCACCAAGCAGGCTTCCGAACGAAACCGAGCTCCTGGTCAATAGCTGCTCCTCGTTCTCGTCGCTGGCGGATGAGCTCACGATCCTCGTTCGGACGCATAAAGCCAGCGATTACCTGGACGATGATAAGTAGAAGACTTGGTGCATAGCCTCCAAGATACATCGCGAGCAGGTTAGTTTTGACGTTTAGAGGTGATAAGCCAAAATCCCAGGCACATAAACCTTGATATGCGACGATAGCTAGTGAAAGTGGCACCATCAACGTAAAACGGAATGGCATATATCCCAGAAATCCGATGACACGGTTGAAGAGTCCACGATTGCGCGGTTCGTAATGCCGAATTGAATGCCAGAGAGATACCATGATAGTACACCAGCAAACAAAGAGGCAGAACGTTGCCGCCTTGAAACGTCCATCCGTAGCAGCTGGTAATGCGTTTTGTACTGTCTGATCGGGGGAACGCTGAAGCTCAATCGCACCCCAATTTCGTGGGACAATGAGGAAGAAGTTCTATAGTAGAGTAACCGATTAGCGCCTTTTGTCATCGAATAGCATGTTCGCTGTGGTGTTGACTTACCAACCACAGCCACAGGTAGAAGAACAGTGGCAACCAGAATTCGAACATTCCCCTCTTATCATTCTGTTGGAGCACGAAGGGATTGGGATCGATAAACTGGCGTTCCATCCAACTACCCCAATGTCGTACGCCCTCCCATACAAGGGCCATGGAACCCATTTGCATGAGGTACCAGAAGAAGACGTTCAGAACAATAGGAAGTTCCACGACGCGATATCGATCTACGTCAATGCCGGTGAAAAGGCCGATGAGTGCCGCAGCGCAAACGAATATTGACCAGTACCATTGCCATCTCCTCCCAATCGGATAAAACCTCTTCTCAGCTGGTAGATGTAGCTCGCCATGCTTCTTTAGATTTACCAATACGAATACCAAACTTAGAGCAAAAGCCACCGCAAAACCAATGCCGGCACGCGCTCGATTTCCGATAGGCTGTGTCGCTAGATAGCACCAAGTACTATTCAGAAAGGTTCCATTGGGTAAGAGGCCGACCGGAGTGTACGGCGAGTCGACGAGGAAGCACCACGACCCATTGGATAGGGTGTTATTGGTAGGATAATAGGTATAATTCCAGTGATCCAACGTCGTTAAGTTGAAATGGATATTATTGATTACGGTGTCGGTTTTATTGTCGCCTTGCGGGAAACTGAGGATATCGCGTAAATCAATTAGAACCATGGCTGCGTCTGGAATGGCCCGCACGGGGTTTTTCTCGTCTATTGTTGTTCTTTAAGGTAGGACGAACGGGAGCACGAGTGCAAGGTCGTAACGGATTCAGGACATTGGGGTCATCGCAAGAGGACGAGACGCGCGACGAGAAAAGAAAAGAAGAAAGGAAGGAGAAAAAATCGCGAATTCGCGAAGGGTGGAGGTGATAGAATCCGGAGCTTCGGATCACATTGCAGGGAAAAAGTCGCTCAGTGACCAGGTGATCTCCACAGAGACATGCAGCCCGATAACTCAAATGGGAACGATAAGAGGGCTGGTAGTGCTGAACGACGTCATCCCGAATGCCGAGCAGGCGCTAGCAAATACGTACCTCGCCGATCTATGCTTTACATACATGTAAGCCACTTTGGCCAATCTATCCCTGCTCACTGCAGATACCTAGTCGATTCTGTCGTCGCGCAACAATTGAATTGACCTAGTTGACAAGACAACCATCCTAACATAAACCGACTGAACCGAACCCTTAAATTCAGTCGAATCGAACCCTATCATTAAACTTCATCAACCAACTCAATCTCGTTGGTGATCCTTATAGCCTGTTATGGAAAGTGTTATTTCTTTTTATACACGGACAAGGGATAGCGCGATGGAGGACGATCTAATTCTAGACCTCCTGGGGCCAAGAGTCTTGGCTTGTCAGCTTTGGTCAAGTTCTTTGTTGGTGCTACTACCTAAGGACACGATTCTTTCATTTAGCTCTCGACGGTCATTCTGCAATCTAAATATTCATTCCTTTCTCCTGTAGTCTCGCTGTCGCCGTTCTTCGAGGAATAGTGAAGGGCAATTGCGCAATAAGCTATGCGGCCGAGCGATGTGATACTGCCTGTGTCTCTGGTCATTGGGCATGTCCTTGGCCAGAATTGTCCCTCCTACTCGAACTACGCTCTATCGCGAAACCCACCTCTGTCGACCGGTGCCTATAAACTCGCGTACCAACGTCCAACTCCAGAATGTCGCACTTTCAACTCGAGTCTCATTGAAGATGCCATTAACCAGGCGAAGGATGACATCTATGACGCGGACCTGTTCCGCCTGTTCGAGAACACGTTCCCGAATACACTCGATACGGCGATCAAATGGCGAGGAGTTGCTGCCAATAATTCGGAGGAGGAGCTAGCTTTCGTCATTACCGGTGATATCAACGCGATGTGGATTCGCGACTCGGCAAATCAGATAGCCCCGTATAAAACCGTACTGAAAAGTGCGACTGATGACATCGCCTCGGTATTTCGCGGTGTTATCAATATGCAAGCCCGATATCTGATAATATCCCCCTATTGCAACGCCTTCCAACCTCCCCCTGAATCCGAGATGCCGCCAGTGTCGAATGGGGGCACATATTCTGTCACGCCGTCGTATGACCGCAATGTGGTTTTTACATGCAATTTTGAGTTGGACGATTTCGGAGGTTTCTTGCAGCTCTCGCATGACTACTACAATGCGACAGGAGACGTGGATTTCTTCGGCAAGTTCCAATGGATCCCGGCAGTGCAGTCCGTTCTCGCCGCTTCGGAAGCAATGAGGAAGCCTACATATGGACCAGATGGAAAATGGATGCCTCCTGCGTACTCTTTCCAGTCGTTGACTATGTCTGCTTCGGGCACATTAGGAAACAATGGAATGGGAAGCCCTGTTAACGACACGGGTCTTGTACGGTCTCCATTCCGCCCCAGTGACGATTCTGCCATGTTTGACTTCAACATTCCAGCAAACATGATGTTATCGAGATATCTAGACTCAACATCGAAGATCATGGATCGACTACCGAATGCGCCTAAAGGACTGTCGCAGGAAATGAGAGACATGGCAGCTGAAATCAGGGAGGCCATCAACCATTGGGGCATTGTGAATGCGCCAAACGGCCAGAAGATTTTCGCGTACGAAGTTGATGGTTTCGGGGGCCAGAATCTCATGGATGATGCGAATATCCCATCCCTCCTTTCTGCGCCGTTCTTGGGGTATGTGGATAAGGATGACCCCGTCTATCAAAACACGCGGGCCTTCGTCCTCAGCAGGAGTAACCCCTGGTGGTGTGCCGGCCCATATATCAACGCCGTCGGTAGCCCGCACATTCGGCCAGGGGCGGCCTGGCCCATGTCGGCTATTAGTATGTTATCCCCTAGTTTTCCCCCTGTCCGCTGATATCTATTGGTATATCTCACTTTGGAGTCTGCATTATCACCATTTGTTTCACTTCTTCATAACCCCATCCTTCCCATATAAGCTATCGCTAACCCTTCAGTGCGAGCAATGACATCGGACGATGACGGGGAGATCATAGAGGCGGTGAAGGAGGTGCTGCGTAGTACGGACGGATACGGACTCATTCACGAGAGTGTCGATAGCTTTGATACGAGTAGTTGGACCCGGCAGTGGTAAGCCAAAGTCTTTACCCGTCTGCTAAAATGTTTTGCAGTCAGACTAACATAAGGATCTAGGTTCACATGGGCGAACGGGCTTTTTGGTCAAATGGTCATGGATTTAGCAGAAAGGAAACCTCACATCCTTAAGGAGAGCTTCCAGCCTTTCTTCATAGAAAAGGATTAGGACTACGTATCCCATTTAATTATATCTTCGTTAATTTTCATGATTAAAGTTCGTAAGCATTGGTTAGACGTAGCGCAATGACTATCGTAGTCTTACTCTTCTGCCGCCCTAGAGCTCTATAATAAGCTTTTATTCTTAAGGGGAGAAAGGATAGGATAGTAATGATGCTGTATTAGGAAAGATTAGGACCTAAGGTCTACTGGAGCAAGTGGGATTATATACCCCTCCACAGTGCCTCTCACTTGCCACTATCTTGTACCTGCCTCCATCTAGTGGCTAACCTCCTTACGCTTTGCTACCTTTTCCCACTAGGCGTTGAAACATCGTGGCCGATACGCCTTGACTCCCGAAACCACAGCTATACTCTAGACTAGACCAACCGGCACCCCTAGCGAGGCTACGGGTTCTAATTCCCGCGGTCCTTGTACTCGAATATCCATCTCATTAGCATGTCGGTAGTCATGACCTAGTACACAACGAAGCCTCCTTTCGATGTCGCACAAGTCAGCTGTGGAACTAGACATATATATATCTGACGTGTACCTGGCAGAAACGAGGGGTTAAAAGTAGACAGTAGCTGGTCGATATTCTAAGCCGATATTTCGAGGTGAACTGCCCATAGACATCTCAGAAAATTCTAGTACTCGTCAAATTGCTAAGAGGCAACAGTCATAACCATGATACGCGTACGTCTCGGTTATTCCAGCCTACAGGCGCCTATTACACACATATATGCCCAAGCAATGATAGGTATCTCAACGCTAAGGGCGTCGGTCAAGCGGTCGGTGGTTAACACTTCAGGGGTTCGAGGTCTTGTTCTTAGCATCGTTCAGACCTTCTACTACCGGGTGCCCCTACACAGCTCGGGAGTTAACATATGGTTTGAGAACTTTGGTACTGGTGACTGGCATCGATTTGCTCCTCATTCCCCGCCGAGGGCTTGATGAATTTTTGTCTGTGGGCGGCTTAGGAAGGCCCATTTATGCCATATTTTTCGATTAATCTCCTCTTCACACCCCCCGTTTCCAATTCATGCTTATTTTACTCGTGTAAGCTACCGAGGTACTTGATAATTAACACACAACCTTGTGTTATCCGAACCCGTAGCCCCTCGTAGCCCCTCGTAGCCCCTCGTCAGAAGGCAGTCCAGAGAGAGGGCGTCATGATAGCACCTTAACCCCGCCTTTTTACCATTCATTCACTCCATACTAACGAAATCTCGATACTCAGAGATGGTGGCAGGTACACCAAAAGGAAAGTGCGAGGCACTGTAGGGGGTATCTAATCCCACTTGTTCCAATGGACCTTAGGTCCTAAATCTTTCCTCATACAACATCATTACTATCATATCCTTTCTCTCAGCACGCCAGCCTAGGTATCCCACATATCGCCGATAGACGACTTCACCAATCGAAATCACGAGTTGTCCGTTAATTAGCGCTTGGTCGAGATCTTTAGCATGCTGTAAGGAAAAAGAATGCTGGATCACATGATGCTGTAATGGTTAAGGCTGATCCCACCTCTGCAAAGGGCTACAGGGGCAACCGTCCGCCAAGGATAGGCACGAAACCCTATCTCAGACATCAGTTGAATCTTATCTGCCCAACATTGTACGTTGGCCCGGTGCCTGTGACGCATTGACCCCCTTCCCCTAAGCTGTTGAAGCTAATCTGCTCCGTGGCTGGTAGCAAATCCATGGAAGACAGTCATCCCATGATCCCTCAGGGTCCGTGACCTTAGGTTGATAGTTTATCAAACTCAAATATCACAACATCACTGTCAGTATCTCGTTATTTCGTCGCAAAAGGTCGATTTGCTAACTAGACTCTAACGACAGAAGTATGGAAACCATCGACTTGAGAACATGCCGCCCAATCCTTTTGCGGAAACAGAATGCAGGGATACAGTTGATCCCGGGTATCAAACCTCCTTCTCGTGCCGAACGCCGTGCTTGCAATGCAACGATAGTATCAAACCACAAGAATCCCAACGATACTCGATTTCAGAAGTCCGTCGCGAACTTTGAACGAGTTTAAAGTTCTCCGCAAGAAAAAGCACCGCCGTGGTACTGTCGCCAAGTCCTCCGCCGGCGCAAACTCAGTACCTAACCCATGCAAACTCCCACTATTCCTCCAACCTTAACACCCCTTCACTCCTCCTACTCCAAGCTGGCGAGCCAGAGATCTTGCTCCGGGTACGCCTCCTTGAAGGACGGGCCGTTGAAGAACGCTTGCTCCGCCGCGTGGCACATGAAGCCGTCAGGAGAATCGGCCATGAGCCCGCGCTCATGGAGCATTATCGACAACCCGTAGAGTCGGTTTGACTCCACTGGGGTAGGCCTGTTGTCCTTGAAGAAGTCTGCGGCGCGTTAGCAAGTCTCGAATAGAAAAGGAACCGGGCGGTAACATACTGTAGGCTAGCATCATCATGTGATTCACGAAGCCTGGGTCCAGGAAGTGCTCGTCGGCCATCATCTTCACCAAGCGGATCAGCTTCTCCGGCTCGGTGTAGTGCTCGAACTCGTTCTCGGCGACGAATCTGGTGAAGGTCTCCCAGTAGAACAGCTTGTTGTTCCTGTACTGGATGCAGTCTGCAGATGCTCGTATTAGCGTACAAGATTCCCCAAAGTCAATCCAGCTCCCCAATCTCCGTTCTCTCTTGCGTGTATGTCTGCCAGGGATCGTGGAGTAATTAAAAAGTACTTACCAGGCGTCATGCAGTCAACGGGAGGAAGACCGAGCGTCTTCATCATCTCGATGAACATGTCCTCCGGCGGGTCCAATGTGCTTTGTTCCTTCACAAATGCCCTCAGGTTCTCCGCGAAGCGCGCAGTGGCGTCTTTTGGCAGCGGGAAGTAATACTGCGTGAGGAAGGGCTGTGAGGAGAACTGCGTTCCTGGGCCGGCCGTGTACTGCTGAGTACTGTCTTGTGGGGTGTTCATTGCCGATGTGAGCATAGGGGTTTGGACGAATCCTTGCTGAGGCTGAGTCCCAGGCCTTGGTTGAGTTCGAAGCTGAGGCTCAGCCGGAGCTGGAGCTGGAGTCGTAGTTGGGGCTTGAGAAACCGACATCTGCGTCTGCATTGGCATCTGCATTTCCATCGGCATCTGCTCTGGGAGCGAGAATTGCTGTTGAGTCAAGCCTTGCTGAGGACCCATTTGCTGTGGCGTCTGATTAACCATGGACATCTGGAAGTTGAAATCCATCGGGAATGCCTGTTTTTGCGCAAGTGGTTGCGCCATTGGTTGAACCCCTTGATGCGCCTGCGGTCGAACTTGTGGTTGAACCTGTTGTTGCATTTGCCGTTGCGCCTGTTGTTGCGGTGTCTGGTGGGGCTGCTGCGCGAACATATCGTGAATATGTTGCGGTAGTGGAAGCAGTGTAATTGGCTGGTCTGTCAGTGTTGATTGGTGACGAGCGGCCTGCGCAGTCGAGTGTCGTTGTTGGTGTGAAGACATTTTTTCGACAGTAATGGTTTTGAGTGAAATTTAGGTGTGAAGTGTAGAGGGGAAGAAGAAGATAGGACGGGAGAGTCGTCTGGGAAAGTTGTCTGGGGAAAGATGGATCGGTTGATTCTAGGAGAGTGGCCAGAAATAAGTATGCGGACTGCCAGGCATCTCCGATAGCTCCCACCAACAGCCGCAGCCCTCAGAGTTCCAGCCTCGAATGCTAGCGGCTGATTAGGACCTACTTAATCTGGACGCCATGAAAGTGATGCACAGACTCCAAGTTAGGTATCCAACCCTGTTGTTGAGGGCGGGTGGCGTTGAAGTTGTCTACCCGTAGCTGGGTACCCAGTCTTTAGTCGACTAAGTCTCGTCGACTAAATCGCGTCTACTGAGCACGCGTCCAGCAGCTAGTTGGTTACTGAATAATCCCTATTCATCCTATCTTTAGCTCTATTGTGCGTCTGCCTGAATGGTGCGGCTAGTATCATCCTTTGTTTGACGTCCGACGAATTAGATAAGCAGTAGTTTGGCTTGCTTGACTCTAGCTGGCTCTCTTTGTCTTCACCACAGCAAGCCGGTGAGTTCGCAGTAATTCAAAGTGAGCACTTATCCAGGTCGGATGAGCCGTGGAATATTGTGGCGGTTGAGTACGTAGGTAGCAATTGATTCGCTTCGTTATTGCAAAAGGGTTTCATCCTTTCCTGCTTTAAGTTTCCATGGCTGTTATTACCAGGTCGCGTCACAGCAGGAGTTGACCGTAACTGAGAGCTTCGCACCGTCTTAAGAGTTGAAGTCTAACCTACGTGCTTATTAATAGATCATAGGAGCTTATCACATGCCGGCGATGCCCAGAGAGTACGTAAGGCCCCAGAGCGAAGAGCGTAGAGGCCGCTACGACGGTAATAATATAAGAGCCTCTTAATAAAAGCTACGAAGGTACGAACAGGACACTAGGCCTTCCTAACCGCAACACGAGGGGCATAGGAAGGTGCTACAGGTCACCTGTAGTGCCATTAACTGTCAAAATCACGTAATATCCTCTTAATTCAACCATAAAATGCATCAGAAGACAAGACGGCCACATCATGGTTCGCTCCGGATACTTTGGGCTCAGTATGGAATATCTGAAACTACCTATGTAGGTAGACAAAGAGCAGTCACCTCTGTTCCCTTAGCCCATCAGCGAATATGTCTATACATTTTTATGTAACAATATCGCTTATACCTAGGTACTTATGTACTATCTCTAATTTGCATCATGACGAAATGGAAATGATACGTTTGATAAAACTGAGCTTGAACCCAGGCCTAACGCTCGTAAAGATTCGATCTAAAATTTAGGCGATGTACGGTAAAGTAGCAGCATCGTTCTAAATACATCTTATCTTCCGATATCAATTAGGTTAGAATATATCTGCCTGGACTGCGCTTCGTCGGTGTACCGACCGTTGTAGGGGTTCTCATCTTTCGACGAAGTCAGAAATACGTCCCAAAAGACATATTATTTCCAGAAAGTGCCAACATGGCAGTAGGTAGTTGGTTAAGCGACCGGCCGTGCGTTTGCCTTTGTTGCCATAAGGAAGTAAAGTAAATAGGTTCGAATTTGACTATGGTAACTAAAGGTCAGATAGACTTTTATCCAGATTCCGACAAGGATAGTAATTTTAAGTTACGATTAAGATTTTTCCTTGATTAGCGGCGAAAGGGGTTAAGGTAAACGAAAGCCGGAATGGAAGACTTTTCATATTAAGCGATATGTTCGCTTTGCTTTCGTACTCTATCACTCTTATATAGTTATGATACCTTCTAATGAGGTACCAGGTATGTATTTATACGTAAATGATAACATGTATATTTCCAGAAAGTGCCATGTCTCTTCCTGTTCCCGTCGGTGGATTAATCGCTGTTAGCTCCCTTCTGGCTTACGGTGTTATTTCGTTGGCTGCGGTTACCATGTGGAGTTACACCATTATGGATGGAAAACGATAGAAATGTAGGCGGCTGAGAGTGTCTCCGAGGATGTGCTTATGGTGGTCAATTGTCTGCCTGGGGCGATGGTAGCGCTTGATTTCCTGTCCATCAGATTTGAAGAGAAAGATGGGGTTTCCATATCTGACGTCCCCTCGTCGTATGTGGCTGTCGATGTCGAATTGGTCGCGGGCGGGTTAGCCAGCGGTCCTCACCAGCCCACCCTTTGTCCAGCTAGGATAACTTCATCATCTCCTGAGAGATAGACGCTGGTATTGATAGTAGCAAATCTGACATTAGTATTCCGTCTGTTGGAATGGTTAAAGTCGGCAGTCTGACAGGAGGCAGAATCCAAGCTCCCACACAAGAAAGAGTTGGCGAAAGTAATACGCCCTTAGGGGGGGGCTCAGGATCATGTGAGACACGGTAGTCTTCGTGGTATGATTCTACCTGTTAGATAATGAATAGAACCTAAATGTTCTATTCTTTCCTTCTATCTCTTGCTATGGAAAAATACTATTATCTGAGGTATATACCTCCTATACAGGTATTATTTAAGCGATGTAGATGTATAATACCCGGTTCAGAGTTGTCTGGAAGGTATCTAGAGACCCGCAGAACGCATATGCCTCGCTAGATGCCAGCGAATTCGCTCTGCTTTCTGCTATAGGTATAAGATAGATACGTGCAGTCGTGGTTCTACCCTTTTTTTCGCTGGCCTCTTTCATTGTTCCTATTCCCATTGCTTGATTTCACAGATTTGTACTTTGAAAGCTACGATAGTGTTAGTATGATTGTTGCCGGGCTCGAGCCGTCATTTGTTAGTGGACATGCCCTCTATCAGTACTGCAGCAATGCCGCAGCTCAACTTAGGTACCTTCACAGTGCAGAGTAGCGTCGGAAAAGGTGCCCTATGTGCGGATAGTACCATAAATCGCAGTGCATAGTGCATCCATGCATTACAACGATAACTGCACAAGGGGCACTCTTTTCTGATGCTATTCTGATAGTGGTAGCTTGCGCAGGTACCTCGAATTGAGTGGATACCAGGCATGTCCATGGGTACCTCTCTAGGTGCGAAGGTACCGGATAATTATGGAGGGTTTACACGGTGCAATTCGCCGTGGCTTTAGCGACATATAGCGCTATAACTCCTTCATTTATAGCACGCACCCGCTAGAAAAAGACGGGGCAAGCACAGAGCCACATGCGATCGTTGCAGGTATCGTGCACCTGCCAAGTGCACTTTCCAGCTCTTCGGTCTGCAGCTGTCTGTCGGATAGTCACGTGGATTTCATGTGACCTGGTGTCACGTGAGTGACACCAGGAGAGTGCGTTTGCAAGAGCTGTAATATAACCGTTTGCATCTGTTGTCTCTTCGAGACAACAGAATTTTCAATTGAACAACTCTCTTCTCAATCACTGATTCGAAGCTTTATTCAATACTGTCCTACAACGACAACGTCCACCGGTTAGTTTCTTCTTGGAAGCTAAAAAGTACATCACCGTCTTTTCATCCTCGCATCAGACGTTGTGTTAGGAAAGATTTATATCTAAGAGTCGCTGAAACGTGTGAGATTGAATGATTGTACCTTTTCACCATCTCCTACAATATACCTAAGTCAAGCGTATCCTTCCACTGAAAAGCATCGGTATTGCATGGCAATAGCAATTCCTTGGCTCATCATCTAACACCTCTCCTCAATACCTGTGCAGTTGTCATTCTGGTGCATTCTTCTACCTCGACATGTCGTTCTTCCAGGAACTTCCACGGGAGCTGCAACTGCAGGTAGCCGGGTTTTGTAGTCTGCCTACCTTGGCTTCGTTTTCGGCTACCTCCAAAGCTCTCAACAGCCTCATAACTCCTATTTTGTACCGAGTCGTTGATCTCAGTTCACACAATGGCCCTGATATCAAGACGGCTATACATTCCTCCAAGGTCCCATCGGATTGGCCCGAGCACCGCTGCAACCCTCTCGATGGTATTGTGTACGACAAGCAACGAGCACTCATCAGAACCCTGCGATCACATCCATCGCTAGGAGAATATGTCAGAGTCCTCCGCTGGACGACTGTTGATTATCCGAATTACGTTGAATATGAAGAGGTCTTGCCGCTCTATAGTCAATGGAACGAACGCATTATTTCGCAAAGGGAACTGGATGTGTCCTTAGAGGAGTACACTTTCAATGACTGCACCTCGCGTCTCTGGGATACGTTTTCTACCTTTACCCATGTCCTGGATGTAGACATTGCATTCATGGCGTCTGGGGAGAGGGAGGCCTGTCCACCTCCTCCTCTGTTTCAGCATGTCCAATCTTTGCGACTGTCGGGAATGGCCTCCTCGTTTCTAATTAGGTCGATTCTGAAATCCATCCACCCTACGTCCCTCCGGCACTTGCATCTCGGCAACCTGAACCAATACGCAGAGCTTGAAGGTGTGCCAGAAGACCTAACGATCCGGGAGAAGGGCAAGATGGTACCACCATTTGACCGGAGGTACGCGAGAAATGCTGGTCTTATGAGGGCACACCTCCCAGAATGTTCCAGCAAATGGTCTAACCTCCAAAGCCTAATAATCGATACAGCTGGTCTCTCCGGGCCCCGCCTGGACACTATTTCGGTAATGGATGCTGAGATCCTGGAAGCCGAAGATATGCGGTATCAGGGGCTCGGCACGCTCATCAGGTCCGTGGCAAAGACTATCTACGCCTTCCGATTCCAGCAAGGGCCGAGTAACAGAGAGTACGAAGATGGCTGGCGCATACCGCGTCACGTAGCTGATGGGAGACCCGTTCCGCCTCAGGATGGTTTGCGTCCTATGGATGATTTCTTCCACCGGCATATCCTGAGCGCTATCTTAGAGAGCTCATGGCCTCGGTTGGAAAAGATGGAGCTCTTCGGCGTAGCTTCACATACGTGTTATCCGAACAGAGAAGCACCGTCAACGAACAGTCCACTATCTAACGAGACACTGTCACAGATAAGAGCGGCGGTTGGACCAGACCCAACGCTTGACATACGACCCGAAGCCACGAGGCTGTTCTGGATTACGGACCTCTGAAATAGTTCAGGTGTACCAGAGCTCTGCCGGTACGAGTGGAGTGGTGACGAGGAAGAGTGTAGCAGCATTTTCGCAGAAGAAGAAGACTGGTCCTTAGCTCATTGAATAATATGGAATGAACCGAGCAGGGGTAAGGTAACACCTTTTGTCGTCTCCATAGTTACTAGGTCGCATGACTTGAAAATCAATAGCCTCAGTTCATAGAAGCCAAAGACTGAAATTCTACGGAGATTTTATAAACAACTTATTAATCTTAATCTGTCCTGCTAGTGGCTAGATCCAGCTCCAGCAGATATGAATTACGTACCTGGAAGCATATAATGGTGAATGACGATGGAGCAAAGGTAGCTTTGGCATCTGTGTCCTCATTGTCACAATAGTTACACATAGGTTCGAGGCTCAGTGGCTACGAGTAGCGTTGGTGAGATGAGGTGCGTCCATTTGAGGCATGGCAATTCTACCCCTAATTCACGATGTTGCTAGGGTTCAAGTTCCACATAACGCAGCTTATATGGAAACTAATAGCCATAACGACCAGCAGCTGTAGCTTTATGCGATCAGCTTCCTCCTCTGCTTAACCCAAGATGCGAAAAGGCTGCACGGCACCATGCTAGCAATTCCTTTCTTGGGACCTATGATTGGGATGATTAGGGAGAAGTCACTGTTCTACCTTCGACTGAGGTGCGTCGCTTCGTTTCAGGAGTCTCTGTAAGTCCTCACGTACGGTCTATCCATCCACACTTTCCGACTTCCATTCTCGCGAGTATACGTTGTGAGCAAGACAGAGCTCAATCCCGCGCCACAGAAGCAATGGCGCACTGTCAACTTTTCTTCGATTCAGCATACCGGTATCTCAGCGTGGGGCGACGACGCCGGCGAATTTGACCACATACGCTTCGCACGCAAGCCAGGGCCGGGCCAAAGAGGCCAAATAGAGTAGCATTTCGCGCCCTTGGTGGTAGTCACGTCTGCCCTGGCCGCCACTCCGTCGGTACTGAGATTATGGCGCTTGCGGCTTTGTTGGTACTCCGATTTGACGTGGTGCCTGCCGGCAGCAAGAGGATTGAGCCCACGTGCGAGAACTTGCCCGTCCAGTCGGACTTCCCTGTGCCAGACTAAGATGTCAATGTGGAACTTCGACCTAGAGACGTGGGAAGGAAGTGACATGTGACGTTTTAAGGCTCAGACGAGGCGATAGGGGGTTATGTCGGAGGATATAGCAGCAACGGGACAAGAGTGATTAGTAGAAATTGAAATTTTTCAGTACTTGACAATACACTAGCTTACATATGTCCTAACCTAAACTTACTCTGTAATATGCCGGTGAAGCCTTACAGTTTTATATAACGTAGTCATCTGAACCCGTAACGGGCAATGCTTTCCCGAACGCATTGCTTCGGGTTTGTGCACATCTGAAAATGGTAATGGTGAAGTGTAGCTACCTACCTAACCTATATGGACCGGTGATTTAGAGGTCCTGGTGAGGCTCTAAGCACCATGATCAAGAACCTGAAGGAGAGGATGGCTGATGCTGGAAAAGGACAGCTAGCTCCCACCGTGGTCCCTATTGAGGCGAATTTCCAGTGTTGACTCCTAGATACTCATTTACCGACTGCTTCAAATAAACTACGGAGAGCATGATTGATCACTGATTCAGTATATGAGCTAAACTGCATGCTCTATATCCGTAACTGGTATATTCAGTGGCTCATATACGACAATGAGTAGAAATTGACTTTTCGGGTGGAATTGACCTATCATCCATCATACTGTCTTCAAAGGCGTAGTTTTAAGTGAGACCCGTCGTGTCGTTTCGTGTCGTGTCCGTTTACGACTTATTTCCACAACAGAGCTGTCAGAAACACCTAATGAAAAACATCAAGGGCATGGCCTGAATTCTGAATAATTGCCAAGTGTATCTCAGCAACACCGTCACATAAACTCACCCAGACAACAAAAGAATTGGATATAATGCACGAACCACCAACACCTGAGACAAGCGGGATGAGTTGTATGTAAACGACTGGAACCAAGTTACACAAGATCTGAGGTTTCTGCCCAACTTAATAAGCGTCTCCGGGTCTCCTCCTTTTTCGGGGCTCATAGTTGGCTGACGCGGGCCTTGAAGACCAGCGTGAGGCTAAAAAGTCCGGAGAGACGCCGGCAGTAACCCACAGATGTCGCATGCAGAAAACCGGTTGCGGGACTATATAACTTTGAGGTAACCCATCTTGGATCGGTACCCCATCGACCTACATGCATACAGAGCCTTATACGCAGTCACATGTGCGTGGGATGTCGAACAACACCGCACCGCGCCGCGCCGGGCGGGCCCCCCTATCTCGACATAGGACTCGGCCGAAGAAGCCCGACCCTCGCATAACATTGAGTGAAAAGCAAAGAGAAAGAGCAGAAAGATGGCTGATGGGATTGGTGCGTCGCAGCGATCGCATTGGTCGCCGATCAGGATGCGGAACCCAGCACTTGCATGCCGACCACGCTACCGTGCTACCACGCCACACATACACACTATCTCGGAATGGGGTGATTGATACGTGAGGATTATACTATTGCTGGGCCAGATCGCACAACAGTAATCTACCAGGCGGGTGGTGCCTTTTGTGCACTGTAGCCTTGTCATGTTTATGTATGTCCTATGTCTTCGGCATGTGTGTGTGGGCGAGATCGTGATACCAATATTTCTTTAGTCTTGTGTGTGCGTCCACCCGCAGCAGTCCCGCATATCGTCGAATGGGCATGAGTAGTAATGGAAGCAAGAACATCGTCATATGCGAGCAATAAGTACCGAGACCCGTTGCAGTTGGGCGAAGCAGCAGACTCAATCGAGCGTCGCGCAGAATTACTACTTACATCAGAGTCAGGCACGCGTCGGGCGTAGTCCGGGTCCCAGGATGAGGTTGTAATGTTGCAATGGTCAATCTTGCAGAGTTGGAGAAAAAACGGGGGGATAAGTTACAGTTATGATGGATTCTTGAGTCATGCCCAAGTGGCGGTCAGGGGAAAGAAGATTTGAAAGAATTACTATAACCTGATTTTTGAGGGACGAGCATGTCTTGAACTCAACTCTATATCAAAGTAAGACTTAAGGTTCTCTAGTTCCCCAGTCTTCAAGGAGACATGAATCGACACGAAGCTGGGGTGGAGTAGGGGACGGATCGAGCCCCTGGCTAATACTCGTCTAGGAGGTAGCTGATGACGATTTAGAAAGAACCTTATGCTGGCCACTATTATGATTGCCCACGGTCAGATCTGCGATAAGAGACGGCGATAAGGAGGGAAAGGCGCGAAATGAGACACCGTTGATAACCGGTGCGGATAAAGTGGGTGAAGGCGAACGGCGCGGGAGCCTTTAAAAAGAATTCGGCTACAGCACCTACGGATGTATCGTGCCTTGCATCCTGCAGGTTGGGCTTTTTTAAAAGTGGCATTAGAACCGTCGCAATAATGGAAGGCTATGTAGGTAGAGGTTGCGGACATGTGGCTAATGAACTCACCCGATGCTATATGTAGGTATGCTAGGTACCTAATGTACGAACCATG
The DNA here is from genome assembly GCA_022578955.1 of Hypoxylon sp. FL1857. Classification (NCBI taxonomy): domain Eukaryota; kingdom Fungi; phylum Ascomycota; class Sordariomycetes; order Xylariales; family Hypoxylaceae; genus Hypoxylon; species Hypoxylon sp. FL1857. The sequence goes on from MU400384.1 coordinate 507,281, forward strand.
TACCTCATACGTGAGATATTATTCCTATGCCTTGTCATTATGGATGACTGGAATGTTCGGCCCCTGTACCTCCAGGAGTTGACCCGGATCGCTGGGGCGTTACACAGATAGTATGTGAGATGGCTGTTAGATGGGCTGTCAGACTGACTATCGACTACCTCCTACCTACCTAGGTACCTAGGTAGCCATCTAGGTAGCCATCTAGGACTAGCTCGGGTTCTTCGAGATCTCTGCTAACCTCGAACACCTGTTACTTGAAATAAGTCCGCATACTGGCGGGAGGAGCATCTGCCCCGGTTATATCTGGATCCTTCGTGTGCATCTCAGCAATATCCAGTATCGATACTCGTCACGCTTATCACGCCGTCGTGATGTTAGCGCCCTGGTACGTAAGGTCGTCGTGGACTGCGTTTCATCTCAGCCCTGTATCTTGGCAGGGTATCGGAACGATGGCTTCGTTTATCAGGTACAGATGCGTGTGTATGTACAATTCTGTACCTAGGAACGTGGGCTGACTGCTTACGCTACCACCACAGTGCCCGGTGATAACGGGTCTGGATGTAGACTTAGCAGTCATCTGATATGAAGCCCTGCTTTGAGTTAATTATGCTCCTGCAAATATCCCAACTAGGAAGTGGCCTTAGGCAGAATATGGGAAGTAATCAGCAGAAACAGAGATAATTAATAGCATGTAATATAGCCCCGTTCTGGGTTGATATTGCAATATGACGCCACTTGCATCCATCGCCGACTATCCCGTCTCCTGGTAGGGCATATCGATAAGCGATAGCGTTGCGTCAGATCGCGGTGGGGGAGGGGAAGGGAGGGGAAAGGCCGGAATTTGAGGGGTCTGGCCGTTGCTTTTGCTTTTGCTTTTGTCCCTTCACTGCCTTCACCAAGTACCTTTTTAGTTGTCTGAGTACGTTTGGAAGCTGTGCTTGTCTTGGGCATTGATTATTTCTTCGTACTCCGTGCCACAGCCTGGGATGGTTTACTTGGGTCATGTCTCGATAGCTGGGCAAGGGGTCTTAGACAAGCCTTCTGTACTATATTAATTCTGGAAAGTTTCGCGGTGTCGTATACGTGAAACTACCCAGGATGGACGTCGTACGAAAAGCTCCGGGTGTAGCGCCAACTTGCATGTCCGAAGGAGTCCAGGGCATGGTTCGGCATTTAGGAGCAGGTACCAAGTGTGATGGGGTTTTCGTCTCTGCCACTAGCACCAGCTTCGGTGAACAGGAACAGCCTCCGTCCACAGAGGCTGGTTGGCAGCTGGGGGCGTCTTACAGTAGTGGGCAGGGCGCAATTTGTGTATTATGACTAATGCAGATAATAACTACTGCATACGTGGTAGCCAGATGGTGGATCATCAGGTACAAGAACCACGATAATGGATAATTGGGACACCGTACCTACGTCGCACACATGTCCTGTGTTCCGTAGGGCAGGCGGTGAGGGCTTGACGGTATGTTCGCGTATCTGGGATGAAAAGCCACAATCCCAAAGGTTGGTCCAAGTTTCGACGGGTGCATGAAATGTGTCCATATCCAGGCAAGGGAGAAGAAAAATAAAAGGCTCCGAGCGAAGCGAAAGCCGAGCGGAGTGGAGAAGAGCTGATGGAGGGTAGCGTATGTGTACTGACAAATGCTGCCGTTTTACGTAGTAATCGTCAGCTGGACCGCTTACCTACCTAATGGATTCCTTACCATCTCATAGTTGTGATGAACTGGCAGGAGTGCGGCGAAGCCAGTAAGATCTCCGGGGACCCGAGGGGATCTTTACACGATGTCCCGATGACACGATAACCCTTGATAGGACGTAATCCTTCTTGGTCATCCCATGTACCCAGGCACACGGCAAGGGAACCAAAGGTCGAGAATATCGACCGAGTCAACGCACCCTCTGTCCGTTGGGATCCCCGGCAATGAAAATATGGAAGAATAAATCGTCGACCATAATTACTGGATAGGCAGGCGTTGCGTCAGAGGGCACCGAAACGATGCAGATCATGGCCTAATCGAGTTTAGTCGACCGCAGCCCTCTCCTCAGGGTTGCAGAGATCCAGCGGGTGAACAGGAGATCGTTTCGAGGAACTCACGTTATTAAATAAAATGCATCTTCCCTTCAATGACCGAGTTGCGCTTGAAGGCGGGTTACCCGTCCCACCGACAACTTTATGAGGACACTCCCATGAAAGTCAGGAGGTATGAGATACATGGACTAGGGCAAAAGAAAGGAGGGGGTAAGTGGAAAGGCAACAGGCATCTAATTTTTCATAGGCTCGCGCAACTACGTACGTATGGTACTCGCGTGGTTCCAAGCAAGCTTATTTTCTTACTAGTTCCGCGAGAAAAGTCAGGTTCGGGAGGGTAGGTAGGCTTGTAAGAGTAATTGAAATAAATCGTAGTCGTCAAAATTGGTCATGTCGCCCAAGCCGTGCAGGTCCAAGTATTTTGTAGTAGCAGACTGAGTAGCAGCGCGCTTGTCCTCGGTTGTGTTCTAGTGATATTTAAAGCCTCTAGAACGCGACTGATAGGATTCGACCTATAAGTAGGTAGGAGGTGAGCAGTCAGACCTTGGTAACACAGCAGATGGCTACGCCGCTACGGAGGTGACGAATATTCGGGACGTTCAGGAACGACATGAGGATTTCGTCTTCCCTTGCGGTAACGATGGTGATAGTCGATTAGGTGCATGCGGCTAGTGGTGATAGTCGAACTGGAGAATTGCTGTGCCTTGCGAGCTGAGACGCTTGAACCAGGACTCTTATACTAGTCGATGCAACTAACATGCCAGGTTGCGATCCATGATGTATCACAGACAGATGGCGGCTAGTTGTGGGGTCGGGGTTTGGGGGAGCGATGGATTATTTTTACCTACTAGGTTCTGTAAGGTCCTGTAGGTCCTGTAGGCTCAGAGGTAGGTTGCCTGGTTAGTCTAGGCTAGGCACGTAGGTGGGAGGTAGGGACACGGAGGCAGGGAGGCAGGGATGTACAGATGAACAGTGAAGAACAATTCGAAGACCTGATCCCATGATTCCTTCCTCCCAACCAGCACCAACGTACCCGAGTCCGGGACCAGTTTCCCTGGAACACAAGAATGCGCTAAGGATTACGCCAATCAGATCATGGCGCTGTTTTATTTTAGAAAGTGCGAACCCCTGTCAGCTTTGTCGTTACCTGTCTTGACTCTCGTGGCCTGGTCCCTGCCCTGGCTTCCTTAGCGGCAAGAGAACGGGTACCGTGAAGGTACCTACGTGATCCTACAGGGTTTTGTTGCGCAGGGAAGCTGCCCTGTCCTGCCTGTCCACCTGCACCATGTCCACTGTCGTGCCTGTAATCTATGTACAGTCCTGTAGCGGCGGTCCCAGCCCCTCGCACCAACAGTGGAATAATAATAAGCTTGCAGCGCAAAACCCCTCTGTTCCTCTTTGCCCCTCTCTGCCCTCTGCCCTCTCTATTGCTCGAAGGAGATCCATCCCACCACAAACTTAACCCTGAAGAAAAAAGGAAAACTGTTAATTCTTCGTGATATGACAATCTGTGCGGCTGGGATTCCTCCACGAACAAGTCCGCAACTCCTGTTTAAGACCCTGCACCCTTCCTGTTGCATCGTTACCAATGTAGCTCTTTTCTTTCCTCCTTTTTCTCTGCCTGTTGGTTACCTAAGTGCTCGTTTATTCCTTTTATAGCTACGTCAGTGTTACCATCGTCAATATCATTCTTCAGCTTCTAGGGTGTCTTTTTTTTTTTTTACTGGTATTGTGAAAGAGAGATAGATACCCACACATGACTGCGATGCCGATTCTACTCCTATACAGCTAAACCAAAGCTTCTGTCGTTCGATGACCTCACTAGCGTTGCCGTTCTTATCGAGTCGACGGCCATTCTGACGCCTCTAACGAATAGACTGCTGCGATAATAACTACATCAGATATCCACTCATGTACGTCCGTTCCTCACTATCCACTTTACCAGGCACACACACACGCATACACTTCGTATAGCTCTTCATTCGTGCATATTTTCATACCGCCAAGCCTCCCCAAGTGTCAACTGTCCCTGTCAACGAGGTACGGTCTAGTATACAAGTACAGTGCTCCGTACAACATGGGCTAATTCTTACACACACGCGCGCACACTCACGCATACATCTTTAATACATACTACCTAGCCTCCATCTACTGTACATACACATGCTTCTTTCCCGAGTTTAACTAGGGATCCCCATCCATCTAGGCCCATACCCATCACAAGTCATCATTGACAAGCCGACACATCCCAACCCTCCCTCCTCTTACCTACCTACCTGTCTCATCATCCTGCTTCGTCGCCCCTCCAAACATTTTTCCGCTTTGGATCTCTTCTCACCTTGCCTCATCACTTTTTTGCCACCCGCCAACCTTTTCTCTCCTACGGTACTTGCGCAATATTGTTATCATCCTTTAACACGTCGTGGCTCTAGCAATTTCGTGCCCTAAGAAATATTGGAACAAGTTCCTCGGTTGGCCGTCAAGTCGGAGACCTGCATGATTTTATTCGACTCTCGATCGCTTTCAGCTTGATCGACCCCAACTCCCACTTCTGGATCCAGCCTCTTCGGTGGTTGGTTAGTCCCTGGCCTAGACTCTCTCGGGCTCTTTCTTCTCACTCGCCGTTCGGGATGAATGCGTTCTCGGTTGGAGCAACGATAACTGGTTAGAAAAACGCAGGATATCTTGTGTCATCCCTCTTGATTGATATCATTCTCCTCCCACCCAACATAAAGACAATTCTCGAATTTCCTTGCCATTTGCGGTCGGTCGCAACATTCCAAAGACATATACTCGTCATTCTTCGGCCCATCCCATCCTACGTCCTATCTGTCTCAGTTCAGCCGCTGCCCGCTCGACCTGACTCGAACCCCCCCACCGAGAATTCCCGGAAGCTGAGCGCCTATCCATAGCAAATCTCCATTTTCAAAATATCAATAACCGTTGGTCCGCAAGGAAGAAAGACTGCGAATGAATTGTATCGATCTTTCATCATCGTCCCCCTTCTCTCCTCCCTCTTCCTTCGCTACCCCGTCCGCCTCCGTATTTACACCATCCCTTTAATCTGTCGCAACCGCACTTCCGCCGTTTCCGTCGCTTGCCCTTCAGAAATTTGCCGTGCATTTCTCGGGCTCGGTAACATTGCTATTCTAGAAGCAATCTAAAAATTACCGACTCACTCGCTGGAACCGCCCATAGTCATCTGTGTATCCTCTCGCGGACATTGAAACCTTACTATGGCGGCAACTTTTCGGCCTGTCAATACTCCCATGGCGATTGAAGTGAAGAAAGACGATGGGACGGCGCGCTCGCCCACCACGCCTACCCCGACGAAGGCCACCTTCGGCCAGCGACCACTGCCAACATCACCGTTTCCGCAAGCGGTCCAGATCCCCGAGAGCATCGAAGAGAAACAAGCGCCGAAGCAAACTCCCAAACAAACCCCCAAGCGAGAGAACTCCCAACATTCAAGAAAGTCCCGAGGTGGTTCAGAAGATGTTGACATGGATGATTCGGACGGAGAGACCCACGGAGATGACGGTGCTGGATCAGATGATGAGAGTGTAAACGCCGATGGGTCAAAATCAAATAAGAAGAAGAAATCGCAGCGATTTTACTGCACTGATTATCCGCCGTGTAATTTGAGCTTTACGAGGAGTGAACACTTGGCGAGACACATTCGGTACTACTCGGCTCCCCCCTGTTCATTGGAAATGGCTATTGAAACTAACAATCTTAGGAAACACACCGGAGAGCGTCCATTCCAATGTCACTGTTCGAGGCGGTTTTCGCGGTTGGACAATTTGCGACAGCATGCCCAGACGGTGCACGTTAACGAAGATATACCGATCGATTCTCTAGCTGCTACAGGCACAAGGTTTCAGAGACAGATCCGAACTGACAGAGTGCGCCAACCTGGAAGAGCTCGGGCTTCGACAGCGGGGAGTATGGGTACTCCAACCCGCGGCCATGTCAAATCTCTTTCTACATCGAGCGTTAGCTCTGTTGGCTCCAGCTTCAGCACTCGAGACGATGTGCGTCGACGTCCACCTCCGTTGGTGATGGCAGACCCTAGATCTCGGTTGTCTATCGAAACCTATCATAACATCCCCGAGAGCGCGTATGCATATCGACCGCCGTCTCCGAGCGATTTCAGCACGCCTACCTCGGCAACTTTCTCAACCGGCCAAAATAGTCCCCGGTGGGGCTCTGCCATCGCGTCGCCGAGTTCATCTCACCCACGACCCCAGAGCATGTATGCTGGTCACAGGACGCCAGGCCGGCGACTGAGCGTACCATCTGGTGGCATACCCTTTCAATCCCCTCACGGTACAAATCTGGGTCGCCCCCTTTTCGGCCCGGGTCCTATCAACGCATCAAACCCTGGCGCATTCTCCCCAACTAGCAGCATACTTGGGTCCCCCACGTCGTCTGTGTTTTCCTCTAGGCGCGAGTCAATGTCGCAAACAGAAGATTGGCGTCGTCGCACGTGGCATCCCGACTCAACTAATTTTGGTGCTGTTACCAGCAGTAGCCGCTTGAGCAATGTTGTAACCCCATCGCAATTCCAGAGTCCTGTTCCCACCCCCTTACCTTTGGCCGCCCCGCAACAGCAGAACACCACGCTTCGACTACCGGGAATTGAATCTTTCGGTCCCATCCCGCACCGTCCTGTATCGCCTCCTAGACGGAATCCCTCCCCCATGATTGTCGATTCCGAAATCACTCATCCACCTGCCTTGCTTCCCGCCGCCCATTCAGGCGACTCCGATGAAAGACGCAATACAGCCAACTGGGACATGGGCTTGCATCGAGGTCTAACTCGGCTAGATATCACGTCTAATAACCCACCGCCGCCAGATACTGCTAGTAGTTGGGCGCGTGAAGCAAACCAAGCTGTCGAAGCGGAGGCGGAGCGGATCAGAGTAAACCCTCCAACGGTGCGATTTAACGAGCCTGTGGTTATCGAGAATAGACCTTCAGGTACAGCCGGTCTTCCAAGGACGTATCATCAACATACTATGTCGGCACCATCGATTGCTTCTTCGAGAGAAACAAAACGGAGAGGGTGGTACAACGGCCCTGTAACGGTACATGCAGATGCACCTCCCGAGAAGATGGCGCGTGTGGAACGCATGGTTCACCCAAACATCAACGAGTTCTCAGGATTCCCAGCTAGAGAGAATGTCGCCAATCCTCCGCCGAGAGAAGACAATGGCGGCGAGCGAGACAACATGCTTCGCTTACAGGCTCTAGTGGCGGTGGCAACAAGTGAGGGGAATGCAACGACGGCATATTAGACCATGGGAATCGAGCCCATAAACTTATAACAGAACAACAGCAACAACATGTTGATAAGCCACCTATCTACGAAACACAGTACACATCGAACCTTACGGCTACTGACCGTAGCGGATATGAGACTCACGATTTTCCTTGTTTCATGTTAGAATCAAGCATATGCATGATACACGATCGCTACTTGGCTTACGAATATACCATCTCCTATTTATTTTCCTGCGCGGTTCGCAGTTGCATCTACATTGGGTCGGATTATATGATGATGACACTGGTTGGCGTTAATGGCGGAGGACTTGGTTGCAGCAAAGGAGGGAATGGCCTACTGTTACCGTTCGTTACGTGGCCTCATTCCCTCTCCACCCGACTGCGCAATGGGTTCCCTTCAAGCGTACTCTCGTTCTTTATGACTTCTACGGGTCGGCCGTTGTGGATTTCACAAGATATATGGGCTATAGCGATGCTTTCTTTTTTCTAGCTAATGACTGATGACATGATCCAGATACCCGTTCATTCCAAGATGAGGGTAATCGCAAGAAGGGGGAACTAATGTTGGTCTTTTGCATATCCTCTTTTGCGCGGCAGCGAGCAAGGGGCTCCTCTAGGATGTTTCCAAGGCTCGCTGCCACGCCGATTAGACAAGAGCAGAGACTTGGTTTTCTTTTATCGAATGGCCGGGAGGTCCGGATATTTGCTTACGTGCTACGGGAGTGATACCCCAATTTCGGTTGGATATTATTGGTCTTGTCATTTCTTTCGTTTTTATTCAAGTACATGCTTTCGAATATAGTCGTGATCGCGAAGATTCCCTGGGGGTTGAGGACTACCGGGTTAAATAGATAATCACAGCTCTCGTTCAAAGCTTCAAAAGACATGTTAGTATGATATTTTTGGGTGCAATTGAGGTTGTGCTCCTTGTAAACAATAGCGATGTGATCATACGGTCAAATATTCTATAGTAATGCTAGAAGTAGATCTCACTAAGAACATGTCCGAGGGTCGATGTCATTCACGACGTCCTCGTTCTCCGCCATAATCCTCGGAGAAAATTCTGGCGAGGCTTGCCACCAATAACCAAAAATGAGAGGATGGCCGTGATAGCTGCTACAACGGCAAACACAAGGTTCATATTTCCGTATCCGACTCCGTCGCGAAGGGCGCCGGCTACGACGGGCCCCACCGTGAGTCCCGCGCAGAAGAACAGCGAGTTAAAGCCATACAGCTGCGCATAGGGCCCGTTGGCGCCGAAGAAGCCCGGGTTTGCTTTGTTGAATTTCTGCACCACGTCGCTCGTTTCGACCACGCTGGGCGACCCGATGACGGCTAGGCCTACGCCGTTGAGCGCTAGCAGGGCGCAGTACAGCACAACGTTATCCGCCCCGGAAAGGATGCGGTCCGAGGGTAGGCGCAGGAGGATAAGGACGGGCACGAGGTACCCGAATCCGAAGACGGCGGCTAGCTTGGTGCCGTACCGGTCTACTGCCCAGCCGGCCACGGGCCCGAGCACGAGATAGGGTATGTCGAGGGCGATGAATAGGAGGCCCGCTTGCAGCGATGTGAAGCCGAAGAGGCTTTGCGCCTCGGTTGGAATGGTGGCGTCGAAGACGGCGAGAAGGGATGCTTGGACGAATGCTAGGCTTAGACCGACGAGTAGCCTTGGGCTGCGGAAGCAGACCAGGATCGGAAGAGCGCGGACGATCCGGCTTGGTTCGTGATGGATCTTGTAAGAGTCTTCGTCCTTGTGCCTCTTATTGGGTAATAGGGCATCGCTCTCGGTAGAGCCTCGGTCTCGATCACCAGCATCTTCTTCACTACGTCGCACAGATCCGTAGCCATTATGCGTGCGATGCTGCTCGACCCCACGATCCGGTGGCAGTTCATCATAGTACTTAGCTGCTGTCTTCTTCTCCACGACTAAGAGCCGCATGAGAAAATCAAGACCTAGTACTCCGGCAGCAACTCCGAAAACACCCGAGTAGCCCGTCTTCTCATACAGGGCGCCTCCGATAACAGGCGCCATCAACTCGCCAACGGAGATAAAGGAGAAGATGGATCCGACGACTTTCCCCAAGTTCTCGGGCCCCACGGTGTCCAGAATCATCGCAAGACCAATGGTCCAAACAACCGCAGCACTGATCCCTTGCAGCACCCTCGCGGCGAAAAGCACGGCTACGGTCCGCCCGAAAGCCAACATGATGGTAGCGGCCAGCAACGCGGCCAAGCCACTCAGGAACGGTGCTTGCCGGGAGCTCGTGCGGTCTGCGACCCATCCCGCCGGCACCGAGAAGATGACCGACGCGCCTGCGTACGCGGCCAGGAGATTGGACACGTAGGATTGGATTTCGTTGTCGGGAATCGAAAGCCGATTTCTTAGCATAAAGGGCAGGACCGGGACCACGAGCCCGTAGAGGAATAGGTCGGTGAAGAGACCGACTGCCACAGTGGCGATGATGAAGAGTGTGTTGGAGCGCCAAGACAGAGCCCAGGGTGGGCTTTTGCTGGACGCCATCTTTTGGGGGGTTCCGACTACCTCCGAAGGTTAACCTCCTGATCCTCTAAGTGACTACTAAAGATCTATAAAGCTTTTCGGGCTTTTCTGAGATGTAGTTGTGAGGAAACGTTGCGGCTCGTCCACCGGGCGTTTTGGTTGGCTTGTACCTGCAGATCGATGACCTCATAGTTGTGCGACGGCTACGAGAGCGTTTGTGGTTAGGGTACACCGTCATGGAGCGTCATATTTGAGGTTATATAGCTACAGGGAGTTTCGATGGGGAATTCGCTTCTCAGTTTCGGAGGTTATGAGATTGGCAGACACTTTCCTGCTTCCTAGGATCCAATCTTGATGCAACACCAACATGCGGATGTTCAAGAGAGTATAAGTACGTCCGAAGCTTCTTCGTGCTTAAATTATTCTTAACTCTGGGGACTTCCTCCTTGGTATTGATTAAACGGTGTGTAGCCCTAGGGAGGTACGTCGAATTGATCCCTATGTGGCAGGATGAGGACCTTCATGCTCGTGATTACCTAATACGTCATTATGGGTGTAGGTTAGTATCTGCGCGGCAACATAAACACCCGGGGTCAACAAGGAATCAGTAAAATTTGATCAAAGATGGGAAGAGAATCATAGACTTGGAAGAAAGGCTACCTTGCGATCGTCAGTTCAGCGACAAGACTGGGCGGTGCCGCAAACTGGGGAGAGCCTCGGATACGTTAAGTCATAAGGGGCTGAAATGGCTACCTATATTTACGACTCGGTAAATATTCTCTACACAAGAAAGCAAAGTAAACGACCGACCTGATTACTGCAACCGCAATGTCCATCGAAAACGTACCTATGCATGTCCTTAATTGCTTCTGCCGAGTCCTAGTTGACTTGACGTAAACTTTCCCATCCGACGCAGCATCAACCCTAAAGCGGAAAATAACAATTGAAGATCTACGATTCCTATAAGGCTATGAGTAATACTGTTCAAAGTTATGAGCTGAATGCAAACGAGTTCCCACAGCCTTGCGGCTATGTCAGCTCGCAATCTGGTACGAATACGGTATAGCGCCAGAGTAGCTGAGAGCGGGTAAGATTAAGATGGAAATGAAGTCTATCCTATAGCTGGCCCAGGGCAGTGAGTTAGACGGTTTCGATTCAATATAAATTTGAGATGGTATCCTCTACTTGAATCGACTTTGATATGGCAAGCACCTAGACTTTCACATTCATTGATTCTACTGAGAAAGCTCTTCACCATGTACTTTAAACCGACTCTCGTTGGCACACTCTTGCCATTTCTTTTAGCTACCACGGCTCATAGTTCGTCTTATAATACCTCGATTGTAGTCCCACCAGCATCCGACGTGCCTACAGGAAACCCATCGGGGTGCAACCAGACTACCCATTTCTTTCCGCAGAAGCTCTACCACAATGGAAACTCCTCCCTTTCAGGGGCTGGTAAAGGGGGCAACAACACCTTTCTCCAGCAATACCAAATAATCACCGACTTCTATCGTCCCGGAGGGCCCATTTTGTTCTCTCAAGGGGCCGAGACCGACTTCGAGTGTTTGGAGCGTCTGTCACTCTACGACCACGCGAAGGAACTTGGCGCTCTGCTCGTGGCCATTGAGCACAGATACTATGGAATAAGCATTCCATTTGGACTCAAGTTCAAAGATAACGCAAATTGGCCTACCTCTTCACTTGAGCCGCTGACGCTCGAGAATATTGCTCTCGATACAATCTCCTTCCTCCGATGGGTGAAGAAGACAGTTCCTGGCGCTGCTAACAGCAAGGCGATCCTTGTCGGTGGTAAGACTCCAACTGGCCTTCACTCAATTGAATATACCCCATGGCTAATCCATCATCTAGCCTCATATGCGGGCTTCTTGACCGTTCACATGAAGAACACATACCCTGACTTCTTCGGCGCGTTTGCCACGTCTCCACCTGTCATTGGGCAAGTGAGTGATCCAAACGATGCTCACATATATGGTGCCGGGAACCAAGTAAGTATAGACTCAGTAATTGGACGCGGATGTCAAAAAAAAAAAAAAAAAAAAAAAAAAAGCTAACACGATATTTAGGCAAGCTTCGTCTATGAACAACTATCGGCAAAAGGTGCTGCCCGAGTAAAGCGCTCCTTCGACAGCATCCGCAGCCGCATCTCCCAGAGTAAGTGACAGACAGAACCGAACCACAAAGTCGGGAAAGTTACCAAAGAAACACTAACACCACTCGCCAGACGACATATCCGGAATGAAAGAACAGTACAATCTCTGCACGCAACCGCGCAACACGACCCAGGCTGAGTACATCGCCGAAGGGTTCCTAGCGGCATTCGCCTACCTCTGCGAGTTCAACTGGCCGCCCAACCAGATGTGGCAGAAGAACTCGGTTCCGTTCCCAGCCGAAGCAGCCATCAACGACATCGCATCCCTGCAAGCCCCCTTCGCCGACTCGGAGCCCATCCGCGTCGCCGTGGGGTACTACAACCAGCTCAACGGGGCGCCGTGCATGGACTGGGAGACGCGGGTGCGCGGCGACGGCATGCTGCCGTACTCGTGGGCGCGCTGCCACTGGCTCAAGCATCCGGACATCTTCTCGACGGCGGACACCATCTTCGGGTTCTTTCCGCCGGACAATAGCACGGACAACGTGCTTGACGCTGGCTGCCAGGACTATTTCGGCATCGATGCGTCGGACGGCGGGATCGCGTACCAGGAGGCTGTCAAGACGAGCATGAAGGACGTGCTTGGTGCCGAGCGGCTTATCGTGAGCACTGGCGAGTACGACAGCGTCACTGGTTTGAGCTTCCCGTGGTGGGCTCCGAGCCCTGCCCCTGAGGCGACTAAGCCATTTATTGTTGGGAAGGGCGGACACGTTTCTGATCTCTTGCGAGAAACTGCGTATGATCGGGATGGTGTTAAGGAGGCCAGACGAGCCGAGTTGGAGATCATGAAGGGGTGGCTTGGCATTGAAGCTTAATTATCTCGGTATTTCGCTCCCCCTTTCTTTCATTCCCACCGACCCCATACGTTCTTTTAAGATCTTGGTCTTGTTCGTTTCTATTTGTGTATGAGTATGTAGAGTTTCTGTTTAGGAGGTAGTTCATCGATGTCTGCATTGTACAATCTGGTCAATATATTTACCTAGCTACCGTACCTTAGATGCTCATTTGGGACGTGATGTTGAAACTGAATGTTCGAGGTGCATGTCCGTTCCTCTTGGGTCTGGCCCCCGAGGAATTTAGTAGGCAATCAGAAGCCGCTATAGACTCTCCTCATGAGCCTTCCATAGACTAGCCAGCCTAGGAGGCAAGCCATGATAACCCGTAGGCTGGGTTCCCGCTCCAGGTTCTACTGCCCTATAATACCGAGAGATCATGCCACTTTCTTTGAGGCATAGCCTCAGAGCATTCTTTTCTGTTTCATCGTCTTCCAAGATTCTCATGACGTACTGGTCCGGAGAGTGGTATATCCCGGTCCTGTCTATATAGAGATACTTCTCGTCTCTGTCTGGATCGTCTCGGATACCCAGTGCTTCGATTATGACCTTCGTCACTTCAGGCCCATTGTCTAGCGCAATGTGAAGAATTGACTTATTCCTATACCGCCAGCTGAGCTTGGTTTTGGGAGCTAGCAGCCGGATCGACTTTTTCTGTCGGGTAGACCAGTCCGACTCCTGATTGGCAATCTTGCACCAGGAAACTGGCTTTGAATCGCAAGCAAGGGCTAACGGGATCATGGAATTGTACTCATCTGCCCTATGGTTTGGATTATGCGTGTCAGGGAGCCATTTGATGAATTTGGGAAGTGCTAACAATGCTGCCAGATGAAGCGTTCCGTCGTTAGGCGTTGTATTGCGCTCTATTAGACAGAAAGCGTCGAAGTTACCTAGAAATAAAGCAGCATCACGCGGAGATATTTCCGTGTCATCAGGAAAGCTTGATTCTCCGCTGATGTTAGGGTAAGTAGCTAGATACTCGAACGTGGACCCTGGAATAGTGCAGTTTAATACTTCGTCCCTATCAAGGTCCAGCAAAGCTTTTAGGACGGGCGTCCGCTTCTTGTCGAGCAGGCAGCCGAGAACGGCAGAGACATTCGTTACTGGTGTCGAGTATGCTGGGAGCACTGTGGTATTTGTTAGATCTAAGGAGAATTGGACTCATTACGATTAATATGCAACAGACCTGCATCCCCTCCTCGAGCAAGGAGCAGGAGGATGGTGTCATTTCCTACCCTCGGCTCTGCAAAGAGCGCCCAGATCAGGGGTGTACACGGCTCAGAGTACCAGCCAGCGCAGAGTCTATGCATCACCGTAGTTGAAGGTGACACTCCGTGATCAAGGAGAATCTTCAAGAGCGCGTTCCTTCGTGGGAATTTACGCAGACACTTCATTAACAGATTATACTTATCGTTGATCTTCGCTCTATGAGGCTGTTCCTCAAGACACACACCGGCCCACCATACTACTTCAGACTCCTCTTTAAAGTGGTTTAGAAGCGCATTTATAACCAGCCCTAGCTTTGCATGCTTACTGAGGGCTCGAAACTCGGGTCCCGTTTCTGCTTTAGCTGCCGCTAGAAAACAGCGAGCCTCGTCGTTGTTCGGGTTTGCACCGTTGTCTAGGAATAATTGTACAACCGAAACGTTGGAGTGACCATCTTCGAGGCTTTCCAGGAGAGCGCAATATATGGACGATTTGCTAATATTCCATTGTAGCAAACAGCGATAAGTTTCGAGCTGTACGCGCGGATCTGTAAAGCGGGTTTTTCGTGCAAGGTCAAAGGCGGAACTAGCTCTATTGTCGTCGAGATATTGACTCAAAAGCTTCACGGCCTCAACTGAATTTGAGCGAAGTGCCAGGGCAAACGCCCCGCAATCGTCATGGTGAGTGACGGCGCCGTGCTCGAGAAGGAGTTTAATAACTGATAAATCACCGAGATCACCTTCCTTCAGGGATTCAAGGAGGGCGTTAGAGACGTCCGCATTGGGAACGCCCCTGCCCAACAGGTGCTGGTATATCCAGTATTTTCTGTCCGGGTCCATCGTAATTTTCTGGGCCTCCTTGAATACCCTTTGCACTGTAAAAGGGTTTAGATTGTGACAAGCTAGTAGCGTAAATAAGTCACAGGAAGATGATTTCAACGCTACTTTGAGGATTTTGAATGTGACTTTGACGTCGCGCTCTATTAGTAGTTGAGGCAACTGTGTATACTCGGGAAGCTTCGCGACAGAGTCAGCCAGTAATCTTGTCATGTCCTCTGTCGATATTCCAGTGAGAAGGCGATCGAAGACTACTTGCTTTTGGTCCTGGCTCAACGCGGAGGATGCTGCCGCGAGGCATGCCTTACGGCGGGTCGGTGAGGTAGGCCCATATAGGAGTAATTGATCTAGCGCTTTAGTAGATCCTGATACAGCCGCCGTTTGGACAGCCTCTCCGTCATCAAAATCAACAGCCGCTTTGTGGCGAAGAAGAAGCTTTAGGCCGGCGAAATCGCCATCAAGAGCAGCCTGCGTCTCCTGTAGCAGCGATTTAGACTGTCCAATCTCGACCGACCTAGCTTTCTCTAATAGCAATTTCTTCAGGCCAAGTTCAACGCTTCTAGGATAGGCGTTGCTGGTGTCCTGAAATGCCGTGCTTAAAGAGGTAATACTCGGGTTTGCGGATAGGATTTTGTCGAGAAGATTGATGTTACCCTCTTGGATAGCAAAGCAAAGAAGGATTCCATTCCCGATATCAACATCCAACCCATGTCGAAGGAAACAAGGAACAACCTCAGCCATACTAGGGTTGCCTCTGAACTTGTCAGAGTCCCACGAGGCATTCAAAGCTACGGCAGCAGACTGAGTAGAGCTAAGAAGCAGCTCGAGTGATTGTAGGTTATAGTGCCGCGGGTCAGTAGCCACAAGTAACAAAGCCTCCGTGCTCGCTTGGCTAGGGGAGCATCCCGCGCACAAGATGGCAAGTAGTTTGTTATTTGCACTCTCAATTGCGACAGCGAAGGCTGAGCCGCTCATGTAGTTTGCGTCGGCGCCATTCTCGACTAGAAGGCGCACAATACCTAGTTGAGAATCTTGCTTAGTTGCTGTCAGAAGCGTTCGATGAACCGGTAGGCCGGCTGCCCCCTGTTGAAGTAGTAACCGGATCATATCCTGTACCACGTCATAGTTGCATGCATGCATCATGCCGAAGGCAATAGGGATAGCATTGGATAATGTTTCGCTTCGCGGCTTCGCGTCGCACAGTGTTCTAAGAGCCGCTAGGTTGCCTCTTCGCACGGCCACGAAGATAGGATGAATACAATCATCACTGGCTCCATCCAGAGGTGCCTGGTGCTGAAGAAGGAGTTGAATTAGTTCACAGTCAACCTCGCCATCTTCAGTCATAAGCCTCTGTAACGGGGGCCCAAGCTCGTGGCTTGAAACCCCTTTATTTAAAAGAGACCTCATAGTCCATAATCTGATGGGCCTTGACGGTAGAGCCATGGCGGCCTTAAGAGTGGTTGAGATGGTCTGTGGTGAGCACTCAGCTTGAAGTAGGATGTCAAGAATGCCGGGATACCCCTTTTTAATAGCTTCCTGTATAGCAGATGCTTGCTTGAACTCAATTGACGCGCCATAGCGAAGCAGTGTTTTGATTAATTGAATCTGCTGCTTTTGGACTGCACGAAACAACTGTGAGTGTAGCGGCTCACCAGCTAGCCCTGGGCCGAAGATCTCAATAAACCGCACCATGTCCGGTTCCGATATCGAATCGGGGACGAAGTTCAACATAAGCGAGATGGATGAAGAGAAGCTGCCCTTCTTAAACAATTCCAACATGTCGAGGTCCATTCGTGAAACGGCCCAGGAGATTGCATTATGAGGCTCGGCGTCTAACGTAACGCCAGCGTCCACGAAGAGTTTGACTAGTGGCAGTTGGCGGTTTCTAACAGCATTCATTAGTTCTTTGCGAAGAGTTGGTCCGTCCACCATGAATCCAGACTTAGCAAGTATCGCGAAAAACCTGTGCTTAAGGTTACTGTCTCGTATGCCACATGCCAATTCGCATGCATGCTGACGAACGTCACAGAAGTCCTCGTTTGAGCTCGCATAAGCTAAGATGACTGCTGTTGCCTGGAAATTCTGCGATTCTATTGCTTTAAGAATCAGGTCTCCACAGCTGATATCAGGGCGGTGGGCGAGGCATAGTAGAAGGACAATAGGAGACAGTTCTCTACGGGGCCGCATGTTCTCGGTCTTTGGCTCCATGCAATACCTCCAAGCTTCGACACTCATAGCGTTTGGAGCTGCTAGCAAGAGCCTTGCTAGAGGAATGTCATCCAGTTCAAGATATCTCCGGATGCTTTCTTGGTGGGCGGAAGCGATAGCTCCAAAGCTAAGGAGCGTAGCCATTGCATCAATTGAATGCTTCGACAAGGCAATCCCAAACGCGCGATCTAATGCCCTTTGTTCTAACCGAGCCTGACAGAGTAGATAGATATAGTCGAGATTTTCCTGGGTAGTGACCTTGTCTAGCCATGGGATCTCAGGTATGGCCGAGACGCTTGACCCTTGTCCAGAACGCCTTGGTATTTCCTTATCCAGTTGCGGGTCTTGCAAGTGAGACCACAGTTCTTCTAGGGACGTCAGAGGCGTATGGGATAGTAGAGCTTGCGCAATACCAGGCGCTGCGAGTGGCGTACTGGAAAGGAGCTTGTCGAATGCCTTGGCCACTTCGTGCTTGGTGAAAATCCACTTGTTTTCATCGCATTTTGCCTCTTTTTGCTTCTTAGTCCTGAAGTGATGGCGTATCTGGGACTCTGGTCGTCGGTAGTCAGGCTCGCTGACTCGTTGTTGGACAAGTAAGGATCGTGCCGCATGACAGCTGTTCGGGAACGAGGGTTGAAAATCGAAAGCCGGCAGCTGCGTTAAAGTCGGGGTTAACTCTGGCGGAGTGAGGCCAGCCTCGCCTAGGAAACCCGTAGCTCGACAGTCACGGGCTGCCGCTGGATCCATTCTTAGTCTCGTTTGAACGCATAGAGGGGAAGGATTCGCCTGCTGTCACGATTGCAAGTTGATGAAGAGGGAAAAAACGGCAATAGCAAACCGAGCCTGATGTTTCTTTCGTGGGCTGCAATGCCTCTGAAATCCATAATCGTTAGTTGCACAATCTTCATGTAGGCTCTCGCCTCACAGCGGCTTTAAGCGACTAAACGGGACACTCCCCCGTAGGATTCACGTACAGCTCATCCAGCAGCTATAATGCTACACGCCACTCTCTGTTCGCCTATGCGTGTCAGCCTCGGCAATAAAAGTTCTAGTACGCAGTCAATATCTGCCAATAGCCACTCACCACGGGGATAAAGGTGCATATCGACAGTGAGGCTTTCACAGCCACGGTGCAATAGGCCACTTGTCCCTGGCGGCCCAAAAGGTAGGTAGGTACACTTCTACAAAGTACAATTTACAATTGTGATGGCTGGTTGCATAGATGTATTGGCTGATAGCTGGCGGCAGCCTGAGGGGCTCAGATCGGTGTTCCGGGGGTTTAGAAGTAGCATTAAGGAATTCCCTAAGCGACAGCCTCGACCCCCATCCCATCATTTGCGTAGATCATGAAATGAGAATCTAAACGACCAGCTCCGTGCAGCTGGTGTGTTTGAGACTGAGTTGTGCATCGATATCTCTTCAATATGGCCTCTACTCCGCCTTCCCACGCACCATCGGCGTCTATGTCACGTTCGAAGACTTCGCGAGACGATAGGCGGTCGCAGGCAGACTCGATGCTGCGCTCTGCGTTGTCTGCTACCGGGAGCGATTCATCGACCTCCTCAACCCCTACCACTTCGCCTTCTCACCACAGCGCACGGCGTCACAACAGCAAAAAGAGCTCTTCAACCTCGACATCATCCAGTTTGCTCCCTGGTCTAAATTCCCGTTTGACTGAACCTTCGAAGTCCGGCCGCGAGAGACCATGCGTGGATAACCGTCCGCTGAGTTTTCTCTCGAGGTCGAGCTCAGCAACCGCCTCGCTCACCTGTGATCAGCTCCATACAGCCGAATCCGATGGCGGGGCAACCCAGGCAAAGACGCCAGAGCCACGGCTTCACCCCAAGAAACGGAACCTCGTGGAGCGGCTTCAACGAGCAGATAGTGCCGTCGCCGGCTCGCCATCTAGGATGACGGCGGCCGAGGCCAAACAACGGGTGCGGGAGCTGCAGCGTGAAGTAGACCGGGCCAGCGCAGCGTCACCACAGCGTTCGACGGCGGGGCTGTTTAAAGCTGTGTACTCTACCGACTTGCTCTTTCTAATTGACACCACGGGTTCCATGACCGATTATATCGATGCCGCTAAGGAGCAAGTTAAGGGCATTATGAACGACATCAAGGAGGCGTTCCTCAACGAAGCCGACGTGCGTATCGCGGTAGTCGGATACAAAGACCACGGCGATACGCCCAATATTCAGTTTCTTGACTTTACGCCATCTGCTGATCGGGTACGCCAGTTTTTAAACCAGCTAGAAGCAATTGGCGGAGATGATACCCCTGAAGATGTCCTTGGTGGTATTCAGCAGGCAATTAATGCTTCGTGGGACCAACAATCGCGGTGCATTGTCCACATCGCGGATGCACCGCCGCACGGCCGGATGTTACACAATCTCGCCCGTGATAGTTGGGATAATTACATCGAACCGGGAAGCGAGCCACACGGCCTTCTCCACGAACCACTGCTCAGACAGTTGATCCAGCTCAAGATCAACTACGCACTTCTTCACATCAATTCTTCCACGGATCGCATGGCCTCGGCCTTTTCTCACATTTATGCCGCCGCAGGCGCAGACATAAAGCTCCTCTCGTCTAATACCTACCTCCACGACGGTGGGGTGAGCGACGCAAGCACCAGGTGTAGCGCCAGCGCTGGACTACAATTCGAGGAATTACAGCTTGGCGCCGCATATAGCACACTTCGGCATTTAGTCCTCAAGACTGCCACAAGCTCCGCGTCTCGAACTGCAAATCGTCTCTCCTCGTCGTTGAGCAGCCTAGGTAAAGCGGGTGCTATAGGCGGAAGAAGCGATAAGCTGGCATCCAATCTTGACGCTATTGACGAGGACGTGCCTCTGGAGAAGGTCTCGCCCGAGTGGGAAACGCCCGGCTGGTTGGATGAGACGCTAGTGGTTGAGGGATTCTGTCCCGATATCGTGGTACACAGCGGCAGTACTCTCAATGATATGATGGCTCTCGATGAGAATATCAAGCTGAGTGTAGTGGAACTTACCATTTATGCACGGTCGAAGCCGTTCTCAAAAGGAGCGCTTCGCACGTCATCCTACGCCCGAACAGCAGCCTCAACCGACCGGTTCGTAGTGAAGTCATTCATAAAGAGCGGTAAGGGAATCGCTCACCTAGCAGAGGATTTGCGATGCCAAGCGCTATGCAAGGCCTTTGCCCTCGAGTTTAACGCGCTATTGGAGGCAGAACACTCGATTGATTTCATTGTAACCGCCTGTCTGCAAGGCAGATCGGGAATGCGATTGGCAGATAGGTGCATATCGCTTGAGCCCTTAATTGGGGGAGAGTACGTGAAGTATAACAGCAACTGCGGCTATGTGAATGAGGATGAGGGTCAGTTTAACCAAACGGCGCAGGCCTTCTCGCATTTCACTTTCGAGCGATCGTATGGACACTTCTTAATTACCGATCTCCAAGGAGCAGGCCCCTTGCTGACCGATCCGAGCGTTCAGACTCTCGACGAAGAAAGATTCAAATTGAACGATACCAATGTAAACCAGGAGGGCTTCAAGTTTTTCTTTGCTACGCACGTATGCAACTCCATCTGCCGCAAGCTGAAGCTTAAGAGCAACAGGGAGATGGTTATGTCGGGAAATTACGACTTCAGGGAGCGATGGCCGAGTTTGGACAGCACCGTGTGCTGCTCTAATAAACTGTGCCGTAGGATCATCCGTCTAGCCAGCGCCCAGAAGTCGGATGATTTCCCGGGTCATCAGTGGTGTGATACTTGCTGGCCACAGCTGGAATCTTCAACGGTCGAATGGATTTGCATTGCGCCCGGGCCATATCATGAGTTCAATGCCTCCAAATTCTTCTATGAGTCGCAGGGGCAACCTACACCACACACATGCCCTGAGCATCGAGAGAGAGACACGACCGTGTCTGGGGCTGCGGTAGTGGGAGGAAGCCTGTGGAATAGAATGAAATCGTCGAACCAGAAGAGGTCTATTTCCGGGAGGAGCTGGTAAGGGCATGGATCGAATGATGAGGAGTTCTGATGAGAGAATTGACTTGGGGGAAGTTGAGTGCACGAAGGGCTGAGACTGAGAAGAAGGAGAAGATGGAGAAGATGGAGAAGATGAAGAAGATGAAGATGGCAGGATGGTCAACCCCATAAAACAAACATCGGTCCGTGTGAGATTTAAAGCACGCCACCCCTTTCAGCCCTTTCTGTCCTTGGCCGTAAGAGGCATGCACCGCCACAGGATGACGACGGGAAGGCTCCTACTTCGGATTTCTGTGTAATTGTGTAACAAGACTTCGAAATAATTGACGAATAAATTGTATCTTTTCGAGTCTGATGACCTAAGCCATCTCTCCTTCTTTTCTGCCCCTAGCATTAACACTGCCGCTTAGCAGCTAACCCTATACATAACCTTCAGACCACAGTGCTGTTTACCTACTCTACACCTGTCCGGTTCTTCCTGTCAACGCGCTTTCTCCATATTCATCCATGGTGGTAGAGCCTCGTACTGTTCCCATTCAGCGGGAATCTTCATGACGGCTGAGCGCATAAAGATGTGGAAAGCCCCGCTCCAATCCAAGCCCTCGATGCAACCACCCTTAATGCTAATCGTCGAACGGGGCGTCCCATCGCCGTCTATGATACGGTGAAACATTCTCGATCCACATTCGGGACAGAAATAGCAATCTAAGCTCCGACCCTTTTCGGCGCTATAGCGCGAGTAGAGCTTCAACTTGGCTGCGAGTTCAGGCGAGAGGGGGAACAAGCCCTCGGCCTTGTAGATGGCTGACGTGCCGAAAGCAGAGCCTGTCTGCTTTTGACATTCAGTGCAATGGCAGTGGAAAAGCGAAATTGGCTTCGCCGACGGGGTCGGGAACGATACGTTGCCGCATTGGCATCGCACGGTAAGTGGTTTAACATCTGAGGCTGTCATCGCGAGGTGTCTCTTCGTAGTCAACTGTATTGAGATCCCAACCTAGTTCACGGTGATGCCTAGCTATTTGTAGTCGCTCGTGTACAGCAAAAACCTAATTAGTTGCTTCATCGAAGATTCGGAGAAACGTATGGGTGAGGGGGAGGAGATAGCGCAGACAAGCATCGTGACGGCAAGTCATGTATGACTATCTCCAACTGGGGAAGCTTCGGCAGTTGGTGATGAGATGTCGATCTAGACACTCCTCTCAATGTTATTAGCATCTCCTAACTTCTCCAATATCAGGTGGGCCTCAACTAGTCGAAATCAGGATTAGTGACTATTGTGAGCTTTGCTTGACAATTAGAGCAAGGCCATGCAGTATTGGCATGTCTTGTGAGGATCTCAAATCCGAAGGGTTTTGTTTCTTGTTCCTCTGCATTATGTACCTTAGGTACCCATGGGCGCTTATATAATCCATTGTGGCCTAGTTCAATCAACACCGCCACAGCAGCTGTATCGTGAGTCACTCAGCTGATAAGGATTGACTAAGCCATACATTATGTAAGCGGGTACGTACCGAGCGGGAATGTTCCACTAATGCCCTCCGATCGGCCAGATCCTAAAATACATCCACTAAAAGATTTCCTATTTGGGACAGGTCTCACATGCAAAAAGGGACGAAAAAAAATTCGACACATTACCTAACCTTCGTAAACCCAGAGCATTATTCTGCGAACTAATACTTCTATACGGATTCCAGTAAAATCGTTCGTTTCTGTGCCTGCGGAACTTTATATCAGACCTCGAGCGTCTCATCTTCAACCCGCAGGGATTTCCACCGTATCTAGGATCCAGTCCGAAAAATGGCCGGTGGTATCGAGGAGGTCACCGCGCCTCATGAGGCTTTTGATGTGAGTTCGACCTTCGCAAGGAGTCGTACTCATCGGTCACTAACGACTGACTATACAGACCATCCTACTCCTAGACTTTGGTAGCCAGACTTCACATCTAATCCTAAGATGTCTCAGATCGCTCAATGTGTATACTGAGATGCTTCCATGCACCACCAAGCTCGCCGACTTAACCTGGTCGCCGAAGGGAATCATTCTTAGCGGAGGTAAATGCCTTATCTTGACTTTAACACCCGAATTTCAGCTTTCTAATCAATTTTCCAGGTCCCGCCTCTGTATATGATGAGGGTGCTCCTCGTAAGTTCGTTTAGTCATACTCCAAAGACTCTTGGACTGATTGGGCCAAGATGTTGATCCCGCCATCTTCGACTTGGGTGTACCCATCCTTGGAATCTGTTACGGTTGCCAGGAGCTCGCTTGGCGGGCAAGTACCGACAATGTCGCCCCTGGCGAGGCTCGGGAATATGGCCATACGGTATGTGTACCTCAGCCAAGCGTCTCTAGGCGAGGTCTTTTTCTCTAGAGCCCAGGGCTATCGGTGCTAATTTAGAAATAAAAGGACGTTACCATACTCCAAGCTGACGGCGCTGAGCATGTCAACCAACTCTTCGAAGGTCTAGGGGAGACAATGCACGGTAGGCCATCCCCATATAAAGGATTTTCGATTCTTCCAGGGGTTAATAAGATTCAACTCTAACTATTGGACAGTCTACATGAGTCACTTTGACAAACTCGTCCGCCTACCCGACGACTTTGTCGTGATCGCCAGCACACAGAATTCAGAGTTCGCTGGAATCGCCCATCGGACAAAGCCGATTTATGGTTTGTGCTCTTCTGGCCATTTCACGACAATCTGACTAAAGATGACCATAGGAATCCAATTCCATCCCGAAGTCTCCCATACCCCCCGCGGTATAGAACTACTGAAGAACTTTGCTGTTAGTATCTGCAAAGCTCAACAGCATTGGGTCATGAGAGACTTCATCGAGCATACGATTAGCCACATCCGCAAGACCGTTGGTGACAAAGCTCAAGTTATCGGGGCTGTGTCAGGCGGTGTCGACAGCACGGTTGTGGCTCGGCTAATGAAGGAAGCTATTGGTAATCTTACCAACTGATTCGAGATTTAGAGGGGTAGGCTAACATGTAATCAGGCGACCGATTCCATGCCGTTCTCGTAGATAACGGGGTGATGCGTCTCAACGAATGCCAAGAGGTACAGAAGATGCTTCAGGAACATCTTGGTATTAACTTGACCATTATCGACGGGGCAGAAACATTTCTCAGCCGCCTAAAAGGCGTTACTGAACCCGAAACGAAGCGAAAGATCATCGGCAACACCTTTATCGACTTGTTCGAGGAGGAGGCTATCAGGATTGAGAAGGCAGCCGAGAACACCCCCAATGCTGGCAAGGTGGAGTTCTTCGTCCAGGGTACCCTATACCCGGACGTCATTGAGTCTTTGAGTTTCAAATTCTCGGCAACCATCAAGAGTAAGCATTCTTCAATACTCGACGGAATTGTATGAGCGTATGTACAGTTACTGATCGTAAAATACAGCACATCACAACGTCGGCGGCCTTCCGGCTCGTATGATGAATGGCGTAAGTAACATCGGAACTGAATTTCCATGCAGCAAACGACTAATTTGAACAACAGCAAGGTCTCAAGTTGATTGAGCCGCTGAGGGAGCTCTTCAAAGATGAAGTGCGTGCATTCGGTCGCCAACTCGGTATCCCTGAAGACCTAGTTATGCGTCACCCATTCCCCGGACCAGGCATTGCCATCAGAATCATCGGAGAGGTCACACCTGAACGTGTCGCCATCGCCAGGAAGGCTGATCACATCTTCATCTCCATGATCAAGGAAGCAGGTATTTACAATGAGGCAAGTACACCACTCAAGACAAAGTCGCTTCCGAGCAATTACTAACTCTAGTCACAGATGGCCCAAGCCTATGCTGGCCTTGACACCAACAGAGGTATGTATTCTGACATTCTTTACGCCGGGATGCCGGGATAAATCATCCTGCGCATACGTTAGCATGTTACTAATGGTTAATTCCCATTCTAGCTGTCGGAGTTATGGGAGATGGTCGTGTTTACGGTAAGCTGGCTCGGGAGCAATTTTCGATCCATCAAAGCTGATCTTGATACACAGGATACATCATTATCCTTCGCGCTGTCACGTCAACCAACTTCATGACTGCTGAACCTTATGAGTTCAGTTTCGACCTTCTGAAGCGAATCTCGCGGAGGATTGTGAACGAGGTTGATGGTGTCTCTCGCGTGACTTACGACATCACGAGCAAGCCTCCTGGTATGTGCAGGCAGCCTGATTCGGATCTCTCATTAACTAACGCCTTGCTAGGTACAATCGAGTTGGAGTAATTGGCAACATGGGCGTTGATGGATGATTGCCCCTGGATCGGTGGTCATCGACGTCGATATTATCGTAGCCAACTTTCTTTGCCTCTGTTGTTTCGGTCTTGCGATGTTATTGCGGGAATGTTAAGATGTCCACCTCACGGCGAGCATAGCATAGTAGATCAGATTCAGCTTCACGGCTACGCCCGTGAAGACACGCAAGAATAATCCGTTGCACACTTGATTCGCAATCGTCGGCAGGCGCTAATCTCGAGAAGAATTCGAGTTGGAGAGGGTCTCCATGAAGGAGCCCTTGTGGCCTGATGAACGAATTTAAGGAATCTCGCCATTAAGCTTCCTTAAGTTACTTGATTTGAGAGAGGCCTAAACCATGTTAGTCATGGATACCGAATGCTGGCCTTCCATAGGGCCCCACAAAAGGGGGCCACTCAAAATTCAGTTTAGATACAGATCGGAAAGAATCGAGATCAGTATAACGAAAGCAGATCCAGCTGGTATATGTTAAATTGCACGTAGCAAGAGTTGATGTTGAAAGTAAACTGCTGATTCTATGTCGGAATTATAACCATGCTTTTATGAGAGGGGAATGCGAACATCGAGCGCCTAGCCTCGATCAGAACGCTTAGTCCCGGACATCCCTTCCATTGTGGTTCCCGATATATGACCTAGTCCAATATGTCAAGACGTTATTTAGGCAGATCTTTCATCAAGGAACAACGTTGGTTTTCGTTAGCCAACGTATGATTGTTATAGCATCTCGAGGCGGGCAACGCCTGCTCGATGAAGCTCAATTTGCGATATGGCCTTCGGATGTAGGTGGGCAGTTGAAAAGACTACCCAAACCCCCTTTTCCCAAAGCGCTAAGGGGGTGCGAACAATCAGAACACGATCACAGATATAAATATCATATAATAGCTAAGTCGTAAGCCATCAATTTATCCGTTCCAAATTTGGTCAAACCGACGTCCGATAATTGTCAACTAAAATAGCCCAAGGATAGTGTCGCGGCTAAAGGCGATTGCCCAGGTCCAGCTCAACACAAGATTCTATCACCACAGCAAATGAAATTGACCCCTCAACGCCCAGCCGGGGCATTGGAAGCTCGAACTATGGCGCTTGCAGAATGTCCACGTTTTGTTTGATGAAAATCCCCAGGTTATCGCCCAGTGTACCCCACAATATGGTCTGGAAGTCGACCATTGAGGCGGAATGTTGCACTACTACTATAGATACTACAACTAAGGATATTACCAGGTTCCGGACGACGCACCCGCCTTCGCCTGAGGGAAATCCCTAGGTATTTATATGAGCTCGCCGCCTAAGGGAAGATTGGAGCTGTGCTTACGGATTTTCTCGCCAATAAGTATACCTGTTTCGTTCACACCAAGATGCTGTTCGAATCCGTGATCACAGCTTTCGCATTTGCGCTTTGCGCCTCTGCAAGAGCTGTACCAAGCCCAGTTGAAGTTCTCAAGCGCGCGCACACAGCCGGCACTGTCATCAACAAGTGCTCTAAGCCAGGTGTCCTAGCATTGGCTTATGATGATGGTCCATATCAGTATACATCTTCGCTGGTAGACACTCTAGATAAAGCGGGAGTGAAGGGAACTTTCTTCTTCACTGGCACGCTATACGGTATGAGTATTGTAAGGTATGCGTGGTAGGATTAGGCTAATCGAAACAGGTTGCATCTACAATCAAAAGGCTGCAGTCAAGAAGGCATATGATTCTGGACATCAAGTTGCATCCCATACATGGTACAGTCCCCGAATGCGCTTTATTGGATATAAAAAAAAATGATTGCCCACTAACACATGTGGGAAGGACGCACCCTCACATGGGAAGCATGGGGGCCGCCCAAATCAGAAGCGAGATGGAGAAGGTTGAGCAGGCCTTCGTCAACATCTTCGGCAAGAAGCCGCAATACGTGCGCCCGCCTTACCTCGAGACCGGTGGCCAGTTCTTGAGCGTCATGAGGGAGATGAACTACACTGTCATCACCGACGACGTGGATGCCGGTGACTGGAACAACCAGTCTCCGCAGCAGAGCGAGTCGAAGTTCCAGCAAGCTGGCGCGGGCGGCAACGGACATATTCCCTTGATGCACGAGACGTACCAGGGCACCGTCACGACGTTGACAAACTGGTTGATCAACTGGGCTAAGACCAACAACCTGAAGATCGTCACAGTTGGTACGTATCCCCGGGGGTAAAACATCTAGATTGAGTAGCCGGCGACTGACTCTGTGATAGCCGAATGTCTGGACGATGCGAACGGCGCCTACAAGGAGGGAACCTTTGACCCCAATGGGCAGACGGCTTGCTAAAGGAATTTGTATATGCGACAGTTAATGAAGTTCCTGTGCGGGTTATGGAGTCGCCATTCCCGCGTTAAGAACTTCCTTAGAAGCCCAATTGTATATAGGATAAGGGGGTAGCGCAATCAATAGGAGGCGAGCTGTCACCACATCGGGGGGTACCCTGATGCATACCACCATCCGTGGAAGTTAAAAAGACAACAAACCTAACAGCAGTATTAGCAAATGGGCAATTCTACCCATCAGGTAACATCTACGTTATTTAGTCATACGTAAGCTGTTGTTGTCGAAAATAGTAACTCTGTCATGGGTCGGATTTACAGACCCCTGAAATGTCTCTAAATCCGACCATCCTAAATCCAGGCGCTAGCTTCATCGCACGAACTCCGACCCGGAGCGCACCGTTGAACGGACATACTCCAGCAGCAACTTTACCGAAAGTCTCTTCAATTAGCTCGGTTCCAGGCCCGGGCAACTACGTATGCCAGTCGTCATTGTGAAGTCCTATAAGCCCCTAGCCTGGACTTCTGATTGTAGATATCGTAGCGGGAAAGGGGGTGGGGTAATAACCATTTTTAAATCAAAAAATGATTAAAGTTTAAAAACGTTTTTAACCTTAAATATACCCCACCGTATTAAATATTGTTAAGTAAATAAGGGGGGTATATTAACTTAATTTTTTAAACATTATATATATTAAAAGTAAAGTAATTATTTAATAATTAAAAACGTTATTTACCATAAATTCGTCGTTACGTTAAACTTATATTAAAAAATAATTTTAGTTATAATTTAATTTATTTTTTATTATTTATTTAATTATAATTTTATAAACATTTAAGTTTTTTTAAGTAAAAATATATTAATAATATATTTTATCTTTATTTATTAATTATATTTTTATTTCGATATTATTTAAGTTAAATTATTTATAAAGATTTAATTATATTTTAATCGTTTTATAAAAATATATAAAATTATATTAAGTTTTAAAGATTTTTATTTTCCATTATGTTATATTTTAAATAATAAAATATGAGGTTTTTATAATATAAAAGATAAATAATTAACGTAAAATAAATAATTATATAATTTATTCGATTATAATTAATATATACGAATATAAATATTATATTTTATTACCGATTAATTATATAATATAATTCGGGAAATAAGTTATTTATAAAATGAAATTATGAATATTTATGTTAATTTTATATTTTATAAAAAGTAAATTTATAACTTTATTTCTTTTTTATAAATATAATTATAATTTATAAACTTTTATATTTTATCGCGGAATTTTTTAACGAATGGTAATTTAAAATATATTTATTTAATTATCGAATAATTTATTAATCTTTTTATAAAAGAAGATATTAAATATTATTAAATTTTATAAGAAAGGTTATAATTTTTTATTAAAGTTATTAATAATTAAAATAATGTTTTAATCATTTAATTTATGAAATATATAAGTGTTAAAAGTTATTTATAACGTTATAATATTATTTTAACATGTTAATTTCGAAATGAATATATCGCTTATATTTATTTTTATCTGAAAATGTGGCTATATTTTTATAATTAAATTTATGGTATTTTTAATCTTAAATTCTTTATTGGTATTATTTTTACGTATTAAAATCCGACGTTAAGGAATTAAATCACGTTTATTAATTATGAAAACTTTAAAAAGTGAGACTTTTTTATAAAAAAAAGCCATGGTTAAAAACTTTAATATTCCTTTATTAATAAGGAAAAAAGCTTTTATTTCTTTTAATTAGAAAAAAGTAATAATGTTTTAACCAGTTTATATATTAAGTTTATTATATCTTTATTTAATAAATGGGTTATTAAATACCTTAAAATTATGGTATAATTAAATTATATTTTGATATATTATAATAAATTAATAAGTTTTCGTTTTGCCGAATTAAATATTATAAATTTAAAGTTACTTTTAAGTAACTTTAATTTAAATTTAATTATAAAGGTATTTCATTAAATAAATGAATATATAATATATAAAAGATTTATATAAAATAAATATTGTATAAAAAGTATTAAAAAAGTTTTTATGGATTATTAAATGGTTATATTTTTAAAGGTTTTTAATAATAATTATAATATAATATCATTTATATTATAGAAAATTATTAATAATGATAACGATTTAATAAAAGTTTAATAATAATAATATATTATATATTTAATTATAATATTTTCTTAAATATTTATTACATAATATTAAATGAGATATATAATATAAATTAATATAAAGATAATGTATTTATTATAAAATATTAAATTAAATAAATATCATTATTAATATTATAATTATGAAATTAAAATGTTAAAGGTTATTAAAATTAATAATAACCGTAATCTTTATTATTATTATTATTTATTATAATTATGGCATTATTTTTAATTAATTGTATATTAATGGTATTATTATTTAATATTTTTTATAACGTTAATTATTAATATTAAATTTGGAAATTTATCTTTAATATTTAATTTAATGGTATTTTATAAGGTATCGGTTAATCTTTTATTAGTATATTTTAATAAAGCTCATTTTACCATCAATTATTTTATCGTTATTATTTTAATCTTAATTATTATATTTAAAGTTAATATTTATATAATTTAAATCATTTCTTTGGTTATTTTTTTCTTTATTAATTTTATTATTTAACATTCCTTTATATCCTTTATTTTCTTTAAAAAAGGGGATTAAGTTAAAGGTATTTTATATACTTTAAAATTTGGTTATTTAAGAAATAAATTCTTTACCGTTTTAATTAACTTGAGGTTTATATTTTTAAGGGTTAAACGTATCATTTAGTTTATTTTAAGGAGTATTAAATTTTTCGCTACTTTAATTATCTAGATTTTTATGTTTTTAAATGGTAAATATGTTATTTAATATATTTTTAAAAGTGTTAAACTTTTTACCGCTTTAATTATTTCAAATTAAACGTTTTTAATTTATAAACATATCATTTTATTTATCTTTAAGAATCTTTAGCTTTTTACCGCTTTGGTTATTTTAAAGTTAACGTTTTTAAGTTATAAATATGTTACTTAATTTATTTTAAAAAGTGTTAAATTTTTTAACATTTTAATTACTTTAAAGTTAACGTTTTTAAACTTTAATAACGTTACTTAATTTAAATTAACGTTATTATTTAGTTTCGATATATGATTAAGTTTTCTTAAATGAAGGTTATGTTTTAACCTTATTATCTTTTTTATGTGAATTTAATATATTTTAAATATTAGTGATATTAAATATATTTAACGTTTTAAATAAATCCATTTCTTAGGAAATATTTAATATATTAAAGAATGTTATAAGTTAAAATAATATATTATTATTAAAATTTATAACCTTTATATTATATCGATTATTTAAGGTTAATTTTATATTTATATTAAAACTCATATTATTAACGGTTTTATTATATTTAAGATTTAATTTATTTAAGGTTTATCGATTATATATTTATAATTAAACATTATCGTTAAAATTAAATCCATCCTTAAATTTAAATTTATTATTAGATTTAAAGTTAAAATAATTTTAAGTAATTTTTATCATAATATACTTTCCTTACTTTTTTATCTTCGGTTTTATAATAATCCTCGATCTATTTAATTAATATAATTCTTAAATGAAAACGTCCATTTTTACACTTCGTTCGGCATATTTCTTAAATATATATATCATATTAAATAATAATTTAACCTTATTACGTCCATTATTATTTACCTTCCATTTTTCCTTAAATATTTTTAATATTTATATATAAGTTTTATTTAATTTTATTTCCTTTTTAATAATAAGGAATAACTTTATAATATACGTAATAATTAAATGTTTAAAAAATCATAATGATAATTTAAACTTAAATATATTATCGAAGTTAATAACTTAAGATATAATTTTACCATATATAAATTTAATTATATTACCATTTATTAAATTTAATATAAACTTTTTCAACTTTAATCGCCATTTTTTCTTTATTATATTAATTTTTAATAACGACTTATATTTATTTATTAATTAAAGAATATATAATTTTAAGTTATTAATATATTATTCTTTTACCTTTTTAATTATTAAAAAAAGGTTTACTTATATAAGCTTTTTTAAATAAAAACTTATGTTTCAAAATATAAAAAATATGTAAATAATAATTATAGAGGTTTTTAAAAAGGTTTAATAAAGTATCCAATTTTAAGAATTCACTTTTAATCATTTAATATATAACCTTTAACATATTAAACGTAATGAAATATTTATATATCTCGAAATTATATTATTTTTTCATGGTAAGGATTTCATTATTATTATATTATTAACTTTTTCCAACATTTTTTCTTTAAGGGTAATTTATATAATCTAATTTATTAAGTATTATTTTATTATTTTCATAAGTTAAAAGCAAGAAATAAACCATATACAATTCTTTAATTATTATTTTAACCTTTACCTTTAATAAACAACCTTTTTTCTATAAATTTTTAATAATACTTAAGATTTAATTTATTATAATAATATATATTAAGTTTTTAATGAATAAATTTAAATCTTTATTATAAAATTCATTTATATTAAATTAATTAAAATCTTTCTAATAAGATAATTATTAACGTTATATTAAATTTAAATTAAATTACCATATAAATTTCTTATAAACGAGATAATTCATATTATATTAACTTTTAATATTTCTTAATAATATATATTGGTTAATTTAAGGTATGGGAGGATTATTATTATCATTATTTAAATTATTATTGCCATTATAATTCTTGTTATAATTTAAATCTAAATAATATTTATTATCGGATTTATTTAAGTTTAATTTAAAGTAATTCGTCATGGGTATATTAAGAATATAAGCTTATTATAAAGAATCCTAAATATAAATTAAAATAGGTTAATAAATGGTAAATATTTTCTAATTTAAAGAATATAAAGAATATAAAAAGGGATAAGAAATTTAAATAATTTAATGGCTATATAATAAACGTTAATATATAAAATAAAATTTATTATATAAAATAACGTTAATTAATACTCTTTTTTAAAATAAACTTTATTTCTAATATATAATAATTTTATGCCCTTTAAACTATATTTATTAATTTTAAAATAAAACGATTAATTTAATATTAATTAATAATTTAAGTTATATATATATTACCCCCTTAAAATTTTATCATCATTAATTAAATTATCGTAAATTATTATTATATAATTAAAAATAATATTAATATTTGATATAAATTAAACTTATTTATACTTATTTTAAACATTCTTAATGCCCGCTTTTATTTTCTTTATTTATATTTATAAACTTTAATTATTCTTATCGATTCACTTCTTTTTTTTTCCTTTTAATATTTTAATTACCTTTATTTAATCTTAGATTATTTATTTCCATTTATTTATAATTATCTCTAATATATATATATTATAATTAATAAGTTATTAATTATTATTATTATTTACTTTAATTTTAACCTTTAATTTTACGTTAATAAATTTATTAAGTCTTATAAATCATTATAATTTACCTTAAAAAAGGTTATTTTACATTTTAAATAACCTTTCTAAAATTATTAACTTTAATAAAACGTTTTTATGATATCACGCTTAATAAAACAAGTAATTAATAATTTGTAAATGAAGAAACTTATAATAAAAACTTATTAATAAATAATAATATTAGTAATAATATCCTATATTTAATAAATAATTATGATAAAGAAGTAATTAATATAAATATAATTATTACGTTTTTTAACGACGTTATAATGATTAATACCAAAAGTATTAATAATAACAAATGGATAAATAAAAACGATATGGAGAATAAAAATGATAAAAATAAAAAATTACCGCCTATTATTAATAAGTTTATTTATAAAACATTATATAAATATTAATTAATATATGTTAAATATTATTAATTTAAATATTATCCAACATAATACTTTAAATAAAAATATCTATATTACCTTTTAAATTATAATGAATCCATTCAATATTATAAATGTTATAATATATAAAAAGATTATTATCGGTGATACGTAACCATTTTAAATAACATTTAATAAAGATAATATAAAAAATAAAACCATAATAATTAATAAATCCGAAAGTATTAATAATCTATTTCCTTTTAACATATATAATAAATCTAAAACGCTTAATATATTATATTTAATGGAAATATATTAAAATAAAATTATTAATATGTTTAAGTTTAATTTAATATTTATTATATAAGTAAACTTTGAAAATGTTAATTATAAAATATAATTAGCCTTTTATAAAATCCTTTATTTATTACGTAACGATAATGAGAATTTAATTAAATAAATTATAAGTTTCTTAAAGTAATTATTAATATTAATTAGCTATTTTCGAAAGTGGTTATTATTAATCAATATATATCAAATAAAAATCCTATTAAAATTAAAGAAAATGCCCATTAAAACCCGTAGTTATAAAAAAGAAACATATAAATGATTAAAGCGGAAATATAACAACTTATTAATGTTATATAATGATGAAAAATTAAAGGTTAAAAAACTTAAGATTGATAAATTAAAGGGGAAAAAAAAACCACTCGTTATAATAAAACTTAATTTCTTTAATCCTTTATTAATTATTAAAAATTTCATATCTTTAAATATCATGAAAGATATATATATTAACCCGGCTTTATTTATAAATTATTTAATTAAGTTATATTAATTTTATTATTAATTTAAATCGGTTTATATATTTAATAATTATTATCTATATTTTAAATTTAACGTTATTATATTCTTAAATAATTTCATTTATTATCATTATATTAAACTTATATATAATTATTATTAAGTTAAGGATAATATAAATAACATTATATATCTTTATATCGAATAAATATATAAATTTAATTAAGATATATATATTAATTTTTATACTTAATAAAGTAAGGAAATTTTAACCTTATAAATTTAAAAATATATTAACTTAATTATTTATAATAATATAAGTATTAATATGATAATTAATGATATTAATTTAAACCTTTTATAAAAGAAAAGAAAACTTATATTATTATCTTTTATAATATATATTTTAATTATATATATATATTTATTATTAAACGTTTATTATAATTATAACTTTAAAAAGATTTTTAAGAACCTTATATTAAATTTAATAAGGAAAAACCTTTTAATATTTAAATTTGAAAATTTTATATTTATTTTATAAAATGGGAAATATTAATATTATCATATTTAATGAATAATAATATCTGGGAAAAAACTTATTAATAATTAATTAATAATTATAAAGAAGGTTATTTTATTTTATTATATATATTTTATCTATGATAAATTTAAATTTAAATAATATGGTAAGGATAGATTTAAAAATAAATGAGATATAAGTTAAT
Source organism: Hypoxylon sp. FL1857 (assembly GCA_022578955.1). Classification (NCBI taxonomy): domain Eukaryota; kingdom Fungi; phylum Ascomycota; class Sordariomycetes; order Xylariales; family Hypoxylaceae; genus Hypoxylon; species Hypoxylon sp. FL1857. Next base: position 542,352 of record MU400384.1, read on the forward strand.
TTAATGTTACATTTATTAAATCCTTTTTATTTATTAATTTTATCGATAACTTTAGCATATTTTTTAACTTATATTAATCGTTTATAAGATTTTATATTATATTTATTAGATTATTAGAAAAAGATTATTTCTGCCCCGGAAATATATTCTTTTTAACGTTTAATTTATATAAATCCGAATTTATTAATATTATAAAAGTAATAAAGATATTTAAAAACCTTAATGAAGGAGTTAAAATAATTATAAATGATATTGAGATAAATATTTATATATTTATCATATATTTTATTAATAATATATTATAATAAGTTAAAAATAATAACTTTAAAAACTTTTAAGTGAAGAAATTTTATCGATATTATTATATCTTATTAAGTTAAGATTTATTTAAGTTAATTATTAATATATTAACCTTTAATATTAATATATATAATTGATATCATTATTAAATTAAATAAATATAATATATTATAACATATATATATATTATAATAATTTATAAAGAAATATATAAAGTAAATTAAAGTATAATTAACCTTTTTCTATTATTAGAGTTTATTTTTCTTACGTTAGATTTAATCTTCTTATATTTATATAATTTAATATATTTGGAATATGTTAAGTTATTATATTTAATGTATATTTTTTTCTTTAACGATATTTTTATTAATAAAGTAAAGGTTATATATATTTTTTGATTATATATTTAATTATTCTTAACTAATATACGTTATTTCTAATTATTTAAATATTATTTAACCAATTATAATATATCTTTTTATAGTTTTTAATTTATTATTATTTTTAAATTTTTCTATAATTAATTAAAGTATAATTATATGAAATTAAGTTTTATAAAAGTGGTTAATGAATATAAAGACTTTATAAAATTTATTATCTTTATTTATATTATAATTATAAGAAATAATATCTTTTTAACTAAATTTAAAATATGATAAATTAATCGTAATAATATAACGTTAATTATTAATTATATTAAAGAATCTTTTAATTAACTTTCCTTAATTATTATTATAAGTATGGGAAATTATAAAATATTAAAAAGCTTAACGGTAATATTTGATTAATTTAATAACGTTAACTTCGGGAATAATCTTAAGAATAATAATAATCGATTTAATAATAAAATAAAAAAAAAAAGAAATGAAAGAAATTAAGCTTATAATTTATAAATAATATAATAAAACTTAATATCTATATAATGGTTTATTATATTAACTTCTTAAAAGAATATAATTTAATAATAAATTATATTATATTAACCGGAAAAGATTTATATCAATAAATATCTTATTAAACCCTTAAATATCCCATTTATTAAAATTTAATCTTTAACGCCCTTATTTAAAATATTATTAATTATCATTTATTAATAAGAGATAATTTCTTTAAACGTTATATATATAAAATTAACTTTTCTAATATTAAATATATCTTCTTAATGAAGTAAAATTTACAATTAATAATCCATTTTATACTTTATAATAGCTTTTTTTAAAATAACTTAAAACTTATTAATATAATATAAAAATTATATAAAGAATATCTTAATTTATTCCGAAGAATCTTTTTTTAATTTAATTATAATGAATTAATTAACATATTTAAAGTAAAAAATAAAAAGTTAAAAATTACGTAATCCATTAATGTTACATATATAAACCTTTTTATTATTAACCATATATTAAATAAAGAAGTTAAATATATAATTTATTTTATATATAATATAAAATCTTTATTTATAAAAATAAAACCATTATTATTTTCGTTTATATAAAGTTTATAATTAATTTATTTATAAGATTATAAGTTTTATAATAATAATCTTATTATATAAAATTATAATTTTTAAATTTAATAAGTTTATAAAGTTACATTTAATAATCGATATATATTTATAATCCCATTACTTTCATTTTTAAACTATATATCATTTTTATTATAATTAACCATTATTTTAATTTCTGAAATTAAGGTTAATAAAAATTGATTTATTTTTAATAAAAGCGATTATATTCAATATTATAATTTTAATAATTTCGGAAGAATAAATTATATATTCATTTTTAATGTATATGAAAACCATTATATATTCTTCATTTTCACCTTTTTATAACATAATAAAAAACATGATTAATTACTTAACTTAAAGGTTATATAAAAGGTTAACTTTAAGTTAATTATCATTAAAATTATTATAATTATATATATTAAATTATATTTAATTAACATTAATAATATTAATATTATATATGTTAATTAAGATATTAAATTATTATAAATAAATATATTTACCTTTAATAAATATAAGAATAAAATATAATTAACCATAAAATAAATATTTAAAACGTTTTATAAATAAATTCCTTAATTTCAACTTATTATATAATATATTAATATTTATTTAAACATTTTCGATTTAATTAATAATTATAAATCGTAAAAAGTTTACCTTAATTATATAAATTTAACGGTAAATCACATAAACTTTTTTATTAACTTATATTTAAACATTAATAAATCTCATATTATTAATTCTTATAAATGTTTATATAAATTTTATATACCCTTAAATTCATATATTACGTTAACATAATAAATTATAATAAATTATACTTTATTATAAACTTTTATTATATTATATTATATATCATTAATAATAATTTAATTTATAAACTTTCTTAATAAATTTAATATACCCTTAAATTATTTAAATACACGTTATAATATTATAATTATAAAAAAGAAAATTTATATAATATATTATATTATCATAAATTATAATTTTATTAATAAATCTTAAATATATTAAATTATATAATTATATAATATTAATATATCAGTTATTTATAACTTAATTAATTTATTATATAAAATGGTTTATTATATAAAATAATTTACCATAAAGTAATAATTTAATACACATAATAATTTATTATATAAAATAATTTATTAATAAATAATAATTTCATATATTTAATAATTTATTATACGTTATAATTTTAAACGTTTAATAATTATATAATAAAAACGATTATATAAAAAAAAATAACTTCAATTTTAAAATCATTCTTAAATAAAAAATAGTTTTTAGTAAAAAATAATTTTATATTATAAAAACGTATTTATTTATATAATAATTTTCGGTAAAAAATGATTTTATATCGTAAAAACGTATTTATTTATATAATGATTTAACACCGAAAATAATTATTTTAAATAACCATTACGTAAGAGTTTTTCCCGTTTATTATTTTTTATAAACCATTATCTGAAAAAAAAACCATTTATTACACCCACTATTTCCCGCTACGATATATAAGAATGTGCCAGGCTACTCAATTATATAGTCCGTATAGTAAAGTAATCGCCTTATCGTCCTTGTCGACATTTATTTCCACAGTTGACGAATTTGAATAAAACTCCCCCTTTGCTCGCTATATCCCCATACCGTCGTCAGCATGTCTCAATTCAGCCAACTCTTCCCCCCATGTGCCAAGTTCACCGACAAGGACGTTCCGGACCAAAGCGGAAAGGTTTTCATTGTCACTGGGGGTGCAGCAGGTGTAGGGTTTGAAGTATCGAGGATCCTATACGAAAAGAATGCCACAGTCTACATTGCAGCAAGGACGGCCTCGAAGATTCAAAGTGTGATAAGTAATATCAGAAACCAATGTCCTAATAGCAAAGGGAGACTTGAACCCTTGATCCTCGACCTCGCCAACCTGGAAACCATCAAACACGCAGTAGAGGACTTCATATCCAAGGAGCAAAGACTGGACGTGCTATTTAACAATGCCGGTGTCATGGGTACTAACCCCAATGAGAAGTCTGCTCAGGTGAGAAAGTGTCCCGTTAGGCACTCATCGCAATCGATTGACATTTTCATTAGGGTCATGAGCTGCAGATGGGAACAAACGCTGTGGGCCCATTCCTGCTAACAAGACTCCTTGAACCAATTCTCCTTCGCACTGCGGCGCAGGAAGGTTCTTCTCGTAGTGTGAGAATCGTGTGGGTTAGTTCCATGCTGGACTTTGGGACACCTAAAGGCGGTGTTGTATGGGATTCGCAGACAGACGCACCCGTGTTGCACTCAGACATGATGGCGAATTATATGCAATCCAAAGCCGGCCTTACCTTCCTCGGTCACGAATTTGCGAAGAGACTTGGTGATAAGGGCATCATCTCAACGGTGAATTTTTTTTCCCCCTGTGGCCATTATTGTCGCTAACAATTTACTTTTAGTCTTTACATCCGGGCATATTGAAAACAGAGCTGCAAAGAAATATGCCGGTGCCGATGCGCGCAGCTATAGTATGGGTTCCCGATTGACATGACATTGTAACATCTCTAATCCTTCTCTAGGGCGTAGTCTTCAAGGGTCCCATCTACGGCGCTTACACGGAATTATACGCAGGGTTCTCGCCTGACATCACAAGCAAAGACAATGGCAGGTATATCATTCCTTGGGGACGCTTAGGCTCGGTACCGGAGCACATGGCGGGCGGCATGCGATCTATAGGGGAGGGGGGTACTAGTTCGTCAGAGAAGTTTTGGGATTGGTGTGAGGCCATCACAAGTTCGTACCGATAAATTAATTGGCTCTAAACTATTGAAATATAATTTCATTTATAATAGTGATGATGATGAAATCGTTTACGTCCGGAGGATATATTTATTAAGTAATATTTAAATAGATATATTAAACGGATAACCATAACTTATAGGACGGTTAGAGTACCTTCGGTAAAAGGTAGAGTTAACGTTTTGCTTGATATAGAAAATCCTCCACTCCGGCCTTTTTGCCTCAGGTTTTTCCTTTTTGATCATGTTCGATCCGAATGGAGAGCATGTTCGACCCTGAAAGGAGAACGCGATCGAAAAGGAAACCTTCCCATTTTTCGCTGCTAACTAGGGAAAAACCTCGGATCGCGACTTAGCTCTACCCTTCTCGTTGTGCTTACCGAGTAAAAACCTGTTGGTTTTAGAAATGGTTACCATAGTGGGACTCGAACCCATTTGCATTGTTCCGTCGGGAAGAATGCACGGCCAGGCACTTATAACAGTAAGGATATAGATAACGTCGTAAATCCATGTTCAGTTCTATTTAGGTATCTTCTATCTTTTCAACATGAGAAGGGAAATCTAAAAGTTAACCCGTCGTCTCGGCAGAATTGCCAGGTACGGACTGACTGCTCCGAATTACAAGACTTCTCATCTCAGCTAGCCTGTCACCTTTAACTTGCGCCAATTCGTCCGCCTCAACCTTTTGTAGCCTCGTCATATACTGCGTAAATGTGTTCCCTAGTCTGATGACGGTGTTGAAGTGTTTCACACACAGTCTCTCCTGCTTGTTCTGCGCCAGCGCTAAGGCGCTTCTTACACAGTTCCTTATCTGTCGACCATTCAGGGGTTCTCGCGACCACGATGTGAGAACTTCATGACCTAACGCTTTACACTCTTCTTCAGTTAAAAGGGGAGGAGAGCCATCGATGCGCTTACGGCCGAGGTCCTTGATAAAAATAGCCCAGACCTGTTTGCGCACCGAATCGCTGAATTCTGGGATCCCTAGTGTGATATGGATACGTGACTGAAAGGCTTGGTCGAAAGCACCAACACGATTGCTGGTTAGGAACATTATCCCTCTGAAGTATTCTAATGTTCTTAAGAAGACTAGGAGTTATGTCAAATTAGCGAAATTATCATCTAGCTCAAGTTGAATTGTAACTTACTTGACACTAGTGCGTTGCGAGTGAGGTTTTCGTAATCCCGATCTTGAAGGAACACATCGGCTTCATCTAACAATAGGACAGCATCCCACCGTACAGCTAGGTCAAATATTCTAGAAAGTTTTGACTCTAGAGTTTCAGGGTTGGTCCCTAAGTCGCCAGCAGTAACCATGTAAAGAGGCTTCTGGAAACTTTCCGCAACACATTCTATGAGATTGTTAGTACCTGGCGTAGAAAACTTCCTTGTGTCTCACATACCGGCTGTTAGCGTTTTCCCTACTCCTGGCGGCCCATGGAGTAATATGGCAATACCCGCGCCCTTTCCAGGAACTAGATCTTGAAATGTGTCTGACTTCCTGAGGTAGGAGGTTACCATTGCTTGGACCACATCCTTGTACTCTTGATCAAGTACTAGCCTTGACCAAGAATTGTTTTGGAATTGCACTGGCTTCAGATGAGCTACGTAATACTCAGCTTTGGGCTGTGTTAGCGATGTTTTCGTTTCTTCTATGAAAGTGGCTGGAACTTACACCACGATTTCTGCAGTAATGAAAATGCATGTATCCTCGGAGGGCATAATACGAGCATGAGCTCAGTTGGTTCTGAGGACGGATCGATTAGATCAAACTCCGCAAACCAAGAAACCGAATACTCTGCTGCCACCACATACGGAGATTTACGCTTCGCGCGGGTTTTCATGATATAATCCGTAGCAAATTCAAGCTGACTTTCGTGCTTGTCGGCCATATCGGCAGGGTAGTAGAGACCTCCAGTTTGCGATGACTCTTGCTCTCTGCCTATCTTTTCGAACATCCCATAATCGACCATGACTCTCTCCTTGTCGCCTCGGAAGTTACCGGCAGAGTCACTCTTGACGACTTCTCGGTATATAGGCCTAGACAGCTCCCAGAAAATTCTGCCTCTAGCAATTAATCTTTGCTTGATGTCAGCTGAGTCGAAGAATTGCTCAGGAATGTATTCAAGCGTCTTGATTGGTCTCTCTCCTTCGAAACGCGTTACGGTAATTAGGTGACCATGACGACCATATTTGCCATCATACCCGTTTTCTCCCTCGTGATAGCCGATAGCCCAACAATGTAGTTTCAAAACTGGATCCGAAGGAGGGACATCATCTTCTATGTCTGAGGTGTATTTTTGGTAAAATACGGAGTCAATCATGTAGGCCGAACTTCCCTCTCCTTCCCTCGGCTGGAAGATCAAGGTACCGGGCTTGTATATCATCCACAAGCTTGCATAGTCCACGGAGGTTGGGGGGTGGGTAGACGTCATCCGATCAAAGGTGGCGTTCAAGGTGGGAAAGTCGCTAGATAGCAAAGAGAGCACCGCCTCAGCACATATGACTTTGTCATTAAGTGTGTCATCGTACGTATCCGAATCTCGATCGACCTTGGCCAAGAATTCCTCAAGGGCCCTTTTTCTATGGAAAATATCCACGAAGGGTTCTCTAAAAACGACGGATCCGGAATCGCCAGAGGAGTGGAGTGTAAACCTTCCTATTTCCTTGAGGAGCTGAATGAACGGCCATGAACTGATCTTAATTGTGTGATAGCGCGCAACTCGCTGTTCATCAAAGTAGCATACCAGCGATATCGATGGGATCCCGGAGTTCGAGGTAGTTCGCTTATTTCTTAAGTCCCCGTTCAACTCGTAAGGGTGTGATTCTGTTCTCAGTCTCCCACTATGGTCCCGGTATGGAATGCGCAGTTGCCTTGTTAATTTTACTTTTCTTTCTTTAGGTTCCGACCGACTGCGCCGGATCTCGATGGAACCATCCAAAGATTGTTCGTCTAGATCAGCCCAGCTTTCCTCGTCATCAGAAACGTAGCTAACCCGAGTCCGACTACGGGTAGGGCGTGATGGTTTGCGGTACGAGCTTCTCTCGACATAACGGTCAGGAGGATCCTCCTCTATCCTCACTACTCTTTCCCGAGTTGTAATATCAGGTGCAAAGGCCGGGGGTGTGGGATTCAATACAGGAGCGTCGTCCATTGTTCTCTCATTTCCTTGGTGTGGCGGCCGGGGCTGTGACGGTCCTTGAAGGTCAAGATCATAGGCGCCGTCTCGTGCCGTTTGTGAGCGTGCTCCATAGGAAGGTATTCCACCATGCTCCAGGTCGTTATTAGGAGGAGCGTCTCTGAAAGCCACGCCATTTTCATCGTAGATTGGACGATAACTAGCACGGCGAAATCCTGGCTGCTCGACGATGCCATGAGGCATAGATTGTATGTATTGTGGGTACACCTTCTGAATATGAGGTTGCTCATACACGGGAACATAATAAACCGGTTGCGACTGGGTTGGAGGCGGATACTCCTCGTAGTATGCTTGCCGCACTGGCCTCATCGGAGCTCCAGGCATTGCCTGAGGTTGTCGCACATGCATTGAATCTGTTGGTATACTTCCTGCTGGTCTAGGCGCATATGTTTCATCTTGGGGACCTGTAAATTCTCTTGGCATGCCGTAAGATTGTGCTTGTCTTGGTTGGTATTGGGGAATCCCCTCTACCCAAGCTTTTTGCTGTGTTCTCGGATATTCCATGTCGTGAAAATTAGGTAGGTAATACTCCGCGTATACAGATCTATGTATCAGAAACATACGATGTTCATCTAGTTGGGGCAGCCATCCTAAATAAATCCGAGCCCGCTTCTCAAGTGGCGGCTCTGAAAGCTTCAGGCTTCTATAGGTACTCAGCCTCAACTACTACCTATCTAGGATGTACCTACCTTGGATAGCACTGCCTTCGTTAACAGCCTACCGAACTGCCCTGATGGTCCTAGTGAAGTACACTGCATGGTGAGAAAATAGCGTCGATATATTGGCCGCTGATTGGTCAAGGCTAATAAGCACTACCATAAGTGCATGATGTGGCTGTGAGTGAGGCCTCTTCCATGTATCCCGATCTCCGCTTCCTTTCCGTAAAACAGAAGCATCAAGACTATAGAAGTGCGTAAAGATTCACTCAAATTTCAGGTATAAACACTTTTAATTTGTTTGGATAATCTCGAGGCTCTGAAGCTTCAGAATGCATCAGCATGTTGACCGAAGACCAACAACCAAATATTTCCAAGAAAGGCCCGTCAGCGGCTCGCCGAAATCTCGCCAGTGGCATGTTGTGGCGTAAGCCAAAAACCGCCTCGCAGTTAACTGAATCTTTCAAAACAGATCCATCTCAATCAGCAGGCCAACCAAACCGGCAGGTTTGCGAATACTCATCCTCTGCAACCGGAGTTGTGGAACGAACACCCCAGAGCCCATCCACATCGCCAGTTCAACAATGGTCTATAGAAATATCAAGCCAGCCAGCTGTCAAAGATGGGTTTGAACGATTACGGACAGCGATTGACGAGTACAACGTCGAAGCTTCCCAGCAACAGCGTGACTTGATCGACCATCAAAATGTGCAGCTAGAAGAAGTACGAAAAATAGCAGAAGGCATTCAATTAAAGTCTAACAGCGGAAACTCTGAGAAGAAGATTAGGTCTATGATGAATAATGGTCTGCGGAAATTCTGCGAAACATCACTTTACTATTCTTCGATCATGGACATATTGATTCAACAAAACCCAGAGTGGCTAAGTTTGGCATGGGGAGCGGTAAAGTTTATGCTAATGATCCCCATCGAATATCAGCGAGTGAAGGAGAATATCGCAGTGCATCTAGGCAGCCTTGGGGAGAAATTCGCGGTTGTCCACATATTTACGCAATTCTTCCCGAGCGTCAATATCATTAATGCCGCTGCCGCCATGTATACATCTTTCGCCGAGTTCCTGGAAACCTCTGTTCGTTGGCTTAGTGATAACCAATTCAGTAAGTCACGAAGAAACCTTAACATTAGTGATAGACTAATAAGAAATAATTAAGAGCGTATCATAAAATCGACATTCAGACCTTTCGATACAAGCTTAAAGCCAATTTTAGACAAAATCAACCACAGCTATACGGTTCTTAAGGAGCATGTTGAAGTTCAGAAGCTCATCAAAGACTACCAGCTTAGCCAACAGCACCACGAAGACTTAAAAGCCTTGAAGACCTCGTCTGGCACGACAGACCAAAAACTAACAAGGGTATTGCAAATATTAGAAGGTATGATTAATCCCTTTCATAAAGCGTATGAGCGAAAAGGATTATGTACTAAGCTGAGTTGAATAGGCTTGATCATGGAACGGCAGCAGGCGAAAGACCCACGATCAGCGGAGACACGCCGACTTCCTATAAGTGAGTACCTAGGTAGTTTTAATCGCCATACTCCAAGTTTTGCTAATCCAATAATCAGAAGCATCCAAACAAAGGTCTAGCGTCCTTCTCCTACCAGCATTGCGACCGAAGAAAACGTTTGCTGTGAGCCTTGAACCTATGGACCAAGACTTAAACTTGATGCAAACGAGACAGGCATTATCTCCTATTATGAAGACATATGAAGGGATTGATGTCCTGCAACGCTACGATTTTCGAAAATGGGCTAGCAATGAGGTATCTGGACTCTTGTGGGTAGATGGATACGAAAAACCAGGTCGACCGAGTTGGCTGGGGGACATGGCTCTCCGTGTCACGCAAGCGGCACTCATATCTGGTTATGAGGCGCTATATACTTTTAACAGCCTTCGATTCAAGGAACACGAGGCATTTACGCCCCTTGGTCTAATACAGAGGTTATCCAATCATCTCTTAAACAAATATCCGGAGATATACGAGCTGGGCGATGCCGAGATTCTTTGCCCTGAGATTTTCTTTGCCGCAGAAACGGACATTGGATTGTCCTGGAAGATTTTCGTCGAGTGCCTTACTACTATTAGACCTGCAGCAATCTACATCATCGTAGAAGCCATTGATGGAATGCAGCTTACACCAAGCAATCGTGAACAGTTTCAATCTATTCTACAGCGTTTCTCGCAGTTAACAACTCCAGGTGCTGGTACTGTCAAGAACAAGATCATCAAGATAATGATCACCTCAACGAAGCCGGACGCCGGATTTGATATTATTTTCGGAGAACCTGGTTCAAAAAATACGCAAGACGTGAACAGCACCCATGTTCTTGTACGGGTATCCCCTGCAGCGGCAAGAAGTCGAAAACAGAGGTCTATGCCAGGGGTTAAGAGGAGAGTACGCATTCCGAGCAACAGCCACGCGATGGCAGGACTTACTTTTCAATGCGAGAAGATCCTCACGGACGATGACTTCCTGCCAGAGCCAGAGGGAATCGAACCTTGTGATATAGCTGGTGCCAAGGAGGATGTTAAGCAGCAGGTGGACTCGGACGAGGATTTTGATATTTTCGAAGAGACTTCAACAAGCTATGATATGTCGGGTGGCAAGGCGCCTCCTATGGCAATACAAGCTGGGATGTTGGATAGAAATGGTGCCAATTATTCATTTAATATGTCTGCCATGAGCTCAGACAGCTCGCTTGATATCTTTGGAGATGGATAGTTGACGTCGCGAAAGATGCACGTCCTTCAACACGAGCCATTGTACGTTTAGGTACGGTGCCTAGCTTCAAAGTTTGTGGTAGACATCCATGGATGTAGCTTAGAGGTACCAAAATACATACAGGTACGCACGTTGGCATGTATGTACATGTGGATTTACCAAGGTGGTCCTTGCTTAAGCTTCTGCCGATAAGGCAGATAAGATTCGTTGGCAGCCACAGCTTGCAGAGTGCAGCAGTGCAACCTCCATTGGAGCTGGAGCCCATTGCTGGCCCCGTTCTACCTTAGGTACCTAATCCCAAGACTGGAAAGGCCTGTCGACGATCAGTGGGTCACGCTAAAGTCCCCCTCGCACGTTTTTCCTTTCCCTTTGGTGTCCACACTTGGGCGCTCGCACCCACAATCCAATACATCGACAAGTAACCGCGCAGCTCTGCATCTCACGAAGATTCCCCGGACATCCGCCGACAACTCGCCGTTGTTAGTCCTTGTCGCGACGCTTCTTAAGCTGACGATCCCGGATGGCATCATACCCGGAACCCTCTGGCAGCGCCGAGCCAGCTGCGGTTCCAGCACCTCAGCCAACGCCGCCTCACCACCAACAATCACCACCCGAATACGACGGCCTCCCATCATCAGTGCCCGTTAGCACTGTCGCGCATCATGGACTCCAGGCCCTGCAAGCTGTATCTGCAGCATCTGCGACTCCCGATGCCGCCGATTTAGCCCAGCAGTATGCGCAGTCGGCCACCATGCAAATGGGAGATGCTCAATTCCCTCCTCCTCCCCCGCCTCCTCCTATCGACGCAGTATCAACCCCATCGCCCGCTACCCAGAAGGTCACACGGCTTAGACGCGCCTGTGATATGTGCAGCCAGCGCAAGGTGAAGGTAATCGATTATCTCTTCCTGCATGCATATTACATCAAATAGTCTAACAGTATTCAAAAATCTAGTGCGACGAGAGCGGTCCTCCTTGCAAACCATGCTCCGATCTCCAGGTTGAATGCACCTTTAACAGGGCGATGAAGCGACGGGGACCTCCCAATAAGCATGCCGAAGCTGCACGATTGGCGAAACGCTCGAGGAACGACGATGTGTCCCCAGCTCCTCACCACGCCGCCGAGACGCTGGTTTCTATTGCCGCCCACAATGCGCCCCTCGCACTAGACGCCGAAACCATCGCACCGTGGCCCATCTTGGAGCTGCTCGTCGACGACTTCTTCACCTATATACACCCGCTGATGCCCTTCCCGCACGAGCCAACCTTCCGCACAGCATTCGCTAGTCGCATGGATAGGTCTAGCAGTGGGTTTTTAGCATTACTAGCTAGTATGGTGGGCGCGCTGGTCGCCTCATTTCCTCGGAGTGCTCGATCGCATCTTAAGGCCCAGCATAGCACAGGCCTGTTCCCTTCGGCAGTTGCCATGATTGATCATTGCCGAGCCATCGCATTGGAAGCCCGAGGCCCTCGCTTCATGATGAAGGAGGAGATGAATGTTGACGATGCTGCTACTAGTTACTTCTTAGGTATTGCCGCCGCCCATACCCTACAGTGGAGGATGTGCAAACGATTCTTTACCGAGACAATGACGTTTTGCAGGGAGCTTGCCAGTAATCGGCCAAAGGGTTTATCTGCTGTTGGGCATATACCCGGCCTTGTACCTCCGGGTGTTCTCAATACTTCGGAGGACGAGCCAATTGACCACATTAAGGATCAGATTGGCAAGCGCATTTTCTGGGTCATGGTTGCCGGTGTCAGGTAAGGCCTCTTTTATCATTTTCATGACTTTGCTTACCTCGACTAATGTCTATATAGATCAATGGCCCAACTCGGGGTATCCATTAACGAGATACCTTTACCTCCCCCCACTTCACAGGAGCCATATCCCGAGCAGCCTATAGAAGTTGACGATGAATATATCTACTCAGGACATATACTCGCCCAACCACAGGGTACTATTTCTCTCATTACTGGGTTTAACCGTAATATCCGTGTCTATATGACGATGAATGAATTAGTCGGCGTTGATATGTGTTACGGCATCAATTTCTTTGATTGGACTGCGCAAAAAAACATTCTCAGCAATGGGCTTGCTAGTGCTAAGCAGGCCTCTGAGGACTTACCTCCCGAACTTCAAGTCAAGACAGATAACCTCCAACACATCCAGAACCACAATATGGGATTTGACGATTCGAATCTGGAGTACTATCCACCTGGTTTACCCACCACGCAACCTGCTAACGACCTACGACGTGTATTCGCGGAGCAGCCTGTGCGTCGGCGCCACCTACAATTCGAGATCCAAAAAGCCAACATCCAGATGTCACAACTTGCTACCCGTTCATACTTCGTTGAGCGTTACCTTAACCTACGTGACGCACATCGGAATGATCCCAACTTTGCCGAGAGAGCAAAGTCCGAGGAGAAAGATGATCGTGATAGTATGATGGAGAATGAGCGAGATGTTATCGTGCAGAACCTCGTCACTGTGCTGGCGTCTATTAGCCAGCGCAATATGGAACCGAATGGTTGTTCCCTCATTAACAAGATCCGGCAAGTGGCTAGCACGCTAGTCAATAACAACGGCGAACGCAAGGGGCTCGTTGCAGAAAAGGCGAAGGAGTATCTCGTCGGCTTCTTGGACATTCTGATGAAGTTGGAGAAGATGGGAGCTGCACCTAGAGCCGACTCGATGACGCCGCAAGACGAGGAAGAAGAATTAAGAAATTGGTCGAGCCTTAGGGAGTACCAAAATCAGTTCATGTCGAGCGGTGGATTCATGGGCGATGGCTACTAGGTATACCTAGCCCAGATGCAACTCCAAGGTTGGCACAGCTAACCAATAGTATAGTGGTCGCGGATCCACGGTCGCTGTGATTTTACTACGCTTCCATTATACACGCTTCGTTTCTGCCTTGAAACTAAGGGCATGGCAAGCTTAATCAGGTCAGCTTTAAAGGTGCGGTTTATTTTGGCCATCGCGGTCTTGTATATAACTACTTCTACTCAAGGGAATCTCATCATACGATGCCCACGCAGAAACATGGTGTAAATAACGTATACCGCTTAAGGAATTAAAATAATAGAACATTAATCATATTGTCCTAGTTCTTGAGTTACGATATTAGCATTAGGTGAGATATCCATGAACGTCGTGATTAACCAGAGCAGCTCCTCATCGGCCAATCACAATCCTAGCTAGGCTAGACTGTAGCCAAAATGCGGACCCCGTCTAGAGTCTGCTCAGGCAGGCGAATAACGATAGACCAAATTCTAGTCGTAGTTGAACCAGATCTGTGGAATGCGATGATACCCTGATGGCCATTTCTAAACCACCCCAAATTGATTATATCTACGGTATTGTATATGTGTGAATAGCTTCGTTTTACGCTATTTTCGGCAATTTGCAAATCGCAGCTGCGGTGCTCGGTTTACCCAGAATAGAAATATCCACATTCTCATCGTCATGGATAGCTAGAGGCTAAGGAAAACGGTGATCAGAAAAAAAAAATTCGAAGCTAATTCCTAATCCCTACGTCACCGTCTGCTTCGCGAAGCTATCGGTTAAGGTACCGCAATACCTGGTCTATGTCGTCATTCAAGGCGAGAGCTCTTCAGCTCAAGTTGCGGCCATGCCCACGTATAAATACCCAGATAGTACAGCATTTTCTAAAGGATAAATCTTGAGCTGGCCCAGGAAATCTTGTGTTGAGCTAATTGAAGCAAATTCAACGGATACATCGAACTATTGAACAATTAATCTGCGAAATATATTGGACACAAGCCAGTAAGATGCCGTACCCGGACGAGTTTGAAGGTTTCATGATCACGGAGTTGGGCAAGTACAAGGACTTCAAGAGACAGACTGTACGTTTTCACCCAACCTAGCACCCAGATAAATTCGCCAGTTTCAAATCTGACTTACAGCTCTGCAGTTCAAACCGAAGGTGTTCGGCGACAATGACATCGACATCAAAATCGAATGCTGCGGCGTCTGCGGCTCGGACGTCCACACCGTAACAGGAGGATGGGGCGACGCACCCACACCCTTGTGCGTCGGCCACGAGATCGTGGGAAAAGCAATCAAAGTCGGACCTAAGGTTAAGGACGTCAAGGTTGGCGACCGCGTCGGTGTCGGTGCTCAGATTTGGTCGTGCTTGAAGTGCGGTCAGTGCAAGAGTGATAATGAGAACTATTGCCCGAGTCAAGTCGGTAGGTAAAATTCTTTCGATTAGTATTAGCTGTTGAGGTTAACGTCATGATAGATACGTACGGCTCGCCTTATCCAAAAGAGGCCGATCCGAATGAGACACTCACCCAAGGAGGCTATTCCTCGCACATCCGCGCACACGAGTACTTCGTGTTCCCCATTCCCGACGGCATCCCCTCGCACCTCGCCGCGCCGATGCTCTGCGCCGGGTTGACAGTTTACTCGCCACTTGTGCGAGCGGGCACGGGTCCAGGGAAGCAAGTCGCGATTGTGGGACTCGGCGGGCTGGGCCACTTCGCGGTGATGTTCGCGAACGCGCTGGGGGCCGAGGTGACGGTGATATCGCACTCGCCGCACAAGAAGGACGACGCGCTGAAGCTAGGCGCCAAGCACTTCGTGTGCAGCGGCGACAAGGACTGGGCCAAGCCGCTGGCGTTCAAGTTCGACTTCGTGCTCAACACGGCCGACATGACCCACAAGTTCAACGTCGACGACTACCTGTCCATCCTAAAGGTCGGGTGCCGGTTCCACCAGGTCGGACTCCCGGATGAGCCGCTGCAGGGCATCAGCCCCAAGCAGTTCATGGCCAACGGGTCGAGCATTGGAGCGAGCCATATCGGATCCAGGCCCGAGTGTCTGGCCATGCTGAAGTTGGCCGCGGAGAAGAAGCTCTTCCCGATGGTGGAGACTATTCCGATTTCTGAGAAGGGGTGTGCTGAGGCGATAGATAGGGTTAACAAGAATGATGTGCGCTACCGGTTTACGCTGGTGGGCTACGATAAGGCTTTTGGTAGCTAAACTCGTCATTGAGCGTTTAATGAGGGAGCTATGCTCATGGCAGTATATAGATCTGCTCGAAGAATATAGAATAAATGTAATTTCTATGAGGAATACGACCGGTGCTTGTAGGATGTGTTAGTAGACTTCTACATCTATTGGTGCGTCCCTCGCTTCGGCTGCGAGTTGATTCTGCATCAGGGGGGTTTATTGGATGGATCTCAAGCACTTATGTGATTAAATTGATCCTAACTCGTCCATGGATACGACGATGAATGAGGCATCTCGTATAATAGTACTGAATCAGGAATCAGGCAGCGGTTTAACGCTTATCAGATGCGGCTTAGCCATGAATGCGAACTGTGGCGGTGCCCGTGTTTCAGACGAGCTAGCGCAGACAAGGATTAGCGCCAAAATCCATTACACCAGCGCTGGCAGCGTTGCACGTCTCCTAGCAATTTCAGCAATTTCAGTCCGCCCGATCGCACTGCTACTGAGCTGCGACTGGCTGTTGGCTCGTCAGATTTCAGCAGAAGAGGCGTTGTTTTTAGGCAGAGACTCACACGACCATTTTCAATTTAATAAACTTCCGATTGTCGTATCCCAATCTAATCTTTCCTTTTTTCTTGACCCTTAACCCCCCTTTGTTGCATCCTTGTGTCTTGAACCAACGGCAAAAACGTAACAGTTACCAAGAGGTTGAATAATCGAAACGAAGTCGCAAGTTGGCCCTTACATAGTGCGTCCCTTATCCGGCCCCAGTTACCGCTCCGTCCATAAATTTATCAAGGGATAATTTCGGGCTGCACTACAGAAGACCCGTGGCTGAGGATTAACGCCAGGTCCACCTTTAAGTCAGCCTCCTACTGCTACTGTACGTGCCAGGGATCGTGAGGAAAGGAGACAGAAAAAAATAATTCCGCGAAAACAACCTGTCTCGAGTAATACTCTGTGCTTACCAATTGCAACGTCTAGCACCGTCAATTAATCCCTTTGAGCTCGAGAACAATACCCCAACTACCACGCCCGGTGCATTGAAGGGTCCTTCATCTCACGCGACGAACCCGACTACCGCCATCTAATTCCTCACCGACGGAGAATTAGCATACTGTAATATGTCGTCGGGAGGACTGACGAGACGCCGCGGTGCTGGTGGCGGAACCGCCAACGACGATAGCAATGGGATAAATCGATCCAACTCATCCTCAAACGTGCGCGACAGCGCCCCCGAAACGAGTTACGAGAATAGCGAGAATGGACACAAGATTGCATTCGACCCGCGCGACATCAGCGAAAGCGCCGAGAGGAGCAAACAACCCAAATTGACATTGATGGAGGAGGTCATATTGCTAGGACTTAAGGACAAGCAGGTACGAGGATGAATTCGATGGCCACCTACACACCTCCGAATCGAAAGTACTGATGGGATTCGATCAGGGTTACCTCTCGTTCTGGAACGACAACATCAGCTATGCGTTACGTGGCTGTATCGTTCTCGAACTGGCCTTCCGCGGCCGCATCAGCATGCAAAAAGATCCCTCCAGACGGCGCTTCCCCCTCGCAGATCGTATAATCGAAGTTATCGACGACACGCTTACGGGCGAGGTGCTGCTGGACGAGGCTCTGAAGATGATGAAGCAGAGCGAGAAGATGAGCGTGAGCTCCTGGATCGATTTAATGAGCGGTATGCCATGAAACTACGCGCAGACCCCCTCGCTACAACTTGCTAGCGTACTGACCGCTGCCATCCATAAACAGGAGAGACCTGGAACTTGATGAAGATCGGCTACCAGCTAAAGCAGGTCCGCGAGCGGCTATGCAAGGGACTCGTCGACAAGGGCATCCTTCGTACCGAAAAGCGCAACTTCCTGCTCTTCGACATGGCGACCCATCCCGTGGCCGACGGCGGCGCGAAAGACGAGATCCGACGGCGCGTTAGGAACGTCCTGACTCAGCGCACCGTCGTGCTGCCTGCCTCTCAATTCCTCCCCGAGAACCTCGAGTTCCGATACATCCGTACTATCTCTATGGTGTGCGCCGCCTACGCTGCTAATGTTCTGGAGAATGCCCTGAGCACGCTCGGCCACGAGGCTAGGGAGCGCGCTTTCACGCAGACCGACGAGCTGCTTGCTGAGTACTCCCAGTGGCCTTTCGGGAGGAAGCCCACCTCAACTGGAATTGGTGCTAACCTGCCTCAAGTGATATCCGAGGCATGTCTCCTAAAGAGCTAATTTATGATGAGCTATAATGTGCTAACCACAATCTTCATCCACAGGAGGTTAACAATGCCAAGGATAAGGAACTTCAGCTCGAGGTTGTCGCAGCATGTTTGAGCGTCTTCACACGCCTCGACTCACTTCTATAATTCTCGATTCAGCGAAATTTGACCCTTCTAGTTGTACGAAACACAATACAGCCGGCACCCAATCGCGTCCAACTCACTGCCGGCAAAACCCCTTCCTTGCCCTCCTAACACGACCCGATCTCCAACAGACACGAACACCAATGATATTGAGAGCGGACGAGACGTTGGTTCTGGATTAGAAAAGGGGGTATGATTTAGGAACATACACCAGGGGAATCGTGGTGCTTTAGCGAATGATATATGGAGAGAGGGAGAAAGGCACTGCTTAGATGTGCCGCGGTACTTGCTGAGATTCAGGCGAAAAGAGTCCCACGAACGAAAAGGGGGAGAGGGGAGAACCAAGGGAGATCTCTAACGTACGGTACCAACAAACAGGCAAGGAAACGTTCATCATGTCATTTCTCGACCGTGTTGTAATAGTCTAAAAATCATGGAATTTTTTTTTCTTCTCGGAATCGTCCCGCCTACGTACCTAACGTATCCCTATACCCTGCGCTTTACCTAGGACACGGTAATGGTATCGTCGCATTTTAGTCACGTAGGGGGGCGCGCATTGATTCCTGGTGGAAATTTCACTGTATTACTTGCGACGCACGCTCATCAACTTAATCAGCCTCTATTTCCCCCTCCGTAGATGGTCCCTCCACCCACCCTTCTCAAACAACCAAATAGCCTCGATAGCAAACGCCCTCGCACTGCGATGCCCCCTCCCCTCCTCCGTACCCGCCTCCTCATATAGACTGCGCATCACGGCGCCCTCCTCAACATCGCTCCATATGCCCCTCGCCACCGCATCATTCACTCCGCCAAACTCCCCCCTCCCGAGTCGGTACAGCACCCGCCCCAGCGTCTGGTACGCAACGCACCGCTGCCCCGGCACCGCGCTCCGACACAGCCGCGCCAGCTCCCGGATTGTATATCCCGCGGCCTCGGGCGCCTCGCCGTGGTGGTGCAGCCCCTTTGTGACCGGGACGGCGCGCGAGATGCGCGGCGGCAGCAGTTGGCCCCGGAAGTCGAAGCGCAGCGCGGATACGGGCAGCGAGTCTTGGTGCGGGTGGTACGGCGAGTCGTAGTCGGCGGGCGAGTTGGGCGTGGGCACCGGCGCCATCCACGCTAGTTTCGACGGGTCGGCGGGCAGGCTCGGGAAGTACTTCTCGTGCAGCTTTTGCAGGAAGTCGGGGTCGTGCGGGTCGAGGTCGGCGGGTTGTGGCGGTTGCGGCCAGTGTGGTTTGGGCGGTGCTGGATCTGAGGCGTTGGGGTCTGCGGGGGCGGCGTGGGAGGCTTCTGGGAGGTCGGATGAAGAGCTGGAGGGGGCGGTGGTCGTGGTCGTGGTCGTGTGTGATTGAGATGTTGGCTTTGTCTCTGGGGTTGCTTGTGCTTCCTCCTCTTCGTCTGCTACTGAAGCGAACCGTACGCGTTTGTTGTCGTTGGCCGCGGTGGGCTCCTCTTGGTTCTGGTCTCTGTCTGACGTGCCAGCATTCGACTGTGTAGACGTGTCTTCTATCCGTATTTCGGGAGGCTCTTGGGCTGGTTGTGTATTGGTAGAAGTAGCATTTTCCGAAGTAGAATCGGTCTCGAACAGGGAGTTCTTGGCGGGTTCGTCTAAGTTGGCGCGCTTCAGCAGCATCTCGAGTACGGATGGGTCTAGTCCGCTGAAGAGCTCTTGCCTGGCGGCCTCGATCTCTTCTGGCGACATAGATGCCAACCTCTCATTGTTCTCGCGATCTATGCTCCGCTTCTCGTCGGATTTGAGCTCCCTGTTCGAGAACGTCGCTTGTTGCTTTTGCGCATCTTGACTTGGCGGAGCAATTGGGGTTTCCGTGGCTGTTGTGAATGCACCTGATTTTGCACCCTCAAGATTTGCACCTTGCCGCTTCTGCTTGAATGCGGAGACTCTGGTTCGCTTCTTATGTTCAGGGAAGCCGGTAGTAGTCGACTTAGCTTGAGGGAAGCTTGGAGCCTTCGGCTCGTTCACCTCTTTTTCTTGGATATCCGAGATAAGGAAGTTCATGGCTAGGCAGTGGAATGAAAAATTTCGGGCAATTAATTCGTTAGAAGAAAGCGACGTCGTTGTCGCAAGGCAAAGAAAATAAGACTGCCTAATGTGTTGAGCCTGGCTTGCGAATTGCATGGAAGAATGTATGCAATCGGAACATTTTCAAAAAGTTGACGTAACAGCCACTCAGTCCCTCCAAGTGGGGCCAATTTAACTGTGGCTGATTGCTGGATAGCGCAGCGCTAGCGCGGCAGTATTTCCGGGTTTGGAATTTCTAGAAGGATGAAGCGCGGTAGGCCGCTTAACGGACCAATGGGACATTTTCGGCCAGCGTCTTATTACAACGGGAACAAAGTACAGCTGAAACTTAAAAAAGGTACGTACTGTAAGGTACGAAGTTCGAATTCTTGGTATGTACCATTTCCTTATGAGTCGCAAATATTGATCATTTCCATCCGCGCCCATCGCTTCTAAGAGTTGAGGTCATTTCCTTGATGTATTTATTAGTGGCATTCATATCCACCCGACTTTGACGTATTAGAATTGTGTTTGAGTCAGTATCCGAGACAGTTCATGCATGGAGTACAGGTCCGCCACGTTCTTATCTACCTACATGGTATGCAATGCTTAATGGGCGAGCACAAAATATTCATTTGGCTGCAATCCATAGATGCGATTCTACCATGCATTAGAACTACTCATGTACCTACACGCAGGTAAGTAGAAAGAGTTATGTAGTAGGTATAATGTCGCATAGTGCTCTATTGGACATCCAAATGCAACCCCACCTAAGTCGTGTAAGGGTGAACACTGCATAAGATGAAAAGGATGCCCATGTTCTCCTTTTCCAATGTCACCACCCAGTTATTTCGAATAGCGGGAAATGTATAAGTGTAAAAAGCATGAATATGAAGCTGCATTAGGTAAATGCGAATCAAGGCGCAGGCTGTGTAAGGCTCTTTATAGACAGAATAGGTAAAGCCTACATGTAATAATAGACGGGCATGATGCTGAATGTATAATGCCTGTCCTTCATGCTGGGCTAGTAGTCTTAGTAAGCAGCCTTTGGAAATGTTTACATTTGTCCCCCCAATTGGCCCTTGTCATTATCGCGGCTATCTTGCGTCAACCGTCGTAGTGGGTCTTGTGAGACGCTGGGATTTGAAACAAAGGTACGTACCCCGCGGTATCTATTCCATCCGCAGTTCGGCGGAGAGACTGGAGGCTCAAGCTGCATGAAATTGGACAGGACCCCACCCGCCCTGCCTTTTTTAAGTTTGCCGACTGCTCGGCTCATCCAACCCGGCCCTACCTATTCAAGGAAAGTACCATCTGCAGCTGTACCTGACCGCATACTACATACGTACATGTATGTACATATCCTTAGAGCTGCCTCAGGTGAGACTGGACCTATTATTGATTGCGTGCGATAGGGGACTCAATCCCTCCATCCATCTCAGTCATCTATCTACCATCCATGCTCTTCAATGACGGAGCATATAATATTTCAGCCGAGCGAGGCCCCAGGCTTACCCTATATAGTAACCCAGTACAGTATTCAACCCAGTGTCCACAGGCGGCATTTATGGGATCATCGACGAGAGGTAGGTACCTCGCGGGTCCAGCCACATCTGGATTAATTTTTTTTTAGTTAGTCACGCCCGGGCGGTCAGAATTGTCCAACTGGCAACTCCCAGTTTTCTAATGCTAGCTCCATGGCTATGCGATCCGATCCTTCATAACTCGCGTCCGGTCGACCCTTTCTAGGGAAAGTTCCAGTGTATTACCGTACCCCTGGTGGGTTTCCTCTCTCTCAATATTTACTTGCCTATCACGAACTCTCCCAGAGAACGGGCCTAGGGCCACCTCATCACTCCCAGGTGTCATACGCCCCCTCCTTATTTCCTTGGTGTTCTGGCTCTGGTCCCCTTGGATGTCCACCTTTGGTACAATTATTAGGCTCCATCGTCATCCCCCCAAGCTCAGGCCAAGGTCGCCCGCACCCCCGTCGGATGACTTTCGCGATCTGATGCCTATGCGCCTAATTATCTCCCTCTTCCCCCCAATTGTCACAGTTCCCCTTGAATTCCTAGTCGTTCCAATGACACCCCCAGGCTTACCTAGTTCCGATCTCTAATTCGATTTTTTAATAATAAAATTTCCCACGCAACTCTCATTTCTAGCTAGTTAGATGGCCCCGATTTTTCTCGCCTTGTTGGAGAAGAATTCCCATTTCCAAAAAATAGTAGCCATCCCCATCCCTCCCGCAATCTTCTGCAAACTTGCAATTCTTCCTCTTCTCTCCTACTTTTTCACCACAACAAAGATGAAGGCTTCGACCTAAATCCATCTAATTTCATCACTGCGTCGCCACTTTCCATTTTCTTTTTTACGTCATCTCGTGCAGAAAAGTCTCGTGCACCGGATCCGATTATTCTTGAGCGGGTTGTAGCTCTATAATTGCATTTTTTTTGCGTCGGGGAAGTCTGGTTCGCAGGCCTGCTTGCGCAACTTCTGCGCAATCGTCGTGAAGTTATTCAGGGCCGGACTCCAGCTCCAACGGCGCACCGACCACACGATTTCGAGGTCACGTTACTCAATAGCGCGCGTACTCCGTACAACACGCTGCAGCTCCACTTCTGACTCTCACCACTCGCTCCTTTGGGCGAATTAGTCAAATCGGTCAAATCGGTTACGGTCGCCGTCGCGCACCTACTTTACCGTAGACTGTAGCTGAGCCCACGTGCGCCCACTTAATCGCGCTCAACAGCGTTAGCTCACATCAATTCAGCAATTATCGCGAACCAGTAAAACACGCTGTTCCTGATTGACCAATCTGCACGCCTCTGTGATAGAGTGAGCTTTACACACTGCAGGGTGGAATTAACTACAGCAGTATTCTTATTGGCAACTACCTCCGATAAATACAGTTCCTTTTATTTATCTTGGGTCTTTCACTCAACCGAAAACAGTTTAGTCAACATCCTTGATCACATCACCTCGGCCTGCACAGCACATTTATACCGGTTATCTCGTTATCGAGTATTCAGGACCCCAGGATCCCAGGACCGAAACTATTAACACACCATCAACATGGCTGCGGGCTCTAGCAACGCCCCAGCGCGATATAGTTCATCACCGGAGCTATCAGATCCCCCATCCATGCTGTCGGCTCCTACATCGCCAAGTGGGTATAACAGGTCAAAGAACGGGGGTGAACTTGACGAAATAGTGGTGGACCCCACCACCATAAGGTACGATGGATCCGGTCAGCCAATGTTGACTAAAGACGGGCTACCCAGGCGGAAACCTGGTCCGAAGCCTGGGACAAGAATCAACAAGCGAAGTAGTGGGAATCTCGAGGAAGGAGAGAAAGTTAAGCGGGCTCGAAAGCAAAAGGATCCCAATGCGCCACCCGCATCGAGGAGACGTAAGGTGGCCTCTTCTCTTGATGGTGAAACAGGCGATTCAAGATCGCGGGCTACGAGTGTTGCCGGTGGCGCTGGTGCCGCTTCATCGACAAGGCAAACCAAGCTCACCGAGATGGCCGTTAACCAAACCCGCGCAGAACCCGCTCCCCAGAAAGAAGTGAAGCGTGAGGGTATGCCTGGGTCCATGTCCAACATCCTAAACGCCGATCCCGAACCACCGCAACATCTCTCGCGCCAGCAATCACAACAGTCACAGCAGCAGCAGCCAACACGGCCAAGCGCACCTTCAAGGACAAGCGGTACCAACTATGATCCTATTCGGTCATCGAATTATGACCCCATAAGGGAGACTATGGTTACGCATAGTTATTCCAACCCGATGGGATCACCACGCGGGCCTTCTAACACAGGCATCATTAATCGCGCAAGCGCGTCTCCTTCTATTGCGAGTCTCGTCGACCCGCCTGTACCAAATATCATTTCACCTGTTCCATCGCATACCTCTTTTGCACAGAATGCGCAACAATCACAGTCGCATTCACAATCCCAACCTCGAGCCTCCAAGGAACCAAACTCGATGCCAGAATCACCGAATCCCTTCCGCAAGGAATTCATACCTCCTCCGGCACCTAAACCACCTACGACGGAAGGTAAAGAGGCCAAGGAGGGTAAAGAGGGTAAGGAACCCAAGAAACCTGCGGCCCCTCTTGCCTCTGCAGCCGCCTCCAAAATCGAAATTCGCCCAGCATCCATTACCACAATTGGCGCGGCTGGTCCCAAGAAGCCATCACCCAAAAACCAAAGTGCGGCGTCATCGTCGCCTCATATTAATGCCACAAAGGAAGCCCTTGCTCCTCTTCCTGGTGCGCCTGAGCGCTCAATTTTGGACTTCGGCAAAGCTGAACCGGGATCCGAATTCGTTGCTCCATCAATTATTCTAAACATCCCCTTAAACGGAGAAACGAATAAATATATCAACTTCATGCGCATGGCCGAGGATCAATACGGTTGGGAGGCTCTTCACCCTCGCCAAGCTGAACTCAAGGCACGCAAAGCGCGTATTGCAGCCGCATCTGCTGCGCTGGCGCAAAACGATTCAAGCCGTGAAGGTGACGAAATGTCGGTTGACGAATCTGAAAACGAAGACTCTAACGTCGAGATGGGCGGTACAAGCGGGCCAGACAAGCCTGCCGATGGCAAACCAGCGAAGAAAAAGAGGCATTTCAAGGAGGACGAATACGACAAGGATGATGATTTCGTCGACGACTCCGAGTTGCTATGGGAGGAGCAGGCTGCGGCCAGTAGGGATGGCTTCTTTGTCTACTCCGGGCCCTTGGTACCGGAGGTCGAGAAGCCCGAATCTGGACGGTATGTATACTACCAACTACTATTGACCAATATTTGCTAACTTGATGCAGTGGCGAGGGTCTACCCAAGAGAGGACGTGGTTCACGTGGTGGTCGCGGTGGCAGTCGTGGAGCAGCCACCGGTACAGGACGTGGACGAGGAGGCGGGCCGGGATCCCGTGGAGGAGTAGTAAGAAAACCTCGAATGACGAAAGCCGACAAGGCTCAGATGGACCGCGAAAAAGCCGAACGCGAAGCTGCCTTTTTAAAACAGACCAACGGCGGATCGTACAATGTTTTGCATCCAGGCAGCCCGCAATTTGCTGGCTTGTGAATTATGTTCAGGGGTCGAGTGGGTCCGATGTTGAGAATTGGCGTATGTAATATTGTACACTCACAACATGGGTTCCAAGCAACTTTGCTTTTGTCGCAGACGTCAGGCGTGTTATTAGAGGGGCTCGATCACGGGAGCAACGGTGAAGCTACTGCTATCTGTATTTGATACCATCATACTTCTGACGGCGTGTCGGGGCTGGGACGGTTCGGCGTACACTTGCTTAGTGGCCTTCGGAGGCTAGATTTGCACTGAATTAGAGGGGTGCGCACTGTAATATGTGAACAGCGAGTTTTGTTTTGTGACAGTTAATCGTCAGCGAATTCTGTGAGCCTGGCCCTGAAAATACGGAGCAAGTTGAGAGGGAGTAAGTAGATAGCGCTTCTCAGAGGCTAATGGCTTACCTGGTCGGTCAGGTCTCAATTGATTGGCCTAATCCGCCACTGTCCCACTATTTTATGTAGGGACCCTGTCCCTAAACGAAAGTCCGGAATCACCCACACGGTGGGATGCGGTTTCGAAGCGCGTTGTAATGAGCTGCGTCCGTCTTCCGGCTTACACGGGTCGGTATAGGCAGCTGGTCGCTCGTGAGACCTATATATAATTGGTCATCGGCAGGGGTCGCCAAGAATCGCACGTACCTATAAAGTCCGAGTTGCTGCTCATCTGTGCCCCTAGCCCCTTTCTCCTCTCCTCTCCTCCTTTCTCCCACACTACTTTTCCTCTTCGCCCTACCATTTGCCTAACGTCGGTGACTCTTGCTACTTTTCCTGCTCAAATTTCAAGCCCATAAAGATGCCTTCCTCCCACCCCCTTTCCGCAGCTGCCTTGTTTTCACTAGAAGGCTACGTCGCCGTCGGTTAGTGTTCACCCCCTTTTTTCGAGTTTCCCCTCATTTGCTAATTTTCGCCGCGCAGTGACGGGCGGAGGAACTGGTGTCGGACTGGGTAAGCCCCTGAATGCGAAAACACCCCCCTATCTCCCGTCCCGCCTCTGCGCTACTCACACCCACGGTGCTAGTGATCGCCCAAACCCTAGCCGCCAATGGAGCAAAGGTCTACATCACCGGACGCCGAGCCGACGTCCTAGAGACAAGCGCCCGTATCCACGGCTCGCCGGAGAGGCTCGGGCCAGAAGGAGGCAGCATCGTGGCTATTGACATGGACGTCACGTCCAAGGATAGCATCAAGAGCGCCGTTGCCAAAATTACACAGATGGAAGACTTCGTTAACGTGTGAGTTACGCGGCATTTTTTGCTACCACGCCTTCGCATGTGTAATGGATGAGGTTCTGACTATAGCTATTCCTAGTCTCGTCAATAATGCCGGAATCTGGGGCGGGCGTCCGACAGCACAACCGGAGGACGGGCCCGAAGCCTTTAGCGAAGCTATGATGGCTGAGGACAAGGAGAGCAACTGGCAGAAATGTGCGATAGGGCCCTATCCTTGAGCTAATCCCTACCCCCGTCAGCTACGTTGTCTCACCGTTAACGGTTACACAGCATTCGACGTCAACGTGACCTCGCAGTACTTCGTCACAGCTGCTTTCCTCCCTCTTCTCGCCAAGGCGGTGTCCGGTCCCACGGGGAAGATAGGCACTGTGATTAATAACAGCTCGGTTGCCGCGTTTCTGCGAGTGTCAGTACCATCTTCCAATGATCAGCACCTCTGGAGAGGAATAGGGGCTTGATAGCGCGACACTAACAACCTTTCTATAGAACGCAAAACCGTCAATTTTCTTACAACGTAAGTTCTACTGGAGCATCGCTTCTACCACTACCGCTGCATCTTACTCACGGAGAACAGGCCAGCAAAGCTGCACTCACGCATCTAACGCGTCAGATGGCCTACGAGCTCAGCCACGAGAAGATAAATATTCGCGTGAATGGCCTTGCTCTAGGTAATTACCCCGCCCCCTTTTTTCCCTCCATGTACCCCTATTCTCATGTGCCCAACAATTCCAAGCGCGAACTTCTTCGAGTCGGTACCTCGATGATCTATAATCCAAATAACGTTGATTCAATAGGATATTTCCCATCGGAGATGACGACCGGGCCCTCTAACGACGAAAACGTGAGCGTGGCGCCGCCGAATGAGCACTTCGCCAAGTTCATGGAAAGTCTGGGTACGAAGATAGTCAAGCGCATGGGAACACCCGAGGAAATTGCAAGTGTAGGTTGGCTGTTTCTTTCCATCCATGTTATAAATGTGTCTCTGGTTGAGCCCGAGTGTAGAGAAGGACATCTGAGCGGCTAATTTGATAGGTCATACTAATGCTCGTGACGAATGAGTTCATCTGGGGCACCACGATCATAGTCGATGGCGGGTTGGTCCTGACAGTTCCCGGGAACTTGTAAAGGCGCATTCGGCTAGGCCTAATAATCTCTTGCAAGGCTGCCTCGAGGGATCATTACTGACATAACAGCTTGGTGTTGAATCGGTCAAGTAAAACTTCCGGTCTCCGTTAACGAGTCCCTGAGACACTCGGGGACAACGGCCCAAGGAGAAGAATTATATCCGTATCATATGATGCTCCTTATATTAACGCCGATATTCTACATCTATATACCATAAATCTATCGATAGCAGTTGATGCTGGCATCTTCCTGTGTATAAACCTGAAGTCTTGGGTAGATACCTCCCTGTATCACACATCAGAGCAACACGCTGTCTCTACCCGATAATATTTAAGCGCCATCTGCCATCTAGATAAAATACTTGATATATTCCCTATAAACCCACCCAGCGTTGATCCATACTATGCATTGATAAATTCTCCTATCACCCCGAACTCATGTCATTGCTGTGTTAACTGTCCAAATATGCTGTCGAGTTCCTATTGGAACATGTTAGAATATAGGGGCCGGACTTATGGAAGAGAGGCGGCTAAAAGAAGTATATTTAGATAAACGTACTTCAAGGTTCTTCACAGACCCTATCTGCGTCGCATTATTGTCCGCCCATCCTATTCTTGAAAGCCGGAGCTTTCTAGCCTGTTGGCTCCGTATGTGCTATCAACCATTCAAATTAGTTGCGGATAGCCTTATTGGATTGTTTTGGTAGATTATTGTTTCATTACCTCTTCAATCGATCCGCGGACTATATATTTCACGACCGTAACAGTTTTTGTCTGCCCGAGCCGTAGGGCACGTCCGATCGCTTGCTTTTCGATGGAAGGATTCCACTGCGGTTCTAGAATATGAACGCGTGTGGCAGCCGTAATGTTGAGGCTAAGGTGGTGTTAGTCAAGAACTTTGAAACACAGCTTTAGAACGTGTTCAGCTCACCCTACTGCCCCAGTCCCGAGCGACATGAGCAAAATCAGTATATTGCCATCTGTTTGGAAATTATCCAAGATTTTCCTTCTTTCTCCGGTTGCAAGCTTGCCGTCTATACGACTAAAGCGGATGCCTTCACGGTTGAATACTTGAGCAACAATATCTAGGGTCCTCGTCCAGGACGAGAAGACGATGCTACGTGACGGGTTAGTCGGGTGCTAATTCCTCTAAGTTGCTGATTGACGTACCATTTCTCGCGGCGCTGTCGGATATCTTCCAGCAAGTGGGTTATCTTGGAGGAGTGTCCAGTAAGATTGATTACCTTGCGACCATTGACTTCTTTACGTCCTTTTGCTCTCGCTTTGGGGCGTGGCCCTTGGCAAAGGCGACAGCGGGATTTTCTCCCACCTTTGGCGGGTTTCGTCTCTTCTTCCCATTCGATGTAACAGTCACTGCAAAGCAGATGTTTACAGGGTGTAAAGCGGCCTGTAGCTATCCCGGGCTCATCGCTGATGGTGTCTATGTCACATGGGCATTTCAAGCAACACATGTTGTCTTTTAGGCCTAGAGTTTCTGTTGCTGTATCCTCTTCAGCCGACCTGACCCCGTCAACCAAGGGCTGACGGAGTTCTTCATCCATTGTCCCATGGTTACATATTCGACGAAGACGTGTGATCGTCTGGAGGATAATGTTCAAGGTCTTAGAGTTAGCCGATTCGCAGACATCCTGTAGAATTCGTGCCCTTGCTTCCAGTCCAGCCTCCTTATAAAGGCTTGACTCCTCTAGCGAGAGTTCGACCTGATGGATAGTTTCTTCTGGGTCAGCAAGGCCAATGAGCTCCTTTGTCCTTCGGAGACAAACAGACCTCAACAGTTGGCGGAGGTTGTCGATGCCACGAGTCTCACTTTTTTCAACGAGATTAGCGATATGTGCGCGGAACGGCACCCTTTTGTGTAGGGAAGGTACTTGTAGAAAGCTGACCAAGGAGCCGAGGTCGTTGAGGCTGTTGTGAATCGGCGTTCCAGTTAAGCACCACCGATACCTAGCTGAGAGGTTCATAACAGCCCCGGACTGCTGGATCCCTTGGTGCCGGATGCAGTGAGCTATAAGTAGAAGTTAGGTCGTATGCAATTAGAGTTATTGGGTAGGTGGTATGGGACCCTTTACCCTCATCTAAGACAACTCGGAACCAATTAACATCGTACAACACAGGCTCTTCACTTCGAAAATCGGAGGCTACTGTGCTATATGTCGAGAGCACGATATCATACTGAAGTAGTTCTTCTGCACTCCTTGCCTTCGTTGAGCCATGGTGCTTCAGTACATGAAGCTCTCCAGATAGAAGATGGCTGAATCACCATGTTAGAATAAATACCATCTCTAGGTGAACGTAGGTGAGACCTACTCGTGAATGTCCGATAGCCACTCGTCAATTAGAACTAGATAGAGTTGGTCAACTTGATATACATGTCTAGATCTCATAAAAGTGATTGACACATACATGCTGACGGAACAATAACCAGGGTTCCTCTAACATTCAATTTCGACGTACTATGCTTTGTGACAGTAAAGGCTCTGGACTCCCTTAGGCTGTCAACTATGGAGGCCAACATCGTGAGCGTCTTGCCGAGGCCCATCTCATCCGCCAGTATTCCGCCGACTGTTTCGCATTCTGCGACTAGCTTCATGTCGCCAGTAATAGTGTGTGCATAGCTAGGCGAGGTTAGAGATACCTGCGTACATAATGGAATTATGAGAAACATTAGGTACTAACCAAGGAACCCCATTGCGTTGGCCCTCTCTCCAAAGCGAGGGGAGTAAAAGCGGTTTTCTACCTTCCCGCTGCGCAATGAAATCTACTGCAAAGGCTTGGTGGCTAGAAGCAAATCAGTATAGGCCATTTGATGATTGTAAACCATGCTTATTGGTCGTTGTATTTTACCTTTTTAACTCCGACTTTACAAGTCGATTGCGTATTGATTCCTCGAGCTCGTTTTGATGGTTCAGATCTCCTAGAAGAGTCTCGATCTCTAGCCCCTCCTCTGTGTTATGTCTCATGGATGCTGTGGGAGGCGTGGAAATCTGGGCGAACTCCCCTATATGTAGAACGTGAGGATTATCATGATCTGTTACCTCAGGGCGCGTAATGGAAGTATGCTGGAGATACAGTTCGGCATTGGAAAGAAGGCGTCCGACTTCATTCCGGGTCTCTCGAGGCCCGTAGACGACCAGTTTAATTGCAAATTCAACGTGTTTCTTCCCGGCCTTGTACTCGTCAATGACTGAAGATAGTTGCTTTCCATGCACAAAGACGTCAACTTCACAACCTTGTATGGCCACAAGACCGCGGAGTGCATTGGCAGTGGCGATATCAAGCACGGCAATATCCTTAAACTCAACCAACTGGAGAAATATCACATTTCCTCTTTGGATAGTGTATCGTAAGAGGTGCTCATCCTTTTTGCGAAATTTGGTGGATAGAAGTCCAGATTCCTCGACAAGCCTGACATCTTGAAGTAGCTGTGCGTTCGATTCGCATATCTATTGCGTGATATTAGGGGCTTACGTCCAGACAATGTAGAAGGTGATGAAACTAGCCTACATACCATACCGAAACAGACCATTTCAACATCAACCTCCATCGGCTCTTCCATAGGTTGATCAGCTTCAACAGTATGATTACTTGTAAGCTGGAGCGCAGATGAACTTGATTCCCGAGTCTGATATTCGTCATGAGTAGTCGATAGGATGTTTGATAATGGAGTTAAAGACATCCCGGACATTCCGCTATCGTCTTCAATAGGCGTCCCAGTCACAGGTGAGTGGTAACTAGAAACTGTCACGTGATTTGATGCTGGGTTATCAAGGCCTGAGAACGGGTCCATTTCGTAGTCGCCGTATTGATGGGTCATGTTGTCAACAGGGTGGAAGTCCGGGACATGATCATTTGCGTATCCATTTGAGTCAAGATTTCCCAGAGGAGGGATGGATATGGGACCATTATTCTCTGCCGTGAGCGCACCAATGTTGCGCTTCTGGTTGGTGAGATTCCTATTGATGGGCCATCCTGGGGAGGTGGTTTCGACGGACTCGGAGAGCAGACGCAATGGCGTAGGCCGGTTTTCGTATGAGATCGGGGCCCTTATATGTGCTTGGCTATTTGATATCCCCACGATGTTATGATCTATGGGCACCAGCCAATGTGCATTTGTAGGGAGGAAATATTCCGGGTTCGGCTCGGAAAACTCATAGCCGGGGTCAAGAAGCCTCTCGCCATGAAGAGTATCAACTGGATCTAACACAACCGCCTTATCCTGCAGCCTTATCCTCTTGGGGTCAATGGCTACGGACTCCGAAGATGTAAAGGGGCTGGTTCGTTTCGAGGAAGCGCCATCCATTGCAAGGCGAGAAAATGCGTAAATAACTGGACGTATTGGATTTGTAGAAGGTAGGTAGGTATGCAACTTGTTACTCGAATCGCAGCGTTGTAGGGAATATAGAATAGTACCCAATGCGCAAGTCGAATTATTTCTTCAAGCAGAAAAGCGGTGGTCGGGGTCAGTCTTGCAGGTTGCCTTGGGGGCGAAGTAAGCCTAATATTGCGCCTCTTGCGTCATCGGCAGCAGAAGTGCAGTTCTGGCACCATCGAGCAACCTTGCTGGGTGCCTAACCAGAAAGCTTGGACTGGCACCGGTCATTTATCCCATGACACGAATTCAACGTATCTCCCTCCTCCTGGCTCGACTGCACACTCTGGAATTATTACATTGATTTCTTTCCGGTACCTAGGTAATCAATATTCAATTTGAGGATCTCCCGAATGCAAAGCTAGAGATGGATACTGGTGAAGCGCCATCTTCGCCGGAGGAGTCGCCTTTTCGGCAGGCTCTCGAGCGGTTCAAGAATGAGCACCTCATGGGGACTGAGACCGAGAAGTTCCAGTTTACTGACCTGAATAGTCTCAAGTACGCCATCAAGCAGATTCAAGACGAGCAGGCCTCGAAGAACAAGATGCGCAACCTGAATAAGCTCAAAGCTTTCTTGGAGGGCATGGAGCAATATGAGAAGCTCATTGAGGTGTTTCTCAATGCTACGCAATATCTTGCCTTCGTCTGGGTAAACACATCTCATTTCAACTGTACACTGTTTCTACTGAGCTCCTTCTTGTTGACAGCTTCCCAACAGGGACCAATGAAGTTCCTTCTACAGATCACGAACAACTTCGTGAAGGCTTTCGATGCCATTCTTGATATGTACCAGGACATTGGCGAGCAAATCGCTGTTCTTGAAAAGTATCAAACGCTATTCGATTGGAAGGACAAGTCACACATGAAAGCTGTGCTGGAGATGATATACGTTGATATACTTGACTTCCACGCCAAGGGACTCTCATACTTTAGGCAGAAGAGTATGTAATATTCATCATGCTATCTTAGAAGAATAAGCGCTCTGACAATTTATTTCGAAGCATGGCGCACTCTATTCGGGGCGACTTGGAATACTTTCCGAACTCGCTTTGACGAGCCTATCCAGAACTTCAAGCGGCATCGTCGTTTGTTGGAGAACCACGCTACTCTGTCTCTGTTTGAGGAGCTAAAGGTAATTCGTGACAACCAGTCTGAGGCTATCAAGCTACAGAGGGAGAGCGCGAGGCTGCAAGAACAAGACAGAGTCCGCGGCTGGCTAGCGAATGAGGATATGATGCCAGACCAGGAACACTACATCGCCATCAGGCGAGATTACCCAGGAACGGGAAGGTGGATCCTCAAGAAACGTTCCATTAGGATCTGGATGGACTTGGAGACAGAGGCTGAGCCTATCATATGGCTAACTGGAATTCCTGGCGCAGGTAATACTATCAGTGAAAGTCCCCTACATGGATAGGTTAAATAACAATGCTGCAGGCAAAACAATATTGGCGTCCGTCATCATTGAGGAAATAAGCAAACAAGACAACGCCCAAGTCATCTTTTTCTATTGTAAAGACAGACACGAGAATAGGGACAACTTCCTGTCGATCGCGAGAAGTCTCCTCCACCAACTCTCTCACAATGATGAGCACTTGACGACTTATATCAACGCTGAAATGTCAAAGTCAGGAGATACCACACTAAAAAGACCTGAGCTTGTCAAGAAGCTCCTTAGGATTGCTCTGATAAACAAGGATGGCATATTCATCGTCATAGACGGCCTAGATGAATGTGCTAAGGGACAGAGTAAAGAAGCGGTGTCATGGCTTCAGAGCATATTCAAACCGGATATATCAGCTCAAAATGATGATAATGCTGACTATACTCCAGATGCAGGCAAGGTCAGGTGCCTTGTGGTTAGCCAGGATGATGGCGAATGCTCTAAGCTTCTGAATAAGTTTGTGACCCTGAAGATTCAGCCGGATGATAATAGTAACGACATTGAGACATTCTGTCGACACTTTGAAGGCAAGGTTAGGGAAAAGCATGGATCTTCTGGGGTTGACATCCCTATGGACATATCAACTCGAGTTGCAAGTCTTTCCGAAGGTAAGTCTTCTTTCACGAGAAATGTATTTTCCGGAAGATCAAGAGATATTTGACACGTATTTGGCATATATCCGCGCGATATTACTCAGAAATTCGCTGAAATTAGCTTTAGGCATGTTCCTATTTTCGAAGTTGGTTATGGAAAACCTCTTTGCGCAGAATAGACCTTTCAGGCTTCAACAGGAGATTGAATGGCTCGAACAAGGGAGCCGAAAACAAGGCGTCATCGGAAGACTTCAGGAGGTGTAAGAATCCATCATGTTTAGGTGAAGTTCATTACTTAACATTCTATAGATTTGGCCGCATTGTCCAAAGGATCAAGGATGACATGGAACCGGAAAGCTTCTCAGACGCTTTGCAAATACTTGCCTGGATTGTCGTAGCTAAGCGAGACCTCGGGTGGCACGAGATCCAGGGAGCCATGTCGGTGGATGTCGAAGCCAGAGCAGTCGACTTCAGGCACCGGTGTCTTGTGGTTGGGCCAAAGGAATTATGTGGCTCCTTAGTCGAACTGAAGCCAGGTGACATCGTTTCCTTAGTTCACTCTTCTGCTAGACAGTGAGTACATATCTACCTCTTATTTAATTCATCGCGACAGCTTGTCTCATCAATATTCGACAGCTTTCTAATCCAACAACGCACTATTAACCCCCTCTTCGAGCATTTGAAGCTCGCTCGGATATGTATATGCTACCTTAGCCTCGATCATTTCGACCCCGTTCTTGGTCGAGAAAGCTTAGAATCGAATATTAGGAAGGGATCCTACGCATTCTCACACTACGCTATTGCACACTGGCTTGACCATGTGCAGGGTTCTGCCACTGAAACGTCGCAGAATAGCAGTAGTGCAGACAGCGCTGCTCTGGTCCACGACCTTACTGTAGAAATTCGCCAGTTTCTAAGGAAGCATTTCTCTTCGATGGGCACCGAACGCGTCCCAGGATC
The DNA here is from genome assembly GCA_022578955.1 of Hypoxylon sp. FL1857. NCBI lineage: Eukaryota > Fungi > Ascomycota > Sordariomycetes > Xylariales > Hypoxylaceae > Hypoxylon > Hypoxylon sp. FL1857. The sequence continues at coordinate 577,756 of MU400384.1, forward strand.
GTTTAGGAAAATTTTCAATCACTTTGCTTTATTCGAATCTGAAGATTTGTCGAACCAGCTGATGCAAGCCGCTTATAAATGGTCTCTACAGCTGACATCAAAAGGAAACCACCGAAACGGAGTAACTGAGGAGCCGGAGGCCGCCCGCTTGATGAGCTTGGAGAAGTTCATTCTTCACTTGCATGTGGCTTTGGCGGGTCTAGCAAAGCGTTTCCAATCATCATCAGATATGCAGGGCCTGCATCGATTCCATGGAACGAAGCTATTCAAATGCGACCTGTTGTACTGTCGATCATTTTATGTTGGCTTTGAAAGCGAAGGGGAGCGTGACTCGCACATGAAAAGCCATACACGTCCGTTCATTTGCAACTTCCATGGTTGCCAATACGCAACGATAGGGTTCACTACCCTGAAATACCTTGAAGCTCATCTCTATGACACTCATGGAGTGAGACAGACGAACCATGCCAATGGAGGTGATTTCCCTGTCCTTGATGATCCCTCATCGATTGATATAAAGTGGGCGATTAAAAAAGGGAACCTTGCCACTGTTGAGCGATGGACTGAGCAGTTCGGTAAATATATTCCTGATGAGATCCTTGGAGTAACACGGTGTATCGAGAAGGTATCTCTGAGTTTTGATGGCGTTTTAAAGCAAGCGCTATCTACCGATTACGAGAAGATTACTCTTTACTTCCTGAAGAAGATAGAGAATGTAGAAGATTGTCATATTGACATTCTACGAAACCTTCTCAAATATTCAGCCAAGTTTGAGGCACTGAACTGGATTTTGTCGTTGTTGCCCAAAAGGAAGGTGGACCCGAGAGTTACCGCCGGGGTGTTTCAGACAAGACAGGCGATACATAACCCGGATATAGCGTTGCTGCTAGTGAAATATTTTGCGAGATGCGGGTGTAGCGTAAGGCAGGATGTCCTGCGCTCGATTCTGAAGCAAGTGACGAAAATTGGACATGCTGCCTGCGTCCAATTTCTGGTGGATGAATGCAAGATTGATGCGAACTTTGCTTTCGCAGGTGGCCGTACCTTGCTTGTTGAAGCGGCGGAAAGGGGCCACGAGTCTATTTTCCGCTTCTTGATGGCTGAGGGCCGATGTACTCAGGATACTGTCAACCGACGAACGAATGGTGGTCAAACCGCGGCTGAGCTGGCAGCCTCGAATGGCCACGAAGCAATCATCCGAATGCTATCGACGGAAGAAGCCATGGCAGGAGAATGCCCAAGACTACGAGGGATCTTGCAGCTCCGGCAAGCTGCAATAGAAGGAGATGCGGAGAGAATTTCTGGGCTTCTTGAGCAGGGGGATATTCCAATCGACCTCCCGGATATGAATTGCTACTCGCCTTTTCTCCACGCCGTGGAAAATGGTAGAGTAGTTGTAGCGGACTTGTTCTTGTCCCGTGGGAAGGAACAAATAAACCTTAACCGGCGCTGCAACTACCATCACCCCCTTGTTGATTCGACTCGTTATAATATAGCGAAATATGGGGCTCCTGCACTCATAATCGCCTGTGCCAATGGTCACAAAGAGATTGTTAGGCTGCTTCTCAAAGAACCCAGCATAGACAAAAACGTAGAGATCGATATGGATGGCAACATGCATTCTCACGCGACGGACGTCGCTCGTCGCCTAGGCTTTGTGGAGATTTGCCGTCTCTTGGATGAGGCTGCAGCTGTAGACGCCACACACGATGATTCCAAGAGGGAGTCTAGTGAGCAATTGGAGCCTTTTACTAGCGATGTTGATTCCAGGTCACTGGACGAATCAGGAAACAGCGTAGATGGGGAGTACTAATTCTTACGTACCTATGTTAGATAGGTAGAGAAATTGCTGTGCGTTTTCTTAGCACTTATTCCTAGCGAAGAAATGAGAAGCGTGGCTTTCACAGGTATCTATGTACTATAGCGAATTAACTGGCGATGAAGTCGGTCCCTCCATGATAACTGCCTAGGCATACATCAAGTTAATGAACTATCTGTCCTTATTTATGATGTCAAGCCGTTAGCGTTTACGTTGGTGGGTGCCGGGCAAGGCAATTTGATTGACCGGAAAATAGGTGGGAAGGGAAAGGGGTGTCACGTGATCTCACAGGTAACCAATGTACCTTGCATCCCCCTATTTGTTTAATAAGCGTGTTGAATGGATGTGTCTTCATTTTCGGATCAAATTGTGATGCCATCTTCACACCTCCAGATTCCGCTATTGGTCTATTAAGATCTAAAATATTTGAAGTATTTGTACGAAGTCCATACTACAAAGAAAAAGTGATGCCCGGTTCGGCGAAGAAGAATGGTCAATATATCGACAAATGAACGGGACTAAGGCTAAGAGCCGGCACCAAAGTTTATGTCTGCTTGAGCCTAGACTTGAACGGGGAAAAAATATAACATATCTATAAACTTTGTAGCGTGCTAAAAGTTTGTTTATAACCTGTGACTGAGCTCGAGAGCTAACTTAGAGACCGTTAACCGCTTTCGCATGGTCATAGACCAGGGTTTGCGCCTCATCATCATCCAAGTAAATGGTGAAACCGTCATTATGGTTGCGACCGTAGGAGTATCCCGAGAATCCGAACTGCCAGTACATATCAGACATTTCCTCCTCGAGCATGATCTTTTGCCAGCCCCCTTCGACCTCGACTCTCGTCGTATTGACAGCCGGAATTCCGTTCTGTTCGCGTACCTCGGGGGTCATCCAGCCGTATTCCTCATGAAAGACCGGCTTTCCCGCCTTCCTGCTCGCTGCTGCGTGGTCTCGGATCCACTGATCGGCCCACGCAACCGTCTTAGTCCACCAATCCGGGTAGGTGTGGAAGACGCCGAAGTCGATGTTGGGAAGGGCCAGATTCGCATCGAAGTCTCCGCCATCGGCCCCGTTGTATGCCCAGTCATCTGATTCCGTATTGAATTCTCCTTCACCACCCCACGTGACTAAGTGATTCTGGTCGAGACCCTTGATGAAGGTGCTCATCTCATCGATCCATGTGGTCAGCGTGTCCACCGTGCAATTTCCGCTTACAGGCAGGTTGCGCTTGGCGTCGGCGCCGCAGCGCGGCTCGTTGGCGAGTTCCCACGCCATAATGGCAGGCGAGTCTTTGTAGCGGGTGACGAATTGCTCGACATACCCCTTGTATGCGTCTTTGATCTATGGCAGTCGGTAGAACTGCGTCGAGTAAGAAATTTTGGAAAGACAGTGGACATACTAGAACTAGTATGAGAGTCGGCTTCGAACTTACATCATCGTGATACTTTCCGCCGAGATTGATGGTGTAGACATCCATGCCGCCGTAGTCGGCCCAATTATTAGTGAATGTGACGATAAGCTTGATGCCAACCTCGGTAGCAGCATCCACTACCTTGTCGAATTCAGTAATGTTGACAGTGGAAGTGCCGTTTGCCCACCATTGAAAGATAGCATTTGTAGCACCCGCACCTTCACCGCCGTATTGTGGTAAGCCTTGAGGGTCATACGTGACATTCTTGTCGTTGAAACCCCAAGTCCGAAACACCTTCAAACCGGCATCCTTGGCGGCAGCGAGCCCGAGTTGGACATCAGTAGCATTCTATGGCCTTGATTAATATTTATAGTTTTTTTAAGAGGGGAAGGGGGGAAGGAAATGAACTAATACACACACTATCAAAGGGGAAATAATACGCGTTACTGCCAGCAAAATTGAAGTCTTTTCCGTCTAGCTGGAACTTGCCTCCCTCAACGGTTACGAAGCCCTCTGGGGCGGCTCCGCGCTCGGCCTTGTGTACGGGGCCGGCGCGAGCTCCACTTGCAAGTAGACCGAGCGATAGAAGACTAGATAGCGCGAGGACCATCTTGACGATTGACTCAAGCGAAATATCGGTCAGCTCTATCAATTATGGATGGTTTTTCGCTGTTCGGTGCACTTATATATTCCATCGCAGTCTCGTTTCTCCAATTCGGGTATTTTCCTTTTCGGCAAACGGAGCCCCTTGAACCGCGTTGCTGGGGTTCCGCTAATTGAGCCCCTTGGTAGCGTTGAAGATCCGCTTCCGACCATTCAGAGGCAAGATTTTCAAGTCATTTCGCAGGGACTACGGTATTTACGGTCTAATACGGCGGCTCTAAAATCCGTAAGGGATTGGGCATTCCCGTTGGAGTACGGCGGACTGGGTACCTCCACGGAGAAATAGGGGTTGTCGCCCCAAAACTCACCCGGACTTATTATGTTAACCGTCTAATTATCGCTATGTGCCTTGGTTAATAAATGCTCTCAGTGCATTTTCGTGAAATATCGTGCTCTTATTACTACGGACCAGATAGGAATACCCCGTGCCGATTTCCGTAACTGTTGCTAAAACCAATGCTAGTAATGAGTGAGTTAGAATAATGTTATCCTAATTGACATACTGAAGAGAGTTTGAACGGTGGATATTTCTTTTAAGCCCTTTGAATGTGTTCATCTCGACTACCAGATATCTGTCCTTTCAATCAGATTCGCAGTCTAACCAGGGATAATGAGTCTCCAACTGATGATTGTCGTTCATCACAATATCCAAGTTCTCGGTAGTGGTAATGTCGATTTCTGTAGTCCTGAGTATCCCGCCACCGTAACGCATGGAGGAAATGTCCTGAGTTATGCACTCGAGCCTCGTGTTTCGAGTCCTGGCAGGCTCTAATTCCATGAGGTCTGCATGGCTGTGCTCACCTATCCAGGGGCATTGCCCTGCTGGAGTACCTCGACAGGCTGGTTTTGATCTGGAGAATCGTTGGGAACAAGTGGGGGAGAGATTTGGTGAAAAGAGGGATCCCATCTTCAATCGTAATAACTCGCCAAATCTGGGAACTAGGATTGGGTAGCGGAACGCGATCGGAATTGCTGGAACACAGAAGATAAAGGCCGCGGTGGTGGCTTCGGCTAACCCCCAAACAAGGTACCGTGAGTAATCGTAAGTCAAGTCGAGAGAATACCTCATGTTAACTGCAGAAACGACTCGGCCGGCAGCACAGACGCAAGTCCTATTTGAGAAAAGGGGTTAGGTTAGATTTATATGCATTGAAACACAGGAAGCACTGACATAATGCCAACAGAGAAAACCGTAGAAATGCCAATCTTCTGTTTCGCTGTCAACGACAGTCTCCAGATGGTCCTATGTGGGAGGAATAGCAGGAGAAGATCAAAGACTAGATGGATAACCGTAATGGAGAGGTTGAAGGCGTTGATATCAATGCAGGTCCCTGGAAGATATCGACGCCATATCCGTTCTCGTGGGGTGCACGTGTAGTTGATGGTGATGATTGTTGCGAAGTATAAACCACAAACAGCCCCAATCATGCCATAGCAGATCCAGAAGAAGGTATTGCGCGCAGATCTTGGTACGAACAGGTAAGTCCATTCCAGAAGGATTGCCACCTTAGTTAACATGAGTGCAACGCAATAAAAATTCGTTATAAGGACATAAGACTGTACTCGCGGTTAGCGAAGTTTCCTCTAGATATAGTTAGTTTTATATGAGGTATATACTAACGTAGAGAAATCCCTCCAAGTCTTTTACTCGCAGGTTCCATTGGTTTATGAATAAGCCACTGTCTCGAGCCATAGCAGCAAATTCAGATGCTCCAGCAATGATGAATGGCTGGTTAAGTTAGCGTCTTGTTTTATATGGATGGTAGTTGGGGACGAGGCTCAATTACAAATGCTGCAAGGCCGATATCTATGTTGAATGTTAGATGCTGAGAAAACCTAAAGGACAAAATTAAAGAGACTAACAGTCTTCAAGCCGGAATTGTTTAACATAAACTATTCTCGTATAACCGCGGATAAGGAAGAAGATGGTTGTTAAAGCTATACATACAGCTATTACTGCAATAGCTAGCGCATTATTGTTGGGTGGATCGTTAAAATTGGGTGTAGTGCCATTCGGAGAAGGTAGGGCGGGTTGATTCCTGATCAGTTGAAGAAGAGAAGGACTTAATGGCACACTGGAGTCCATAGCTTTACCTGATATATGTAGTACGGTGTATAAACTGGGAAAAGAATCAAGAACCAAAGGAACTTGGCCCTTCATATCCTGTGTTGGAGCTTAGTGAGAAGCAATACCTTATTTATATTAAGTCAGGGCGCAATGTGAACTGCTCACTTGGCTATCAAGAGTGATTCCGCTGCACTGGAACATGGTTATCAGCACACCCTTCCCATAGGTTCAAACCATGTTTATGCTCAACTACGCCGCTGTGAGTAAATGAAGATGCATGTGATATGCCACCAAGCCCCCAAAAAACGATCACGATCTTCAACTACAACAAGGCTGTTAACACATGAACCCCTCCGCTGTAATCGACTATAGAGCCAAGGGTTCCCTTTGACAATATTTGTACGAGAACCATAGATAAATTCAAATTTTCATTATTCGAACAAACTTGAGATTTACAAGCTCTTTGAATATGTATCTATAGACCTATAAATAATATTGAACATATTGCGAAGATCTTAGTCTATTGATACGTTAAGTCTATGAAGGTAGGCATTTGAAACGGGAGCCTTGGCGATGTCTCACTAGTTGGATCCAGTTACAGTGATACTCTACCATTGGGGGCTACCATACTACAGTTAAGAGGCTTTCGATGGTAACTCGGTCTGATCGAGCCAATAGGAGAGTTGCCGATCTCTACCTAACCTCTTAACTGAATGCTACTTTGTACCAACTTGCAGCTAACGGACATGACAGCTTAGTTGGAGCTTCATTGGCTTGGGGTCTGTTCATAAAAAAAGCACGGAAAGAAATTCATCCCGGCTCTTTTCATAAATAGTGACATATCTCAATTCAAGCCACCTTATTACTTGTGTCTTCATGTAAGTGGTCAATGTTGGCAGCATGTCGGGCTATGAAAACCTGTATACGGTATCATAGCGGACTATGTTTAAGGGGCGAACCGAGGGTATGTATGCGACGGCTTTGTGACTTGACTACTGTTGGGATCTTATGGCCAATTAGGTAAGGTCTTGCAGGCCAGGGTTAGGGTTAGGGGTTAGGCGACGGCGAAGGATACCCCTAAATTTTCTTGTATACCTCCCTTGTACTCCCCATAAATCTTCAACCTGCTATCGAAGGAAAGCCTTCTAATTATATTTTACATTTGAATATTATAGCCGCATCTACCCATTCGTACAGTCCCTTAGCGAAGGCAGGAGAAAGCCTCGGATACAGCGAAAAGGTCTGAACAAAGGAGTTTCAAGTTATCTTCTAGAATCAGGAATAATTAGGTACCTAAGCTATCGTTCCTTTAGATTGGACTCTGTTAACTTGATACATACCTCGATTGAAAATTTACTCTCAGAAGAACTAAGGAACATTTTAATATACATGGCATCACCCCGATCCTCGTGCGCCATGATCCACTATCACTTATTCGCAGCATCTGGTTGATTATCTAACACCCGCTGTCGGGATATCATGTCAGCTAAAGAATATCCCACGCATTTAGACTCTGAGCTGGTTCTTCTTCCACATAAGCAGGGAAGCGGGAACTTGCAACGCCGCGGAGACGCACAGGACGAGGACTTGGCGGTTATAAGCTTCAGCGAGAACGTATCGAGCTTGTTCCTGAATGCCTTGAGAGAAGGTAGGTAGAATCTGGATTAGAGCGTCGGTGTCTGTAACACCTAGTAACGCTTGCAACTTGGGCCGAGCGTAGGTGTTGAAGACTGAGGTGGAGATTGCTAGCACCATAGAACCGCCCATCATCCTAAACTGGGACCCAGCGGCCATGGCAACGGCTAAGATGAATTAGCATGATCAACCAAGTACAATGGGGGTGCCTTACCGTGATCGGGTTTCTCGTTGACGAATGGGATCATTATGAACAGCAACGAAAAGTTAATTCCACACCCCCAGCCAGCAATAATTTCACCTCCATAAATCCGTGGGGGTATATCCAGAGTTGAAGGCAACGTGCCTAGCACAGCAAAGCCGATAACTTGCAGACAAGATCCTACGATCAAGAGGTACAATGGCGGGATCTTCAACTTTCCAGCAAGAGTGGATGCAACGATTGAGCTGACTGGGATTACCACCGTGAAAGGTATCAATCTGACCCCAGCATTGAGACCAGATGTGCCATACACCAACTGGAACCGTTGTGGGACGATAAACATGCAGATAACGGTAGGCCCTCCTAGGAGAACAAAATTCCTGCAATGTTACATTAGATTATTAGTAAACCGGCCAACGAGAGTGTTTACCGATGGGAGTGAAGCGCGAGGGAACTTACAGTAATATCCCCATCATCCCACGGTTCGTCAAGAATCTCCACGGCAGAATTGGCTCTCGAACTCCATCAGATAGCGTGACACGCCTCTCCCAGAGGGCCAAGATAATCCAGAAAATCCCAGAAAATATCAATAAGGTAATGACGTATGCAGATCTCCATGGAAACCTCTGATCGGCTTCCTCGAACGCAGATGTCAACGCTAGAGTTGCGAACAAGATGAGAATGGTACCCGGTATGTCTATTCGACTAAGTGTGGCCTTTCCTAATAAACCCCCAGCGTTAACCTGCCGGCGATTTGGCTGATTGTGATATGGGAAACCGTTCGGGAGAGCGAAGATTGTTAGGAAAAATGCTGGCGCGGCTATAGGAACACTGTTACAGTAAATGTCAGCTGCCTCTCTAGCATCGCGATGATATGGTATTAGACCAACTTAATGATGAAAATCCATCTCCAGGTTGTGTTGGATGCTATGGCTCCACCAACAATCGGTCCCAGAAGCAATGCCAAAGCATTGACGATAGAAATGTTCGATACGAATTTGGTGTATTGCTCTTGTGGTACCAGATCAACAATTATTATCGTAGACAGAGACCAGCAACCGCCGCCGCCGACACCTTGAAAGGCCCGGAAGATAATACTATCGACATGTCAGCATTTTCAATGGTTGGCCCCGCGTATTGGCGTGATGTCCCACAGTTGTGCCATGGTCTGCGCGGCGCTGCACGCAGCAGAGAAGATGACGAAGATCACAATAGATAGTATGAACACAAGCTTTCGGCCGAATATGTCGCTAAACTTGGCACAGATGACAATGACGGCTATTAATCGTTGTAAGCGAAAGAGATGACAATTTGATAACGGAGAAGCAGACCGACGTATCCTAACAAGTAACTGGCGACAACCCAGCCCACATCCTGAAACCCACTAAGATCATTGGTGATGGCAACCAAGGCTGTAATGACAACAGGGATTTCGAGGTTGGTCAGGAACATCATTACTGCGAGACTATTTATCATGTAAGCGACTTTGCCGTCCTTCTCTTGAAGCCCGTAGGGCTGACTTACGCGGCAGAGATGAACCAAAACCTGGGACCTTTAATGTAGATGATATCTTGCTCGCCATCGGGTATATTGGGCTGCTCCTTGGCATAATCAACTTCTTGCTGCTCCACATTCAGTTTTGGATCGGGGCCTCCGTGAACGAAAGGGCCGTCTGGCCCGGCGAACTTTTCAACTTCCATTATTATAAGGCAAGTATGGCGAAGACTAGACACCAGGAGCTCTCATGAGTGCCTCGTAAGAGTGAGAAGGAAAATAACCAGACAGAAAGCGATGGATTTCAGCCAACATTATGTGTAAGTCAAGGGGTGCTTTCAGTGGGTCCGTTGCTGACCCCAAATGCATCAAACAAATGACCCGAGTAACTTAGCTGCCGACGCAGTGGTTCGGCCAGCCAACATTCCACCACAGCCCCATTCCTTTAACCGCACACCGTAGTCCGAGCTGCCTCACTGGACATCGAGATGTCAATCAAGATATCCATCATATGATAGGTGGCTTGACCGGGTATATTTTCGACCCGAGGTACCTTCTTTGTCGCCGAACCCGTCGGAACGGTTCCTTTCAAGTTCTATCATTGTGTAAGCGCGCACTGGCTTGATCCTAGTTGTAAGGGAGTATCAGCACACCGCATTAATCATCTCAATAGATGATAATCCAGAGGTATGCTAGAGCCAGTAGGATATGTACCAAGGTTGCAGTATAGCTCTCACGTAGAACGTTGTACTATTTCCTAAACTTCCTCATCTTTGAACACCCTTCTCAACTACCCCTTACAGCCCTCCTCATTGACAAGTTGGACTTGTGTCTTCCCAGACCTAGAAGAGTCGCTCTTAAGGACTACTGAACACTAATAACCACTTGAGGTATCCGAGTATAATATAACAGGCAACCTATCGCACGAGTATGGAAGTTTTGACTACCATATTATGACCGTATGCTAGACTTCTGTGGGTATCTAGGTAGAAAAAGGGTAGCTTGGGTTGTCGTTATTTTGCCCGAACCGTGTACTAACCCCCTGGACAACAGTACCTACTTCTGTAATCTCCTTCGCTCACCTACCTAGGTAAGAAATCTTCATACTCCATTCCATCACGTTTATCATTAACGTGTCTCATGGTACACCCGACCAATCCGAGTTTCCTACCACTATTGACACCAATGACACGCCGAGACAGTTTCTATCACTTCGAACAATCAAAGAACAACGGATGCTAGTTTCGTTACTCAAAGCGTCAACCTTATCAACAACATCGGCAAGGGAGAGGGTTTGGAAACAATGGGCAAACTCGCAATTGAGGCCATGAGAAGTGGTACAACTATCCTCATAATGCTATTACAGGGCGTGAACTAACCGTCTGGACCACTGAGTGGAACACCCCTATCAATGCAACGGCTTTTCCACCAAAACTTACCTTTTTTATATTAAGATAACTCAACAACAGAAAAGGTTATTAAAACTAAATAAGCGTTAATATATAAATAAATGGCTTCTTAATCTGTTAATATATTTTTGGAAATTTGAAAAAATCGTATTATATTAAAAAGTAAATAACGAATATAAAGTTAAAAAAAATATATTATTCCATATATAAATTTACGTGTAAATATATTGTTAAAGATATTCGTTACCATAAAGATAACTTTACAAAGTTAACTTTATTTCCATAAATTTATATATATTAATAAGTTTTTTTAATAAATTTATAATCATTTATTAAATAATTAAAAATATATTTTTTATTTAAATTTAAATATCCTTACGATTAAATTAATAACTTTATTATATTACTTATAATATAACTTTATTAATTACTTTATAATTTATAATATTTAATATTTAATATTACATTTAAATTAACCTTTTTATTTCTTTCATTATTAATGAATTATTATTATAATAAAAGGAAATTAAATATAAAATTATTATAAGTTAATTATATTTCTTAATACCTTATTTTAAATAACGTTAATATCTTTTATATAATTAAAAAATTAAAACTACGCGTAAAAAAAGTTATAACGATTTATATTATAAATTAATTATATTTTTTAATATTTTATTTTAAGTAACGTTAATATTTTTTATACGATTAAAAAATTAAAACTAAATATATTAACCTTTTTAATAAATTTATTAATAAATAATAATATGGTTATAAAAAAGCTTTTTCCATAACTTTAAAAATATTTACTTATAACTTTAAAAAAAGCTCTTTAAAAACCTTAAAAAAAGCTTTTTAAAAACTTTAAAAAAAGCTTCTTAAAAACCTTAAAAACCATTCTTAAAATTATTAAAACCTTTAAATATTTTTACGAAATCAAATTATAACTTCGAGAAACCTTTCTTAAAATTATTAAAAAACCTTTAATAAAATTATTAAAGAACTTTTTAATAAAACTTATAATAACTTAATTATAAAATATTTAAAGGTAATTAAAATAACTTTATTAAACTTCGATAATTAAAATAAAAAAGAATAATTTCCATCGAATTAAACTTATTTTTAATTATTTATAATAATAATTATAACTTTTAAAAAAATATAATAAAGAACTTTTATAAAATATTAAAATATTAATTAAATAATGACTTATCAATAATTATAATTATATTATTTATCTTAAAGATTAACTTAAATAATTTATATGAAAATTTATTATTAATTAAACTTTTAGAAAATTTTAAGAAAGAATTTAATAAATCATTATTAAAGTTAAAAAAGATGAGATTTTTAATTAATTTCGAAACTTAAAACTTAATGAAACCTTAAAAATTTAAAAACCTTTTATAAACTTTATAAATTTAATTTTATAAAACTTTAACGAATTATTAATAAAGATTAATAATTTTATAAACTTTATAAAAGATTTAAAAAATAAAGGCGATAAAAATAATAAAGATAAATTAAATATTAATGATAATGTTAATAAAGATAATAAAGAAAATAACTTTATAAAAAAAGATTAAAAAGTTTTATAAAAAGTTTTTAATAAGGATAAAAATTTATTTAAAAAGGGGTTTTTCTTTATTAACGAAAAATTTTACTTTATAAATAAAGAAATAAATATATAAATTAAATAAAAAATTTATTTTCAAGCTTTAAATTTTAAAAAATAAAGTTAATAAACTTAACATTAAACTAATTATAATAATTTTAACTTAAAATAAAAAGTTATAATATTATAATAATTTATTAATAATAAATAATTATTTATTAACTTTAATTAATATATCATCATTAAAAATATAAATAATATTAATGGTAATTATAATAATTTTAATGTTAAAATTATTTATAATAAAAGAATTCCTAATTTTAAAACTTTAACGTTAAAAAATATTAATATTTTTATAATAATAACGATAACGTTATTTAATTTTAAAGGTAAAAATATATAACCATTTATTAAAACTTAAGAAAAATTTAACGAATTTAATAAAGAAAAATTATTAAAGCTTAATAATTAAAAGTTTATATTAACTTTATTAAAAAAGTTAATTATATTAAAAAATTATCTTTATAAAGTTATAATAACCTTTATTTTATAAACCTTAATTATATTAAACTTTACGATAAATAATACCATAATTTAATTTAAATAAAAAGTTTTTAATATAAATATTTTTCATCTTAAATTAAGGTTTAATATTAAAAAAGAAAAATGGTAATATAAAAGTAAGATTAATCATTATAATGATTTAAATATATAAATTTAACGATTCGAAAAAGCCATAAAAAATAATAATAAACATAAAAAAGCTATACTTAATAACCTTTATTTACTTTTTAATAAAAACGTTTTAAATTAATAGTAAATTTATTTTTTAATAAAAGAAAAAACAGCCTTAAAAAATAACTTTAATAACCTTAAAAATGATATATTTAATAAATATAATATTAAACATAATAACATTATTAAATGATTTAAAACCATTCGATATACCCTCGATAATATTAAAAAAAATAATTCTTTAAAGAAGTTTATTAATAATATATTTCGATATATTACAATTTAAGGAAATAAATAAGATTATTAAAAATTTATATGTTTATATTATATATTATTATTAACTTTATAAAAGTTAATTTTAACTTTTAACGAAAAGTTAAAATTAATAACTTAATTTAATCTTATTATAAAAAAGGAAAAAACCTTACGATTAAAATTAAAAAACCTTATAAAAGATAATATAACTTTATAAACCGACCATAATATAAGATATTTTAACAATAATTTATATAACGGAAAAGAAATATATTAATTAAATAATCGAAACTTAAAACCTTTTTAAAATAAAAACCATTACAATAATAAACGTAATTAATAACCTTTATAAATTAATTATACTAAATTTCGATTATTTAATTAATAACCATCTTTTAATAGAAATAATAATAAAAGCTTATTTAAACTTATATATAAAAATGTTAAATCTACTTTTTAAAACTTTAATAAAAAAAACGAATAAAATTTAATAATTAATATAACCATTACTTTATTAAATATTAACATTATAAGAAAAAGTTACCATTAAAAATGATACTTTTACATATTATATTGATAAAGTTATATAAGAATATAAAGATAACATTTAAAAGTTAATTAAATAATTTATTATTAAAGGTTATATATTAATTTTAAAAGGAAAAGTAAAGGTTAAAATAAATGAAAAAATAGGCTTTATTTATAAAGAAAAAGAAGGTTTTAACGACTTTTATTTTATATATTTAATAAAGATAAAAAATGAAAAAAAATATTAACTAAATTTATTAATAACCTTATCATTAAAAGTTATAACCTTTTATATAATGACATATGAAAGTTTATTAAACCTAATTTATATATATTATAAAATCTTTTTCTTTATAAAAATAACCTTATAAAAACATAAAAATATAAAAAAGTATTAATAATAAATAAGATAAATTTTAACTATTAAATTTAAAATAAATCTTTAATATTATCTTATAAAAATATAATTAATAAAAGGATAAATGATTAAAATTAACTTTACTTTAAGATAAAAATCTAAAAATCTTAAGAAAAAAACCTTATATTTTAAAATCGATATTAAATTTAACTTAAATATTCTTAACGTTTATATATATATAGATATAAGGAATTTTAATGTTATAATCGACCGTAAATAAGTTAAAAATTAAGTAAAAAACTTTATTTTCATAAAGATTAACCTTATATTATTAAAAAAGGTATAATCTTAAATATTAATTAATATTTAAATCGAATTTAATTTTTATATTAAAGGCTTAACCGATGATATGGAAATTTATAACCATTTTTAAATTATTATTTTTATCCTTAATAACTTAAGGTTTAAAATGTTAATAAAGATAAATTTCATAATTAAATATAATATAAAGTTTAATTTTACGTAAAGTAATTATTCATTTAAATTAATCTTTAATATAAAAGTTAAAAAAGAATTAAATAACTTACCTAAAATATTTATTACTTTTAAAAAAGTTATAATAATTAAAACGATAATTATATTTATAATAAAGAAGATTTTAATATAAATTAATTATATAAACTTATTAAAACCTTTAAATTAAGTTAATAAGTTAACATAATTATATCATTTTAATATAAAATATAAAATTATTTTTAACATTATAATAAATAAGTTTATAATTAAAAAGGTTTTAATTAATAATAATAAACTTTAGTTTATAATAATATAAAAAGATTAAAAATTAAAGTATATATAACTTTATTTAGATAATATACAAGCTTAATTAATTAATTAAAAAGATTTTAAAAGTTATTAACATAAAAATATAAATTAAGAAAAATAAAATAACTTTATAAATATCTAAGGAAATAAAAACCGATAAGAATATTATGAATATTATGGTAAAATATTACTTATAATAAGATTTATAAAGGATAAAAATAGCTTACCTTTTATTAAAAGAAATGAAAATAAAAAGTTAAAATATTTTAAACTTAACTTTTATATTCTTTCCTATAAAATTAATAAGCTTAAAGATATTTTTATTATTAAATTGAAAATAAAGGTATTTATTAATATTTTTAAACTTAATATAATTAAAAAGGTTAAAATATTTATCGATAAATATAACGTTTTTTATAATAAAGATATAATATTTATGTTTAAAAATAAAAAGATATATATTAATTTTATTAATAATTAATAATAATAATTTAAATTAATTAAGAATTAATTTTTAAAGATAAAAAATTATTTTTTCCTTAATAAAATTAATAATAATTTATATATATAAGGAAAAATATTATATAAAATTTAATTAACGTTTATAATTTACTTTATATTTATCGTATAAAAATAAGTTAAGAATAAAAAAAAAACGTGTTATTATAAATTTAAAACTTTTAAATTAAATCGTTATTTTTAATGTATATCTTTTATTTAATTAAAAAAATATTATGGGAAATATAATTAAATATTATTATTTTATATTAATGAATGTATTTAGTTTTTTCTTTTAATTATTCGTTAAAAAGGAATATAATAACCGGATGGTTATTATAAGTTATAAAAGTTTAAAACGTTTATATATAGCTTTAATAAAATTTAAAAATTCGCCGGTATTTATATAACATTTTATGAATAAGTTTTTTAAAGATTTCAATTTTATTAAAGTATATATTAACGATATTATTATTTTTAATAAGATTATCGAAAAATATTTAAATTATTTAAAATAAGTGTTAAAAATATTTAATAAAGTTTATATTTATATTAACTTTTAAAAATCTTTTACCATATATTTTATAATATAACTTTTAAAATATATCATTAATGACGATAAAATCTTAAAAATTAACGATAAAATTAAAACTTTTAAAAAATTAAACTTTTTTAATATTTTAAATACCTTAAAGATTTATTTAAGTATAATAAAATAGTTAAAAAAAAGGATAACTTAATATGAAATTAAAGTTATACCATTGTAAATATGTAAAATAATATTATTAATAAAAATAAAAGAAATGAGATAATTATTTATAAAGGTATTAAAGTAAATTAAATAATTATATATATTTAAAATTAAGTTTAAATTAATTAAAGAAAAGTTAAAGGTTTTTATAAAATTATAAAAACATTTATATATATAATATATCATATATTATAATAATTATAATAAGCTTATTTTTATTAAAATAAACGTTTATTTTAAAGTTTAAAAAATTATGATTTTTTAGTTTAATATTAAATAAAATGGAAAGTTAATATTTAAGAAAGATATATTTATTAATTTAATTAAACCGATCCTTTTTATATTAAAAATCATTATAAAAATAAAGAAAAGGTATAAATTAACCGAATTAAAAGTTATAACCTTAATATAAATTTACTAAAAAAATTGGAAACTTTTAATATTAACACCTTTTCTTAGTAATTATATTTATAAATTATGTTATTATTAAAGGGATAATTAATTATATATTTATAAAAATATTTAATTTAAATAAAGTAAATTTATAATTCATAAATATTATATCTTTCTTATTATAATTTAACTTTAATATTATATATATTTTTAACTTTTTAAATGTTATATTAAATGTATTATTAAAGTTACCATAAATGATATAAAAAGAAAAAATAACTTTAATAACTTAAATGGAAATTAATAAATTTAATAATATTTAAGAAAATGTTAATATAATATATTCGGCCATTAAAAATAACCTTAATTAAAAGATTATAATACTTATAATTAATAATTAATTTAAGGAATAAATTATAAAAAGATATATCTTAAACCTTAAATATAATAAAGTTTATTAAATCTTAAAAAATAAAACGTTATAAAAGTTAAAAATGATTAAAAAATGTATTAAAAAATAAGATAATAACCTTAAAGAAAACTTTAATAAAAAATTTAATTATATTAAAAAGGAATTTATAAGATTTATCCGTTAAATTAAACATTTAATATTATTTATTATTTAAAATAACTTTTTATATCATATTAATTTAAAAAATAATAAAAGTCTTTATATTTTTAAAACTTACGTTAAGTTTATTTTTAAATTAATATATGATAAAAAATACCATTTTAATAAAAATAAAATAATAAATAACTTATAAAGTATTCATTTCTTTTAAAAATATTAACACGTTAAGTAATTTTATTAATATTATTTAATTTATCATAAAAATTAATAAGATCGATAAGTTTTTTTAAGTTATTTAATGTTTATTTATATGTTTAACATGTTATATTATATAATTATTATTAACATTATTATCGATATATTTAACGTTAACGTTAATAAATATTATTAAGGGATAAAAAGCCATAATAATTTCGATATATTATTTATAATTATTTATAAATATAATAAAAAAACCTTTTTAATATTTAATAATAAAAAATATAATATTAAAAATTAAATATAAGTTATATTAATAACTTTATAAATAATTGATTAAGGATTATTTATGGTAATTATATGCGATAAAAATTTTAAATAAACGTTAAATTTATGGAAGGAAATATTTACTTTTTTAAGAATAAATATATTATTTTTAACAATTTATTATTTATAAATTAACGATACTTTTAAAAGAAAAAATCATATTATCGAAATAATTATCCATTTTTATATAATAATTAACCTTAATATATTTTAAACGGTTATTATGATAAAATTATAATATAATTTAAATAATTTAATGGTAAATTTAATAAGGAAAAACTTTAATAAATTAATATTAAGCTTTTAATCATAATTAATATTAAATATATTAAATAACCAAAAAGGGAAATTAATTATTAACGACATTAAAGATGTAATAAGAATTAAAAAGTTTAAGGAAATTATATACTTGTTAAATATTGTTATAATTTTTATTAAAGAGAAATATAATAATAAATATACTTTAATAAAATTAAAAGTTAATAATAAGGTATATTTATAATTATATAAAGGTTATTATTTATTAAGGAAATTTAAAAAAAAATGGTTATTAACTTAAATAAACCCATTTAAAATTATATATAAAATATCACTTTTAGTTTATAAATTCGACTTTTTTATAATTTAAAACATTCATTTTATTATATTAATTTCGCACTTTTATAAACCAGCTTAAAGATTAAACCTTTTTAAAAGAATAATCCTTAAATTAAAACTTATCATTATTAATATTTACAATAATTAAAAATAAAAAATCGAACATTTAATCGATAAATATATTAGATGATATTATTGTAAGTTTAAAATTTAATATTTCTGCTATTATATAAGTTTTATAATTAAAAATAACTAATAGAAACTTAAATAAAAGCTTAAAAAAATGGCTTTAAAATTTATAAAAGTTTACGATTAAAAACATCTTTTAAATTAACCTTAAATTTATAAATAAAAAAGGTTATTAATCTTAAAAACCATCTTATAATAAACTTATTTAAGTGGTTAAAGATTAAATCCGAAATTATATTTAAATAACCTTTAATAAGTTAATTAAATCTTATTAAGAAAAAGGATTTATTAACTTTAATCATAAAAAGTGTTATTAAATAATTAAGTTTTAATATTAATATATATAAATAATTTATTAATATTATTATATTTCTATTTAACTCGGGGGGGAGATTATAAGTAGCTTTTTTTTAAATAAATTATTCGTTATTTTATGAAAAATTATATAATTTACCTTTTATACTTTTATTAAGTTATTATTATTTAACATATATATTTAAATAATTACTAATTTAAATTTAATATATTTTTTTTGTTAAATATTGGTAATTAAAGATTTATTTTAATTAATTTAGTAATAAACTTTAACGAGAAATTTAATAATAATTTTATTAAAAAATAGTTAATTATTGATAAGATTAAATCGTTATAAAAATAATTACGTAAATTTAATATTACATAAAAAGAAAAGAAAGTTATGGAATAAATTTTATAACGTTTAAAATAATAGTTTTTATTATTTCCGATAATATTTATAATATTTATTATAATTAATTTAATAAAAGTTTTTATACCGGTATTTATATCGTTTATAATAACGTTATTAATAAAACTTGTTATTTATAATTTATTATTAATACCTTTTGATAAATTTGATAAAGATAGTTTATTATTTAATTAAAATCCTTTTATAAACCTTAAAAAATGATTAAAAAATATAAGAATGGAAAATAAAATATATAATGATAATAATAAAAATATAACTGTTTAATTTATTTAAAATATTATAAATAATTATGAACTTAATTAATAAATGCTTTTATTTAAATATAAAGATTTATATCTTCATAAAATAAATTTATAAAATAAAAAAAAGGTTTATAATTACATAAAATGTTTATTTTAACTCGTAAAAAGCTTATTAATATCCATTAAAATTTAATCATAATTAAAACATATATATAATGAAAATTATAATTAAGAAAACTAATATAATCGATTAAGAAAAGTTTATTAATAATTAAAAAAAAGCCGATTAAAATAATTTTTAAGTTAAATTTATTCTTAAATAATTATAATGATAATTATAAAAACTTAAGTAAATTTAAAAAGACTATTTTTAATATTTATAAAATTATCGAAAATGTAAATATTTTATATATAATTTTTAATAATTTTATCGAAAATAAAAATAATAAAGTTTTAATCTTAAAAAAGATTATAATTAAAAAGGTTATTATTAAATTAAATGATTATTTTGGAAACTTATTAATTTAAGTTTTCAAAGATATTAATTACTTTATTAAATAACTTATATTTAAGAATTTCGCGTTATATATTATTATTTATAAAATGTATATTATATTAATTAAAGTTATATAAATTTATCACGAAAATAACGATGATTTAATAAATATTAAATTATTAAAAAATAAGTCGAGACTAAGTTTATTTAATATTAACGTTTATAATAAAACTTATATATAAAAGGTATATAATTGTTTCGATAAAAGGTCGAAAGTTAAACGTTATTAAAATATTATTATTTTATATTTATTTAATAATTACCACGTTATATATTTTTAATATTTATTTTACGTATAAATTAAATTAAAGGATTTTTCTCATAATATAACGCTTTATATTTATTAACGTAAACCGTTTAATTATAAAGCGGATATATATTAATATTAAAAAATGGTTGTTAATATTTATTTTAAAAAAAAAAATATCATTCCAAACCGATTTAAATAAAGAAAATTCTAATAATATCATTAATTATTAACTCTTAAAAAGTTAAATTAATAATAAGGTTATAAAAAGCATGATTCTAAGTATAATAATAATAACTTTATTACTTAATAATTTAATAATAATATTAAAGGTAAAGCTTAATAAGGAAATAATAAAAATTTAAGTTAAAAACTTAAGGAAATGAAAAATTAAATAATTAATTACCTTAAGGAACGGGATAATATTACTTGTAAATAATAAAGGAATTATTATTAAAATAAAGCGACCTTATAATAAAAGCTTAATTAAATATAAAATATTTTTACTTAATATCTTATATAAAAAAGAAAAAGATAATAATAACATTAAATTAATAACTTTCTTAAGTGGTTTTAAAGTTAAGTTTCCGCTTAATAATTATAAAATAAATAAAGAAAAAACCTTATATATAACTATATATTTAAAAAGAATAATAATAAGATAATGATAAAAATATATTATAAATGTGGTTAAAGAATTAAAAGATATCTTTTAACTAAAAATGGAAAGTTAATTATATAATTTAATAAGAAATAAAGACTTATAAATACTTAATGCTTTTATAATAATATAAAAGTTATGTTAAAGATTAATAGAAAGGTTTAACGTATTTTTAAAACGATTCGAAATTATCGAAATAAAGGATTTAAAATAATATTCGGAAAGAAATAAAATGCTAAACTTATTAATTAAGTTAAATCCGGAATTAAGAAATAAATGTTTAAAGAGGTCTTTACCGAAAACCTAAAGTGAGTTTAAAAATAAAACGCGATTATTCGAAATTATCTTAAAAAAGTAACGTAAAGATTATTAAAACTTACTTTAAGATATAATTAAGGAAAAAAGTAATTTTATAGCTTTATAATAAATCATTAACTTAAATATAATTAAGATTAAGAAAGAATTTAATTAAAGTTAAGAATTAATATTATTTAATAATAAAAACGTAAAGGTTTTATAAAAGTTAAACGGTTGTTTTAATTATAAAGAAAAGGGATATCATAAATTTAATTACCTTAAAATTTAATATTTTAAATGTAAAAAATTTGGTTATTTTACATTAAAATGTTTATAATAAAATAATATTAACTATACGTTAAATGTAAATAAAACCTTTTTCGGAATAAGAAAAGTAAAAAACTTATAATAAAATAGGGATTTCTTATGTAATTAATTTAAAATAATAATGAGGTTATAAATAAAAAGATAATAATTTAATTTAAAAGTTTTTATTAATATAAGATTTAATTATAATATAATCGTTAATAAATATGTAATAATAAACTCATTTTAAAACTTATAAGTAAGTAATTAAGTAAAAGGTTTATATAGAAAAAAAAAGATGTTAAGGAAATTATTAATTATTATAAAAGCTTAAAATAATTAAAGGCTTAAATGGCAAACTTTTTATATAATTAAAGTTATTAATTAAAACTTTAAATATAATATTTTCTTAAGGTTACTTTAAATTAATAACGTAAATATTATATTTGAAGGCCGAAGTTATTAATAATATTACCATATAAAAGAAGGAAATATTTCTTTAATAAATAAACGTAAAGAAATAATAAAAATATTACGAAATTTTAACGAAATGATAACTTTAATAATAACTTTAATATAAAAGAAAGGAAATTTAAGAGGAAGGTATTTTACTTTCTAACGTAATAATGACGATATAATATTTATTTTACCTTTAACTTATAATAACTTTATAAATATATTTAATATTAATAAAGTATTTATTTTATTTAAATATTAAGATTAAAATTACATTATCGATTTTAAAGCCGATAAGTAATTACTTTATAAACTTATATATTTATTAATTAAGGCGGAGTTAAAAACTTTAAGGGAATATATTAATAACGTTTTATGAAAAGGGTAAATTTAATTTTTTAAGAATTTCATTAGTTCGTTTATTTTATTCATGTTAAAGTTAAAAAAGAAATTACGATTTTATATTAACTATAAAACGATAAATTAAATAATCCATAAAAATTATATAACTTTCTTATTAATTAATGAAATATTAAATTATTTAATAAGAGCCATTTTATTTATAAAGTTTAATTTAAAAGATATATATCACCGGCTTAAAATTAAGAAAAGGGATAAATAAAAAACCACATTTAAAATAAAATATAATTATTTCGAATATTTAATGATGCCGTTTAACTTCTTTAATACGTTAACCACGTTTTAAAATTATATTAACAAAGTTTTATTAAAGTTGGTAAATATAATTTATATTATATATTTAAATAATATCTTAATTTATTTTAATAATAAGATATCATATTTATAATATATTCGAAATATATTCGAAAAATTAAAAGAGTAAAAGTTTTACGTTAACTTAATAAAATACAAGTTTTATATAAAGGAAATAACCTTTTTAAAGTTCATAATAACGTTAAAAAATATTAAAATAAATAAAGAAAAGGTATTAACGATATTAAAATGGTTAATACCTTATAATATACATAAAATATAAATATTTTTAAACTTTACCAAGTTTTATAAGAAATTTATTAAAGGATATTTTAAAATAATAACTTCATTAATAAAGTTTTTAAAAAAGAAGCTGCCGCCATGTTTTAAGTTATTAACGGAAATATTAAAAACATTTATAAAATTAAAGTTATTATTCTCGAAAACGCTTATCTTAAAACACTTTAATACTTAATTATTTATTAAAGTAAAAATTAATACATTATAATAAATTATCGACGCGATATTATCATAATTATATAAAAAGAAATAATATTTAATAACCTTTATATTTAAGAAGTTACGTGATAATAAAATATATTATGTTATATTTAATATTAAAATATTAGTTATAATTAACGCTTTCGAAAAATAAAGGTATTATTTTATATATTTTAAAGAGAAAATAAACATATTAATAAACCACTTAAATTTATAATATATTATATTAAAGTTAAAGTTAAATAACCGGTAAGTAAAATAAATAAAAACCTTAATTAATTTTAACTTTTAAATAATATATAAACCCGGGAGCTTTAATTTAACCGACGATATGTCGCGCCGATTAAACCACGAAAACGTTAAAAAGAAAATCGAAGTTTATAAAAACGTTTTATCGAAGTTTTAAAAAAGGTTTTAAAATAATTAAAAAAGTTATAACATGGTAATAAATAACCTTAAAATATTAAATAATAAGGTAATTATAAGAATATATACTTTATTATCGAAACATTAAGGTAAAACTTAAAGGATATTGCCGAGATTTTTAAAAATGTTCAAGAATAATTAAAAAGTCTTTAAAATTTAAGAAGATAATAAATATATTAAAGGTTAAAAATGGGATATCCGTAAATATAATGCGGTTAAAGTAATGATAATAAAGGGGGATATATTAAATTAACCCTTTTTAAAGAAAATTAAAAAAGAATAAGAAAAAAACCTTTTTATTATTAAAGAAAAATAACATATAAAGTAATTTAATTATAACTTTACATTACTTATATAAGAAATTAATAAGGAAAGTTTACTTAAATATAAAAACCGAATATATATATTAATAATAATAAAAAGAAAATTATTATATAATTACCACGATATATTTTTATCGAACCATTAAAAGATAATAAAAATAATATTAAAATTAACGAAATATTATTATTAAAATAAATTAAGAAATAACGTAAAAAGTTATATAAATAATTATATCATTTATTAAAGGATAAAAACGAAATAATATTTATTTTATAATAAGTTAAGTTCATTATTTATATTAAAAAGTTTAGGAAAAAAAATATCCTTAAATTTTATCACCGGACTCTTTAAAATTACCACGTAAAATAACCATTATTACGATAATATCTTAATCGTCGTTAATTATTTTTCGAAATACATGTTATATATAATGATTATAAAAGATTTAACCATTAATAACTTTACTAATATATTCTTTATAAAAATCTTCCCGTAAATAAAACTTTTAAAAAGGATAATATTAAATAAAAGATCCTTATTTATAAATAAATTTTAATTTATATTATGCCATCATTTAATAATGAAAAAACGGTTAAATATCATTTATTACCCTTAAATAAACGGGTAAATGGAAAAGTAAAATTAAAACTTAAAACATTACTTACGAACTTTTTATAACCATAAATAATTTAATTAAGTAAAAAAGTTTACATTAATAAAATAAATATATAATACTTTAATTCACTTAACATATAAATAAATATTAATATATTTATATATAAGGTTCATGCCGAAAAAACTTAACGATTTAATAACATTAATCTTAAACCGAAATATAATTAAAAGTATAAAATTAATAAATAAAATTTATTAAGATAAGGAAAAAGTAACGACATTATTATATAATTCCAATAAAATATACATGAAATGATATAATAAAGATAAATTATAAAAAATATTTAATAAAGATAATTAAATTATGGTTTTCATAAAGAATATAAATTAAAAATAATTTAATAAAAAGTTAACGAATAAATATTTAAACTTTTTCGAGGTAAAAAAAGTTATAAGTTATCATTAAATAATATATAAGCTTAAATTATCGTTAAAATATAAGATATATAATATATTTAACGTAAATATTTTAAAGTTATTTATATTTAAACTTAATAAAGTCTTAATAAAATAAAAGGTAAACCTTAACGAAAACGATATATATAATATAGAAGTAATTTTAAGTTATAAAGGTAAAAGTAAAAATAAATAATATTTTATTAAATGGTTAAGATTTAATAATAAGGATAATTCGTAAAAACTAACTTTAAAAGTATTTAATAATGTAAAAAAAACTTATGAAAAATGCCTTAAAAATAAAAATAACGCCACTTATATAAGAATTAATATATAAGATATAATATTAATATACCGGCATTTTATTAACTATTTACCGTTCCGGATTATTTATTAAAAAGGTATAATAGTTATTAATAAAACTATGAGGCTTTTTAAGTTTAAAAAGTCTTAAAAGATTTATAAAACCCGGAAAACCGATAAAATTAATAAGGCCGATAAAATTAAGAAAATTAAAAATAACCACATTATTAATAAGAATTTATAAAGTTAATAAAAGGTAATAATAAAATAAGGGAAACTTAAATAAAAGGAATATATCACAATAAAATATTTAATTAACTAATTAATATCTTTAAAAAAATTAATAAAGTTATTATAAAACGTATATAATTTCATTTTAAAAGATTAAAAAACTTTTTACATAATTTTATTAACTTTAAATATTTATTTATTATAAATCTATTTCCACTTTTTCTTTTTAAAGGTTAAATAACGTTAATGTTTTAATCGTTACGTTTTATTTATATTACAATTATTTTTAATAATTTATAAAATTTTCCATAAAATCGATTATATCGCTTTAATAATTTCCTCGAAATTAATTAATTATAAGATAATAAAAAGATCGGGAAAAATTTATAATATAATTATTAACGTTAACTTTAAAAATAATATAAAGAATATAAGTTAATACTTTATTATTTAATAAAAATTAAATCATATTAAATTAATAATTATATAAT
The DNA here is from genome assembly GCA_022578955.1 of Hypoxylon sp. FL1857. Classification (NCBI taxonomy): domain Eukaryota; kingdom Fungi; phylum Ascomycota; class Sordariomycetes; order Xylariales; family Hypoxylaceae; genus Hypoxylon; species Hypoxylon sp. FL1857. The sequence goes on from MU400384.1 coordinate 603,853, forward strand.
AATAATATAAAATTAAGAATTTATAAGTTTATAAAGTTTTTTATATATATAATATTTATAACATTTATTAAAATTACTTAAGAAAAATTAATTAAGTTATATATTAAGGAAATTAAAGGATTGTTTTACTTTTCACTTTAACGTAATTATAATTAATAAGTTTATCTTTATATTAATTAATTATATAATATATATAACGTTAATATATTTCGGGGTAAAGTTTTTATTTATTAACCATAACGTTATAATAAAGAATTAGGAAATAAATCGGTAAATAAACGATATAAAAAAGATTTATATTATTATAAAAAAAAGAAATAAAACGAAAATATAATGAGGATTTAATAACTTTATATAAATAACCACAAATTAAAGAAATAAAAAGATTATATATAAAAATAAATACATTATTTATAATAACGATAATGTTCATAATAAAAAACGCTTAATATAAATAAAGAAATAAAAAGTAATTATTAATACGTATTAACTTTACCGTAAAAACTTAACGAATTAATAACTCTTAAAGATAAAAACATAACGGCGAAATGTAACTTTATTAAAAAATAAGTTAAAATTAAGCTTATTTAATATTAACGCTTATAATAAAACTTATATATAAGAAATATATAACCGCTTTAATAAAAGGTTAAAAGTTAAACATTATTAAAACATTATTACTTTATATTTACTTAATAATTACCACGTTATATATTTTTAACATTCATTTTATATATAAATTAAATTAAAAGGTTTTTCTCATATAAATTACCAATAAAATCGATAATATTAACTTCTCATTATTATAAAAGTTAAAACATTTTAAATATTATAATCGTGAAAAGGTTAATTTACTTAAATTACCTTAATTTAATATAATTTAATAACTTTATTTTTAAAATTTTTAACATATTTTTAATATTTTTAATAAGTTTTATATTACGTTTATAAAATAAAATTAAAGTTATTAAAGATTATATTATTATTAATTATAATTTTATAACTTTTAATAAACATTATAATAAAGGTTTAATTATTTATTAAGATATAAAAGATAAAATTTAATATTAATTAATTAATTATTAAAAAATGGTTAAATATATAACTTGGTAAATATTTAATAAGTTTATAATTAATATTTATAAAGAAGTTAATTATTATATTATTAATAATATTAAAGATTTAAAGTTTTCGTAACGATTTGAAAAATTTGTAAAATAATTAAGAAAATAAACTTTTTTAATTATGTTTATTACTTTAATTTTTAAGGTTATAATAACGTTAAAAAAGCTTAATTACCTTTATAAGAAACATTTAATAAGCTTTAAAATTAACTTTATTTTCAAAAAGTTACGTTTTACGTTATAAATAAACCATAAATTAATAAAAATTAAGAAAGGTTTATTATTAATTAAATTAACGATGAGGTTTTATTTTTAATTAAAAGGGAAATGTTAAAGATATTCATTATTATAAAGATAATTTTATAAAATTAATTTTATTTTTATAAATTTATATATATTAATAAGTTTTTTTAATAAATTTATAATTATTCATTAAATAATTAAAAATATATTCTTTATTTAAATTTAAATATCTTTACGATTAAGTTAATAACCTTATTATATTACTTATAATATAACCTTGTTAATTATTTTGTAATTTATAATATATATATAAATTTTAAAATTTACAATAATTATTATAATATACGTAAAAAAGACCTTTTTTAAAAAATAAAATTATAATAATAATTAATAATATAAAAAGTATTTTTATTATTAATCTTATAATTTTTACTATTTTTTTAATAAAAATATAAAATATTAAAGATTTTTTATATTAAATTAATTTTTAATATTTTATATTTTTATTAAAAAAATAATAAAAATTATAAGATTAATAATAAAAATATTTTTTATATTATTAATTATTATTATAATTTTATTTTTTAAAAAAAATCTTTTTTACGTATGTTATAATAATTATTATAAATTTTAAAATTTATATATATTTACACGTAAATTTATATGTGAAATAATATACTTTTTTTAATTTTATATTATAATATTAATTTTAAAAGTTATATATTTATTAAGCTTATATTATTTATAAAAAAAGAATCTTAAACCATTTATTTATTTAATAATATTATCCTTAAACGATAGGACTTAAGATACGTGGAGTTATTTAAGTTTAAAAAGGTTGAGTTTTGGTGGAAAAGCCGTTGCATTGATAAGGGTGTTCCACTCAGTGGTCCAGACGGTTAGGTGAGTATGAAGAATGCGAAGCTATTCTTGTTTCAGTAATTGCAGACGTATTGTCAATGAGGTAATCATGACTGGCGTACCTTGTAGGCCATATTGAAATGGCCCCTTCTGCCTTTAGCGCTTGCAAGAAAGTCTGGCCAGTCCACGTCTAGTAAATCGGTATTTCCTGCATTTATATTTACCTAACCTAAATGAAGCTCCCTGCATATATCACGGTCGCTCAGGATCCTGTAAAACAGACATTGGTAAACGCCGACGAACAGGTTGCCTTGCTCCAGATAGTCATCCCATACCTCCCGGCACATAATTGGCATCACTAAGTTGGGTACCTATATATTCTCCCCCATTTTCATGTACTATTTCGAATTGTCTTCCTCCAAATTTAAATATCTCCTCCTTTTGCCGTGCATATACAGTCAATGAAGGTTCTGCGTGTTCCTCTCTTGTCTAAGTCAGATTTAGAAGCCACATTCCATGCTTTCATTTAACGCGAGCACAGAGGTCAATGAGAACTATGGCACAACCAAGGTCATGAGGTACCATGATACAAGGTTTCTAAGCGTCAAACCAATGAACTATTCAGCGTTGCTAGTGTCGGTTTGCTTTTGTGAGCAGGCTACTTTTCAGTGGTATGTAAGGTATCTCTTCCAACCATGACATCTTGTACAGTCGGCCTCCTAATGGATATTTACCAAATATTATCGCCAGTAAGGGCTCACAAATGCCTTCTTCAATAGGTCAGACTCAATGTGAGTTGATGCGCCACTATCCTTAATGGTTTGATCTTACCCGTGCTTCATTTAGAAATGTTACAGGAAGTACATACCTACCTTACCTAAGTACCTGGTAGGTAATGATCACTGACTTTCGGACCGGTTTTGAACTTTATGCCATTAGAACATGAAGTTAATTGGTAATTAATAGTCGATCACCATAATGTAACCGTCTGGGCCACATTGGATCGCGGAGTACTAACTTGGCTACTATATATCGGGTGTCTTACAACTACATCAAAATGGAGTCATGGGACGACGAGAGATCCTATGTCAGACAATACCGCACTTACCTCGCACATAACAGTAAATCTGCGGCGTGGTTTACTGATTTCAAGTAGTCATGAGTTATGTTCAGTTAGCCTAGCAAGAGAAACTCATTGGCAGGCTAGGCATCTGGGCGTCTTACCTCATATCTCTATGCATGGCCCCAACATAACACCTTCGCTTCAAGATATGCACAGGGCCCATAGCCACACCTCCATATGCACGGAAAGGCTGTAGCTCATACCACTATTCAGATTTTGGACGTTTTGCCGATCACATGAGTGTAGCGGGTCGTGACACATCCTTGGTGTTTATGGACGTTTTCTTGTACTACCAACAACCAAAATGACCGCCACGCGACCAAGCTCGGTTCCGTGCGCCGAAGACATAAGCCTATATAAAGTAATCCCGGATACTAGTATGTCTCGGAATATATTCCCAAATAGGTTTCTATCCTCCGGAGCTATATACTAGTCACACCAACATAATATTTCCTTCTAGGAGCCGGCTTGCTGGTGGAGAGGATACCACTGGCTAGCAAATTTCTTTCAGAATCTACTTTCCGGTCGTAAAAGTAACTGTAATTCGACTCATATCAGTTTATATGGGGCATATCGCCAAGAATATGGGCCTAGATTTGTTGTTCATCGATGGGATAAAACGCAACTCCCCGTTGCTCTTCCGACTGTCTCCCTCCCCTGGCTTTTGTGTCCCTTTTTCTTGTTTGCTCGCACACCGTGGCTTGTATGATCCCACCATTTCATCTAGCTTCTGACCATTTACACGGCGTGTTGCAAGCCATCATTTTACGGTGCATTCATTAGTGGCTTCAGCCGAGTTTCCCAAATACGTCAGCAGCACAATCACACTAAGTTCGACCATAAGCCCGCTGTTTACCCGTGGTAGGTCTGGGTCTCCACACTGCAGATAAAAATATGGACGAAAGTAACCAGGTCAAGTTATGTCGGGCAGATCAATATTGGTATTTGAAATCGTCTTTAAGGCTCCATTCCTTGCATCACTTAGTTGAGCCATAACCGGAATGATGATAGGGAGTTGCCCACCTTTAGGGTCGTCCCATATCTGCCATACCTTCTACGAATTAGGGGAAAAGCATGTAAAAATAAGTATGACTTGGTTCAACTGGTATGATGATGATGTGGAATACTAAGTCAAATTCACTACCGCTAATTCGGGCCAGTACTCTCTCAAGTCGATGTTGCGCGGCCCTCGAGCCATGAACCCATCATTCGGGTTTTGCGGCAGGTCACCAAAGGCGTCAACTGGAAACAGCCAAAACCCGAAGGCAGATTCCAGCACTGCTTTCGAATCCTCGCCGAGAATCTGCCCGGACTCGCCATCCCCCGAAGTCTTCGTTACCCAGTAGTCTTCCTCAAGCAGCCACGTTCTCGCGTCTTGACGATCGTATACATCATATGCGATCGGAGCGAAGCTCAAGAGAACCCTATATTCGGTTTCCGGTATCACGAGACCGCCGAAATAGTTATAGAAGAGCCGTCCCCACGCATATAGCATGCCTCGGGGGTCAACATTCACGAAGATCTTACCCAGCTCCTGGCCGATGGGCCGCGGGTCAGGATCGAGCCGACTGAAATTAGGCTCCATGGTGACGATGGGAAACGAGAGGTTCTGCTGGTCTTCATGGGTTGGAACACCGCTTCCATAACCAAACACGTGACGACCGGTCCACTGAAGTTGGACAAAAAAGACTTCGTGGAGTTGAGTAAGGGTCTCGGTGAAACTCGCTCTGAGTCGAGGATCGAGCGTAGTGTGGTCGATGGTGCAGAGGCCGAACCCGCCGGTCAAGCCGTTTGCATCGATGGCAAGGTTTAGAAGGCCTACACCGCGGGGGTCATGGAGGGTCTTCAAATCATGAAGGAAATCGGCGAAGTGACCTGTGTCGGTGTTGATGTACAGGAAGTAGTGTTCGGGATTGAAGTAGAGGATGCCAGGCTTCATGGCATCGTCCCTTCTGGCACCTTTCACCAACCAACAGGGGAGATGCACCCTATAGAACGACAACGCCACATCCCGCGACTCGCGACTAACGCGAAATAACTTGCTGAGAGTATGGTAGCCATCGACTACGGCACTGTAATGCTCGCCCTCGCGCGTCTTGGGCCTGGAATCTCCCTGCCGGGCGATGAGCCCGTTCATCAGCACGCGGTTCCGTAGGCGCAATTTGATAATCCGCTGACGTTCCAGTGCGAGACGCCATATCTTGACTCGCAACTCGGGTGGGAGGTCGGGGAAGAGATTAAATGTGCCTCCGGGCGCCTTCGGCACAGTGTCAGCCGAGGCGAATATCTGGGGATCGGGTGGCGATGTCATTTTAATTGTCTCTACCTACACAAACGTGGGGTAGCTGGATCCAAAAGGCGGGTAATTAAAAATAGCCTAGTCCTATATCCTGAAAAATAGAAGCATGTATTAGTCATGAAAGAGCCAAGGCATATAGTGTAGACGCTTAGGTCATTATGCAACGAGATGTATAAGTATTCATGAAAGAACGTAATAGGTAAAGTGACTCAAGTCTTACGGGTTTTATGTGAACGAATGTTATATTAAAATTAAATATGAATAAATGATAAATAATAATGGTTAAGCTAAAAGTTATTAATAATTTTAAGAATTATATATATTTATTAATAAAGTTAAAATTTATATATTATATAATAATATTAATAATAAAAAATGTTAATATTTTTATCGACGTTAATATATATATAAAATATTTTAAAAAAAAAAATAATGTTTTATTATTAATAATTCGTTAATTATATTTTATCATTTATATTTATATTTATTACTTTATATTATAATTTTATATTAATATTTTTTTATTATTATTTAAGTTTTTTTTTATAATTTATTTTATAAATTTATTATCGAATTTAATATATTTTATTAAATATCATTTTTACGTTTTATTTTTTATAATAATTTACCATTAATATAATTCCGATATAATATATTTAAAATTTAATAATAATTTATTAAATATATCCATTAATAATATTAATTTAAAGTAATTAATTAAAATAATATTATAAATATATTAATAATTAAGAAAATTTAATTAATATATTAAACATTTAATATATTTTTTAATAATAAAAAATTTTACATATTATTAATTAAGTTTTTT